>CM029022.1:37330691-37952195 GCA_016801055.1 Panax notoginseng
TAGATCCAGATCTTTGTTTGCCCGACATCCGGAGTTTTATAGAGCAACAGATCACTCTTGTATCAAAAGGTCAAGCAGATCATTCTCTTGTTGTGCGGCATGTACTAGCCCAATTCAAGCAAAAGTTTAGTTACTTTGTGAAGCAGGTGAAATATAATATTTTGATGATAAAACTTCCATTTCTAGGAGTCAGACTTGAGTGCTTTTGTTAGTGTCTGAAATTGAATATATATATATATATATATATATTATATATATAATATATTAACTTTTAAGCATGTGGCATTATCTGCATTTATTAATATGATGATATGTGAAGGGCTTATATTTGTTTGTTATTTGTTTTGTCAAGCCTTTTCTATCTTTTGGTTTCCCATGGATGGATTTTTTCAAGTTATCTTTTGTACACAAGGGATCCTGGTCTTGCATTTTATTGGTCCCTTTGAAATCAAAAGTTGGTGTTTGCAGTTTCCCTGATGTGTGATCTCCAGTCAATTTATGTGTTTTCTGTTTTTATCTGGTGCCTCTTAAGTGCTGCTAGAAACATTTTTACAACTCATGAGTTATTCAAGTGTCTTGGCTGTAGACTTGACAATACGAGGGGATAAGATTTTATAGTAATAACTTCGTAATTGCAAGACTTAATTAAAATTTTAAATCATTTGGCTGGCTAAATTATTAGTTATCTTATTAAGTTTTCTTACAATAGACTAGGTATTTGTTGAATGTCTCTCTCTCTCTCTCTCTCTCTCTCTCCCTCTGATTAAGTAAAGCCTGTGCTTGACTTTAGGTGCCCTTAATTGTATGCTGCTAGAATTACTTTTCAATTTCCGTGCTAGAATGCATTCTTGTCGGTGATTTTCATTATCATCATATTCAGCTTTTGTAATATGTGCATTTTGAGTACAATTTTTTTTTTTTTTGAAAATAGCAAGTTCTTCTACCTACTTCCGCTTATAAGTTGTAGTTGTCAGGTTACATATGGAACTCAAGTGACATGGACTCATACTCCAAAATTTTGGGAAATATATTCTCATTGATCACATTTCACTTCCTAGTTTTACCTTTTCCCCCTGATTTCTCTACATATGCATGAAATACGTAGGACCATATGTAGGTTGGGCCCATTTGGAAATAGATTGCATAATTTTAAAAAGTTATCTTATCGTGTTTTAATGTAGATAAAGTTTCCATTAATGCTGTAAAGTGGGATACTGTCAAGCTGGGAATGGTATAGAACTTTAGACAGGGGAGGGTTTACACTCCATTGCCTCAAATTATAAATGGAATCAAAAGGAAATAAGCACAACTGATTTGCTACTTGCATATCAAGTATCTCAAACATAGTATTTAACCAGACTCAAGGAATGGTGTAAAAAAATTAAAGGGAAGTTTACATTCATATTAGATAAAAATCAATAAACGTAAAGCAATGTTTGTTTCTCTAGTTTGACAACTGTAGACAAGCTCACACTCTTTAAAGCTCATGTAAAATCAAATGGAGCTCATTGCAATTATATAATTGATGTTGGGTTTTCTGCTTTGCAGTGCCTACATAGGGGAGCCACCCCCCCCCCCCCCCACCAAAAAAAAATATAAATAAATAAATAAAACACAAAAAAGAAAAAACATAAAATGTCTTGATGCTAAAGAGCTGATTGGGCACTGTAAATTCATTTTGATGCTTCTGCTAAACTTTTTGGCTTGCTTGTTCCAGATTGAAAACATGGATTCACTGTTTGAAATACAGTTCTCTCCACTTTCGGATTCTGGACGTGTGCTTAGCAAATGCGGAAAATGTTTGCGATACATGAAATACATCTCTAGCTTGCCATCACGGCTATACTGCAATACGTGCGAGGAAGTTTATTATGTCCCTCAAAAGGGAACAATTAAGGTAAGTTTACTTGCCCTCCATTTGTTTGGACATTGATTGATATTCTTTCCATTAAAACTTTATGCATGAAAAAATCTTGATCTTCACATTTTTCAGTAATTGTTCAACACTTGGGAATAATCTGTCCTAATAATATGACAAAAAGTACCTAACTAGACATTTATATTCTTGCTTGTGTTTTATAGCATCGTCGACCGCATGTGCATATTGATGAGCATATCCACACCTATTCATAATCTTATATCTATGTGCATGTAAGTGTATATATATATAGTTACATGTAAGAATATTCTGTTACATATAAACATTTATAGGATATTTCTCTATGTATGATGCTGGACCATACATGTACATGCTTCTTCCGTTAGGTGCATGTCTATTGTCTGGGCATATACATCACATTATCTATTTTGATGATATAGCAAAGAAAAACATGTTTAGGAGTTGCAAATTATTTTTAAGAAAGTATTTTTCACGATTTCTTCTATATGTGCGAGAACACTGGCAAATGCAGAAACTATTTTCCAAAAATTATTTCCCATCTAAACAAATGTAGTGTTACTGTCACGTTCTAAAATTGGTAAAGTGGAACTTATGAAACATCTTGGCACTATTTTTTGACATAATATGAAATGCACATTTTGCACTTTTAATATTGAAATTATGTTGTTCTTTCGTTTATGCTGAAACATCAAAACAAATTAGGTGTTACTGTCACGTTCTAACATCAGCTTCTTTTATGCTGTTAACATGGAACTTATAAAGCATCTTGACACTGCAGTGTTCTTTTCTTTATACTTAACATGTTTTGGTTCATAGTTCAAGACACCAATTTAGTATAGTGGACCAATACAGATATGGATAACATTCCATAACTTTCAAAGTTCATTTCAACAGGACAAATATGTCAATTTAGTTTCCATAAAAATACAGAAGAAATCTCCCTTTGCCCTCCATGCTTCCTCTATATTCACGAGGCTAAAATTGATAGTGTTACTTGAAAGTAAGATATTGACGCTAGAACTTTAATTGAAAAGGCAGCATAGTCTCACCTGTAGCACCGTACTTTTATTTGTTTCGTCACATTTTTTATTCATCTACATAGCCTTTTGACCAGGTCTTCCAAAGTGGTATAGCCTAATAAATAATACTGTTTATACTCATTGCAGCTGTACAAGGAAATTACTTGCCCTTTGGACAACTTTGAGCTTTTAATATTTTCCATGGCTGGTCCGGAAGGCAAATCATTCCCTCTCTGCCCTTACTGTTACAACAACCCCCCTTTGAAGGTATAGACACATTGTTTGGTGCCAACAAAGCTGGTGCTACTGGCAAGCTGGGAAAAGGTGCTGGCATGCCATGTTTCATGTGCCCACACCCTACCTGCCCCCATTCTGTGATAGCCCAAGGCGTATGTGCTTGCCCAGAATGTAGCGGGACACTAGTCCTTGATCCCGTCAGCACCCCCAAATGGCGACTTTACTGCAACATGTGCAATTGCCTTGTTTTTCTTCCTGAAGGTGCCCATCGGATAACCACAACTAAAGAACATTGCCCTGAATGTGAGTCGACTATCTTAGAAGTGGACTTCAATAAGAAAACAACTCCTCTGAAGGACGGAGCCACCTTGTATAGCGGGTGTATTCTTTGTGATGAGCTGCTGCATTCGTTGGTCGAGATGAAGCATGGAAAGTCGTTCTTCAAACGAATGGGAGGGAGAGGAAGGGGAAGGGTAGGGGAAGAGGGAGAGGATTTGGTTCAAGAGGGAGAGGTGGCAGGAAACAAATGGACCCTAAAATGAGTTTTCGAAATTTTTAGAAACTTTACTTTCAGAATTCTGTACTGATACAATTTTAGTTGTGCAATTTGAGAATTTTGTTATGAGAATATCCATTTTATGTCTCTTAGATATGATTTTCTTTATGAAAAAACAGAAAGGCATGTTCTTATTCTCTGATTTGTTTTCTTTGGCATTTATGGTCTTTGCTCTTTTGTCTGGAAAGGGCTTATTAAAATAATTGTGAAAGAAAAGGAAAACACAATAAACAAAATAATTAGTTAATTAATATTAGAAACAATTTATTTATTTAAATAAATTAATAGTTAAATCATAAACTAAAAACAGAATAAAGGGTACAAAAGAAAAATCAAGACTAAATATTATACACAACTTATTTCATGTATCCTTTTTTTTTCATTTTAACCCACCAGCTCATGTCAGTTGATTCAAATTTAAATTTAAAAATCTTTTTTTTTTATAAAGAGGAGTTTTTCGGTCTTGTGACTAGATTATGTCTTCTTTCCCCGAACAAATGTCTGCGGTCCGTGGCAATCGGCGGGGTTTTAAAAACGTTTGATTCAACTTGCAATTAGATTTTATATTTTTCGGTGCAAATATTAAAAGTTTTACCGTCATTTTGAAAGTAATTTCCTTTTCTTTTTCTTTTTCTTTTTCTTTTTCTTTTTCTTTAATACTTAAAAGAAATAAAGTATTGGAATTAAAACTTCAAATCCTTTAAATCTACATTTTTTTAGACAACAAAAATTTAAAGCTTTCAGCATGATTCTTCATTTGATGGCTGCCGGACCATAAACTACCAACTGGGTGTCCCTTCTCCATTTTGAGGTGTTTATTTTGTGTATTTTTTACTGACGAAATAAAATTTTTACCGTTTTAACGATTAATAAAATAAATTTCTCGCTTTAAAAAGAAATAAAAACAAGAATGCTCCCTTCGTCCCAGAATAAATGTTGACTTTTTTTTTATTGATAAAATTGATTATTTTAAAAATTATCAAGTCTTATTATTATTTTAGAAATATGCAAAGAGAATATGATAATTGTAAATAATATATTATTTGAGTTTTAAATTGACTTATTTGAAAGACTATAAATTTTTCTTAAAAACGAATGACTACGGATCACATATTGAGTGTTATTAATTATGTTTTTTTATTATTCTTAATTTAATATTAAGTTTTTATATAATTTCAAAATTTAATATTTAGTTTTTATAATCAATCATTTGTATTTATATATACATTTTTAATTAGAGTTCAAAGTCCTAAAAGTCTAAACGCAGTATAATTACTTAACAAAATAAATTCTATAAAAAATAAAATTATTGTAAAATAATAAGTTATCATTGTGATTTTAGCTTTAAAAGGTAATTAAATTTTAACTAGTAATACATAAGTCGTTGTCGACGTCGGGATTTTTATTTGTCCCTTTTCTATTCTTATTTTTTTTGTGTTCTCATGTTTGGTGAGATTTGTTTGAAAAAAACAAGTGAAAAAGGTCCGACATGTATAATGTCGACGATGGACTGTTAAGAGTCGTCAGTTGGTTTTTTATATGGTTGTACCAACACAACCGAAAAAAGATTTGCACATTGACCCAGTGATGCGACACTGCTAAACAGGTCGGTGAAATCGAGATTCATTAGGGTCCGGGGACTTGCTTATGCGGAGGAAATGTGTTAGGCACCCCTCGACATCCGTGTTGTCATGATGACCGCCACTTTTCAAAAAATTATTATATAAATGTGTGTGTGTGTGTGTGTGTGAGTCAATGTGCTGTTATTTGGAAGTAGTGCAAGACCTCGTTCGCACCTATATACACAGGGTTTGAAGTTATGTAAAAATTCAATTTTAAATAAGATATAGCAGTGATATTTTGTAAAAGAGGTTTTTCAAACCCTTATTCTCAATAATAATTGAGATCTTTTACACTTCTATTTTATTATTAAATGTTCAGCTTGATTGCTTTTATTTTCGAGATGCGAAGCATTTTTTTAAGAAAATAATATACAAAGCAGTGCCGAATTCCTCATGGGTATGAAAGCCATCGGAGGACATCCGCACACCGTGAATAAATTTACAAGCTGCTTACAGCTGAAAATGTCCATCATGGGAACCGAATCTATATTCAGTAGACTGAATCTGTGATCACATAATTCCTAGGCTCACATGATACCGCAGTTTATATGAAAGCAGTAAGCAGTTATATATATATAAAAGCTGTAAATATATGTATAAATGTAAGACCCCGAATTTTATGAAATAAAAGTATTCAATTTTTCTTATAATTACTATTCAGTAAATGGTTAAATTGATAAAAATTTAAAGTTATGAGTGAAATATGATTTTTTTTCAAAATAAGCAAGTGGTTATAAAATAATCATTGTTGTCGGGAAATATTCGTTTGGTCGTGGAATAATCTTTCTGTCGGGGAATATTCGTACGACGGCGCAGCCATTTGTGGGCCCCACAACAGAATAACTGTCGGGTGAAGAAAACGACAAATTTGAGTTTTTACAAATAACGGCGTAGTTGTTACCGTTAATACTGTTGAAATACCCGGTGGTTAAAATACAGTAATACGCGTTATTGCACAGTAGCACACGGTATTGCATAGTATTTTTGAAATTATTGATTCTTACGTAAGAAGGCACTACTCAATAATTGTTACAGTAATTACTGTTCAATATTTTATTTTATTGATTCAATAATTGCTACGTTGAAATTTTGTATTATTGTTGTTCAATAATTGTTGCTGCACAGTATTTCCCATTATCAGATCAATAATTCATATTATTTGAATAGTATTATTAGATAGCATTATTGGCAATGTCTAGAAAGTTTTGTCTAAGGAGAGGTTTGGTCATCTAATTGCGCGCCAGTAAGGAGAAATCCTTATTAGAAAGCCCCCTCTTTCCTGGGAACGGCCTGGTTGTCATAAATGTGATTCTGTAATATTATTTGTGAATAATTAATTATTGATTCATATGATAAGAAAATATTTATTTTATGTAGATATAAATGAGGGATATATTTTTGTGGTTAAAAAATGAAGGAGTTAATGTTGAGATTTTTATCCGTATTTTTGTCGGAATGGAGGTATTAAAAATCAGGGTTTTTGAGATATTTTGCGGGGGTTGTAATTTTTAATCCGACCGTTGGATCGTGGTAATTTTTGGATATGTTATACATATATAAGTTGAGTATATGCCCACAAATTTTGAACCGTTAAAAATGAACGTATGATTTATTATAATTTTTACGAGATGACTGGTTCAGAAATTGTTGAATTTTCAGAGTTTATCATTTTGGTGGAAAATTCTAGAATTGGTGGGCCCCACTTGTGGTTGGTGAAGAAATGTGCTGAATTATATTTCAAATGTGGTGGGTGGGAATAGTAGCAGGTAAAGCCATCAGGTTGCAGGTCAAACCTACCAAAATTTTCCTATAAATAGAGGGCTAAGTTAGAATTGAAAATCACACCAGAAACATAAGCTTTCTCTCTTTCTCTCTCTATATTATGAAGCATATTTTGTGAGTTTTTAGATACTTGGTGAGTTGCTATTCATTAGTGCAAGTTTCCTTCAGCATCATATCCGATATCCAGTCAGAAGTACTGCTCTTTTGAGGTAAGGGATAGTAAGGGATAGTAAGGGATTTTAAGGGTTGTTATGTTTTTCAGTTTCGTAATTTTTCTGAACTTCAAAAATTCTGGAAAAATTTGAAATGATATTTTGATGAGTTTTATTGATTGTGTCCAAAAATGGTGATTTTTGGATGTATAGATTGAGAGTTATGAATTTTATGAGAAAAGACTATTTTAAAAGTAACTGCTTATAATTTCTTGTGGTTAACTCTAAAATTGATGAAATTTTATTGGGAGTACATGTATATGATGGAAGTATACTCTGTTAATTTCAGAATTTTTGGACAAAAGTACAATTTTTGATAAATGTCTAAATATTCGGCTGTTTTGACCATATGAAAAATAGTAAATGACTTTTAAAAATTTTGAGAAAAATATATGTTCAATATGGGACTATATTCTGATAAATCCCAGAAAAGAAATATTTTTGGAACTGATTTGGTATTTTTCATGAAAATGGACAAGTTATGAGAAAATAAATTAAATATGTTATGTGAAGTAAGAAAATTAGAAAATAGGATTTTATGGCTTGAGAATCTATATGAGGTATATGCAGATTTTTGATGAGGGTTTTGGCTATTGATGATGAAATCTTAAGAGTTGACATTTTATGATGATTAAATGCATTAATTAGTAAAGTATAAACAATTTAAATAAATTGTTTATAAGCTTAAGAAATGTTATTCTTTCAATATCATTATACCGAAATATTGGTATAGATTTTATTGTGGAATTTATACCTTTTTGAGTCGAGGTTACTATTCACGATTTACTATTCATGAGTTACGAATATTACTCTTGAGATTAAAATTATATGTTGATCATATTATTTTTATCATCATATATAACATTTTTATAACCCTGATGTTGAAATTCTCTTTCACTGGAGTGTAAAGATGGGTAGATTATTGGTATGATCATGACTAGGGTTCTCTTTGGCCTGTAGTGCAAAGATGAACTGTTGTTGAATATCTTTGGCCCGTAGTGCAAAGATGGTTTGTTGATGAATATCTTTGGCCCGTAGTGCAAAGATGGATTTGTTAGTATGATTATAAACAGGAACTGTGATTTGGTATAACCATGATCTTTGATGATTCAGGTAAAGACATGTGATGAAAATATTCTTCGTCCTGGGTGCGAAGAAAAATTTATAGTCACAATTATGATTATGAATTATTCATATGATTGTGGAAAGGAACTGTTGAGTGATGTTACATGGATAAAATATTGTTGGTGGATTTTTAACATGGAGAAGATAATAGACTTTATAGTCTATTTGACTCTTCTAATGGATTGCTCGTTCCGCTGCAACTATGGTTGAAATTTTTATCATTTACCATATGTTCTAAATCTCTGATTTATTGTTGATGAAGGCTATTGATAATTGAATTATCTTTAGTCATGATATTCTTTACTGAGCTAGTTGTGCTCACCCTTCTATTTCACAATTCCTTTCAGGTAATAAGAGTGTAGCTGGGTCGAGCGGGGGGTAACAAGGGAATAGAACGGTGGTCATCATTTAGTAGTTATATTTGGTGAAGAAAATAGGGTGAGGCAAACCCAACGTTGGAAGGGTGTTTTGTTACTATCATACAAGATGTCTAATGACATACAACCTCGTGTCATCATAAGACAGGGTTGTGCTCATCCACTTGCTGAGTATATCTACGAGCACTACCTATATAATCTTGGTGTTTGTTTGAAGTATAATTCTCAATTAGAGACAGTGGAGATAATGATAAGTCAAGAGAAGACTCACCATTGGGAAGAATATGATAGTAATCTTCTCATTTTTCTTTGGGGTCTATTGGGTCAACCAAGGATAATTCTGTGGCCATATGATATCTATCATAACCTAGATGCGTGACCTCCCATGTACGAAGGTTTCCTTGAGCACTTCCCAAAGATTCTAATTTCTAAAACAGTTTTTGACTATACCTTTATGTAAGATGTTATTGTGAGGTGATGTCCACGGTTGGAACATGAGTCACATTTGGTATATATTTGTATCCAAACTCACAGCATATGTGTTGTTGTATTTTGCACGACAATTGTTGTAATAAAGTTGTAGTTATTTTCTGTACCATGTATTTGACGACTCAGAATGGGTTGGGTGAATGGACCTATTTTGGGGTTGTCACAGGTGGTATCAGAGCTTAGGGATATGATCTCTGGCGGAGATCGGAGAATACAACTAGGAGGGGAGAGATGAGTAAATCCTTCGCTAGTGTGTCCTACCTAAGCTTATTTGTTAGTCAGTCATAATATCGGGATGTTATGTGATATGTTAATTTGTTAAATTAACCCTTATTTTGAAGCTGTATTCTAGAATGATATTTGAAATACAGGAGATGAGCAATGGAGAAATTATGATGACAGAGAAGATGAAATCTAAAATGAAAGGAAGATATTCTCAACTCTTTGAAATACCAGGTACGTAAATTTCGAGGATGAAATTTCATAAGGAGGGGAGATTGTAAGACCCCGAATTTTATGAAATAAAAGTATTCAATTTTTCTTATAATTACTATTCAGTAAATGGTTAAATTGATAAAAATTTAAAGTTATGAGTGAAATATGATTTTTTTTCAAAATAAGCAAGTGGTTATAAAATAATCATTGTTGTCGGGGAATATTCGTTTGGTCGTGGAATAATCTTTCTGTCGGGGAATATTCGTACGACGGCGCAACCATTTGTGGGCCCCATAACAGAATAACTGTCGGGTGAAGAAAACGACAAATTTGAGTTTTTACAAATAACGGCGTAGTTGTTACCGTTAATACTGTTGAAATACCCGGTGGTTAAAATACAGTAATACGCGTTATTGCACAGTAGCACACGGTATTGCATAGTATTTTTGAAATTATTGATTCTTACGTAAGAAGGCACTACTCAATAATTGTTACAGTAATTACTGTTCAATATTTTATTTTATTGATTCAATAATTGCTACGTTGAAATTTTGTATTATTTTTGTTCAATAATTGTTGCTGTACAGTATTTCCCATTATCAGATCAATAATTCATATTATTTGAATAGTATTATTAGATAGCATTATTGGCAATGTCTAGAAAGTTTTGTCTAAGGAGAGGTTTGGTCATCTAATTGCGCGCCAGTAAGGAGAAATCCTTATTGGAAAGCCCCCTCTTTCCTGGGAACGGCCTGGTTGTCATAAATGTGATTCTGTAATATTATTTGTGAATAATTAATTATTGATTCATATGATAAGAAAATATTTATTTTATGTGGACATAAATGAGGGATATATTTTTGTGGTTAAAAAATGAAGGAGTTAATGTTGAGATTTTTATCCGTATTTTTGTCGGAATGGAGGTATTAAAAATCAGGGTTTTTGAGATATTTTACGGGGGTTATAATTTTTAATCCGACCGTTGGATCGTGGTAATTTTTGGATATGTTATACATATATAAGTTGAGTATATGCCCACAAATTTTGAACCGTTAAAAATGAACGTATGATTTATTATGAATTTTACGAGATGACTGGTTCAGAAATTGTTGAATTTTCAGAGTTTATCATTTTGGTAGAAAATTCTAGAATTGGTGGGCCCCACTTGTGGTTGGTGAAGAAATGTGCTGAATTATATTTCAAATATGGTGGGTGGGAATAGTAGCAGGTAAAGCCATCAGGTTGCAGGTCAAACCTACCAAAATTTTTCTATAAATAGAGGGCTAAGTTAGAATTGAAAATCACACCAGAAACATAAGCTTTCTCTCTTTCTCTCTCTATATTATGAAGCATATTTTGTGAGTTTTTAGATACTTGGTGAGTTGCTATTCATTAGTGCAAGTTTCCTTCAGCATCATATCCGATATCCAGTCAGAAGTACTGCTCTTTTGAGGTAAGGGATAGTAAGGGATTTTAAGGGTGTTATGTTTTTCAGTTTCGTAATTTTTCTGAACTTCAAAAATTCTGGAAAAATTTGAAATGATATTTTGATGAGTTTTATTGATTGTGTCCAAAAATGGTGATTTTTGGATGTATAGATTGAGAGTTATGAATTTTATGAGAAAAGACTATTTTAAAGTAACTGCTTATAATTTCTTGTGGTTAACTCCAAATTGATGAAATTTTTATGGGAGTACATGTATATGATGGAAGTATACTTTGTTAATTTCAGAATTTTTGGACAAAAGTACAATTTTTGATAAATGTCTAAATATTCGGCTGTTTTGACCATATGAAAAATAGTAAATGACTTTTAAAAATTCTGAGAAAAATATATGTTCAATATGGGATTATATTCTGATAAATCTCAGAAAAAAAATATTTTTGGAACTGATTTGGTATTTTTCATGAAAATGGACAAGTTATGAGAAAATAAATTAAATATGTTATGTGAAGTAAGAAAATTAGAAAATAGGATTTTATGGCTTGAGAATCCTATATGAGGTATATGCAGATTTTTGATGAGGGTTTTGGCTATTGATGATGAAATCTTAAGAGTTGACATTTTATGATGATTAAATGCATTAATAAGTAAAGTGTAAACAATTTAAATAAATTGTTTATAAGCTTAAGAAATGTTATTCTTTCAATATCATTATACCGAAATATTGGTATAGATTTTATTGTGGAATTTTTACCTTTTTGAGTCGAGGTTACTATTCACGAGTTACTATTCACGAGTTACTATTCACGATTTACTATTCATGAGTTACGAATATTACTCTTGAGATTAAAACTATATGTTGATCATATTATTTTTATCATCATATATAACATTTTTATAACCCTGATGTTGAAATTCTCTTTCACTGGAGTGTAAAGATGGGTAGATTATTGGTATGATCATGACTAGGGTTCTCTTTGGCCTGTAGTGCAAAGTTGAATTGTGACTGGTATGATCATGACCATTGAATTTATAATTGAATATCTTAAGCTTAAGTGCAAAGGTGAATTGATCAACATGGTTATAATTATTGTTTATATAAATTCTGAAATGATTATATATTTCTTTGAGATATGAATATATTTGGCCTGTAGTGCAAATATGAATTGTTGATGAATATCTTTGGCCTGTAGTGCAAAGATGAACTGTTGTTGAATATCTTTGGCCCGTAGTGCAAAGATGGTTTGTTGATGAATATCTTTGGCCCGTAGTGCAAAGATGGATTTGTTAGTATGATTATAAACAGGAACTGTGATTTGGTATAACCATGATCTTTGATGTTTCAGGTAAAGACAGGTGATGAAAATATTCTTCGTCCTGGGTGCGAAGAAAAATTTATAGTCACAATTATGATTATGAGTTATTCATATGATTGTGGAAAGGAACTGTTGAGTGATGTTACATGGATAAAATATTGTTGGTGGATTTTTAACATGGAGAAGATAATAGACTTTATAGTCTATTTGACTCTTCTAATGGATTGCTCGTTCCGCTGCAACTATGGTTGAAATTTTTATCATTTACCATATGTTCTAAATCTCTGATTTATTGTTGATGAAGGCTATTGATAATTGAATTATCTTTAGTCATGATATTCTTTACTGAGCTAGTTGTGCTCACCCTTCTATTTCACAATTCCTTTCAGGTAATAAGAGTGTAGCTGGGTCGAGCGGGGGTAACAAGGGAATAGAACGGTGGTCATCATTTAGTAGTTATATTTGGTGAAGAAAATAGGGTGAGGCAAACCCAACGTTGGAAGGGTGTTTTGTTACTATCATAGAAGATGTCTAATGACATACAACCTCGTGTCATCATAAGACAGGGTTGTGCTCATCCACTTGCTGAGTATATCTACGAGCACTACCTATATAATCTTGGTGTTTGTTTGAAGTATAATTCTCAATTAGAGACAGTGAAGATAATGATAAGTCAAGAGAAGACTTACCATTGGGAAGAATATGATAGTAATCTTCTCATTTTTCTTTGGGGTCTATTGGGTCAACCAAGGATAATTCTGTGGCCATATGATATCTATCATAACCTAGATGCGTGGCCTCCCATGTACGAAGGTTTCCTTGAGCACTTCCCAAAGATTCTAATTTCTAAAACAGTTTTTGACTATACCTTTATGTAAGGTGTTATTGTGAGGTGATGTCCACGGTTGGAACATGAGTCACATTTGGTATATATTTGTATCCAAACTCACAGCATATGGGACCATTGTAATCCGGGCATCCGACTGAGGTATGTAAGACCTATTTCGGACCGTCGTTGTCGAGAGTTACGCAATGACATGAGATTAGAGGTTGTACGAAGTCAGGAAGATGGGACCATTGTAAGACCCCAACTTTTTATAAATAAAATTGAATTGTCCTCTAATTATTATTTTGAAATAATAAGGTGTTAATTTGATATAATGTTTTGGTTATGGGTGAAATGTGAAAATTTTACAAAATAAGCAAGTGGTTATAAAATATTCATTGTTGTCGGGGAATATTCGTTTGGTCGTGAAATATTTTTGTTGTCGGGGAATATTCATACGACGGCGCAACCATTTGTGGGTCCCATAACAAAATATCTGTCGGATGAAGAAAACGATCAAGTATGAGTTTTTATACATAACGTCGTAATTGTTACCGTTAGCACTGTTGAATTACCTGGTGGTTAAAATACAGTAATACGCGTGGTTGCACAGCAGCACACGGTATTGCACAGTATTGATGAATTATTGATCCTTACGTAAGAAGGCACTACTTAATAATTGTTACAGTAGTTACTGTTCAATATTTTATTTTATTGATTCAATAATTGTTTCGTTGATATTTTATATTATTGTTGTTCAATAATTGTCACTGCACAGTATCTCCATTATCAGATCAATAATTCATATTATTTGAATAATATTATTAGATAGCATTATTGGCAATGTCTAGAAAGTTCTGTCAATAAGAGGTTTGGTCACCTAATTGCGCGCCAGTAAGGAGAAATTTTTATTGAAAAGCCCCCTCTTTCCTGGGAACGGCCTGGTTGTCATAAATGTGATTCTGTAATATTATTTGTGAATAATTAATTATTGATTCATATGATAAGGAAATATTTATTTTATGTGGATATAAATGTTAGATATATTTATTGTTGCTAAAAATGAAGGAGTTAATGTTGAGGTGTTTTATCAGTATTTTTGTCAGAATGGAGGTATTAAAAATTTAATTAAACCAGTGTTTTTGAGATATATTGCGTGAGTTATAATTTTTAATCCGACCGTTGGATCGTTGTGATTTTTGGATATGTTATACATATATAAGTTGAGTATATGTTCACAAATTTTGAACCGTTAAAAATGCACGTATGATTTGTTATGAATTTTAAGAGGTGACTGGTTTAGAAATTGTTGAAGTATCCAAATTTAGCATTTTGGTGAAAAATTCTAGAATAGGTGGGCCCCACTTTTGGTTGGTGAGAAATGTGCTGGAATTTTTATTCAAATGTGGTGGGTGGGAATAGTAGCAGGTAAAGCCATCATGTTACAGGTCAAGTCTACTTCGGCGTGCTAACATTTTCCTATAAATAGAGGACTAAGTTAGAATTGAAAATCACACCAGAAACATAAGCTTTCTCTTTTTCTCTCTCTATATTATTGAGTGTATTTTATAAGTATTTAGATACTTTGTGAGTTTCTATTTATCAGTGCAAGTTTCCTTCAGCCTTATACCGATATTACAGTCAGAAGTACTGTTCGTTTGAGGTAAGGGATGTTATTTCTTCTTAAATGATATTATTTTCTTCAATATCATTATGCCTAAATATTGATTTGAACTTTTTATCAAATTTGAAACTTTTTGTGTCGGGGTTACTATTCACGTATACGGCACTATTTACGAATACGACACTTGTAAGACCCCGAATTTTATGAAATAAAAGTATTCAATTTTTCTTATAATTACTATTTAGTAAATGGTTAAATTGATAAATGTTAAAGTTAAGGGTAATGTATGAATTTTTTTTCGAAATACACAAGTGGTTATAAAATATTCATTGTTGTCGGAGAATATTCGCTTGGTCGTGGAATATTCTTACTGTCGGAGAATATTCGTACGACAGCGCAGTCTTTTGTGGGCCCCATAACAGAAAGCGATTGGATGAAGAAAACGACAAGAGTAAGTTGTTTATAAATAACGGCGTAGTTGTTACCGTTAACACTGTTGGAATACCTGGTGGTTAAAACACGGTAATACGCGTTGTTGCATAGTAGCACACGGTATTGCACTAATTATTGATTCTTACGTAAGAAGGCATTACTCAATAATTGTTACAGTAATTACTGTTCAATATTTTATTTTATTGATTCAATAATTACTGCGTTGATATTTTATATTACCGTCGTTTTAATAATTGTCACTACACAGTATTTTCTATTATCGGAGCAATAATTCATATTATCTGAATAATATTATTAGATAACATTATTGGCAATGTCTACAAAGTTCTGTCTAAGGAGAGGTTTGGTCATCTAATTGCGCGCCAGTAAGGATGAGATCCTTATTGGAAAGCCCCCTCTTTCCTGGGAACGGCCTGGTTGTCAGTACTGTGATTCTGTAATATTATTTGTGTATAATTAATTATTAATTTATATGATGAGAAAAATATTGATTTTATGTGAATATAGATGGAGAAAATTTTTAATGTGACAATTGTTGAAAATTAATATTTTATCTTTTTCTGATAAAATAATTCATTTAAATATATTATTTTAATAATATATTAATGGTGATATTTTTACAATGAATGTGGGATATATGAATAAATGAGGAGGAAGAGTATTTTTGTTGGATTAAATGTTTAACACATGTTTTGTGTGTTGGTGGACACAATTCTTGACCGAAAATTTATTATAGACTGTAAAATCGTCCGTTTGTGGATTTCGGTCAATTTCTGTTTGGAATTTGGAAAAACTTTCTTCTGCAAAGTTGTAGAGAATTGAATTTCTATAAAAACTCGCGAGATTCGAATTTTCGGATAAAAGAGATATTTATTATGAATTATTGAAGTTCTGAAGTTCTGAAATAATTAATTTTTGGAAGTTTTATTTATTAGTTTGAAGAAAAACGTTTTTTGTATTTTGTTGGAAATCATTAACATGTGTGGCTGGTGTTTTTGACCAAAGGTGGGCTAAGGAAAATTTGTATAATTATATTAATATTATATTCAATTTTCTGCTTTGGTGTTCTAAGCATTTTCCTATAAATAGGGTGCTTAGGTTAGAATTAAAAATTACACCAGAAACTGAAGTTTTCTCTCTATTTCTCTCTCTATATTATCGAGTGTATTCTTGTGAGTATTTTGATATCTTGATTGTTGCTATACGGTGCAAATTCGTTCAGCGTTATTCCAGTCATGAGTACTGCTCTTTTGAGGTAAGGGATAGTAAGGGATAGTAAGGGATGTTATTTCTTCTTAAATGATATTATTTTCTTCAATATCATTATGTCGAAGTATTGATTTGAACTTTTTATCAAATTTAGAACTTTTCATGTCGGGGTTACTATTCACGAGTTACTATTTATGAATTACTATTCATGAGTTACTATTCACGAGTTACTATTTACGAGTTACTATACATGAGTTACTATTCACGAGTTACTATTCACGACGGGTTACTATTCATGAGTTACTATTCATGAGTTACTATTCACGAGTTACTATTTACTACAAAATTGGTTTCTTTTTCTAACCAAATTATAATTGATTTATGAATATTACTCTGGAGATTAAAACTATGTATTGATTATATTGATTTTATTATCATATATAACATTTTTATAACCCTGATGTTGAAATTCTCTTTCACTGGAGTGTAAAGATGGGTAGATTATTGGTATGATCATGACTATAGATTCTCTTTGGCTAGTAGTGCAAAGTTGAATTGTTGACTGGTATGATCATGACCATTGAATTTATAATTGAATATCTTTAACTTAAGTGCAAAGGTGAAATGATCAACATGGTTATAATTATTGGTTATATAAATTCTGAAATGATTATATATTTCTTTGAGATTTGAATATCTTTGGCCTGTAGTGCAAAGATGACCTGTTGTTGAATATCTTTGGCCTGTAGTGCAAAGATGAACTGTTGACGAATATCTTTGGCCCGTAGTGCAAAGATGAATTTATTAGTATGATTATGAACAGGAACTGTGATTTGGTATAACCATGATCTTTGATGTTTCAGGTAAAGACAAGTGATGAAAATTATCTTTGTTCTGGATGAGAAGAGGAATTTAGAACTACAATTATGATTATGAGTTATACATGTGATTGTGGACAGGAATTATTGATTGATGTTACAGGGATAAAACATTGTTGGTGGACTTTTAACATGGAGAAGATAATAGACTTTATAGTCTATTTGACTCTTCTAATGGATTGCTCGTTCCGCTGCAACTATGGTTAAAATTTTTATCATCTACCATATGTTCTAAATCTCTGATTTAATTCTATTGAAGGCTATTGATAATTTAATTATCTTTAGTCATGATATTCTTTACTGAGCTAGTTGTGCTCACCCTTTTGCTTCACAATTCCTTTCAGGTAATAAGAGTGTAGCTGGGTCGAGCGAGGGTAACAGAAAAATAGAACGGTGGTCTCTAGCTGTGGAGGTTCTCCCGAAGCAGTATAGAAAAGTTCATTTAGTAGTTATATTTGGTGAATCATCTAGGGTGAAGCGAACCCAACGTTGGAAGGATATTTTGCCACTATCATAAAAGATGTCTAACGACACACAACCTCGTGTCATCATAAGACATGGTTGTGCATATCCACTTGTCGAGTATATCTACGAGCACTACCTATATAATCTTGGTGTTTGTTTGAAGTATAATTCTCAGTTAGAGACAGTGGAGATAATGATATGTCAAGAGAAGACTCACCATTGGGAAGAATATGATAGTAAACTTCTCGTTTTTCTTTGGGGTCTATTGGGTCAACCAAGGATAATTATGTAGCCATATGATATCTATCATAACCTAGATGCATGGCCTCCCATGTATGAAGGTTTCCTTGAGCACTTCCCAAAGATTCTAATATTTAAAACAGTTTTTGACTATACTTTTATGTAAGGTGTCATTGTGAGGTGCTGTCCACGGTTGGTGTGACGCCCCCAAAATTAAGTATACATCACCCATCTTGGGTCGTCAGATACATAGTACAAAATACAAATACAACTTACTAATACAACTGTCGTGTACAATACGACAAAACATAAACTGTGAGTTTGAATACAAATATTATCTTCTAGAGAGTATTCATACTCAAAAGGAGTCCTCATTACATTTATTAACACACCATTACATAGAATAGTGAGGACTACTAACTAATACTATCATTCGGACCATCACTCCGTTCCCCGACTTGCCCCAGCTACGTTCTCATTTCCTGAAGAGAACAGTGAAAGAAAGGGTGAGCTCAACTAGCCCAGTAAGAAATATCATGACTAAGATAATGCAGAATAAATTATCATTAGCCTTCAATAATGTTAAACTGATAAAATATAATAGACATCAAGTTTAACTGCAGCGGAACAAGCAATCCATTAAAAGAGTCAAGTAGAAAATAAACTCTACTATCTTTTATGATTTAAAAGATTTTCCAACACTGTGATCGCTGAGACTCAGCTTAATAAAATAATTCACATCATCGAATCACCCCTGCACTACGGCCAAGGATATTCGTATATTCATTAATGGTCATGATCATGCCAACAACTGTCCATCAACGCACTACGGGCCAATGAAGACTTTTACCACATCATTTGTAACATTACGGTCATGATTATACCGAATAATCCCTGGTCATAATAATACCAAGTCCATCTATGCACTACAGGCCACAGATGACTTTCAACATTTTATAAACATGAGAATGATGACAATGATATAAGAACTCAATAAAACAAGTTCAAGAATTAATTTATCCAAGAATTAACAACGTCCAAATTGTCAACATGATATTGCTTTGTGGAGTAAAATTCAAGAATACTTAGAAGAATATTTTCATGAAAAGATACTGGATGCACCGCAATTATCAAGGATATTCCACAAATTTCATGGAGTATAGAAGTCAAAACTTAACCAACTGAGTACAATAAAAAATGGAATAACAAAAGGAATCACCATGCATGCGATAGACCGCACAGACAGGTTATTCTAACAGAATAATAAATAATGGAACCAGGTCCGGCGTAAACGCACAGACAGGATATTCCGACAGAATAATAAATAATGGAACCAGGTCCGGCGTAAACGCACAGACAGGATATTCCGACAGAATAATAACAAGACGGAACCAGGTCCGGTGTAAAACACACAGACAGGATGTTCCAACAGAATAATAATAAAAACGAAACCAGGTCCGGTGTAAAACACACAGACAGGATGTTCCAACAGAATAATAATAAAAACGGAACCAGGTCCGGTGTAAAACACACAGATAGGATGTTCCAACAGAATAATAATAAAAACGGAAACAGGTCCGGTGTAAAACACACAGACAGGATGTTCCAACAGAATAATAATAAAAACAGAACCAGGTCCGGTGTAAAACACACAGACAGGATGCTCCAACAGAATAATAGAAGAATGTCACCAAGTATAGGGTATATCCGCGTATACAGGTTATTCCAACAGAATAATAAGAAATGGAATAACAACAGTTCTCTTCATGAATAAGAAAGAATAACACCCCTTACCGTTTTAAAGACGAGCTGAAATAAGGAAGTAGTTAAGTAGCAGAATACTCTTCTTCTCTCTCTCTATAGTTTCTCTCTATAGTTTCTCTCTCTAGAGTTCAGTGAATTCGTAAGAAATAATGAAGGAATGAGCTGCTATTTATAGAAAAATAGAATGCATAGTAACTAATCCATGAACGGTCCAGATTGATTACTTTAATCTGACGGTCCATATTTAAAGAAAAATATTTTAAATAAAATATAATATATTCTATTTATAGAATAACTTTAATAAAGTATTCTGCTTTATATAAAAAGATGTTTCTGTTTTATTACGTTAATAATACGAATAAAACAAAACGTCATTATCGCTAAATAATTCATATTATTAACTGACAATAATTGAATCAAACTGAGTGACTTCTCACATAAGCATTAATAATCAATACTGTGTGCTACTATGCAACCACACGTATTACTGTACTTTTACTACCGAGTAGTTCAACAGTAACAATGGTAAAATTTCCGCCGTTATTTTTAATAAAATATTTTTGTCGTTTTCTCAATCCGACAATAATTCCGTTGTGGGGTCCACCAATGATTGTGTCGTTGTACGAATATTCCCTGTTAAAACGAATATTCTCCGACCAATCGAATATTATATAACAACTTGCGTACTTTGCAAAATTTATAAATACTACCCATAACTATTATATCAAATCCACACCATAATATAAAAAAAAATTATTTCGAGAAAAATTAAATATTTATTCATAAAATCTGGGGTTTCACAATCTCCCTTCCTTATGGAATTTCGCCCTCGAAATTTACGTACGTACTTGGTATGCCGAACATGTGAGGATACCTTGACTTCACTTCAAATTCTAACTCTTGAGGTATAACCTTTAAGCATCGAATATGATCCTTCTTATCCAAGATGTTAACACGTATCTCCTCATACGTTAAATCTTTTGCTATCTCGTCCGGTTCTAAATTAATAATGTCGTTCGGGTCGTCCACATATTTACGTAACATCGATACGTAAAAAAAAATGTTCTAAACACGCAACATACTTGGCGGTAAAACGAGTCTATAGGCCACAGTTCCTACTTCATCGAGGATTTCAAATGGGCCAATTAAATCGAGAGTTGAGATTTCCTCTCTTCGTCGATTCTTGCTTCTAGAATAACACCCTCTTGAACCTTCTTCTTCACATTTATCAGCTCTAAGTATGTAGCTTGGGCAGCTTTAACTTTATCGATTAAAATCGATTCTAATCATATATTCGTTATCTTCACGTGGGTTCGTATATTCGCACTTGTAACCGCATACGATCTTCTACTCAACGCATCAGCTACCACGTTCGCTTTTCCACGATGGTATGGTATGATCATAATCTTTAACAGCTCGAGCCAACGTCTTTGGCGCATGTTACGTTCGCTTTAGTTGAATAAATATTTGAGGGTTTAAGAAATAGGTTTTGTACTGGGGTCAATACAAAATTCGATTTTACGCTCTAGGGGTAAGCTAAGAAGTCTTCAAGAATACGTCAGAAAATTTATTAACAATAGAAATATCATTCAAAACTGTGACTCTCGTCCAAGACTTGGATAACACGTCACATTGATATCTTGTCACCGTTATTCACAACGTCCCCTACCGAAAGTCTGGCTTCGGTGCATTCCACACAAGAAACCCAACAACTAAAGGATCGAGGCTCTTTATTTATGACTTGATATGACAATGATTGACTTTACTGGTTTGGTTACTTTGAATCCGCATAACAGGGTGGTTAGGAGTATGAAAGCTAACAACCTTACGAGAAGCATGATGAGTAGTGAACCAATCGTTTCAAAAAATCACATCAAAGGCAAGTATTTTCAAAGAGATAAGATTGAAAGTGTTGATTTGAACAAGATTTATAAATAGTGGAGGTAACGAAGATTTCTCCCAACTGAGTTTAAACAGACATATCAAAGTCTAAGTTCTCCGGAGTTAACTTCAAACATTGAACACAACTAGATGAAATAAAAGAGTGAGTAGAACCGGTATCTAACACGGTATAGACTTCACAAAAGTTTATGACTAACATACCCGTGATAATTTTATTCAGGTTCCTCGTCACGAAAAAAATGCTTTCTCTTAAACTACTGGCTTTGGCTTTTCTGGGACGATCTTTGGTGCCTCCATCCTATCTGAACTTGTCTTCGGTGAACGACAAAATCGGGCCAAGTGACCTTCTCTTCCACAATTATAGCATGCTTTGGATGGCATCGCGCAGTTTGGACTGATGTGTCCCTCCCCTCCGCATTTGAAGCATATGATAAGTGGTCGTTCTCCTTCCTTAACAACGGGTGCTGGTGCTGACGTCTTTCCATCATTGTTGAATCTCCTCTTCTTGAAATGCCCATTCTTATTATTTTGGCCCTGATTACCACCGAAGTGGTTACCATTTCTGGCCTGTTGATTCCCTCCACGCTTGTTGTCACCGCTTCGATGACTGCTTTCACTGGTATTATCATTTTGTCGGCTGCTCTCTTTTGGTTGCGTTGACTCGTTATCGCGCTCCACTAACTGAGCCCTATTCACAACATCTGAATACAAACACCGTTTATGAGAAATAAGATGTTGACGTATCTCAGGTTTCAAACCTCGCAAAAACATTCCCGTCATTCGCTCTTCATTATCCACCAAGTGGGACGCAAACCGGGACAACTCAGCAAATTTAGCCTCATACTGCGACACGGTCATGTTGTTTTGCTCCAACTTGATAAATTCCACCTCCTTCATGTGACGAATACTTTCGGGAAAGTACTTGTCATTGAACAGTTCTTGGAACTTCTCCCAAGACATCTTGAGTGCGTCAGGCTGGGTACGTTTTACAGATTCCCACCAGTAATCTGCCTCTTCACGCAACATAAAGGTGGCAAAGGGAACCTTTTGCTCCTCGGAGCATCCCAAGACATCAAATATCTTGGTGATCTGCTTTAACCACGTCTCCGCCTTAAGTGGTTCTGGCTTTCCCAAAAACTCCGGTGGTCCTAGCTCCTTGAATTGCTTAGCGGTGACCAACCGTGGGTTGTCATTGTTTCCTCCTTCATTTTGGATAGGAGCCGCTCTCGCCCGTTGTTGCATGAATTGCTCCTTGAACTGCTTAGCGGTGACCGTCTGAAAGTTATTTTGTTGTTACATGAATTGCATAAAGTCTCTGACCATCCCATCATTCACCATTTCATCGGTGTTATTGTTTTCATGAGGATTATTGTCCTCTGGTTGCACATTACCCTGAGCATTGATCGTTGGTGATTCAATGGTCTCATGTGCTTCATTGATTATCTCAACATTTTCGGATGCCATTTGCAAATACTGCAACAAAACAAGGGTTAATTAACATATAACGTATTATCCATATACTTTGACCGACCAATTAAATACCAAATAAACTTAGGTAGGTCATACTAGCGAAGGAATTCCCCGTCTCTCCCCTCCTAGTTCTATTCTCACATCTTAGCCAGGGATCATATCCCTAAGCTCTGATACCAACTGTGACGCCCCCAAAATTAAGTATACATCACCCATCTTGGGTCGTCAGAAACATAGTAAAAAAAACAAATACAACTTACTAATACAACTGTCGTGTACAATACGACAAAACATAAACTGTGAGTTTGAATACAAATATTATCTTCTAGAGAGTATTCATACTCAAAAGGAGTCCTTATTATATTTATTAACACACCATTACATAGAATAGTGAGGACTACTAACTAATACTATCATTCGGACCATCACTCCGTTCCCCGACTTGCCCCAGCTACGTTCTCATTTTCTGAAGAGAACAGTGAAAGAAAGGGTGAGCTCAACTAGCCCAGTAAGAAATATCATGACTAAGATAATGCAGAATAAATTATCATTAGCCTTCAACAATGTTAAACTGATAAAATATAATAGACATCAAGTTTAACTGCAGCGGAACAAGCAATCCATTAAAAGAGTCAAGTAGAAAATAAACTCTACTATCTTTTATGATTTAAAAGATTTTCCAACACTGTGATCGCTGAGACTCAGCTTAATAAAATAATTCACATCATCGAATCACCCCTGCACTACGGCCAAGGATATTCGTATATTCATTAATGGTCATGATCATGCCAACAACTGTCCATCAACGCACTACGGGCCAATGAGGACTTTTACCACATCATTTGTAACATTACGGTCATGATTATACCGAATAATCCCTGGTCATAATCATACCAAGTTCATCTATGCACTACAGGCTACAGATGACTTTCAACATTTTATAAACATGAGGATGATGACAATGATATAAGAATTCAATAAAACAAGTTCAAGAATTAATTTATCCAAGAATTAACAACGACCAAATTGTCAACATGATATTGCTTTGTGGAGTAAAATTCAAGAATACTTAGAAGAATATTTTCATGAAAAGATACTGGATGAACCGCAATTATCCAGGATATTCCACAAATTTCATGGAGTATAGAAGTCAAAACTTAACCAACTGAGTACAATAAAAAATGGAATAACAAAAGGAATCACCATGCATGCGATAGACCGCACAGACAGGTTATTCTAACAGAATAATAAATAATGGAACCAGGTCCGGCGTAAACGCACAGACAGGATATTCCGACAGAATAATAAATAATGGAACCAGGTCCGGCGTAAACGCACAGACAGGATATTCCGACAGAATAATAACAAGACAGAACCAGGTCCGGTGTAAAACACACAGACAGGATGTTCCAACAGAATAATAATAAAAACGAAACCAGGTCCGGTGTAAAACACACAGACAGGATGTTCCAACAGAATAATAATAAAAATGGAACCAGGTCCGGTGTAAAACACACAGATAGGATGTTCCAACAGAATAATAATAAAAACGGAACCAGGTCCGGTGTAAAACACACAGACAGGATGTTCCAACAGAATAATAATAAAAACGGAACCAGGTCCGGTGTAAAACACACAGACAGGATGCTCCAACAGAATAATAGAAGAATGTCACCAAGTATAGGGTATATCCGCGTATACAGGTTATTCCAACAGAATAATAAGAAATGGAATAACAACAGTTCTCTTCATGAATAAGAAAGAATAACACCCCTTACCGTTTTAAAGACGAGCTGAAATAAGGAAGTAGTTAAGTAGCAGAATACTCTTCTTCTCTCTCTCTATAGTTTCTCTCTATAGTTTCTCTCTCTAGAGTTCAGTGAATTCGTAAGAAATAATGAAGGAATGAGCTGCTATTTATAGAAAAATAGAATGCATAGTAACTAATCCATGAACGGTCCAGATTGATTACTTTAATCTGACGGTCCATATTTAAAGAAAAATATTTTAAATAAAATATAATATATTCTATTTATAGAATAACTTTAATAAAGTATTCTGCTTTATATAAAAAGATGTTTCTGTTTTATTACGTTAATAATACGAATAAAACAAAACGTCATTATCGCTAAATAATTCATATTATTAACTGACAATAATTGAATCAAACTGAGTGACTTCTCACATAAGCATTAATAATCAATACTGTGTGCTACTATGCAACCACACGTATTACTGTACTTTTACTACCGAGTAGTTCAACAGTAACAATGGTAAAATTTCCGCCGTTATTTTTAATAAAATATTTTTGTCGTTTTCTCAATCCGACAATAATTCCGTTGTGGGGTCCACCAATGATTGTGTCGTTGTACGAATATTCTCTGTTAAAACGAATATTCCCCGACCAATCGAATATTATATAACAACTTGCGTACTTTGCAAAATTTATAAATACTACCCATAACTATTATATCAAATCCACACCATAATATAAAAAAAAATTATTTCGAGAAAAATTAAATATTTATTCATAAAATCTGGGGTTTCACAGTTGGGACATGAGTCGCATTTGGTATATATTTGTATCCAAACTCACAGCATATGTGTTGTTGTATTTTGCACGACAATTGTTGTAATAAAGTTGTAGTTAATTTCTGTACCATGTATTTGACGACTCAAAATGGGTTGGATGGAATGGACTTATTTTGGGGGCGTCACAACACTATTCACCGAAAAATGAAAGTTTCTCCTTTTTGTCCAAGATGTCTATTATGGTTACTATCTTTGATTGTATCCATGTTTTGATCTTATTCTTGAATTCTGCTTCAAAATTGGTTTTTATAGAGTATTATTGATCTTGGATAAACTGTAATACGAATCTCTAATATTTGTTATTTTGTTTCACTGGATTCGTTCCTTTAAAATATTTTTCATCATCCTCAGTCCTAAATGATGATATTACTGAATATCTTTGGCCTGTAGTGCAAAGATGAACGATTAACTGATGAATATCTTTGGCCTGTAGTGCAAAGATAAATGATTACCTAATGAATATCTTTAGCCCGTAGTGTTGAGATGAACAGGTGTTAAGATGAACATGACCAACTGGTGATACAAATGAATATCTTTGGCCTGTAGTGCAAAGATGGATATTGATTAAAGATGTATATTGATTGTTATTACAGGGATAAAATATTGATGATGAATTTTTAAATATTAGAAGATAGTAGAACTCATTCTCTACTTGACTCTTCTAATGGATTGTTGTTTCCGCTGCAGTTGTTGATCTAAAACTTGTTGTCTATTATATTTTATCAGATTTTTTCCTGTTGAAGACTAATGATAAATTATTGTATATTATCTTAGTCATAATATTCTTTACTGGACTAGTTGAGCTCACCCTTTTCCTTTTTGTTCTATTTTTCTTCTCAGGAGGTGAGAACATAGCAGGATCTAGTCGGAATATGGAGTGATGGTTCTAGAAAGATGTTTTAGCATTCCTCACTATTTCTGAAAAATAGTGTTTGAATAATTGTAATGAGGACTTATTTAAGTGTGGATATTGTCTAGAAGACAATATTTATATTTAAACTCACAGTATGTGTTGTCGTATTTTGCACGACAATTGTATTATTGAAGTTATAGTTTACTTTCTGTACCATGAATTTGGCGACTCAGAATGGGTGTTGTATACCTATTTTGGGGGCGTCACAACCATGCCCTCCGGTCTTCATGCTTCAAATTCTATCCGTTACCATGCGTAATAGTCACTCAGAATTGGACTTCCTTGGTTCTTGTGGGATATTGCTGTGTAGAAATATATGTCTGAAATGTTGAGACGGCGTGATGTGGCGTCAAGGTGGCAAGATGACGACTTTGTCCCTTACCGGGGTTATCTCCAGTTTGGGCAGATAAAGCAGACGTTGCTCAGGGTTATCTCTGAGATTGGACTGCTGCAAGTGTTGAAGGTCCTCAGTGTCATCTCTGAAGTGTGCCTGTCTTCCTAGTGTTATTGTCAGGTCTTGTACTGAGTGCCTTGGTGTAAGCGCCGAGGTTGAAGCTGATTACATGCATTTAAAACAAGCATTTCCGGGGTTATCTCCGTAACTGCAACTGCCTTCCTTGGGGTTATCTCCAAGGTTGGAATCTGCTACTCCCAGTGTTGGGACAGAGACTGAATATCTCGGGGTTATTTTCGGGATGAATCGGTCTTCTCTAGTAGAATTTTCGGTATTGAAACTGCAGGCCTCGGGATCGCCGAGGTTCCCGGTGTGTGTTCCGGGGTTGAGACTGAGCTTCTGGTAGTATCCGGACTGGATGTGAGCTGTCTTCCAGGGTTATGTATGAAAGACGAATCTGCCCTCCTGCAATGTCAATAACAGGTGTGCAAAAAATTTTGAATGTCTACAATCGTGATTTTTTTTTAACATTAATTAAGTTAAGGTCTCCTATATGAAATAAAGTTGTTTACTAAATTTTAATCATTAATATATTTTGTAATATACATTTAAAAAATTATATTAATTATTATTTACTCATAATTTTTTAATATTTTTAATATATAGTTATTTAGGAATATAATTGTTGTAGAATAATGAGTTGTCATAATGATGTTAGTTATAAAAGCTAGAGCACTAAATTTTAATAACTAATATATATGTTAGAATTATTTTGTAACATTACTTAACTTAGAGTGCGGATTTAAACTATACTTCTTAAATATCATACTCTCTTAAATAGCATACATTTATTAAAATTACGTCGTTTTAAAAATTCTTTTAAAAAACAAGTGGGTTCGCGGGTGACATTTTTATAAAAAAAAGAAAAGCAAGTAGGACCACTCTCTTTTAATATTATTTTATTTTTTAAAATAATCTTCAAAACAGCGTTGTTTTAATAAAGGTATGTTATTTAAGACAGGTATGTTATTTAAGAGATATGCTTTAAATCCGTTTTAACTTAACTAAAGGTCTCCTATATGTAATAGAATTTAACTAAAGTAATCATTAATATATTTCTAATATATATATATATATATATATATATATATATATATATATATATATATATACTCATAATATAATCATTAATATATTAATTATTATATGTACTAATAATATTTTCAATATATAGTCATTTAGAGACTAAAGCTGAGTAGAAACTTAAACTAAAATCCTAAATATGAATTTTAAGTTAAATTTTATTATATGACTAAGTAGAACGGATATAAAACATACCTCTTAAATAACATATCTCTCTTAAATAGATACATTTATTAAAACTATGTCGTTTTGAATATTCTTTTAAAAAACAAAATAATATTAAAAGAGAGTAGTCCCACTTATTTTCTTTTTATTTACAAAAATATCACCCGCGGCCCCACTTATTTTTCTAAAAGAATATCCAAAACGACGTAGTTTTAATAAATTTATGATATTTAAGGGAATATGTTATTTAAGAGGTAGGTTTTAGATTCGTTCTCTATGACTAAGTAATTAAAGAAATCTTAAAGAAAATAAAATTGTAGCAGAATAATAAGTTAATATTAAAGTTTGTAGGAATATAAAGACAATTTTAGTTAAATTAATTCTAACATTATATAAGAGTATAAATTTTTTTTACTTCTAGTTAAATTTTAGGCATATATCAAAGACCAAATACCAAAAACGAAGACCAAAAAAATAAATTTTGTCTTATTATATTTATATAGATATGTATATGTATGATTAAGTAACTAAACCACTCTTATAAAAAATAAAATTGTTGCAGAATAATAATTTAATATTAAAATTTGTAGGACCATAAAAAGAGTTTTAGTTCTAGGAGAATAAAAAGTGTTTTACTTCTAGTTAAATTCTAGGTCTATACCAAAAACCAAAGACCAAAGATGATGACCAAAAAACAAACTTTTGTCTTATTATATATTTACTAGTTAAGTGCCTCGTGCAAACTGCAAAGCACGGGTTGTTTTTTAAACAAAATTATCACTTTTTTTTTTGTTATATTCGACTGAAATTTAACATTTTCAAAACATCATGCACCCAAGCCTTATGAGCAACTTTTTTATCCTTGTGCCATTAGGGGCTTGATATAGATCGCATATTGAGTGTTATTAATGTGATTCTTTTGTTATTTTTTGTAAGACTCTAACTTTTATGAATAAAGATTAATTTTTCTCTAAATATCATTTTGAATATTATGGTGTGGATTTGATATAAAGTTATAGTTGTGGGTAATATTTATAAATTTTACACAGTAAGCAAGTTGTCATAAAATATTCATTTGGTCGGGAAATATTCGTTTTATCAAGGAATGTTCGTACGATGGCATAATCATTGGTGGACCCCACATCAAAATAACTGTCGAAGTTAGAAAACGACAGACATAACTTTTAATAAAAATAACGGCAAAAGTTTTACCATTAACTGTTGAAATACCCGGTGATAAAAGTACAATAATACGCGTGGTTGCATAGTAGCACACAATATTGATTATTGATATTTACGTGAGAAGTCACTCAGTTTTGTTCAATAATTGTCACAGTAATTGTTGCATAGTATCTCATATTATTGATTCAATTATTGTCACAGTATCATCTGCACAATATTTTATATTATTAAATTAATAATTGAGACGACAAAGTTATTCATATTATTATTTGCATTATTGACGATGTCTAGAAATTTCTGTCGAGGAAAAGAGTTTGGTCACCTAATTACGCGCCAATAAGGAGAAGTCCTTATCGAAAATCCCCCTCTTTCTTGGGAATGATCTGGTTGTTAATATTGTGTGTTATAAATACTGAATAAATGCTATTAAAAATGTGTTTTGAGATGCCAAGTGAATTGAGATAAATAAAGGGATTTTTTATGAAGTATTTGATGTAATTTTGTTTTATTACATCAACCTCCACTTACCTATTTTTTCAAAATAGTCGGTAAAAAGTTTTCTCAATTTTATTTTATATATATATATATATATATATATATATATATATATATATGTGTGTGTGTGTGTGTGTGTGTGTGAATGTGTGTGTGTGTGTGTGTGGGTGGTGGATAATATATATATTATATAAGTTTTGTTTTTTATATAAAATATAATATATTATATTTTATAATGCATAGTACTGTATAGTGCAGCATAGTAAAATCAAATTTTTTTAAAGATTCGACCGAAGAAGCGCCCGTGAATTTTCTTACTGTTCACCCGTGATTTTTTAAATTAAAATAGTATCCTGTCATTCTTCTATAAATAGGATGTTTAGTTTAGAATTGAAAATCACACCAGAATTAGAGAATTCTTCTTCTATAATATTGAGCATATTTCTTTAGAGTTTAAGAAAGTTTTGAGTATAGAAAATAGTACAAGTTTTTTTCAAGAATATCTCCGCACTACCAATCAGAAATACTGTCCTTTTAAATTAAGGGATATTATTTTTGTTCAATATTCGTAAAAAATAATATTTTCTTTCATACTCTGTAGTATGTAAGTAATATTATTTCGTTTCAAATTCTGAATTCTACACTCATTTTGATAAGTATTGCTTCTATACTCCTTGAAATTAGTAGAATATCTTTGAAATTTGCGCTTCATCTAGTATCGTTTCACGAGAATATTTTTTCTGAACATTCTTGTTAAATTTTGATCTTTTCATGTCGGGATACAATTCATTAGGGTACTATTCACTCGGGTACTGTTCACCCGAAGTACTATTCATGATAAAAATTAATTTCTTTTTCTGTCCAAATTATTTTTGATACATGAATATGATTCTTAAATTTTACTCCACAAAGCAGTTATCATGTTAACAATTTGAACATTTTTGAACTATGGATAAATTGATTTATAAATCTTTAAAATTTATTCTTGCTCTTACTTAATTGAATTTTTATATCATTGATATCATCCTCATGCTTATATTATGATGAAAGTCATCTTTGGCCCGTAATGCATAGATAGACTGTTGATTGGTATGATTATGACTATGTATCGGTATAATCATGACTTGTAATGTTATAAATGATGTGGTAAAAGTTCTCATTGGCTCGTAGTGCATTGATGGACAGTTGTTGGAATGATCATGACCATTGGTGATAATAACGAATATCCTTGACCCGTAGTGAATAGATAATTCGTAGATGTGATACTAACGAATATCCTTGGCTCGTAGTGCATGGATAATTCGATGATGTGAATTATTTATTGAGCTGTGTTACAACGATAAAATATTGATGATGAACTTTTAAATCATAGAAGATAGTAAATATTATGCTCTCTTGACTCTTTTAATGGATTGTTAGTTCCGCTACAATTAAATTTGTTGTCTATTGTATGTATTCTATCAGTTTAAAACTGTTGAAGGCTAACGATAATTTATTCTACATTCTCTTAGTCATAATATTATTTACTTGGCTAGTTGAGCTCACCTTTTATTTTCTTTGTTCTCTTCAGAAAATGAGAATATAACTGGGACTAGTTGGAGAATGGAGTGATGGTCCAAGCTGGTGGCTATAATAGTTCTCACTATTCTATGAAATAGTGTGATAATAAATGTAATGAGGACTTCATTTGAGTTTGGATATTGTTTACGAGACAATATTCGTGTTAAAACTCTCAGCTACGTTTTGTCGTATTGTATAAATAAAGTTTGTATTTAAGTTCTGTACTATGTATTTAGCGACTCAGATTGGGTGATGTATACCTATTTTGGGGGTGTCATATTTTTAATTTAATATTAAGTTTTTATGTAGTTTCAAAATTTAATATTTAGTTTTTATAATCAATCCTTCGTATTTATATATGCATTTTTAATTGGAGTTCAAAGTTGAGTGAAAATCTGAAAGCCTAAACGTAATGTTTAAGTCGTACTCTATTGTATAATTAATTGATTAAATAAATTCTATAAAATAATTTGTTATAAAATAATAAGTTACGATCATGATTTTAGTTTTGAAATGTTATTAAATTTTAATTAGTAATATTTAAGTCAAAATTTTTTTTAACATTACTTAACTGAAGGTCTCCTTGTTTATTAAATTTTATTCATTAATATATTTTATAATATACATTACAATTTTTTATATTAATTATTATTTATAATAATATTTTTCCTATATTTTTAATATATAGTTATTTGGGAATATAACTGTTGTAGAATAAGGAGTTGACATTATGATTTTAGTTTTAAAAGCTAGCTAACTAAATTTTATTAACTAATATATAAGTTAAAATTATTTAATAACATTAATTAACTAAAATAGAATTGATAACTAAAGTAATCATTAATATATTATATATCTATGTAATATAATTTTGTTATTAATTATTATATGCACTCATAATATTTTTAATATATAGTCATTTAGAGATTCAAGTTGAGTAGAACTCAAACTAAAATCCTAAATATGATTTTTAAGTTAAAATTCACTATATGACTAAGTAATTAAAGGACTTATAAAAATAAAATCCTGAATAGTAGTAGGTTTCTCAGAAGCAGAAACATCTTGCAAACACTTCATAACTTCACGCATACTATACTGATTGATAGGAAGAGTTTCTTCAGGTTTTTGATTTTTATAACAGATTGCTAAGAATTTTAATTTAATTTCGGGATCTTTAATTTGATCAGCTAGGTCGAGGAGAGATTTCTGGGTGTCGGTTAAGACATTGATACTGGGGCCTCCAATATCTAAACCATTCATTTCGACGATAGCTTTCCAATAATCTGCTTCAGTAGAATTATTACAGTTATTAATAGTGCAGGTCTGACATTGTTAATTTCCAGAATCATTTTTAGATTCAGAATAGATTTAAGCTAAATCATCATCAGAACTAGACTCAGAACTACTGGTCGTTAAACAATTAATAATTTGTTGTTGAATATCCTTATCAAGGGACATTTCATTAAGCTTTTGCTTTAATTTGGATTTGCATTTATTAGCAAAATGTCCTGTTTTACCACATTTATAACATTGAATTTTAGATTTATCTTTTTTATTACTGCTCTTTCTCTTCTTAGTAGATTTTTCAGGGGTTTTGTTTTTAGAAGAGCGTTTCCGATAAGATCTAGAAGGTTTAGAGTTTTGCTGTTTCCTAGTTTTTTGAGGATACTGTAATTTTGTATCATAAGAGAATTGATCGCAAAATTCTCCTATCTCATGTCTTTTAGTAAGATTCTGTTTTTTCATTAATTGTTGAAGTTTCATATCATTACATAAGGATAATTCTTCTTCAATGATTACTGAAATAAGATGGCCATAAGAATACTGGTCATAAGGGATACTCATGCGGTCATGCTTATCTCTTAGTTTTTTACGGACTTTTTCAGCAAAGAAAGTGGGAAGGCCATCAATAAATTTGGCTTTCCAATGTTCACTGTTGGTATCTATCCTTTGCATAACTTTCATTAGGAAGACATCCTTGTACCATCTAAAATGGGTTAAGGATGGGCAACGAAGGTTTTGTAAGAGTTCTCTTCCTCTATCAGCATTCATTTGTCCTGGTCCAACAAAATGATGAGCATGGACTAAGGTATAGCAAGCGTCTACTCGCCTTGTTTCTGTTCTAGTAATAGGGTCAGTTTCATTCTTATAGGATTGAAGGATTTCAGTTCGTTGTTTTTCAGTAAGTGCATTATCCCACCATCCTTTAAGAATGTCGGTAAATCCATTTACTAAGAAACGACAGATCTGATGGTCTGTTTTATCATTCTGCTTACAGACAGTTGCATACATCAGAATATGATGGACAGTTTCAAAAATTTGATATTCTGTCTTACCATCAATATTCCATTCATAGATGGTTTTGCCATGGTAAGATTTTTGAGAATGAAGAAAGTCTTCTTCATACAGAATATCCTGGGGAGTAGGTATAGGATAGTAATACCTGCTAGGTCCAGTTAAAGCCATACGGTTTACAGGTTTCTTACTGTAAGTGGCTTTATTAATACTTTGCATATCCTGAAAATTATTCTGGATTTCTAAAATATGAATAGGAGAAATAAAATCGGGATTATCTGTATTATCTGTATCACTATCAGTATTATTACTGGTATAAGAAGAGGGTTGTCTAGACATCATATTAATTTGGGACGAGGATGCAGTTATGGTTGTAAGCTTTAAATCTTTCATTTTGTTTAAAAGATTATCAATAAACTCATCATAAGATTTAGAAGATTTCATTTTAAAATTACTAACTTCTAATGATGGTTTGATGGTTACAGGTTGAAGATCAAGTTTTTGAGGAACAACTTGATAATTATCATTTATGTTATTTATTTGTTCTTCAACTCTGGTTAATTGTTTCCCTACAGTTTGAAGAAATAAATTAGTATAATTATTCTGTTTGGACAAGGGTAAAATATCTTTTATTTTAACTTCTTCTTGTTGGTGGGGTATTTCAGATATATCAACATACGGATTGATGACTAAGGGTTTTAAATTTTCATTTCCGGGACTAAGTTCTAGGGACTTAGGAGGCGGATGAATGGATTGGATAATATTACCACTTGTGGTGATCCAGTCTTTTTAAATTCTAGTCAAAATATTTAGTTGACTTTCAGTGTAAAATTCTGACTTTAAAACAAAATCATAGTACCATTTTATAAATGATATAATACACTGGTTTTTATTCAGATAGGCATAATACTTAGTTTTGATTTCTGTTAATTTTTCATTATCATGATTTTTAAAATACCAATTTTTAAAATTCTGATATTTATTCTGCATAAATTCCTGATTTAAACATTGACGAATTTTACTATTGGGAGAAAAATCCATTAACATTCAAAATTCATATCACTAGCAGTTGGACTATAAGATCTTCTGTTTTGAGGAGTATTTGTTTCATAAATACCATGAGGTATTTGATTTTCAGAAATATGAATTCCTCTAATTAAGTCTTCATTTTTGATAGATTCATTACTAGGATTCTTAGACTCTTGATAGACAGATTCTAAGGGATCAGACACAGATTGTCTGGAAGATTCAGGAAAATCAATATTATAAGAGACATTATTAATAGACCAACTTCGGGTAAAAGGTCTCTAAAATTTTAAATAAACATTTCCATTGCTGGTTTGGATAACATCCTCTATGGACTGTCTAATTATAGGTCTGGTAGGGACAGCGTTAGTAATCTGCCACTGTTTTGGGAAAGTAATTTCTTCCCAAGGAATCATTCTGGGAATAGCCACTTGACTACTAAAAAGATTAGTGTCTATAAGGACAATATGTCCTTGTTGGCTTTGTTTTCGGATATAAGGGTTTAAAGTAGTTAAAACTTTAAGATGAATACGAAATAAAATGGCAAAAGGAGGAGATCCTGGTAGATACTCATAACCATGAGATATAATTCTCATTTCTAAAACTTTTGACAAATTATTATCAGTTTAAGGCTACACTTAAATTTGGGTAAATATTAAAATAAACTGGTCCATGAGCAAGACTAGTTTCAATAGCTCCCATAAGAGAGGCTTTCCAGTTAAGACACCTACCATCTCGGAGGGTGCATTGAATACTGGTGTTTTGGCCAAGTAAAGTCAAGGGTTTAAGGCTACTTGGACAAGTCCTATATGAACATATTTATATTTTTGCAGAAAAGGGTATAAATCTTCAACATGCAATAAATATAAAATTTTTATCATTGTTCTGTAAAGGAACAGCATGCTCAAAGGTTTTAATTATTCTTTTACTGATAAAATCAAAGGTTCCAATTTTATAAATTGTTTCAGGTTTGATTTTAGGAATAGTCCATTTGTCTAAGGCTTCCTTAACATCCTGATAGGCAATCAATTCAGTTGCTTCTAAAGTAGAAGCTGAGGCATTAGCTACTGTTGTCACAGATGAAGTGGAAAAATCAGTCATTATTCAAGGTGATCATATATGCATAATTTATAAGTAATATATTCATCAATATGACAATAAATTAAACATGGCTCTGATACCAAAGGAGGGCAGGATCGAGAGAGATACTAAATAATATCAAACAACAGTTAAATCATACACAAAATAACAATTTAGAATCCTCTAAAACTGAATCTTCTGATAAACCTGAGTCCTTTGAACATTATTTAATGCTTATGAATCAAGTAGTTTTTCAGAAATGGTATATCAGAATTAGTTTTGTCATTAAACCGGATTTTATTATTAAGGATGCCATTGCCTTGGTCGATAGTGGTGCTGATATGAACTGTATTCAGGAAGGATTAATTCTTACCAAATACTTCCAGAAAACCACTCAATCCTTAACAAGTGCCAGTGGTAATACTATGAATATTAAAAACAAATTTCCTAAAGCCTTAATCTGTAATCAAGGTTTATGTTTACCTACCTCTTTTGTCCTTATCCGTAATATGAATCAAAGTATCATCTTAGGCGCACCTTTCCTGTGTCTTTTAATGCCTATTTCAAAAATTGATACTTTAGGTATTCACACTACTCTAAACAACAGACATATTATTTTTGAATTCATAACAGAACCCTATACTAAAGAATTAAATCAAGTTAAGCATATGATTTATTCAAAGGAAAAATAGATAAATTTTATCCAAAAAGAAATAAAATTTCTTACTACTGAACAGAGAATTTTACAACCTTCTTTACAGGAAAAAAATAAAATTAATCCACAAGACTCTTCAAGTCGAAATCTGCAGTGATGTCCCAAATGCCTTCTGGAATAGGAAGAAACATATTATTTCTCTTCCCTATGTCCCTAATTTCAATGAGAAAAATATTCCTACCAAATCTCGACCTAGTCAGATGAAGAAGGAATACTTGCTCCTTTGTAAAACTGAAATTGAGTCTCTTCAACAGAAAAAATTAATAAAACCCAGTACTTTTCCTTGGAGTTGTACAGCTTTTTATGTTAATAAAAACTCTGAAATTGAACGAGGAACCCCCCGCCTTGTTATTAATTATAAACCACTGAATGAAGCCCTTCAATGGATAAGATATCCGATTTCGAATAAGAAGGACCTTCTTGACAAACTTCATGATGCCACTATTTTCTCTAAATTTGATATGAAATCAAGATTTTGGCAAATACAAATCAGAGAACAGGATACTTATAAAACTGCTTTTACAGTACCCTTTGGCCATTATGAATGGAATGTTCTTCCATTTGGTGTCAAAAACAGACCTTCTGAATTTCAACATATCATGAATGATATTTTTAATCCCTTTACTGAATTTATTATTTATTATATTGATGATGTCTTAATTTTCTCTTCATTCATTGAACAGCACATTAAACATTTAAACATTTTCAAGAATGTTATCATAAAAAATGGTTTGGTCGTTTCAGCCCCTAAAATGAAACTTTTCCAAACAAAAATCAGATTTCTCGGACATAATATTTCCAATGGAACTATTATTCCTATTGACAGATGTATTGATTTTGCATCTAAATTTCCGGATGAAATCAAAGGTATTAACCAACTACAAAGATTTTTGGGTAGTCTAAATTATATTCGTGACTATTATCCGAATCTTTCCCAAGATGCTGCTATTCTGTATACCAGATTACGAAAAAATCCTTTACCTTGGACTAATGAACATACTAATGCTGTGATAAAGATAAAAGCCAGAATCAAACAGATACCTTGTCTTTCTCTACCCAATCCTGAATGGAAGAAGATCGTTCAAACTGATGCTTCTGATACAGGATATGGTGGAATTCTAAAACAATTTAATCCTAACAGTAAAAAAGAAGATCTTATTCGTTTTACTTCAGGAGTTTGGAAAGGACCTTCTTTGAATTATCCTACCATAAAGAAAGAATGTCTTTCCATTGTTAAATGTGTTTTAAAATTTCAGGATGATCTTTTGAATCAGCACTTCTTAATTCGAGTTGATTGCTCAGCCGCAAAACAAATATTTAAAAAGGATGTTCAAAATCTAGCTTCTAAACAGATATTTGCCACTTGGCAAAGCACTTTATCAGTATTTGACTTTGATATTGAATATATCAAAGGAAAACAGAATTCTTTACCAGATTTTTTAACCAGAGAATATTTGCAGGAATGACCAGTAGAGGCCGTGGCCGCGGCCGCGGTCAGCAAGGCCGAGGCAGAGCTAATTTGTACTATACAGAATTTCCTACTCTGAATACTCAGACCAGTAACTCTTCGGCTTCTTCTAGCCAACCTACAGTAAAAGATGTTCTCTTATTACCAGAACAGTACATTCCCAACAGAAATGTGGAAGAAACAGTATTGATCATTGACCAGAATGATGAAAAATGGATACAAGATCCATGGGAGATAAAGAGACGTTACTTAACAACCCAACAGTCTCTTCCCCGTTTTAATCAGTACCGTTATGTTTATGAACAGATTATCATCGAAACAACATCTATGGACATTAAGCATACGCTTCATGATCCTACTAAGAAAACTAACCCAATTCAATACAGTAAAACAACTGTCAAGAGCATTATGCCTCTTGCCAATTGGGGTATCAATCCTCATACCACCCGTACTATTGACTCCAGTCATACAACAGAAATCCGTTACAGTTATTGGGATTATATTGATTCCTTCACACAAGTATTCTATTACCAGAATCCTATCCACAACCATACTTGGTTTATCCGAATTTGTCCTGATGTCCTTAAAAACGAAATTCTCAACTGGTTTTTCGTTTGGTGGGATAAAATTGGTATCACCATTGAAACCTTACCAGAATCAGTTCCAACAGCATTCAAGGAATGACAAGTTACTTATTCTCATATACCAGTAAATAGAGATTTATCAATGTCCAAATTATTTGCCCATTTTATAATCCGTTTCAGTATCCCTTGGATTTAGAAATGAGATTTCCAATGCGACTACCAGAATAAGATTCCCCGTCTCAAAAGGGTATTTTTTACCAAATGGTGGGATAAAGGTCTTAATCCGACGTTACCAGAACTCCTTAAAACCGTAAAGAATCACACCCAGGCTTGCCTTGATGTTATCCCTCAAAGCCTTCCTTCACCAGTACCAGTTAATCCTTTTGTTAAGATTCAAGCAGATTTAAAACAGAAGTTTCCCATTCGTACTGAAACTGAATTAATAGTTAAAATTATGGATTATATGAAAAGCCAATTCCTACAATCCCTAGTCCAGGATGATGTTTCTATGAAGACAGTTAGCGATGAAGAATCTGAACAGGATGACAATCAATTCAGTGTCTTAGCCGGAGAAAGTCAAGAAGCAGAGCCCACAATGGGAGACTTTTGGGATTCTCTCACCTCCATGATTTCTGAAAAGATGGAACAAGACAAGAAAGGAAAAGGAAAAGCATAAAGCTATCCTCCACTACAGAAAGGTTAACCAATAATCAGAAAAAGACAAGTATAGTGTCTCCACCTTCCGAAAAGTCGAGCCAGCTGCTCTTTCCATTATCAGAAGACGACACCAACTGTCTTCAATAATGCTCCATTAACCGACAACCGGTCTCACGCCTTCCACCTTCTACGACTGAGAATTAAAGAAGAAAAGATAAGGATTACTGATCGACTCCACTTGCAAGGACACGCCTGATCCTTTCTTATCTTCTCACTTGTATAAATTGGGAGACCTCACCCTTTGTTGAGGCATAACTTTTCTTTACATCTTCTCTGTACTCTCTCTTTCTCTGTGTAAAATATTTGATATATATAAAAGTGTGAAGTTTAAAGATCTGCAGAGCTCTACTATAAGTTTAAATTATTGCTTCTGTTAATTATTATGTTTCTTTACTTGAACTTTTAGATTATCATATAGATAACAGTAATCGTTATAAAACAGCATATCAAACTGCAACAAATAATCATAACCGTTCTTATTTTTTAGAACAATTTATTAAATCTGAACAGTTAATTGTTTCAACTAAAGAAGCCATACAGGAAGAAACCTGCAGGCTTATAGCTTTGGGTAGACCCCCAAACCAACAGTAACTTTATGAGATCATATATATAATAATTTATCTGTTAACATATATTTAATATGCCTTTAAATTATTCATGTCATTTTATTAAATGAGATAGTATGAGGTTGATATTTGAATAAGTGGAACGTCACCCAAGTCGCGTTTAGGACTTTGCCTTTAGTCGTGTTATGGCGTTGTGACTTTTATCCTCTGTAAATCATTGACAGACGTGCTTATTTAGTATCTCTCTCGATCCTGCCATGTACTCATAATATTTTTAATATATAGTCATTTAGATATTCAAGTTGAGTAGAACTCAAACTAAAATCCTAAATATGATTTTTAAGTTAAAATTCACTATATGACTAAGTAATTAAAGGACTTATAAAAAATAAAATTGTTACAGAATAATAAGTTAATATTAAAATTTGTAGGACCATAATGAGAGTTTTAGTTATAATTAAAGTTAAATTCTAGGCCTATACCAAAGACTTAAAACGAAGACCAAAAAATTAAATTTTGTCTTATTATATATTTATGTAGATATAGATATGTTAAATTATTTTTCGAAAAAACAATCAAATATTCTTATGTAGTTTTTTTAAATCATTTGATAACTTCCACCATAATACTTACTTTTTTGGTTATTCCCTAAAACATAAAAAGGACGGAAGGGAAAATCTCATGTCCAGAAATTCATTATCCCAAAGGACCAAGACCAAGTCAAGAGGATAATACTAGGCTTAAATATAATTTGTTACCCTAAACTATGGCCATATTTCACTTCGGTGATCCACCTTTCAATTTTGTCAATTAGGTGATTGAATTATCAATTTTTTTCGATTTCATTCAATTGGGTCTGCCACGTCAGAAATTGCTGATGTGGCATCCTAATAGGCAGCAGGAGTGCTTATGTGTAAAAACATTATATATTTTTAATGAGATCAAAGGACAAAAAGGTAAAATAAGAAATAAAATAACTAAAAATTACACAAATAATATAAATTAGTTGTATAATTATTTATTTATAGTTATATAATAATATAAATTATTATATAAATAATATAATAATTATTTTTATTAAAATTACTTATTTTTATTAAAAAACTGCATTTTTTTAATTTTTTTATTAAAAAAATTGTGTTTAATATTAATGATAATAAAAATAAAAATATTAATGATAATAAAAATAAAAATAAAAGTGCAGTTTTTTTTAATAAAAAAAATAATAATTAAGCAACTTAAAAAAACGCTGTTGCTTTATTTTAAAAAAAAAGCAGTTGGTTGTTTTTTTTTAATAAAATAATTATTATTCTTAATAAAAATAATTATTAAAAATAATAAAAATAAAAATGCAGTTGCTTTATTTTAAAAAAAACGCAGTTGGTTGGTTTTTTTTTAATAAAATAATTATTATTTTTTTTATTAAAAAAAACTGCACTTTTATTTTTATTTTTATTATCATTAATATTTTTATTTTTATTATCATTAATATTAAACACAATTTTTTTAATAAAAAAATTAAAAAAACACAGTTTTTTTAATAAAAATAATTATTACATTATTTATATAATAATTTATATTATTTATATAACTATAAATAAATAATTATACAACTAATTTATATTATTTGTGTAATTTTTAGTTGTTTTATTTCTTATTTTACCTTTTTGTCCTTTGATCTCATTAAAAATATATAATATTTTTACACATAAGCACTCCTGCTGTCTATTAGGATGCCACGTCAGCAATTTCTGGCGTGACAGACCCAATTGAATGAAATCGAAAAAAATTGATAGTTCAATCATCTAATTGACAAAATTAAAAGGTGGATCACCGAAGTGGAATATGGCCTATAGTTTAGGGTAGTAAATCATATTTAAGCCATAATACTATAACATGGGAGTGGTTAACATAAAGATAACTTTAATCAATTGACCAATATAGTATCGACACACAAATTGAGAGAGTGATTTCTCTATGCATATCAATAAGGCTGTAAAATGAGCAAACAGTTCGGACTCGATTCGTACTCGCTCGACTAAAAGTTCGATTCGAGCTCGGCTCGAAATATAAATGAGTCAAATATGAGCACATTTTAAAGTTCGATAAATTACTCGAACCATCTCAAATTATAATTTACTATTGATACTCGGATCATATTCGTTAAAAAAGTCCAAACTGCTAGGGCTCGATTCGAAATCGTGCTCGACTCGGTAGTTAAATAAACCTCAATCAAATCTTATTTTATACTCGATAAATTTTGTGAACCAAATCTGAGCAACTCAATACTCGGATCGACTCGGTTCGTTTACACCCTTACATATCAACACTGCACTGCTGGTTAATTGACCAACTTACCATGAAGTTAACTTCATAGTAACCAGATCCTATAGGTAATTGACTAATTGTACGTTACAATGACCATTCATAAGCTTCACTATATGAACTATTACACACTTCAAAACACCCAAAATATATATATATATATATATATATATATATATATATATATATATATATATGATTTCTACAATAAGAATGAATTTATCTTATTCTGTCAATCGATAACAAATGGTTACAAGAAAAAAAAGAAAAAAAATCATCTGTTGGGCAGTTGGACATACCCAAAAAATTCTACACCATTGGTTTTTAGTAGGAGTAGAACAGGACTCATCTTGAACAGCATGAAAATTGCTTTGATCCATCAGCTCCATTGTTGACAAGGCTTACCCTGTCCACAGACAACTCGGCTTTGTATGAATCAGAATTTAGGACTTTTCGCCTAACATTGTTATAGATCTGGCGGATGACGATCTCAAAAGCCTTTGTTACATTGGTAGAATCTAGTGCAGATGTTTCCATAAAGAACAATCCCTCTTCCTCTGCAAGCTTTACGCCTTCTTCCACACTTACATTCCTGATGTTTGCTAAATCGCCTTTGTTCCCAACTAACATCCGTGCCACAGTTGTATCAGAATGAGCTACATGATATTCACAAAGTCGAAAGGTTTGAGATCTTCAAAACCCGAAGAAATATAAATATAGGCAATAACCACTAATTTGTAACATCAGAATTTATTAATATCATGGGTAAAATGAGAACTTTATAAAAGAATAGTTTGCATGAAATATTAGATCATTGCCAATTACCCTATCTTCAATGTCATTTGATATTAATTTAATTCAAGCCACATGAAAGTATCGTGATCTCAGTAGATGTAAACATATATAAGCTTATAAATGGCTATCAGAAAGCATAACGTCACTTCAAAGTTGATTATTAATAATATAGGGAAACAAAATTCATGAATTGGGATATCTTAAAATACAGAAGAAAAAAAAACATGGAATATAATATTTAAAAAACCATTCACCTTGTTTGGCTAGTGTTTTCAAACTGATTTTGATTTATATTTCTCTGTCAAAAACACAAAGACCATCTTTAACGATGTGTCTGGGAGTTTTTAAGGAGACGCAAATAAAAGAAAGGTAGAGAGAAAAAAGAGAAGAAAATAAAAAGTTAGAGAAAGTGAGGTAATTTTCTTTAGTCTTGTCTGGGAGTTTGTGAAAAGAAAAGAAAGTGAATTGATATATTTTCTCCAAGTTTTGTCTCTGATTTGAGAAGAAAAGAAAATAAAGTTTACACTTTTACTAAATTGGTATGTTAGTACCCTTGAACATGGATGAAAATAAATTGTGTTTAGATAAAAATTTAAGGGCAAAGTTGGTATTATAAAAATGTTACTAAATCAAGTTTTCCTTTCTCTTCGAATCTTCTCAAAATAGAAGAAAACTTTTGGGCAAAAATGAGGCATGTTTTCCTTAACTTTCTTTTCTTTTCTCTCATAAAAAAAATCTTCAAGACACCCACCGAGTTTTATTTTCTCTAGCTTTCCTTTCTTTTCTCTCCCATTTTGAACTCCCAAAACAAGGTTTAAATAGTATTTTTTTCCTTTTTAAAGTTTCATGCAACAAGAAGAGATACGGTTGAAACATCAAGCTTCAGTCTAAATCAAGATATGGTCTTGTCTACAGACTACAATGACTAAAAGAATTCAAAATGCATTGAAAGCTGCTTTTACTGTTAACTTGAGATGGAGAGGGATTTTCAAATATTGATTTCGTTGATTCAAATTAACCATATTAGAAAATGATAGTCCAAATATGGTAAACAGCCACTATCGATTTCAAATACAGAAAACAAAGGCAAAAAATTAAATCCAAAATAGAAAAGAAACTTTCCATCTTCTTCCCCCTCATTTTTTTTCTTTTTCCTTTTCTCTACCCCTCTTTATTCAGCAACCAAATAGTTCTTAGTACGATTTATTAGATTCAATATAACATATTCTTCTAGTTCTTCAACTGACCCTCACCCACCATCATCTATAGAAAACAATATTAAGTTGACCAGTCCTAAACTTTAATGATAACCCCTCATAAAGCAAATGTCTTTAAACTTAAACAACTCACAACACACAAAATTTAGAAGACTTAAATTGGAAATCATTAGGTCAACCAATCCTTTTTTAAAAAATAAAATAAAATAAAAAAATCTAGTCCTTAAAGTCAATCCTACACATTTAACCAAATGCACCCACAAAACAATAACACCATTTACACTTGCAATTTAACTCAATTTGTCAAATATACAGAGCATAAATCAATTTCCAGTAAATGCAAATAAATTACACAAACACTATTCCAATATTTGATCTAAGACTGTGGATCACATTTCAAAACATGAAAAAAGAACTTACTGTTGAGCTCTTCGAGCCATCGGCTAACGCTATCGAAAGTTGTGCGGCGGCTGATATCGTAAACAATGAGGGCACCAACGGCGCCACGGTAGTAGGCGGAGGTGACGGCGCGGAACCGCTCTTGTCCGGCGGTGTCCCAAATCTGGGCCTTAACTTCTTTGCCGTCAATTTCCATGCTCTGGGTCTGGAATTCAACGCCGATTGTGGCCTTGGAATGCATATTGAACTCGTTTCTGGCGTAGCGGGACAAGAGATTTGATTTGCCCACTGCAGAATCTCCTATGATCACTACTTTGAACAAATACTCCTCACCCTCTTCATCACTTGAATCCATTTGGAGTTTTTAAAGAGAAATTTCGTTTTTGATGGGGATTGAATGAAGGGTCGGAATCAGATTTAGCAGAAGAAAGGATGAAGAAATGGGAATCGGAAATGGGGAATGGAGGAAGAACTAAGAAAGAGAAATGGGCTGGCAGGCGCAGGTGCAATGGGAGAGACTGGAGAGGGACAAGAGGCGTTACTTGTGGGACCATTCTTTGTCATAATGGTATGCAACTACACGCGGAAGGTCAATTATTGTAATTAGAAAAAGAAAAATGTTTTGTTTTTGGTGGGGGTATAATATATAATTACTATAATCTAGTATTTAATATTAGAGTATGAGTGTTTTCAAATATTTAAGTAGTTAATTAAAGTTAAGTACTACTTTATTCTCATTGTATGAATGGATCTCAAATGATTTGGTGATGTGTGGGAGGCTTGAAATGATAGTGAGTTAGTGACTACAAGACCTTGTCTCCCCATGCCCTTTGTTTGTAAAAATATGTTTGAAATTAGATTATTTTAATTAATTTAATATTATTTTGGACTATTTAATATTTTGACGAGAGACTATTAGTCCCTTAATATAAAATTATTAATCTCATAAAGTCATTTGATAATTTAAAATGAGAGAGACTATTAATTATAGATTTATCACGAGATTATATAATTCCTCATAAATGGTCTTAGAATGACAAAAAATAGTTTATAAGAATATTTAAAAGACTATTAATCATCTATCATGAAATGAAATAATATTAAATTAAGACAAATAGTCCAATCAAACATACTTTTTATAAACAAACATGTGACTTATTTGAGAGAGAAAAGAAAAGATTCACAAATGCATTACGAACCAAATATATCATAGTTCATATTTTTCTTTTATTGTGCACTTTCTCTTTATTTTATTATGAGTTAATTTAATTTTTTTTGTGAAAGTTGTATTTTTTATTAATAGCAGATGAGATTTACTTATATTGTATTTGACATATTTTATGTTAATTATGTAGTTCTTTTGCACTATCCCTCCAATGGGGCATTTTAAAAAAAAGTAGAAAAAAAGATACATATCGAAAATTTATGTATAAACTTTCTTTGTTAACAACTTATATTGATAAATATTAGTCGTGATTTTTTTTAATGATATATGTAATTGTTTACACCCAAGTCCCAAAATTTTAGTTTCAGGTTAAATAATTTTTGGCCAAGTGCTTCAATCAGTTAACTAACACATGACTGGAGAACTAGAGTTAATTGATGGCGTTCAGACAAAGGTATCTAGCTAGGCTAAAAAAAAATGGTTGAAGGCCTGTTTTAAGTGAGAGCAGATTCGCTGTTTCCTACTTAAATTTTGACACTTAGGTGTCAAAATTTAAGTTGAGGACACAAGAAATAGAAAAAATAGAGACAGATAATCTGCTCTCATTTTAAGTAGTCAAACACGTGAAATAACAGTTAGATACACGTTCCTTCAAATCAACAACATATAAATGGGATGTTTAGTCAATTGGCGTAACCACAGAGTTGACCGAAATTTAAAGTACCCAACAATTAAGCTCAATACTCAAAGCAAACAAGTGAAGACCTATGTTACTTCAAATCAGCAGAGTGTGTAGGTCATGTTCAAACTCTTGATGCACTAGCAGAAAGTTGGTTAGTGGGCTGAATTTCATGGGGGCGTGATTTAGTGGACAGTGAAGTCAGTGCAGTAGCCTTCTAATAGCTCTATAAATAGAAGTTCATTTTAGAAGAAAGAAAACACACTCCAACTCAGAACATCAAATCTTTTTTATTTCCAATTTTCCGGTAGTTTTAGCTTAGTTTTACAACAATTAATTTGCTAAGCCAACACATGACTTAACTAACTGTTATAATAGGTAGTTTGCAACGTGTTACGTTCACTTGAACTTAGTTATACATTCAATTCCTGTTGTTTGCTTTCATCTTAACCTTCTTATGGTGGTGTTAATTTGCTATACACTTTGCCGGCGGTGTATCTGATACGGGTTGTAAATTTACAATATATCCTAATAATTATAAATTTTTATTTAACTATATGGTATTAGAGTTATATTTTACATGTATATGTTAACCGTAACTTGCTCGTCATAAGTTTAACTCTGCTTTATAATTGTAATAATCAGTATATAGTCAATGATCTGACACTAATTATGTTATTTGACTTGATTTGCATACTCAATTGAACTTAACCATTTGGTAATCATAATCATAATCATAATCATAATCGTTAAACCAACGGATAGGATAACTTAATTGATAATAGTTTAACTGCTGGATATTTATAGTTTAGTTTAATTCTAATTATAAATTAACAAGTTGGTAGCTAGAGTTTATTATCTTTTAAGCAAATTGTTTAACATTGAAGTCTTTAGTCAAAGATAAAAAGACCCCTTAAGAAGCAATTCCTTTCATCTATGTAATCACATGACCAGTTTTGGCTAGTCAATTGACCCATATTGAAGGACAGTGTTAACAAAATAAAATCTTACCAATTAGACAAACATTATCTCATACATTGATGGCACGTTTGCACACAAAAATTATTCAAGCACAACACTAATATAGTATGTCATCCTTATAATTTTATTTAATCTTTATTGATGTATTTCGTATTTATACCTTGATAAAAAAACTTTCATAATAAATAACAAAACTTGTATATATATATATATATATATATATATATATATATATATATATATTCACCAAAGAACCTTCTATTTTATCAAAATAAAAATTTATATGTAAAATTGTTATTGATTTATCACATACTAGGGCTGAGCAAGTAATCAAATTGGAACCGAAATCGCACCAAAAATCGCACGAACCGTACCAACGGTTCCGGCGTATGTGGCGATTTTAGGTGAGTTGAATAACCAAATTTACGGTTCCGGTTTGGTTACTAGCCAAAACCGCACGCATAAAACCGAAACCGCACCATGTGTGTGTATGTATGTATTATCTCTAGTAAATTTTAAAATTATTTTTCACTTGAACACGCTCAGAGAAAACCTCAGTCTTGCATTGTCATTTTTTCACCAATTGAAAAAAGATTGTTAGAGGTTATAGAGTCAAAAATTAAACAATTAGATTTTGGAATTTCGAATTTGGTTGATGCGTTATTGGAGAAGCTTATAGCTGAAGGGCCAAATTTATTGGTTCAAGCACTTGATGTATTGGTTAAGGTCAATGCTATAATAGTAATAGTCTAATAGATTATTTTTCAAATTAGGTATAGTTAGGATTATATTCTATAAGTCATCCCTGCAATATATAAGATAAAATTTCATTCTATATCCAGTATATAATTTTAATTTTTGGAGAACTACATAAATATTTTTGCTTGTTATCGAATATATGGTCTCCGTTGTTTTATATAGCGTATGTTTTAGTTTTAAAACATTATTCATTTATTATAAACTAAAACTATTTTACGTGTCTCACTGTTCTATGATTTGATGGTGAATTTGATATATTTGGCAGAAGGAACTTTGGTTCTATGCTTGATATAATTTTTATTACTGACTATGTCACTAAGTTAATTGCTCGATGCAAGTTCTATGTTAAATTTTATTGAAGGTTTATAATTTTTTGTTATTTTAATTGATTTTGGAACCGAAACAACACTAATTAAAACCGCATTGCACACTTTAAAACTGCACCGCACCAATTACAAGCGGTTTCGTGTGCGATTCTGAATTTTTCAAACCGTACCTAAGCGGTTTCGGGTGCGGTTTAGATTTCAAACCGCACCATGCTCACCCCTATCACATACTCTCTCAACTGTGTTATATATATATCATATTTATTTAAAAAAATTTGATATTTTTACATGAAAAATATTGCTATAGATATATATTTATAAAGACGCTTTTGTGAAAATATCAATTTATTTATTTAAATTCAGTTACAAAAAATGTACTTGGTGGAAGAAAGTTATCCTTCCCAAGTCACAATGTAAGCAGAGCACCTCAAACAAAAAAAAGCTGGCAAAGGGACGTGTGGGCATGAGGATTACACATCGCAGGCTGATCCAAACTCCTCAGAATATCCCCCAAATCCTACCCCTTTTGCCACATTCTTCAGTCAATCTAACTCTTCGAGCTTCCAACTAACTTCTCTCAGTTCTACTCTCCATCATCCAACAATGCCTATCTTTACAGCATCTCTAATGGGATCAGCCTCAGGCCTTACTTTTCTCCCCCATCTGTCCGATAACTCCTCTTCTCTCTCTCCTCTCACAAACCCACCTTCCAATTTCCCTATATTTTACCGGAATTCTTTTCCCCTCAAAAGACTCTCTCTCTGCATCCCCAAAGTTTCTGTCGAGCAGGCTGCCGCTGCTGCCGGAGCTGTAGAGGACTCGCCTGACGATGTAAAACAATCTCGGGTGTGTTTTCTTTCCCCTTTATTCTCTTTGTTGGCATGTTGGGAGTTCCATTTTTAGTGATGGTTAATTTGTTGTGGCCCATTTGGTTGAATTAATTCTTAGTGGTTGTATTGGTTCCTTCTATCAAAGAAATTAAAGACCATTTTTAAATCCCATTTTGTAGTGCAGTTTTTTTTATGGATAAAAGGCAGAGAATTTGTTGGGTTTTATATATTTGACGTTGCTCTTCAGCATTGAGTTGCGACTGAGCTCAAGTTAAATACTGGATTGGTGAATAGTTCTTCAGAAATGATTGATTAGGAGTTTGTCTCCCAAATTCAGTGTTCCTCTTCCCTTTCTGGGACTGAATATTAAAAGAATCTACTTTTGAAGCTATAATTAAATCTCTTGGTATTGAATTAAATTTGAATGTGACTGATGGTAATGATATAGTTAAGACTTCGGTAAAATGTTTGATGTCTAAATGGGAAATCTTTTTCCGGGAAGGATGTAGTTATTTTTAAGAGGGAATCGTCCCTTAAGAAACCAAATGTATAAAGATTAGGTTCACGAATCAATTACTAATGGTAATAATTTGTATGAGAAATGTCTACAATGTTTATGATGCATCATGCTATTCTCAAATGTATTCAACATAATATAGAAGTATGAAACTAACGAAGGATATTACATCATTCATGACTTACTGGCATTTGCATCATTTTGTTATTTCAAAGGTTGTGGCTCCATTTATTCACATTGACTACCCCAGACCCTCTAAATTGGGTTGTTTGCCCAAATTCGATATATATATATATTTTTTCCCATATAGGAAAAATAGAGTTTTGGTTGCATATTTGGCAAAGGAGATTTTTGCACACATATTTTCTTGCAAAAGAGTGGAAACACAAAGTAAAACTATTAAGAGTTTGTAGTCCTCTTACCTTTGACCGCTGCCGTTTCCCTGTTACTAAAATTTGTTCCACCTTCCCCTGCGTCCGCTGTATCTTGTTTAATGACCTTTGTACCCAAAAGGTAAAGCATTTATTTATGATAAGATAATAAAGTAATAGCACTAGTCAATTTATATTCTAAAATGAAGAAGAGCAAAAGAAAAAACAAAACAATAAGGCATCATACGCGTTTTACATGGTTCATATATATAATGAAGCTGGAAAAATGGTTTTGATTGCTTTGTTGCAATCGTTCAACTAAAATACTTCACAAAAGAATATTAAAGGACAGAAAGTTTCAAAAACATACATACACAGATATTAACACAATATATCTGTACATGCTTGTATGTGGGTATCACCTTTTGACAATTAAGTCACATCCGTAGGGTCCAAAAATCTTGTGTCAGAATAATCTTTTGGCATTATGCTCAATCTGCCCATTCTCTTCTAATCTTCTTCGAGTATCCTCTCTTCATTGAGGTCTAAAAATAAGTTACTAGAGTCTTCCTTTTGGCTATCAATCCTCTAGGTTTTTGGAGATTCTCTTTAGAGCTAAAGAGTTTTCTATGGTTAAATCAAGAATTCTCCTGGTGAATTATACATATAAGAAGCATATCCTGTATCTACTAATTATGCGACAGAGTCTCATGTAATTACTCCACTGTGTAGATACTGGCTCTTAGTCTTTAAATAATTAGGATCCATGCTTCTAATGTATCTGAGAGCCCAAACCGGTCTGAGTCGAATAGTAACAAGTAGAACAACAATCAACTTACTTTTCAGTGCAAATGGAACTAGGTATGTCATTTGATACTTCGTTTATGCAAAGAAGTAGGTATCTGCTGATTGGAAGGTAGCAAGGACTTACATTGAAAAGGGACTCATTTACGAAGGCAGGATTGAAAATTTCAACGGTGGTGGTTTGCTAGTGCGTTTTCATTCTCTTGTGGGTTTTCTTCCCTTTCCGCAGTTGAGTCCGTCTCACTCGTGTAAAGGTACTAATTTTTCTTTTTCTTGTTTCTAGCTTGTACCATTTTTCTTTAAGTACCACATTTAAAGTAATTTTCCTGTTACAAGAAATTGGCGAATATCATATATCTCAAGGTAGATGTTGTGATTTTAAGAAACAATAGAACAAGAAGCGGAAAAACTTCAAATCCATTTATCGTACTTTATCATGTACAGACTTCATTTACACAATCATTATTAGGTCTTAAACATTATAATAATTAAATTTTTTGTGATAACAGTGCATGAATAGAAAAATATATGACAATATTGGCTCTAATTTGTTATGTTCATCAAATAATGTGATAGAAAACAATAGCAAACTATTACTACAAGTCTATAATTGATTTTGGTACTAAATTTTGGTATGGATGACTAGGTTCCTTTTACGCCTTTACCTTATATGTCTTCAGATATAGTTTTAGATTTGAATAGCTGTTCTATACAATCACTTACATTTTTTAGCATACAAGCGGTTCATATTAGCTCAAAGAACTTCTGTAATAAAATAAAATATTTCTCTTGATGAAGTGTTCTAACTTATTTTACGTCTTCTGTGTTCCATTATCAATTTAGAACCACACAAGAGCATCCAAGAAATTGCAAAAGCTCTAACTGGTTCTCTTATCTCCGTTAAGGTACAAACATAACCAATTTTTTTTTATTGCATATGTTGTGATCTAGTTACAATTTGATTACTTTTGTATTGAAATTGATGATTAGCTAAATTTTTGTGATTATTTCGATGAATGCATTTATGATGTCTTGGATGGGCTTTATATTTGAACCAATGTTACCTAAATCATGGTTTGATGTGGTTTGGGGAACGAAATCAGAAACAAAGACGTTACTTTTCCTTGTACGAAGTACAATAAGGGTATGTTTCTTCGAATCTCTTAGCCCGGAACATGGTACACTGAAAATAGCTTTCTGAAAAGATACAATTAAAACGGCTTGATTTGTTTCTAAGCAGTTAGAGGTGTGCAACCGGTAAATACCGGCCTGAACGGACCGGTACCGAAATTGGCCAAATTTCGGTAGCGATTGGACCGGTATACCGAACCGATAAACCGGTTCGGTACCGGTTTTTACCGAATAAATACCGAAAATTAATATAATTATTATTTTATTAATTTTATTTTTATTATTTTATTATTATTATTTTTATTAATATTATTATTTTTTTATTATTATAATAATTATTTTTTATTATTATTAATAATAAAAAATTGGAAAATCGATATATACGGGTACGACCGAACCATAAAAACTTTGTACCGAAGTCGGTATCGAAAAACCGGTATATACCGGTTTTTTTGTACCGAAACCGGATCGGTTTTTTTTTTTGTACAGAACTGACCGGTTCGGTTCGGTCGAAAAAACCGAAAATTATGCCTACCCCTATAAACAGTATCACACAAACGCATTTTCAACGAGATTACGCCATGTTATCACTTGAAATGCATTTAGTTGGCTACATTAGGTGACATTACTTAGAATCTTTTTTTACATATTAGGGTTTTTAGTAGAATGTTCTAGATTGACTAATATAATTACTATACTTTGTAAATATCCTATATATTTTAGAGGATGATTGTAGATGGTGGATCTACCTTCCATTATATTTGATCTTAACTATTAATTGTATGGCCCAAAGGCTATATAAGAGGATGTTCCTCATTTGTAAATCATAAAGTAGTAATCATGCTTGTGCAACAAAAGTTACATAAATACGAGAAAAAAGTTTTAGATTGCCACATTTGATATTTTGGAATAAAAGTACCATGTTTTGAACTGTTCGTACCAAAATTGAAAAGGAAAATAGTGAATCTCATTCTATTTTCCTTTTCGCTGATAAATTAGACCATACATTGATGTAGTTCATTTCTCAGTTGGAAGGAAAATAGAAAATAGAAAATAGAAAATAGAAAATAGAAAATAGAATGAGAAATTGAACTAAATCTATTTTGAATGTGTCCAATGCACCAATGAATTGCTTTTACAAGAAATTTTTGTGTATTTTCCTTAATTTAGGGAAATTAAAATTCCGTGTTTCAAATATTAGAAAATCCAAAGAATCCTGAGACGTGATTGTCTTTTTTATATTATAAAGTTTGATGTTTTCTCGTGGTGTCTATTTTTGTGGATGAACTTACTAGAAGCACATGATAAATGCTTCATAATAGTTTCTAATATCTAAGAAGAGTTGAAAGTGGTAAAACATATAGTACTCTACCTATATTTTAGCTCTTCATATATGGGCTTGTACATTTCTATGCATCATGTATTCCCCTGGAAATTAGAGAAAAAAGAAGATAAACTATTGGTGTCAACCCATCCTGAGTTTGTAACTTCTTCTGCAAAGATGTATGTTGGCCTATATAGAATGTTGCAACCTTAATTTTAATATAGGATCAATGTTGAGTTTTTGAAATCAATTTGGAAAATTTTTAAATCCAAAAATTGATATGCATTCTTTTAATTTTAGACAATTTGATTATGAAAATCGTAAAGTATGTAAAAAATACTACCAAGTACAAGATCTAATTCTTTCAAAAGTAAAATGTATCACATTAATTTTGAATTTGAAAACATCTCATATTGACTTTGAAAAGTCAAACATGATCTTATATATCAGAACGCAAGTAGTATTTTGTTATCAGTTGCATATTATAATTTACTTTTGAATGTTGAAGTGAAAATATAAGTGGATTTCCAATCAGCTATTGTGTAGATTTGCTGTAGAAATCATAATGTGAACTTGTTCGCTATAATATGTAGTTCTTATCTTCATCTTTTTATAATAATCAATACATTTTTTTATTTCTCCTTCCTGGATTTAAGTTGGATGTATATTTTTATGTTCTATGGTGCAAACCTTCTCACTTATCAGTATCCTGGAATGTCAATTAAACATAAATACTTCTCCAAGGTAATCCAAGCAGACGAAGAGCACAAGAAACTGATTTTCTCTGAGAAAGAGGCTGCCTGGTTGAGGTTTTCTAAAAAAATTAATGTTGGAGACATTTTCGATGCAAGGGTGGGTTCTATTGAGGATTATGGTGCCTTTCTTCATTTACGCTTCCCAGATGGTACTCTCGTCTCTCTTTAAAACCTTTTTCTTTTTGGAACATATGCTGATTTGGGTGCATGTTATGCGTTATGGAAAGTTACTAATACATGATAAAACTATGATGCAGGTTATTATCATCTCACTGGTCTTGTACATGTCTCAGAGGTGTCGTGGGATTTGGTTCAAGACGTAAGAGACATCCTACACGAGGGTGATGAAGTGAGGGTGAAAATCATAAAAATAGATAGGTAATATTACGATTCCTTCTTTATATACTTTCTAACGATCTTTACTTGCCACATGATAACACCCGTTCAGTAATTAATTCCTGAAAATCCTTGAAGTTTTTACATGATCTTTTTTTGATTATATTCATATATTTAAAGCTAGTACAACCTCTTGATGAAATTAGCATTAGATAAAAAAGAATGTATATTTTTCGTTCTTCAATCTCATAAACAGATAATGCACTTCAATCTTTTAGAATATAAATATCTATATCCAGGAAGTTGCATTTTGTTGATTTGCCTTTAAAATAGGCACAGTCATTCATCTTTCTTATATGATACAGATTATTTATACTGATAATTTTCTCAAGCTATATTTTTTGTTTTGACTGTTTGTTGTGCTCAGCTAAAGAACTGCTTAGCATACTTTTTCGAAGTAAAAATATATTTTTGGCTCAATTTTCAAGTAGACAACACTTTCAGAAGTGGAAATTTACATACTTAATCTTGTGTTTCGTGTGTTTACAAGTTTATACATGGTGAAATCTTAAAGAGTTAATCTCTCTTTGATTTAAACCCTTATAACTTCATATTTTTATTTAGAAAGTGTAATTAATTTTTTCTCAAGCATTTGGGGCTTAAATTTGGAACATGTTCTAGGGCAAAGTCAAGAATAACATTGTCAATAAAACAGTTGGAGGAAGACCCACTGCTAGAAACTTTGGACCAAGTGATTCCTCAGGTGTGTTAAAATTTTCCTTGTCCCTGTGTTGATATTCAAACGTTTGTATGCTTTCTTCCTGTGATTTAGTTCAGTTATTGATGATTACAACACTTAACAGGATGGCTCAGGTAGTTCTGATTCTTCAAGTGCAGAAGATAGTTATGATATTGAACCCCTTCAGGGGCTAGAAAAAATAATTGAAGAGCTACTACAGGAAGATGGGTATGGTTAACATTTATAGTTGAATTATTGAAGATTTAATAAAATCTAAAGCTCTTATTTGAAATATAATCGAACTATGTGCACATAATTTTTGACTTGGTTTGAATTCAACGTGAAAAGAGTTAAAAATAGAGTCGATTTGCCCACGTAATGTGTGATTAGTTTTATAATCCGGGTATTTTGTTGTTCTATCAAAACTTGCAAACCATCTTGAACTAACTACTATTTTTATTCTACCAAAACATTTGTTTCAAAAAAGGAAAAAATTTATATCTAGGAGATCTTCATACTTGCGCACTTGCTTAATAATTTAGTTTTTTTTTGTTCTTTTTTATGCTTTTCTGATCCAGTATAAGTGATGTACGAATCACTCGGCAAGGATTTGAGAAACGGGTGGTTTCACAAGATCTGCAGCTTTGGCTATCAAATGTGAGTGTTTTTACGTATAGTAACATACCATTCAGTAGTTTAAGTCGAGATCTATAATTCTCAGTGCTAAATTTTAGTCTTCCCTTACCATAGGCACCATCTATTGGTGAACAGTTCACTCTTCTTGCTCGAGCTGGACGACAGGTATGCTCTTTACTCCTCACTCCTCACTCCTCACTCCTCAATCCCTCTCTCTCTCCATATATATATATACATACATAAATATATATATATATATATATATATATATATATTTGTGTGTGTGTGTGTTCCGCATAAATATATAAATATTATGTATTTTGTTTCACGTTTACTCCTAAAAATAAAATTATTAGTTTAATAATGGTGGCAAGATAATAAAATTATGATTTCAAACTTGAAGACATTGTGTCATTTTATAATACTCCGTCTATTCTAAATTACAAGATTATTATTGACTTTTGAAAGTCAATTTGATACATTTTCAAATTCAAAATTGAAAAGACCATTAAAATTATGAAACATTAGATATTACAATGAAAAATACTTTTTATAGTAATTTCCAGTACTTATCATTGGATTGACTAAAATTAAAGAAATCTATGTCAATTTCGATTTTGAAAATATCTTAGACTTCAAAAAGTCAGTAAGAATGTTTATACTTGGTAAAAGAGGACTCTTTTTGTGGAACAAAAGAATTTGACAAATGAGACTCTTTTTTGCGGGACAGAGGGATTATTTATATACTTGTTTGTAATTCAGGTACAAGAAATACAATTGAGTACAGTACTTGATCAAGAAGGTATTAAGAAGGCGTTGCAGAGAGTATTGGAACGTGTCCCATGAGTTATATTCTTGTCGACGTGCAAAATCCAGGTATGAAAGAGTAAAAATAAATAATCCCAAGTCTTCGATAGTTTTACCTTTCGATTTGTGCAGCTACTGTATAGAATACGGTCTGATCAAGAATTTCGGTCAGTGTTACCTGTATATTGTTCTCATAGATTATTGTTTTCCTTTCAACAGAATTCTTAATACTAATATCAGTTACACTTGATTAGTATTCTGATTACTTTCTGTCTTTCGAATCTCACCACTGCTATTATACTGCATGCTGGGTTTTGCCGGAGACGGTTAGTAAGAAACATCATAAGCTAGCTGTTACAACAAACTACGGCAAATACAGGAAATCAAATTTGAAACACTCGTAATAGTGCTACGTTTGAATCGAGGGAATGGAATAGAGGAAGGAATGAAATAAAAATAGTGTATTTGATGATTATTTTAGAGGATAAATCATTCCATTGGAATGAAAATTCATTCCATTTCTTTGCTTTTTTATTCCATGTGGAGAAGGTGGAATAAAATTCATTCCAATAGAATGAATGATATATGTGATAATTTTGCCATTCTGTGATAATACCCACCATCACTAACAACTAAACATACACTTAAAATACCTTAAAATCATTTCATTCCGTTCTCTATTCCGTCCTCCATTCCATTCTTTCAATCCAAATGCAACTTAAGAGTTTATATGTTATACATGCTTTTGATTATTACTTTTTAACTTAATATTTTGCTCAAGTGTGCTCACATTAATGATATGTTATGCATGCTTTTGATTATTACTTTTTAAAATCTTAAATATTTGCAACACGTTGACATAATATTTTGTATCAACAATATTTTTTTTAATGGTACGCGTGTTAAAGCTTTGCAATTCTTAACAAAAAATTAGTTAGCACCAAGCACTTCACATGTATCTAACTTATACACAATTGTACTCTTTTACATTTCTTATAATCATAACAATAGTATTTTGATGATAGAATAATCTTACCTTACAAAATGATGTGGCTGATTGTGGTTGGTTGCTATCACTAGACTCGTTCATGTATGATGAATTATCCATTAATTATACTCTGTCACATCATTTTATAAACTAATTTTTGTAAGCTTTTTTTGCTATCATAGCAACACAAAATACAAAATTATTGACTATATTTTTTTATTTATCAAATACTAATTTATTATTGTTTTAACAATAAACTTTAATCTTAGTATTATACTCTCTCCGTCTCTTAATATATGTCGTGTTAGAGAAGTATTTTTGTCTCTTAATATTTGTCGTTTAAAAATTTTAATTAAGGCTTAATTGTTTATGAGGGTACAACTAGCTAGGGAGAATACAACTCATTTATTTTAATTTGTGTTTTTATGAACTCACGTCTAAAATATTTTTCTAGTGAAGATGTTCTTTTAGTTTTATTTTATAATATTTATTTTATAAGTTTGTAGTATATAATAAATGGAAAAAAATTATATTCCATTCATAATCTAATTCATACCAAACATCTAAAGTAGAATGGTCCTAACGGAATGAATGAACAAACTAAACATAAAAATAAGAATGACCGTTTCATTCCTTTAAGTCATTTTATTCTATACATGCCAATAAATGAGAAATCAAACACAATATAAAAAACAATAAATTAAAAAATCAGGCCACATTATATGTTATCACTTGAGGTCTACTTACCTTTAAGTAGAAAATTTTCTACTTACCTTTAAGTAGAAAATTGAGAATTAAAGAAATAAGATTCTTAGCTTGAGAAGTGATTTAAGATGAATAAAATCTCAATCTTTTCGTATACTTATTTTGCCAAGTGGTTATTTCTTATAACCATAATAATAGTAATTTGATGATCAAATAATCATACAAAAAGTTTCTTAAAAAATGACGTGGCTGGTTATGATTGGTTTCTATCACCAGACTCATCCATGTATGGTAAATTATCCACTAATTACACTTTGCGAATTATTTCGTAAATTAATTTTTGAAAGGTTTTTTTTGTCACCATAGCAGCATGAAATACAGAATTATTGACTATATTTTTTTATTTATCAAATACTATTTCATTATTGTTTTAACAATAAACTTTAATTTTAGTATTATACTTCATCCGTCCCTTAATATATGTCGTTTTAGAGAAGTATTTTTGTCTCTTAATATTTGTCGTTTAAGAATTTCAATTAAGCATTAATTGTTTAGTTTGAAATATTACTCCAAGTATTAAATATAACTTTGATTCTCTCACTACTTTCTACCCGATAAATAACACCCTCTTTTTCCAATACAAGGACAATATAAGCAATTGATAATATATTTAAGGTAATTGTTAAATCCACAATATTTTTTGTTATTTTCACAACAAAAGTGTCGCTGTAGATGTATAGCGACGGTGAAAACCGTCACTATAGAATCTATAGCGACACTTTTGTTATGAAAATAATAATTTCTGTTGTGGATTTAACAATTATTTCCTTAATACTAGTGTACAACTCTAAACGACATATATTAAAGGACGGAAGAAGTACCAAAAAAAGAAATTATAAAAATAAAATTCTTATCTCGAGAAATAAGTGATTCAGTTAAGTAGAATTAATATCCCTATCTTTTCCTATACTTATTTTGGAAAGGTTTAACATTTGCACACAAACGTGCAAAAACACGTAAATGTAGATATGATACGATCAGCAAATACATAAATAAGAATCAAACTTACGATAGAGCACCATTCATATAATCAACCAAGCTTCTATCCCAAAAAATGGCACCCAAAATTTCCAACACTTTCTTGTGCATTTTCCTTCTTTTTCTATTCCATTCAAATCAATCCCATGCAAATTCACGTAGCGGGTCATTTGAATTTTTGAACAAATTGCAAGGTTGTCAAAAAGGTGACAATATTGAAGGGATTAGCAAGCTAAAAATATACCTTTATACTTTTGGTTATCTTAGTTATAATCAAAATTCTGAAATTCATAATATTGACGTTTTTGATTATTTATTAGAGTCGGCCCTCAAAACGTATCAGTTAAATTATAATCTCAATGTTACCGGAGTTTTAGACGCTAGTACAGTATCGACAATGATAATGCCTCGATGTGGTGTGGCCGATATTATCAATGGTACTACTCGAATGCAGTCAGGTAGAATGAGAACTCAACATCATGGTTCAAACTTCCTCCAGATTGTCCCTCATTATACCCTCTATCCAGGTAATTACTAATTACGCATGAATGGATAAAGTTAATATGTGTAAACTGCTAAGTTCAAAATTCTCTCTTCTTATATCACAACGTTAAATATTTTTTATTTATTTCTCGAGCCTAGGATTTTCTTTTCACAATACATCTATAATGATATATCTATCATAAAAATATTGCAATTTTCATTTCGAGTAGACACATAAATAAATTATCAATCTTTTCATACTTATTTAACGTGTGAAATTTTATTTGGTTGCAAAATAAATTATAATAATATTTATTGCAAGATATAACAAGATTTTAAAAAAAAATTGTCATCCTTGCAGGTAATCCGAAATGGACTAAGTTTGACCTCACCTATGCTTTTCGTCCAGATACCCGTAAAGATGCTTGGTATCCTGTTTCCCAGGCTTTTTTAAAATGGACCTCCGTCTCACCGTTTGTATTTATACCCACTACAGACTATGATCAAGCGGACTTGAAGATTAGTTTCGGAAGACTTGATCACGGAGATGGGTACCCATTTGATGGCCCAGGTGGAATAACAGCCCATTCTACCAGGCCCATGGGCGGAACTTTTCACTATGATGCGGATGAGAAATGGGCCGATGGCCGAGTTGCGGATGCATTTGATTTGGGGACTGTGGCATTGCATGAAATTGGGCACCTTCTTGGGCTTGACCATAGCTCGGTGACTAATTCTATTATGTTTCCAGTTATTAATCATGGTGTGGTCAAGAATTTGGCCGATGATGATATTGAAGGGCTCAGGGTTCTTTATAGTTGATAAAACTTGAAAATGTTGTCCCAAAAATAAGAGGTGCCCTTTTGTGTATTCAAATGGGAATCCTCTCTTTACAAATTAGATTAAAAGTGGTGTAATGTGTTGAAGTTTTTCGTATGAATTAATCTTATTAAATTAGGTGGAATTTCAAGGTTAAATGGACGCAGATGAACTTCTATTTTAAAATAGGGAAATGATATTTTCACAACAGTTTTTGATATTTTCACACAAAAAGTGTCGCTATAGATCCTATAGCGACAATTTTTACATCTACAGTAACACTTTACGTGTAAAAATATCAAAAATTATTGTGAAAATATCACTTGCCTTTAAAATAAATGATTACTCATTTCTTATTCTACGAAGGGAATTATATTAAAAGCTTATTGACTTTATAGGCATGATATACAAATGCCTAAATTAAATGATACTAACACGTTTTTTAAGACGATATTGGTTTTCCCATTACTACGGTGGATTATTAACGAATTTGTCTCCCAAAGTTGAAGGAGACAACATATATATATATATATATATATATATATATATATATATATATATATATATATATATATATAATCCGGATCAGGGCTTATCTTTATCTGACTTACGTAACTCACCTATTTAAACTCTCCTTTTTTTCTTCCCTCTCCTCACTTTCGACTCAGCCAAAACAAAAAACCTCGCTCTCTCCTCGCAATCAACAGACTCAACAATCTTTCTCTCTCTTCGATTTACAGTAAGGAGAAGCCATCTCTCTCTTCGATTCATCTCGTCCATCTCCTCGAAAAACCGACGCAGTATCGACCGACTCAACCATCTCCTCGCAAAATCAACAAGCATATTTCGTCCATCTCGTCGATTCACACCAAGCCATCTCTCGATCCGTCGATTCACTGTAAGGTAACAAAATTAGACGTGGGTAGATGGATTTTAGGGCTAATAATTTTTTACATTTTGTGTTTTGATTTTCAATAATTGCTTCTTTTAGGACTAATAATTTTTGAGGGGCAAAGAGTTTTAGTTTCAGCACACTAAATGTTGTTACAGAGCTTCACGAGTTAAATGTCATTTCTTAGTTAGCACGGATCTAAAACATAACTTTTAAATAGCATATCTCTCTTAAATAATATACATTTACTAAAATTACGTTATTTTAAAAATTCTTTTAAAAAGCAAAATAATATTAAAAGAGAGCCCAGATCAGGACCATTCCGATTAAATGACATTACCCTTAAACAACATACCCATTTAAGCCTTCTATCTTAACATTATCTCTCCTCTGTCCAAAACAAAACCTGAGCTGCGATGCCCCTATTTCTCTAATTCACAAAATCAAAACCAAGAATTGAAGTCTGGCCAGATCAAGAATCTATGCCCAGATCTCAACTTCGATTCTGTATACCCTTTCTTTATTTGTGTAATTTTGGTAAGAATTGACTCATCATTCTATTCGTATCGATCTTCCTTGCTGCGGTTCAGAAAACTTGACCCTTACAAGGTATAGATCTTCCTTGTTGATCTTCCTTTCTTTATTTGTTGTTGTTTACACGGATTAGAGATATTTATACATGTAATGGGTTCATGTTAGGTGGTGTTCTGTTATTTGCCTAAATTCAAAAAATACGGGGTTAGTTTTACGTGGTCATTGAATTTTGGAATTAATTCCGACTGATTTGGATTTTGGGTAGACTGATTTTGTTTCAGTTTCAGATTTTTGTTTTGGGGGTGTTTGTGATGTAAAGAGTTGTTGAGATGCTAAAAGATTGAATTTTTATTTTCTTCTTTTATAGGGTTATTGAATTTTGGAATTAATTTGAAGTGATTTGGATTTTGGGCATTCTGGGTTTGTTACAGTTTTCAAGAATTGATTTTGTTTTGGGGGGGGGGGGTGTTTGTGATGTATTGGGAATGGTTGGTTTATTGTGATTAAAGTTTGATTTGTTATTGTGATGTATTTAGTTTGCTTATAACACAGAATCCTCGATTAGGCCAACAGACTAACACCGAATCCCCGATTGTAATTTACTTGTGCCCTGAAAACATAAAAATATTTGATTTCTTCAATTCTTGCTTCTTGCTACTTGCTAGAGAGAGCTATATGTATTAGCTTTGGAATGGTGTTGTGTTAATTGACTGTTTTATATTTTCACTTTTGCTTTTATAATGACTAAAAATCTTTTATATATTATTCCAACTTTGAAGGATGGTTGTTACTTTTTGTTTCCTAAAAAGAAGCTCATTAGATTTTGTTTGGTATTTTCTTGCAAATGTCCCTTGATCATTTAACTGATCTACTAATTGAAGTAATAAGCTTGGTATTCTATTGTTGTTTCCTGGAGATTTGATTTGTGTTCCTCCTGCTAGTAAAGCAGTATTGGACCATTATCAGTGGTGGCATGATATTCATGAAAAATTGGAAATTTTTTTCACTGGCGCTGAGACCTTTATTGTATATTTGAGCAGAAGATCTCTTTTAGCGCACACTAATTTCTCACATTGGTCAAGGAGACACCTGTTTCTTCTCTGCTATATTATTCTCTAGACTTGCAAGGATATGTAGAAAACTTTTCCATATTACTGGAACTGTCACTAGCATTGGACCATTTATTTTTATTCTTTTTATTAGATTTTCTGTTGTGGAAATTACGTATTTTGAAAAAATAAAACTGTTGTGCTAGTAAGGTTTGGGTTTGGCTATAACTGACCATACTAAAAGACATTCAAAAGCTTGGTTACATCTTGATGAAGCTGTTGACAATATGTGAATTATCAAAGGTTAGTGATGTTTTCCTCTGATTTTTTTCCAGTGTTGATGGATTTAGAGCAGTGGTGGAGCGACACTTAGAAGTCGAGGTTACAGGTCTTGATCATTATGGGTAGCCCATCAAGGTTGATGTCTCGGGTTGGCAGGCCCGAATTTTACAGCATGAATGTGATCACGTAGACGGAACTCTTTACGTTGACAAGATGGTCCCAAGAACATTTAGGACTAGAGAGAACTTGGATCTACCTTTTGCTACTAGGTGCTCCAAGTTGGGTGTTCGCTAGTGTGTGTGGCCTTAACCAAGCATTTCTTATCATTCTGTAATACAAAAAAACTCTGCAGAATATCATCTATAGAGATGCTTCTGGCGGCTATTGACTTGTTAGAAGTTAGGATCCCCTTTTTATATCCTTATGCAGATTGGGTTATAAGATTTATATTCTGTTGCCAATGATCTATTCATGTAGATTAGCAATATTTGCTCATGCAGATTGAATTTATTTTTATTTTTTTTGGTTAAAGCAGCTGAACCATGTTGTGTACGTAGCTTGCGTTTATAATATAATGTACTTTATACGCCATCTATCTATGCTCATTCTTTAATCCAACTTTTTCTGGTTCAATGGGTTGTAGATGAGAATGTTTCTCATCTTCCAGAAGTGGTCGTAAATACAATGACATGCTCAACACATAGCACAATATCTGCAATACATATTTTGCCTGCTTACAGCCAGCTTATATACATACAGAAGAGCTTGACCATCTTTTAGATGGACTGAAGCACAGGGTTGGATGTCACTTTTTGCTCAATAAATTTTTCTTTACATGAGAAGCAAGGATGGGGATATATTACACCTACACTTGAACTTCTGGCTCCCCAATAAAATGACCTCGTAATACCCCCACAGTTTAATACGAGTTCAATGTCTTCCAAATATAGTCTTTCACACGGTAGTCGTCGCTGCAAGCAAATTTATAGCTTCCTCTATAGCTGAAGTTCAGCTGAAGTTTCCTCTGATACGAATGAATGATATATTCTCAACACGAAGAGCTGAAGTCTGCAAGTTCCATTTTAAACGATGGAGGTTAGACTTATAGTAAAGCAACATAAAATCATAACTTTTTAAATCTATAGTTTCAAGTTCAACAGTTTTTGTGACAAAATGTATGTTAGTGAAATAAAGATAATGGAATATTTAGACTAAAAAGAGTGCCAACTTACTGCTGAATGAGCTGCCATAATGAATGAGCTGCCATAAAGATTGTTACGTCAAACCCTCAGAATTCAAGAGCTTTGGACTCAAAGTTAGATAATGAAACAATCAACTCAAAATAATTTCTTCTTACGAAGAACTAATATTTCTCATTAAATTCTTGCAATTCTCATGTTCATCCCCCTAAAAAAAAAGAAATTAAAGTCCCAACCTGCCTTCTCATATAAACTAGTGGCACTCTTCCAATAAGCATTCCACCTTCTCAACTGAATTAAACAATTTACAAAGTAAGACATCACAGGCATCATGATCAACTTCTCTTCTTAATTCAGTTAAGAATATATCTTACATAAATAGATAACCAAGATACAGCAGAATCTGATGGTCTTACCTTTTTCCATTCACGTTGAAGCATTACTCTGGCTATATTTTCTATTTTTGTACACAAGAAATGTTCGCCAACTAGAATGCCCTTGTGAAGGACACCCAAAAATAAAGCAATTGTCCTTTGTCTTAATTATTATTATCCGTGTATTCGTATTCTTTTCGTAAGAATTAAACCAACACTTTCATCAGCATTCATAAAATGTTTATAAACATACTATTGATGTGATGGAGACAAAAAAGTTTACTAAGAGTAACATCTTCACTTGTGCATACAAAGAAAAAGGGGGGCAAAAGAGATGTAATACTTGAAATGAAAGTTGAGTCTCTATCTGGTTTTTGACCAATTAACTGAAAGTGGCTTTCACACGAACTATAAAGCACTATTCTTTTTCTCTTCTTCTTCTTTTTTTATTTTTTTCATTTCCCCTTTTGCTTTTATCTTCCTTTTGTGCTTATAACAGGGGAAAATAAAGCACTACGTTGCATTCTACCACATGCACACAACTCTCAAATCAAGCAGAGTGCTTAGGTCTAAACTCTAAAGCAAAGTCCTTGGGTTTTTAAGCACTAAAAATGCAGGTTCCAGTCCGAATCAGTCACTTTTGTACGAATAAGTGAAATGTCAAGTTTAAGTTCAATTTAAAATTACTTCCATGTGTACAAAGTAGGGTCAATACTAGCCTTCTCTTTTGAATGCATATTTAACAGAAGAATAACAAGTTTCAGCTCCCTACAAGTGGGGCAAACATTCAAATACATGTGTAACATTCATATACATATAAAAATTATTACTTTTTCATAATGTATGTATACGCACGGGCGATTTTCACGAGGCTCAGATTTATAGATAAGAAGCAGAAATTCCCTATTTTTAGTACATCAGAGCTTCAAGCTGAAGTTACAGAACTTCATTAACTCTCTTATATCACGACAGATTTCGAATAATTTTACAAATTATAACAACAAACCCGACACATATGATTGTTATCTGTAGGAAACTCATTCCTAATCACTCATTAAGATCATCCAAGTAATAAATTTCAGACATTTTGGTCAGTGAATAAAATGCATCACACATTCAAATTTCAGTAAGCACCGCATATATAGATTCTAAATTAACTTTAGGTAAACATTTTCTTATTTCTAGATCGTATCATCATCTTATTGATACAGAATAAAACTATAAAATTAGTGTAAAAGTCAGCAGAAAAATGGGTATAAATCGAAGATCAATTGTATTCTAATTATACAATACAAATAAATGTGTTAATATCGAGAGAGAAAGAAAGACAGACAATTTATCGGCTTTGATGATGAGCTACTCGGGAGCATAAACCCATTACATGTATAAATATCTCTAACTTGTGTAAAAAATAGCAACAAATAAAGAAAGATCAACAAGGAGGATCAATACCTTGTAAGGGTCATGTTTTCTGAACCGCAACAAGGAAGATCAATACGAATAGAATGATGGAATAATTCTTATTGAAATTACACAAATAAAGAAAGGGTATACCGAATCGAAGTTGAGATCTGGACATAGATTCTTGGTCTGGGCATAGACTTCGATTCTTGGTTTTGATTTTGTGAAGGAGAGAAATAAGGGCATCGCAGCTCAGGTTTTGTTTTGAACAGAGGAGACAGAATGTTAAGATGGAAGGCCTAAATAGGGATCCGATTAGCAATAAGTTTATATTTTGGTAAGTTGGTCAATTGACTTATAGAATGCTAGCATACATAAATACTCGCTTGTGTATCAGTACTCTATTGGCCAATTGATCGACTTATCCAAAAATAAACTTTATGCTAACCACTTCCCCTAAATAAGTATGTTGTTTAAGGGGTAATATCATTTAAGCAGAATGCTCCTGATTCGGGCATTTTGAATGACAAGAAGGACATTCTTTTACAATATAAGAATGGACACCAATTGAGTAGTTATATATTTTCAAAAAATATAACTTCAACTTGAAATAATGAATTTTAACACCAAAACGTGCCAATGAAAATATGATGTGACTGTAAGATTCCAATTTTTATGAATAAAAATTTAATTTTCTCTAAATATTATTTGAATAATAAGGTGTGGATTTGATATAATGTTATAGTTGTGGGTAATATTTATAAATTTTACTAAGCAAGTTGTCATAAAATATTCGTTTGGTCGGGGAATATTCGTTTTATCAGGGAATATTCATACGATTACACAATCATTGTTCGACTCCACAACAGAATTACTATCGGATTTAGAAAGCGACATAAATAACATTTTTATAAAAATAACGGCAAAATTTTTACCGTTTACTGTTGAAACACCTGATGATAAAAGAACAGTAATACACGTTGTTGCACAATAGCACACGGTATTGCACATTATCTTTGATTATTGATACTTACGTGAGAAGTCACTCAGTTTTATTTAATTATTACAATAGTAGTTGGCGCATAATATCTCATATTATAGATTCAATTATTATCACAGTATCATCTGCACAATATTTTATATTATTAAATCAATAAATGAGACGACATAGTTATTCATATTATTATTTGTATTATTGACAATGTCTAGAAAGTTCTGTCGAGAAAAGGGGTTTGGTCATCTAATTGTGCGCCAATAAGGAGAAGTCCTTATCAGAAAGCCCCCTCTTTCCTGAGAATGATCTGATTGTTAATATTGTGAGTTATAATATTATTGATAAATAATTGTTGAAAGATTAAAAATGTGGTTAATAAAGTAAATTGTGATAAATAAAAGGGGTTTGTCATAAAGTATTTTTTTTATAAATTTGGCTTATTACATGAACCCCCATTTACTCATTTTTTAAAATCGTCGGTAGAAAGTTATCTCAATTTTTATTTTATATTGCATAGTGATGCATAGTGTTGTATAGTGCTACATAGTATTTGCATAGTATTGCATAGTATTTGTATAGTTCTGCATAGTAAAATCAGAAAATCAGTCGAATTCGTCCGTGATTTTTCGTCTGTTCACCCGTGATTTTCTAATTCAAATAGTACCCTTCCATTCTCCTATAAATAGGATGCTTTGTTAAGAAATGAAAATCACACCAGAATCAGAGAATTCTTCTTCTATAATATTGAGCGTATTTCTTTGAGTATAAGGATACTTTGAGTATAAAAAATAGTGCAAGTTTTCTTCAAGAATATATCCGCTATACCAGTCGGAATTACTCTCCTACTAAGATAAGGGGTATTATTTATTTCATATTCGTAAGTAAGGAGTATTATTTATTTCATATTCGTAAGAGATTATTTTCCGTATTCGTAAGGAATATTATTTTCGTTCAATATTCGTAAGGAATTTCATTTTCGTTCAATATTCGTAAGGGATATTATCTTCGTTCAATATTCGTAAGGAATATTATTTTCGTTCAATATTCGTAAAGGATATTATTTTGTTCAATATTCGTAAGAAAAAATATTTTCTTCCATACTCTGTAGTATGTAAGTAATATTATTTTATTTTATATTCTTAATTCTACACTTATTTTGATAAGTATAGCTTCTATTCTCCTTGAAATTAGTAGAATATCCTTGAAATTTGCGCTTCATCTAGTATTGTTTCACTGAAATATTTTTCTGGACATTTTTATTAAATTTTAATCTTTTCATGCTAGAGTACTATTCATGGGTACTATTCATACATACGACACTATTTATACATACGGTACTATTCATATATATGGTACTATTCACGAGGTACTATTCATGAAGTACTATTCACGTGGTATTATTCACCCGGGGTACTATTTTCACGACAAAAATTGAGTTCTTTTTTGTCCAAATTATTTTTGATACATGAATATTATTGTTGAATTTTACTCCACAAAGTAGTTATCATGTTGATAATTTGAACATTTTTAAACTCTGGATAAATTGAATTATAAAGCTTTAAAATTTATCCTTGATCTCACTTAATTGAATTCTTATATCATTGTCATCATTCTCGTGCTTATATTGTGATGAAAGTCGTCTTGGCCCGTAGTGCATAGATGGACTGTTGATTGGTATGGTTATGATCAGGAATTATGTATCGGTATAATCATGACCTGTAATATTACAAATGGTGTGGTAAAAGTCCTCATTCTCCCGTAGTGCATTGATGGACAGTTGTTTGGCATGATCATAACCACTGATGATAATAACGAAAATCCTTAAGGGTGTTAGCCAAGCAGAGTAGCTCGATACTCGACTCGAGATCGGTTCGAAAATATGATCCAAAGCTCAAATTCGAAGTTGATTCAAGTCGAATATAATCCATACTCGTTTTCTATTTAATGATACACGAGTCGAATTCGAGTATACCAATATTCACTCAGATTAGGGTTCGAGTATTTTATTTTTTTCTCGAACCATACTCGATACATGCTCGATGGATTATATTCGAATACTGGTCTGATCCATACTAATAAGCTAAATATGTGATATTTGTATCAATCTTTATAATTTATAAAGTGTAGTATTAAATTGTGTAAGCTTGTACTTGAATAAATTAGTGAATTAATTGTCAATTCGTATTACATTCTTTGTAATTTCTTTACATAAATAAAAGTAAAAGACTTATATATATAAACATTAGTTCAATAATCAATTTAGTATATAGTGGTTCAGTATTAAGCGAAATGGTTCATATTCGAAACTCGATTTGAAGGCTCGTGAGTAACTCATTTTGTAAACGAGTCGAGTACTTATGAGCCGAGTAGGTCCGATAAATGATCCGAGTCAAATCTGGCACAAAATTAAAAATTCCATGTTGAATTCGAGCTCAATTTTTTCGAGTTGAGCCGAATCTCAGCATTAGAGTGTTCGCTGAGATTCGACTCGTTTTTGTTTGAGTTTATGCCCTATAGGTCAATTATTTGATATAATTGTTTAACATTTTGATATTATATTTGATTGAATAAATGAATGATTTTATTATGGTTTTATTTACTGCGTTATATAAATGTTAACATAATAAAAGTCCTTAGAATAGTGATACAAATTATATAACTTCAAGTAAGTGACTTGAACATGAGATTATATAATTACAATTAGTATCATTGCTCTTAAATGTCCCTAGTTGAGTATCATTGTAAATGAGACAACACTGATACATTGAGACTAGTATGTGGATTGACTGATTATCAAATCTCATTGGTCATAAATATATGAGATATTGAGTCAATGCATAGGTACATGTTAGAGAACGATGTACCGGACAGACCCACCATGAGAATTCTATGTGGAGCATTATGGGAAGTGTCATTAGCGATTCTTATAGTGACAGCGATGTAATGATTCTTTGACCTGAAATCACTATATTATTACACGGGAATTTATGTACTTGATATCATCAAATGTCACCTTTAATAGGGTGGACTATAAAGGTGATTATTGGGTACATCATGAATCGTGTGAGGAATATGCGTGATCTAGATAGAATTTAACCCTCCTATATATTAGGGATGATATCCATAGGTTTCTTGATTGAGTAGGACTATGAAATGTATGGCCATGCTCAAATAGTGATTTGTTTCATATAGTCTATTCATTGATCAAAAAAACTCAGATTAAATTATGAAGAGTATGACATATTCCATGACTCGAGTTTAATCTAAGATATCAAGGTTAAAAAGATTAAATTACATTGAAACATTGGTCACGAAAAGGTTGCATCGAATTATCGATCTTATTATTACTTGGGTAGCAGTGATGCATTACTAGATGCCACTCACTGTTTATAATTTTATAATATGATTTTAAAATTATTGCCAACGTAATAATAACCTATAGGGTCAAACACAAAGAACGTAATTAAAAGGAAATTAATTTAAATTGTAAAGATTTAAATATGTCAATATGATTGATAGAATTTAAATTACAGATTTAAATTAATAGGATAATTTATATATAGGTATATTAATTAAGTAAGACTTAATTAAGATATGTATATATATATATATATATATATATATATATATATATATATATATATATATATATATATATATAAATTCGGATTTTATTTTAATTAGATTAGGGTTTTGATTAATTCCTATTAACTACTATATATATATATATATATATATATATATATATATATATATAGCAGCCATTTTAGGGAACGAATCATAACTTGAAAACCCTAGCCGCTCTTAAAGAGAGACTAGAGAGAAATTTCAAAAATCCATTCCTTTGGTGGCTAGTACCGCAGCTCCCTTCAATTGCAGAATCGTGCGACGGTTCGCGTGCATTCGTGTGGATACCATAGAGACGTAGTTTCGTAAGGGATTGCATTGGAGATTCGAAGCGTTTCAGAGGCTTAATCATAATCGGTATAATCTCTTAAACACTGAATTAATGTCTGTTTCGCATGGATCCTGTTTTAGGGTTTCAGATTTAACTTTGTAAATTTTATTTTCCGCTGCATTTTCGTGCCGAAACCCTTACAATTTTCACCCCTAAATATCTTTGGCCGTAGTGTATGGATGATTCGTAGATGTGATACTAATGAATATCATTGGCCCGTAGTGCATGGATAATTCATGGATGTGATAATAACGAATATCCTTGGCCCGTAGTGCATGAATAATTCGTGGATGTGATACTAACGAATATCCTTGGCCCGTAGTGCATGGATAATTCGGTGATGTGGATTATTTACTGAAATGTGTTACAGAGGTAAAATTGATGATGAACTTTTAAATCATAGATGATAGTAGACATCATGCTTTACTTGACTGTTCTAATGGATTACTTATTCCGCTGCAGTTAAACTTGTTGTTTATTGTATTCTATCAGTTTTTACATTGTTGAAGGCTAAGGATACTTTATTCTACATTATCTTAGTCATAATATTCTTTACTGGGCTAGTTGAGCTCACCCTTTTTTTTCATTGTTCTCTTCAGGAAATGAGAATATAGCTGAGACTAGTCGGAGAATGGAGTGACGGTCCAAGATGGTTGCTATATTAGTCCTCACTATTCTATAAAATAGTGTGAAAATAATTGTAATCGGAACTCCATTTGAGTTTGGATATTGTCTACGAGACAATATTTGTTTTGAGTTTGTGTTGTCGTATTTTGCACGACAGTTGTATAAATTAAGTTTGTATTGAAATTATTTACCATTTTATTGGCGACTCAGAATGGGTTGTGTACACCTATTTTGAGGGCGTCAGTACTTGAAACACGTACTTGGTGCTGCATGATACTATTCATTTTAACTACTTAATATATTACAAACTTAAAAATTATATCAGATTTGTCTAATCCTCAGGTACGGCGACCTTTAAGTACATTATTACATGATAGATAAAATATTATCATAATACATAACTTTAGCTATTACAATTAACACTTTATAACTATTCCTTCAGCTTCCCCTTTCCTTTGTCCTTGCCAGAACTTTCTGGTCGATCACGCTTAGTTGAAAATATATAATTTTAAAGCAAAAATGAGCATTTAATTGCTCAGCAAGTAATAACAGTTAATAAACATCAGCTGAAAGAAATAAATATTTTCTTTGAAATATACTTCTGCAACGAATCAATTGTTGTGAAGTAAACTGAAACAATTCTGAATAACATATCAAATCATTTATATTTTTTAAACTACGTATTAACCATAGATACTGAGCAGTCACTAGACCATGAACTTTCATTTCCAAGTTTAAAAATGCTTGTACAAAAATTCATCTACAATCTGGCAGACTTACGAGCACGATGGGTGATCAACCATTTATGTCCTGTATTGATCAATACTACATACTGGAATGAAATTCAATAGTATGTATCAAAACTTTTTCAAATACAACAATTTATACAAGTGAGGACACTTTCATAACCAAACTTAGCTCATAAAGAACAGAATAAATGTTGATCATATATGGATCACATGCAAACAATATTGAGAGACATGTATTCAACGAATAAATTGAATACTGTTCAAGAACTGGCTTGTACATAATTTAAAAGTTTTATATAGGATATTTGATTATACAAAGATTTAGATACTTGCTTAATAAAAGATAGAGTTAAAATACTCGCTTACAAAGATCCATTGCATAAAGTAAATGAAAAGGTTAGAATACTTGCCTTGATCGCTGCTTACTACTACACAATTTAGTTTTATCTTTTATATAAAGACCTATCACTAATAAGATTATTCTTTCAATTAGAATAATATATCATGACGCACAAAATTGCTATTTACAGTTATCATACAGCTTAAACACATTATCATGTATTCACATCATTCATTAGAACATATATAAACAATTATCAAGTTAAACATTATCTCTTAATATTTGTCGTTTGAGAATTTCAATTAAATATTAACTATTTATGAGGGTACAACTGGCTTTGCGTTGTGTTTGTTTGTTGTAGACTGAACAAGCAAAGGGAGACTACAACTCATTTATTTTAATTTGTGTTTTTATGAACTCACGTCTAAAATATTTTTCTAGTGAAGATGTTCTTTTAGTTTTATTTTATTTATTCATTTTATAAGTTTGTAGTATATAATAAACGGAAAAAAATTATATTGCATTCATAATCTAATTCATGTAAACTAAACATCTAAAGTAGAATGGTCCTGACGGAATGAATGAACAAACCAAATATAAAAATGAGAATGACCATTTCATTCCTTTAAGTCATTTTATTCTATACATGTCAAGAAATGAGAACCAAACACAATATAAAAAACAATAAATTAAAAAATCAGGCCGCATTATATGTTATCACTTGAGGTCTACTTACCTTTAAGTAGAAAATTGAGAATTAAAGAAATAAGATTCTTACCTTGAGAAGTAAGTGATTTAAGATGAATAAAATCTCAATCTTTTCGTATACTTATTTTGCCTAGTGGTTATTTCTTATAACCATAATAATAGTACTTTAATGATCAAAAAATCTTGTAAAAAGTTACTTACAAAATGACGTGGTTGGTTATGGTAGGTTTTTATCACCAAGTTCATCCATTTATAATAAATTATCCACTAATTACACTTTACTACATCATTTCGTAAATTAATTTTTTTATGTTTTTTTTGTCACCATAGCAACATGAAATACAAAATTATTGACTATATTTTTTTATTTATCAAATACTATTTCATTATTGTTTTAACAATAAACTTTAATCCTAGTATTATACTTCATCTGTCCCTTAATATATGTCGTTTTAGAAAAATATTTTTGTCTCTTAATAATTGTCGTTTAAGAATTTCAATTAAGCATTAATTGTTTAGTTTCAAATATTACTCCAAGTATTAAATACTCTCTCCGTCCCTATTTAAATGACCTTTTAGAGATGAGCACAAAAATTAAGATAATGATTGAAAAGCATTAAATATAGTACTCAATTGTCTATAATATCCTTAAATCATTATTTTATCATAGCACAAGAGTTTAAAATATCAAAAAAAATAAGTAGAGTAATGAGGGGTAATTTTGAAAAAAATTGTCATTAATTCTCCTAGATTTGAACAAACGTCAATTAATTAGGAACAAATAAAAAACTCTAAAACGTCATTTAAATAGGGACGGAGGGAGTATAACTTTGGTTCTCTCATTACTTTCTACCCAATAAATAACACCATCTTTTTCCGATACAAGGACAATATAAATAATTAATATTATATTTAATGTTATGCAATCATTTCCTTAATACTATTGTACAACTCTAAACGACATATATTAAAGGAAGGAAAAAGTACCAAAAAAAGAAATTATAAAAATAAAATTCTTATATCGAGAAGTGATTCTTATAATTCTTATAAAGGAAATTATAAAATTATTTAACATTTGCACACAAACGTGCAAAAACACATAAATGTAGATATGATATGATCAGCAACTACATTAAGAATCAAACTTATGACATTATATGATCAGCAAATGTATAAATAAGAATCAAACTTACGATAGAGCAACATTCATATAATCAACCAAGTGCTTGCTTCTATCCCAAAAAATGGCACCCAAAATTTCCAACACTTTCTTATGTCTTTTCTTTCTTTTTCTATTCCATTCAAATCAATCCCATGCAAATTCACGTAGCGCATCATTTGAATTTTTGAACAAATTGCAAGGTTGTCAAAAAGGTGACAATATTGAAGGGATTAGCAAGCTAAAAATGTATCTACATACATTCGGTTATATTAGTTATGATCAAAATTCTAAAATCGATAATATTGACGTTTTTGATGATTTATTAGAGTCGGCCCTCAAAACGTACCAGTTAAATTATAATCTCAATGTTACCGGAGTTTTAGATGCTAGTACAGTATTGACAATGATAATGCCTCGATGTGGCGTGGCCGATATTATCAATGGTACTACTCGAATGCGGTCAGGTACAATGAGAACGGATCAACATCATGGTTCAAACTTCCTCCGGATTGTCCCTCACTATGCATTCTTTCCAGGTAATTACTAAGTACGCATGAATTGATAAAGTTAATATGTGTAACCTGCAAAGTTCAAAATTCTCTCTTCTTAAATCACCACGCCAATTATTTTTTATTCATTTCTCGAGCCTAGGATTTTCTTTTCACCTCTTTCCAAAATATTACAATTTTCATTACAAGAAGACACATAAATAAATTATCAGTCTTTTCATACTTATTTACTGTGTGAAATTTTATTTGGTTGCAAAATAAATTATAATATTTTATCGCAAGATATAATTAACAAGATTATAAAAAAATTTGTCGTCCTTACAGGTAATCCGAAATGGACTAAGTTTGAACTCACCTATGCTTTTCGTCCGGATACCCGCAAAGATGCCTGGTATCCTGTCTCCCAGGCTTTTCTGAAATGGGCCGCCGTCTCATCGTTTGTATTTATACCCACTACAGACTATCAGCATGCGGACTTAAAGATTAGTTTCGAAAGGCTTGATCACGGAGACGGTACCCCGTTTGAGGGCCCAGGTGGACAACTGGCCCATTCTTTCATACCCATGGATGGAAGGTTACACTATGATGCGGATGAGGAATGGGCCGATGGCCCAGTTCCGGGTGCATTTGATTTGGGGAGTGTGGCATTGCATGAAATTGGGCACCTTCTTGGGCTTGCACATAGCTCAGTTGAGAATGCTATTATGTTTCCGGGTATTGGGCCAGGTTTGGTCAAGAATTTGGATAAGGATGATATTGACGGGCTCAAGGATCTTTATAGTTCATAAATGTTGAAAAAGTTGTCCCAAAAATAAGAGATGTCCTTTCGTGTATTCAACGGGAGCCCTCTCTACAAATTGGATAAAAAGTGGTGTAATGTGTTGAATTCTTTCATATGAATTAATCTTATTAATTAGTTGTTATTTCAAGTTTAAATGGAAGCAAATGAAATTTTATTTTAAAATAAATGGTTACTTATTCTTATTCTGCGAAGGGAACACTAGTTCTTTACAAACGTTAAGTGGAAGCGTATGACGTTATAGGCGTACTGTACAAACGCTTAAATTGTATGAAACTAGCTCTTTTTTAAGACGATATTGGTTTTCCTATTTCTACTGTGAATTATTAACGAATTTGTCTCTCAAGTTGAAATACACAACATTATATATATAGGGTAATATAGTCATACACAACTGTATATATTTTATTTGTGCACAGTCTGTCAAAACTACGTCGTTTTGGCATATTTATTTTTTTTAAAAGAAATAGTTTCTCTACTTCCAAATCAGAAATCAAAAACAAGAGTAAAATACAGTGACAACCCTTCTAGATAACCATAATAATAACACTCACTTCCCCTCTAGTTTTTTAAATAACAGTTAGTACCCCTACAAATTTTTAGGGTTGATTAAATAAATAAAATTATATTTTTAACCTTGTATGTTACCAAATTTTATTTCCTGAATAATATATATATATATATATATATATATATATATATATATATATATATAGCAAGGATCTTAGGCTCACCCTTATTGAGCTCACCCCGAGCTCACCCTTTTTTTTTTTTGAAAAAAAAATCATAATTAATAAAAAATGTATAATAATTTTTGGAATTGAAAGTTTTTAAAAAAAAAGTGTTTTGGGTGTGATTTGGGTACATATAACAAAACAGTGTTATACAGTCTGTACAACACTGTTTTGTTATATGTACCCAAATCACACCCAAAACACTTTTTTAAAAAAAACTTTCAATTCCAAAAATTATTATACATTTTTTATTAGTTATATTTTTTTTTTAAAAAAAAAGGCAGGGTGAGCTCGGGGTGAGCTCAATAAGGATGAGCTTAAGAAATGGACTTATATATATATATATATATATATATATATGTGTGTGTGTGTGTGTGTGTGTTTAATTATCCTTTTTAATACAATACATTTTAAGAGTTAAGTTCAGATAACCACCTGAGGTTGAAACGGTTTCCCATTTAACCACCTGTAGTCAGTAAAGTTACATTTAAACTCCTGACTTTTTGAGTTAAAGTGAATAACTGCTTTCTGTCATAACTCTGTTACTTAAGTTGGATAAAGACTTAATTACCCTCTTTATATATAAAGGACAGATGCTGGAACATGCTAGGGAAATTTCAGACAATAAAAAGAACAAAAATTGTGCATTACTAGCAAAGTAAATAGAAATTTCAGACGATAAAAAAAAAGACTTGATTGAACAATCCATTGTCAATTCTTCACAAGTTCCTACAAATCTCCACATAACCTTAAAATTTCTCGTCCAACAATGGATTCAATTTATACAGATCATTCTTTTCAAAACAAAGCCAGATTTTTGATTGGTAGGCGGTCAAAGCTGCCCTTGTCATCAACATTATATCCCATGCTTATGCTTTTGTCACTATTTACCTGAAAAAAATCAAGTAACAAGAATTTTGAGGCTAAATCATTGTGAACATGAAAATTAATGCGAGGATAAACAGAGCTTTAAAACAGAGCTTTAAAGTGAGGAACCGGGAAGAGATTTTCCGGCGAATTCACAATGAAGAGATTTTCATTGTGAACATGAAAATTAATGCGAGGATAAGAGTTCAAAACTGACAAGAGTTGGAGTCAAGTAGCATGCTAGACAGATTACCTCACTGGTTAAAAATCAACCAAACATGTTTCAACCATAGAACTTCATTCCAAAAATGTTGTGTACTTAAACAAGTTTCCAAAAATTATATAATTACACTTAAGAAATAAAAACCCAAATTTGATCATCACAAATAAAAATCGCTTAGTAGAAGAAAACCCAAATTTGATCTTTACAAATAAAGTCATCTCACCTCTGATTCGCCGCAATTTTGACCAAATTTTCCCGTTTAATATTTGATCAGTGAGATGCTTGCAAATGCAAAAACTCAAATAAAATATGAGAAAGGTTTTTACCCGAATATTGGTTCCGACTGGCAAAGACGAAGCTCTGTTTAACTTTTTGCCATTGGAGGTTGTTGAGGTCAGTGCTGGATTTTGGTGCCGGCGACGGCAGAATTCGCCTGAAAATCTCTTCCCGGTTCCTCACTTTTTCGGATAAAAAAACACACAAACAATCACCGGATCAAAAATCCACCAGAACTAAAATCAGTCCAAGATCTGAGAAATGGAAAGATGAATAGGGAGAACATAACAGATCTGAACGCATCCTCTTCCAAACCATCAACCTCATCAAATCATCAAGTTCTGAAACCCAACCAGCCCAAACAAAGCCACCACTTCAGATCATAACTTCTAGGACCGAGATTCATCTTAATCAAACCCCCTACTAATCCGAACAGAGAAACCCCACAATCTAAAAGCCCACGGACTTGGCTTATCATAGATCGGAAAACGAATTTCGGGAAGGTGCTTCTTTTCAGCCGTCGGAGGAGCATGAATAGCACCCAGCATGATAAAGAGGAGAGGAAGGAGAAGAGATGGTGGGCCGAAGAGAAGGAAATGGAGCGAGGGAGGGAGAAGAAGGGTATTTTAGATATTTTCTAATTTTTGTTTTAATGTTATATCGTCTTTTCACGCGTTTTTGGTATCTGACATACACGCACGATTAATTTGGATAGAAAATGTAACGTTTTCAATTTAACTCAAAAAATCGGGAGTTTAAATGTAGCTTTACTGACTACGGATGGTTAAGTGACAAACCGCTCAAACCCCAGGTGGTCATTTGAACTTAATCCTATATTTTAATTATAGTTTTATTTATAATTAAGACTATCTCATTCAAATAATTTAATTTAATTAACACATATTTTTGAATAAGTGATACAAATATTAAGAATTTTAAATTAAATTATTAATGGAGGTTTTCTAATTGAAGTGTTTGAGTATGTTGATAGTTTAGTTTTTGGTGTTTAAGAACAAAAATTATTATTTGAATTCTTAGTTTTATATTATGATTTTTATATGTTAAATTTTCTTCTGTATATGTCAAAATTTGGGATGTTTATGATTTTAATTACATTTTTTAGTATATAATTGATAATATATTTGAATGTATATTATATAAATTTTAATCTTTAAGAAATTTAATTAGAAAAAATTGTATGACTTTATTTTCTTGAAAAAATAATTTTTTATTATTTTTTGATATTTATGTTATTTATTAAACAAATTCATAATTTAATTAATTAGATCAAGTTAAGTAAAAATTATAACATACACATTTATATTTAGTAGATATATTAAAAATTATAACTTGAAGGGTATATTAGACATAAAAATATTTTTGACTATTAGTTGGTCAATCACACTAGTGATAGTGAATTAATGTTACATATTATAGACTAGAGGGGTACTGACTGTTATTTGAAAAACTAGAGGAGTGGTGAATGTTATTATAATTATCTATAGGGGGTATCAATGTATTTACTTGAAAAACAAATTTGCCAAAATGACAAAGTTTTGATAGATTTTAAACAAATAAAATATATACAACTGTGTATGGCCATATCTTTGCTCCTGACCGCAATAATAATAAAGAAGTAGAACTATATATGTAGAGAATATAGAGTGAAATGTGTGTATTTTGAATGACAGGAGGCCGGCCACTCTTACAATATAAGAATGGACACCGATTGAGTAGTTATATCTTTTTAGAAAATATATCTTCAACTTGGAATAATGAATTTTAACACTAAAACGTAAGGGTGTGCAACCGATAAATACCGGCTCAAACCGGACCGGTATCGAATTTAGTCAAATTTTGATACCGATACCGGTTCGGTATCGATTTTTACCGAATAAATACAAAATATTAATATTATTATTATTTTTATTAATATTGTTTTTTTTATTATCATTATAATCATTATTTGATTATTATTATTAATTAATTAATTCATTATTAATAATAATAAAAATTGGACAACCGGTATATACCGGTACGGTTAGGTAATACCGAACCATAAAAAATCTGTATCGAAATCGGACAGGTTCTTTTTGTGACGCCCCCAAAATTAGGTATACATCACCCATCTTGGGTCGTCAGATACATAGTACAGAATACAAATACAACTGATTAATACATCTGTCGTATACAATACGACAAAACATAAACTGTGAGTTTGAATACAAATATTATCTTCTAGAGAGTATTCATACTCAAAAGGAGTCCTCATTACATTTATTAACACACCATTACATAGAATAGTGAGGACTACTAACTAATACTATCATTCGGACCATCACTCCGTACCCCGACTTGTCCCAGCTACGTTCTCATTTCCTGAAGAGAACAGTGAAAGAAAGGGTGAGCTCAACTAGCCCAGTAAGAAATATTATGACTAAGATAATGCAGAATAAATTATCATTAGCCTTCAACAATGTTAAACTGATAAAATATAATAGACATCAAGTTTAACTGTAGCGGAACAAGCAATCCATTAAAAGAGTCAAGTAGAAAATAAACTCTACTATCTTTTATGATTTAAAAAGTTTTTCAACACTGTGATCGCTGAGACTCAGCTTAATAAAATAATCCACATCATCGAATCACCCCTGCACTACGGCCAAGGATATTCATGTATTCAGTAATGGTCATGATCATGCCAACAACTGTCCATCAATGCACTACGGGCCAATGAGGACTTTTATCACATCATTTGTAACATTACGGTCATGATTATACCGAATAATCCCTGGTCATAATCATACCAAGTCCATCTATGCACTACATGCCACAGATGACTTTCAACATTTTATAAACATGAGGATGATGACAATGATATAAGAATTCAATAAAACAAGTTCAAGAATTAATTTATCCAGGAATTAACAACATCCAAATTGTCAACATGATACTGCATTGTGGAGTAAAATTCAAGAACGCTTTGAAGAATATTTTCTTGAAAAGATACTGGATGAAACGCAACTATCAAGGATATTCCACAAATTTCATGGAGTATAGAAGTCAAAACTTAACCAACTGAGTACAATAAAGAATGGAATAACAAAAGAAATCACCATGCATGCGATAAACCGCACAGACAGGTTATTCCAATAGAATAATAAATAATGGAACCAGGTCCGGCGTAAACGCACAGACAGGATATTCCGACAGAATAATAAATAATGGAACCAGGTCCGGTGTAAAACACACAGACAGGATATTCCAACAGAATAATAATAAAACGGAACCAGGTCCGGTGTAAAACACACAGACAGGATGTTCCAACAGAATAATAAACGGAACCAGGTCCGGTGTAAAACACACAGACAGGATGTTCCAACAGAATAATAGAAGAATGTCACTAAGTATAGGGTAGACCGCGTATACTGGTTATTCCAACAGAATAATAACAAATGGAATAACAGAAGTTCTCTTCATGAATATAAAAGAAATAATATTCCCTACCTTAAAAGAACTGGATATTGGAAAAGTGATGTAGCAGAATACTTTTATTCTCTCTCTCTTATTCTCTCTATACTTTCTCTCTCTATAGCTTGAATGAATTCGTGAAAAATAATGAAGCCCTAGGCCTCTATTTATAGAAAAACTGAGGGTGGCTCTTGGTCTTAACGAAGGGTCAAATGACTCTTGGTAATATTGAAGGGACAACTACTATTGACGAAAGTAATTACTATTGACCAAGGTAAATACTATTGACGAAGGTAATTACTATTGACCAAGGTAAATACTATTGACCAAGGTAAATACTATTGACGAAGGTAATTACTATTGACCAAGGTAAATACTATTGACGAAGGTAATTACTATTGACCAAGGTAAATACTATTGACGACGGTAATTACTATTGACGAAGAGACTCTTAGATGATGACATATGGCCCCCCATAAAATAACCAAACTTACCACAACGTCTCAATAATATAACATATTATACAGATGATACTATGACAATAATTTAAGAGATATGATGCAGCAATTACTGTAGCAATAATTGAGTATAGCTGAGTGACTTCTCACGTAAGCATCAATAATCAATACCGTGTGCTACTATGCAACCACGCGTATTACTGTACTTTTACTACCAAGTAGTTCAACAGTTTTAACGGTTTTAACGGTAACACCTCAGCCGTTATTTTTATAGAAAGATAATTCTGTCGTTTTCTCAATCCGACAATAATTCCGTTGTGGGGTCCACCAATGATTGTGCCGTCGTACGAATATTCCCCGACAAAAAGAATATTCTCCGACCAAACGAATATTTTATAACAACTTGCTTACTTTGCAAAATTTATAAATATTACCCACAACTATAACATTATATCAAATTAACTCCAAAATATTCAAAAATGATATTTATAGAAAATTCATCTTTATTTATAAAAATTGGGGTCTTACAACCTCCCCTTCTTATGAAATTTCGCCCTCGAAATTAGGGTACGTACCTGGTATGTCGAAGAGGTAAGGATACCTTGATTTCATTTCTGATTCTAACTCCCAAGTCATTTCCTCAACATCGTGGTTTCTCCACAAAACTTTGACTTGAGGTATAACCTTGGAGCGTAGAATATGTTCCTTCTTATCCAAGATTTGAACAGGAACTTCTTCATACGTCAAATCCTCCGCTATTTCGTCCGGTTCTAACTCAATAATGTGGTTCGGGTCTTCCACATATTTGCGTAACATGGATATGTGGAAAACGTTATGAACACGAGACATACTTGGCGGTAAAGCGAGTCTATAAGCCACAGTTCCTACTCGATCGAGGATTAAAAATGGACCGATGAATCGAGGATTGAGCTTTCCTCTCTTTCCAAATCTTGTAACTCCTTTCCATGGAGCAACACGTAAGAACACATGATCTCCTACATCAAATTCCACGTCCTTTCGATGAAGATCAGCATAACTCTTTTGTCGATCTTGTGAGGTTTTTATACGTTGTCGGATCGTTTGAATCTTTTCTGTAGTCATACGTACCAACTCCGGTCCCAACAACGTTGCTTCGCCCACCTCATCCCAGCATACTGGAGAACGACATTTTCTTCCATACAATGCTTCGAATGGAGCCATGCCAATACTTGCTTGATAACTGTTGTTGTAGGAAAACTCCACCAATGGTAAGAACTTGTCCCAACTTCCTTTGAAGTCAAAGACACAGAGTCTTAATAGATCTTCAAGAGTTTGAATAGTCCTCTCTGATTGTCCGTCCGTCTGAGGATGATATGCTGAACTAAATCGTAACTCCGTGCCCATAGCTTTTTGTAAACTAACCCAAAATCGTGAAGTGAATCTTGGGTCTCGGTCAGAAACTATGGATACTGGCATACCATGCAGTCTTACAATCTCGTTTATGTACATACGAGCAAGACGTTCAAGTGTATAAGTTTCTCGTATCGGTAAGAAATGAGCAGACTTGATCAATCTATCAACAATGACCCAAATCGCATCAATACCTTGAGAAACCCTAGGAAGACCGGTAACGAAATCCATGGTAATGTGCTCCCACTTCCATTCTGGAATTTCAAGTGGTTGCAATGGACCTTTTGGTACTTGATGCTCCGCTTTGACTCGTTGACAAGTTAGACACCTTGAGATAAACAACGCTATCTCTCTCTTCATATTGCTCCACCAAAATGTATGACGAAGATCATGATACATTTTGGTACTTTCAGGATGGATTGCAAACGGTGTGTTGTGCGCCTCCATCATGATTTCATACTTTAAATCAGGGTTCTCCCTTAAACTCCGGTGGTCCCAGCTCCTTAAACTGTTTAGCGGTGACCGCCAGAGAGTTTCCAGTATTTCCACCTACGTTGTGGACAGGAGCCGCTTTTACCTGTTGTTGCATGAATTGCATAAAGCCTCTGAACATTTGATCATTCATCATTTGGTCAGTGTTGTTGTTTGCATGAGGATTGACACCTTCCTGATGCACATTATCCTGATTATTGATATGTGGTGAATCAACAGTCGTCTGTGCTCCATTGCTATTCTCAACGTTTTCAGATGCCATTTTCAGATACTGCCACAAAATAAAAATTAATTGATATGTCATATATTATCCTTATATTATGACCGACCAATTAAATACCATGCAAATAAACTTAGGTATGTCATACTAGCGAAGGAATTCCCCGTCTCTCCCCTCCTAGTTCTATTCTCACATCTTAGCCAGGGATCATATCCCTAAGCTCTGATACCAACTGTGACGCCCCCAAAATTAGGTATACATCACCCATCTTGGGTCGTCAGATACATAGTACAGAATACAAATACAACTGATTAATACATCTGTCGTATACAATACGACAAAACATAAACTGTGAGTTTGAATACAAATATTATCTTCTAGAGAGTATTCATACTCAAAAGGAGTCCTCATTACATTTATTAACACACCATTACATAGAATAGTGAGGACTACTAACTAATACTATCATTCGGACCATCACTCCGTACCCCGACTTGTCCCAGCTACGTTCTCATTTCCTGAAGAGAACAGTGAAAGAAAGGGTGAGCTCAACTAGCCCAGTAAGAAATATTATGACTAAGATAATGCAGAATAAATTATCATTAGCCTTCAACAATGTTAAACTGATAAAATATAATAGACATCAAGTTTAACTGTAGCGGAACAAGCAATCCATTAAAAGAGTCAAGTAGAAAATAAACTCTACTATCTTTTATGATTTAAAAAGTTTTTCAACACTGTGATCGCTGAGACTCAGCTTAATAAAATAATCCACATCATCGAATCACCCCTGCACTACGGCCAAGGATATTCATGTATTCAGTAATGGTCATGATCATGCCAACAACTGTCCATCAATGCACTACGGGCCAATGAGGACTTTTATCACATCATTTGTAACATTACGGTCATGATTATACCGAATAATCCCTGGTCATAATCATACCAAGTCCATCTATGCACTACATGCCACAGATGACTTTCAACATTTTATAAACATGAGGATGATGACAATGATATAAGAATTCAATAAAACAAGTTCAAGAATTAATTTATCCAGGAATTAACAACATCCAAATTGTCAACATGATACTGCATTGTGGAGTAAAATTCAAGAACGCTTTGAAGAATATTTTCTTGAAAAGATACTGGATGAAACGCAACTATCAAGGATATTCCACAAATTTCATGGAGTATAGAAGTCAAAACTTAACCAACTGAGTACAATAAAGAATGGAATAACAAAAAAAATCACCATGCATGCGATAGACCGCACAGACAGGTTATTCCAATAGAATAATAAATAATGGAACCAGGTCCGGCGTAAACGCACAGACAGGATATTCCGACAGAATAATAAATAATGGAACCAGGTCCGGTGTAAAACACACAGACAGGATATTCCAACAGAATAATAATAAAACGGAACCAGGTCCGGTGTAAAACACACAGACAGGATGTTCCAACAGAATAATAAACGGAACCAGGTCCGGTGTAAAACACACAGACAGGATGTTCCAACAGAATAATAGAAGAATGTCACTAAGTATAGGGTAGACCGCGTATACTGGTTATTCCAACAGAATAATAACAAATGGAATAACAGAAGTTCTCTTCATGAATATAAAAGAAATAATATTCCCTACCTTAAAAGAACTGGATATTGGAAAAGTGATGTAGCAGAATACTTTTATTCTCTCTCTCTTATTCTCTCTATACTTTCTCTCTCTATAGCTTGAATGAATTCGTGAAAAATAATGAAGCCCTAGGCCTCTATTTATAGAAAAACTGAGGGTGGCTCTTGGTCTTAACGAAGGGTCAAATGACTCTTGGTAATATTGAAGGGACAACTACTATTGACGAAAGTAATTACTATTGACCAAGGTAAATACTATTGACGAAGGTAATTACTATTGACCAAGGTAAATACTATTGACCAAGGTAAATACTATTGACGAAGGTAATTACTATTGACCAAGGTAAATACTATTGACGAAGGTAATTACTATTGACCAAGGTAAATACTATTGACGACGGTAATTACTATTGACGAAGAGACTCTTAGATGATGACATATGGCCCCCCATAAAATAACCAAACTTACCACAACGTCTCAATAATATAACATATTATACAGATGATACTATGACAATAATTTAAGAGATATGATGCAGCAATTACTGTAGCAATAATTGAGTATAGCTGAGTGACTTCTCACGTAAGCATCAATAATCAATACCGTGTGCTACTATGCAACCACGCGTATTACTGTACTTTTACTACCAAGTAGTTCAACAGTTTTAACGGTTTTAACGGTAACACCTCAGCCGTTATTTTTATAGAAAGATAATTCTGTCGTTTTCTCAATCCGACAATAATTCCGTTGTGGGGTCCACCAATGATTGTGCCGTCGTACGAATATTCCCCGACAAAAAGAATATTCCCCGACCAAACGAATATTTTATAACAACTTGCTTACTTTGCAAAATTTATAAATATTACCCACAACTATAACATTATATCAAATTAACTCCAAAATATTCAAAAATGATATTTATAGAAAATTCATCTTTATTTATAAAAATTGGGGTCTTATACTTTTTGTACCGAACCGCCCGGTTCGGTCCGGTCCAAAAAATTGAAAAAATCGACAAATCGGAAATTATGCATACCCCTACCAAAACGTGCCAATGAAAATATGTCTTCTCATCTTCCAAAAGGGAAACTACCCCTTATAACTGTTTTTTAAAAACAAACGCGACTATCATATCCTGCGCCATTGGTGTAATCATTTCACATTATTTTCTTTACTCTTTTGTCTTTATAAGTTTAATTATATTATTGTTTTTCTTTTTTATATTAATTTTTTTTATTTAATACTCCAAATTTTATAAATATTTTATTTTATTTCACATAATTTAAACACTCAACGCATGTACTGTCGGATTTAGTTAAAATAAACCAACTAAATTACTATCGGGTCAAATTATCCGTTTCCAAAAATATAGACCCAACCTAACACCGGAATTGGGGTAAGTGTTTCTAGTGAATATAAAAAGTGGGCCTAAAAAGTTAATGCGACTTGAAGACGTGGTGCTGAGGTTTGGTCCATACCCCCTTACTTTAATCTTACAAATAATTTGACTAATCACATAAATACCTACAAATTTGCAATTTGGTTAAATTTAGGGGCTTAAATTTTTATTATTAAATGAATATCAAATGATGTGATTTTAATAATATTTTAATCACCAAAAATTTATTAAACTAATAAAATAATAACATATATAATATTTTTTGTGATACAAAATTTGACACCCCTAATATAATAAATTATATTATAAAAGAATATTAGAATTAAGAACAAGAATGATTAGTAGAAAACAGAGAGCATTTTTATTATATTTGTATATCCACCATTTTCTTTGCAATGCTGCTATTTATAGGTACATGAGCATCAATACTTGGAGGTTTTAAAATTCAAAGGTCATGCGTTTCAAAACATGAGAGTTTCAAAAGACCAAAGATCATTACAATAAAGATGGAAGGAATGAATCTAGACATCCATATATATATATATATATATTATAATTTTATAGCACTCCCCCTTTGGATGTTTATTGTGTAGCCGCATTGAAAGCTGCCTCATTAAAAACCTTATCAAGAAAATCCCATGAAAAAAAACCTTGGTTGAGAAAAAAAGAATGCATCGCGTATTAGCTCCCCCTCATGAATGTATCCTTAAGTCATTCAGAGCATCAATACTTGTCAATGGCCTTCTCCACCTCTGGCTTCTTGCACAACATGAAATTCCGAATCCAAAAGACCCAATTGTATCCCATGGACTCAGAGCTTCAGTCCCGGCAATGGAGCAATAAAGTAGAAAATTATTGAGATTGGAGCCGAGGATCGGAAGGCGGCCCTCGCGGGCGCAAGACTTGAGAGCAGTATCGATGATAGCCGCAACGAACTCCCCCTATGTATAAGTACAAAAAGATAACAGTAGGCATTTAGTAGAAATAAAAGAATGGGTTTTAACAGTCGTGACATAAACCACTAATTGAAGATATATGTCCTACATGCATGAGCTTTACTCGTGTATTCGTACAAAGTAATATTAATGGTAATAATTATCCCAAACCAATTAATAGCAAAAGATAAATGTACATGTTGCATATATATATTTTAATTTAATAAAAAAGAGTAACTTAGCTTTATGTGTTGGCTCTCCTTCTTGATGAATCGGTGATTTTAATGACATTATAAGTTTTCCACAGACGGCGCCAATGTTAACGCCAAATTTTGTACGCCTGATGAAATAACCAAAACAGCAGACCAACAATGGTTGATTGTATTGTTGTGAAATTAAACTCACGAAATACACTAACATAAACATAAATAAAGAGCTATAAAATATGAACACAAGAAATTACATGGAAACTCAATTGAAAAAAAACTACGGAGAGAGAAATCCACTATAATAATATGGAGAGTACAAAGTGTTTAATTTGTATCATATGCTATTGTTTTGTTTATTTGTTCAAGCCGAGGTGACTGGGGGGCAAGATACACAAGCTTGGTATAATAAACTTCATCGGTTGAAGATCTTCACTTATGACACTTCGGACAACAAGAACTTACTTCGGATAATTGCAGTACACTTCGGATTATGTCATATCGACTTCATTTTGACTTCGGCTATCTACTTTGGTGTTTTTGGAGGTTCGGTTGGATATGTTCATCCTAAAGATGGTAAACAGAGTCCTGATTCGTCCTAAAGATGGTGAACATGATTGTTTGGGGGTTAAGTTGGATCTGTTCATTCAAAAGATGGTGAACAGAGTCCTGATTCGTCCTAAAGATGGCAAACATGATTGTTTGGGGGTTCAGTGGACAGTGGCGGAACCAGAATATTTTTATAGGGGGGTCAAAATACATTAATAAAAAAAATTATTTATTAACGCTTGAAGTGCTTCTTTTAAATTCATTTTGCACAATTATAATTGCCTAGCTTAATTACATAATACTGCACATCCCAAGGCTAAGCAAATGAAAATACTATAAAATTACACTTTCATTATTTATCATTCATGTATATTAATCATTTACAGTTTCATTATTTATCTGATGTTGGTACTCTAATTCACTTGTGATCCTAATAACACAATGCATTCGACATATAATATTTAGAATGAGTGAACGAATATATCTAATATATAATTTGGATTTTGTGGAAAGTTGAGTTAAAATAACTGTAATTATAAATCAATATGTGTGTATAAAAGAAAACAGGATAAACACTCGCCCTTGAAAAAAGAATATTCTTAATTTGTGTTGAAAATGTGCAATGAGGTCAAAACTCAAAAGTAGTGGCCATCCACAACTACAACTACAACTACAACATGTTTTTAGCTTTCCCAAAATTCAATAAATAAATTCCACGCCAAAATGTCATTTTTGTAATCACAAAAGGACAGAAGAAGAGAGAGAAACTCAAGCAAAAAGAATGACAGTTTTTCAAGTGTTTTTACCCTTTCCGCTTCATCAATTTTCTGATCATTTCTCTATCATCCCACACTATTGGCGCATATGGGGACTACCACAATTCTATTGGATGGGTACCCACGAAACCCAGCTGCCGGGGAACCATCGCCGGCGACGAGGAGTTCGAGCTCGACTCAGAGTCCAGTTGGCGCATTTTAGCAAACAGCCAGTACATCAGCTACGGTGCGATGCAGAAGAACAGCCCTTGCCGTCGAAGATTCCAGGGGGGTCATATGCCCCCCCTCGACCCCTCCTGGTTCCGCCTCTGTCAGTGGATATAAAACATTCATTCATATTTTCATTCATTTGTTTATTTATTAATTCATTCATATTTTTATTAATTTGTTCATTCATTCATTCATTCATATAAACATAAACATTTATTCATTTCTTCAGACGAATATGTTCAGTTCCTCGGAACGAATTTTATAATCAGTGTTCCGTTGGATGTTCAGTTATTTGGAACGAACTTTATTGGTGTTCGATTGGATGTTCAGTTCTTTGGAACGAACTTTATTAGTGTTCGGTGGGTTATTTATCTATCTTCGGTTATAATGAGGTTGGCTCGATTATCTGTGTATTCGGTCGTGGTATAAGGTTGGTTCTTTATATCTTCGGTAGTGATAAGGTTGGTTTGGTTGCTGTAAGGTTGGTTCAGTTGTGATAAGGTTGACTTGATTATCTGTGTATTTGGTCGTGGTATAAAGTTGGTTCTTTATATCTTCGGTAGTGATAAGTTTAGTTCGGTTGTGATAAAGTTGGCTCGATTGTCTGTGTATTCGTCGTGATAATGATGGTCTTTTATATCTTCGGTAGTGATAAGGTTGGTTCGGTTGGTATAAGGTTGGTTCTTTATATCTTCGGTAGTGATAAGGGCAATTGTGTATCTATCTTAGGAGTGAACAAGAGGAGTGAGGCGGCAATATTGGGAGGCAAAGATATTCGTTCGGCGTATGGATTTCGGGTGTGATAATTCGTCTTCGGCAGATATGGATTTTTGGTTGGTATAAATTTGTATACTCTATTTTTTTAAGTTCCTTATAAATAAGAGACTGGGGGGCAATGTTAGGATGTGCTTATTTGGGTCTAGCTAATGTGTAGCCCAATTTATTTAATGGACCGGATTCGGAGTTGGCCCATATATTTATTTTTACAGTGAGAGAATCTTTATTGAAGTAAGATTGTGTTTCCTTAGTTGGTGGGATAAGGAGATCTAACTTGGGAAGGAAGCGATCAATCATAAGGTGTTTCTGAAAAGGACTTCTACTCCTAATTGAATTCAGATGAACATGACATCTATAGATACAACAATAAGCAAGGGATGGGGGGATATACAAAACACAATAGCATATGACACAAATTAAACACTTTGTACTCTCCATATTATTATAGTGGATTTCTCTCTCTCTCTCTCTCTCTCCGTGGTTTTTTTTCAATTGGATTTTCACGTAATTTCTTGTGTTTATATTTTATATCTCTTTATTTATGTTTATGTGAGTGTATTTCGTGAGTTTGATTTCACAACAATACAATCAACTGTTAGTGCGATTTTAGCCAGCTGTTTTTGTAATTTCATCACGCGTACAAAATTTGGCGTTAACAAATACATATTTGTTGTTTGGTAGGGAGGAAATGGAAGCAGAATGAAATGTTAATTCCGACTAAATATTTCATTTTGGCATTTAGTATTCTCAAAAATATTTCATTTTGGAATGCCTATATATTTCACCTATACATTTGAAACAGCATTTCCAAAATAAAGGTTATGAAAAAGATTTCGTTACTGAACAAAAATGGGTAAGAATAACCCTAACTATCTCACCAAAAAAAATTATGTCTAAAAATTTAGATTTATTTAGAATATTAATAGGAACAGAACTTTTAAATTCAATGAATTTTAATCTAGGTATATATGACACTAGTTTAATCTAGGTTCCACTATATTGATTTTAATTCACAAGGTACCAAACCCTAAGTCTTTTATTTAATTAACAAATAGGGTCATAGTAGGCATAAATTTACTACGTCTGTTCCAAAATTAGAGATACCATTTATTTTTTGAGGTCGGAATATTAAACTTGGTATGACTTAAAAAGGTTTAAAACGAAATAAATTTTGTTATATATTATACAAGTATAATAATTGTATCAACTAAAATTAAATAAATTCATATTAATTTAAAATTTAATATGTGGTTGTTTGGATGAAAAGCTTCCATGGTGCAAATTTATTTGGCATGACATAATTCCTCTAAAGAAAGTTTGCTTGCAATCTTTATGTAGAGGGAGGCTAGTTGGTTAAAAAACAATAAATTAAAGAATCATGCCGCATTATATGTTACCACTTGAGGTCTATGTACTTACCTTTAAGTAGAAAATTGAGAATTAAAGAAATAAGATTCTTACCTTGAGAAGTAAGTGATTTAAGAAGAATAAAATCTCAATCTTTTCGTATACTTATTTTGCCTAGTGGTTATTTCTTATAACAATAATAATATGATCAAAAAATCTTGTAAAAACATACTTACAAAATGATGTGGCTGGTTAGGGTAGGTTTCTATCACCAAACTCATCTATTTATGGTAAATTATCCACTAATTACATTTTGCAACATCATTTAGTTAATTAATTTTTGTAAGTTTTCTTTTGTCACCATAGCAACATGAAATACAAAATTATTGACTATATTTTTTTATTTATCAAATACTATTTCATTATTGTTTTAACAATAAACTTTAATCTTAGTGTTATACTCCCTCCGTCCCTTAATATATGTCGTTTTAGAGAAGTATTTTTGTCTCTTAATATTTGTCGTTTAAGAATTTGAATTAAGCATTAATTGTTTAGTTTCCAATATTACTCAAGGACAATATAAGCAATTGATATTATATTTAATGCTATGCAATCATTTTCTTAATACTAGTGCACAACTCTAAACCACATATATTAAAGGAAGAAAGAAGAACCAAAAAAGGAAATTATAAAAATAAAATTCTTATCTCGAGAAGTAAGTGATTCAGTTAAGTAGAAAGATTTAACATTTGCACACAAACGTGCAAAAACACATAAATGTAGATATGATATGATCAGCAAATAAATACATTAAGAATCAAACTTATGATATTATATGATCAGCAAATGTATAAATAAGAATTAAACTTATGATAGAGCAACATTCTATAATCAACCAAGTGCTTGCTTCTAACCCAAAAAAATGGCACCCAAAATTTCCAACACTTTCTTATGTGTTTTCCTTCTTTTTCTATTCCATTCAAATCAATCCCATGCAAATTCACGTAGCGCATCATTTGAATCTTTGAACAAATTGCAAGGTTGTCAAAAAGGTGACAATATTGAAGGGATTCACAAGTTAAAAATGTATCTTCATAGATTAGGTTATATTAGTTATGATCAAAATTCTGAAATCGATAATATTGACGTTTTTGATGATTTATTAGAGTCGGCCCTCAAAACGTACCAGCTAAATTATAATCTCAATGTTACCGGAGTTTTAGACGCTAGTACAGTATTGACAATGATAATGCCTCGATGTGGCGTGGCGGATATTATCAATGGTACTACTCGAATGCGGTCAAGTACAATGAGAACGGATCAACATCATGTTTCAAACTTCCTACAGATTGTCCCTCACTATGCATTATTTCCAGGTAATTACTAAGTACTTATGAATTGATAAAGTTAATATGTGAAAATTCTCTCTTCTTAAATCACCACGGCAATTATTTTTATTCATTTCTCGAGCCTGGGATTTTCATTTCACCTCTTTTCAAAAGTATTGACTTTTTTTATTGTCAATAGGTGCAAAATTCAACAACCTTTTCTTCAAATTTGAGGAAAATAATATTTTCAGTCCAATATTTATCATTCCAATGTATATGTACAATTTTTACGCACACAATACAATTATATTATGAATCATTAGATTAGTAAATTAACTTTGTTTAAAAACATCAACCTCTTTTTCAGCGTGGTTTTAGTATATTCTATTTAGAACAAATGACAAAAACATGTCCCTCAAACTTATTCCACAAAGTCATGTAATCATTATCCATCTAGTATTACTTTCACAATACATCTAAATGATATATTTGTCATAAAAATATTACAATTTTCATTACAAGAAGACACATAAATAAATTATCAATCTTTTCATACTTATTTACTGTGTGAAATTTTATTTGGTTGCAAAATAAATTATAATATTTTATCGCAAGATATAATTAACAAGATTATAAAAAACTAATTGTCGTCCGTACAGGTAATCCGAAATGGACTAAGTTTGAACTCACCTATGCTTTTCGTCCGGATACCCGCAAAGATGCCTTGTATCCTGTCTCCCAGGCTTTTCTGAAATGGGCCGCCGTCTCATCGTTTGTATTTATACCCACTACAGACTATCAGCATGCGGACTTAAAGATTAGTTTCGAAAGGCTTGATCACGGAGATGGTACCCCGTTTGAGGGCCCAGGTGGACAACTGGCCCATTCTTTCATTCCCATGGATGGAAGGTTACACTATGATGCGGATGAGGAATGGGCCGATGGCCCAGTTCCGGGTGCATTTGATTTGGGAAGTGTGGCATTGCATGAAATTGGGCACCTTCTTGGGCTTGCACATAGCTCAGTTGAGAATGCTATTATGTTTCCGGGTATTGGGCCAGGTTTGGTCAAGAATTTGGATAAGGATGATATTGATGGGCTCAAGGATCTTTATAGTTCATAAATGTTGAAAAGGTTGTCCCAAAAATAAGAGATGCCCTTTCGTGTATTCAAATGGGAGCCTTCTCTACAAATTGGATTAAAAGTGGTGTAATGTGTTGAATTCTTTCGTATGAATTAATCTTATTAATTAGGTGAAATTTCAAGGTTAAATGGAAGCAAATGAACTTTTATTCTAAAATAAATGGTTACTTATTCTTATTCTGCCAAGGGAACACTAGCTCTTTACAAACGTTAAATGGAAGCGTATGACGTTATAGGCGTATTGTACAAACGCTTAAATTGAATGAAATTAGCTCTTTTTTTAAGACGATATTGGTTTTCCTATTTCTGAGGTCAAATTTTATTTTTTGAATAACATATATATATATAGAGCAAGGATCAAGAGTATTCCTCTTAAATAACATTCTTCCTTAAATAAAACTCATTTATTAAAAATACGTAGTTTTGACAGACTATGAACAAATAAAATATACACAACTGTGTATGACCATTATTAATATATATATATATATATATATATATATATATATATATATATATATATATATATTAGTATTTGCTACTGACTGCAATAATAATAAAGAAGCAGAATTATATATGTAGAGAATATAGAGTGAATGAATCAGAAATGTGTGTATTTTGAATGACAGGAGGCCGACCACTCTTACAATATAAGAATGGACACCGATTGAGTAGTTATATTTTTTAAGAAAATATATCTTCAACTTGGAATAATGAATTTTAACACCAAAAATCTGTACCGAAACCGGACAAGTTTTTTTTATACCGAACCGGCAGGTTCAGTTCGGTCCAAAAAATCAAAAAATCCGAAAATTATGTACACCCCTGCCAAAACGTGCCAATGAAAATATGCCTGCTCATCTTGCAAAAGGGAAGCTACCCCTTATAGCTGTGTTTTTAAAACAAAAGCGACTATCCTATCCTGAGCCGTTGGTGTCACATTATTTTCTTTACTCTTTTGTCTTTATTAGTTTAATTATATTATTGTTTTGTCTTTTTTATATTAATTTTTTTATTTAATACTCCAAATTTTATAAATATTTTATTTTATTTCACATAATTTAAACACTCAACGCGTGTACGGTCGAATTTAGTTAAAATCACAAATTGTCGGTTTCCAAAAATATAGACTCAACCTAACACCGGAACTGGGGTATGTGTTTCTAATGAATATAAAAAGTGGGCCTAAAAAGTTAATGCGACTTGAAGACGTGGTGCGGAGGTTTGGTCCATGCCCCCTTGGCCCCTTACTTTAATCTTACAAAAAATTTGACTAATCACATAAATACCTACAAATTTGAAATTTGGTTAAATTTAGGGGCTTAAATTTTTATTCTTAAATGAATATCAAATTATGTGATTTTAATAATAGTTTAATCACCAAAAATTTATTAAACTAATAAAATAATAACATATATAATATTTTTCGTGATACAAAAGTTGACACCCCTAATATAATAAATTATATCATAAAAGAATATTAGAATTAAGAACAAGAATAATTAGCAGGGTCGGACCCAAGTATGGGGCAGGGGGGCACCTGCTCCCACGGAAATTTCTACTGCTGTTTAATATGCAACGAATTTGCCTTCAGTTTTTGGCTTTCTAACTAGACTTGTATACTCTTTCTGCCATCTATTGCTCTAATTAACTTTATAAGCTTAGTAGGTATTGTAAGACCCCGAATTTTATGAAATAAAAGTATTCAATTTTTCTATTCAGTAAATGGTTAAATTGATAAAAAGCAAAGTTAGGGGTTATATATGAAATTTTTTCAAAATAAGCAAGTGGCTATAAAATACTTATTTTTGTCGGGGAATATTCGTTTGGTCGTGGAATATTCTTTATGTCTGGGAATATTCGTACGACGGCGCAGCCATTTGTGGGCTCCATAACAGAATAATTGTTGGATGAAGAAAACGACAAATTTGAGTTTTTATAAATAACGACGTAGTTGTTACCGTTAACACTGTTGGAATACTTGGTGGTTAAAATACAGTAATACGCGTAGTTGCACAGTAGCACACGGTTTTGCACAGTATTTTTGAATTATTGATTCTTACGTGAGAAGACATTACTCAATAATTGTTACAGTAATTACTGTTCAATATTTTATTTTATTGATTCAATAATTGCTGCGTTGATATTTTATATTATTGATGTTCAATAATTGTCACTGCACAGTATCTCCATTATCAGATCAATAATTCATATTATTTGAATAATATTATGAGATAGCATTATTGACAATGTCTAGAAAGTTATGTCAAGGAGAGGTTTGATCACCTAATTGAGCGCCAATAAGGAGAAATCCTTATCGGAAAGCCCCCTCTTTTTCTGGGAACGGCCTGGTTGTCATTATTGTAATTCTGTAATATTATTTGTGAATAATTAATTATTGATTTATATGATAAGGAAATATTTATTTGATGTGGACATAAATGATGAATTTATTTATGTGGTTATAAATGAAAGAATTAATGTTGAGATGTTTTATCAGTATTTTGTCGGATTGAAAGTATTAACAGATCAAATCGGTGTTCTTAAAGCTCTATTTCGTGAGTTATAATTTTGATCCGACCGTTAGATCGTTGTAATTTTTGGATATGTTATACATATATAAGTTAAGTATATATCAACAAATTTTGAACCGTTAAAAATTAACGTATGATTTATTATGAATTTTAAAAGGTGTTGAAACGATGTTTAAAATCATCCGTTTGTGAATTTCGGATATTTTCAGTCTGGAATTTGGAAAAACTTTCTTCTGTAAAGTTGTAGAGAATTAAATTTTCTATAGAAATACGTGAGTTTCGAATTTTTCTGATAAAATGACTATTTAGTATGAATTACTGAAGTTTCGAAAAATAAAATAATTTTTATTAAAATTAGGGTTGGGACCCACTTTTGTTTTACAACATGTGGGCTGCAAATTGGTTCAAAGGTGGTTGGCTTGAATTGTCTACTAGAGATGGCATGCGTAGAAATTAAAAGAAATAATATTAATTTATTATTTTAGTCTCCTTTGGCGTTTTAGCATTTTCCTATAAATAGGTGCTTAAGTTAGAATTGAAAATCACATCAGAAATAAGTTTTCTTTCTCTCTATATTATCAAGCATATTTTGTTAGTATTTAGATATCTTGAGTGTTGCTATACGACGCAAGTTCGTTCAGCGTTATATCCGATATTCAAGTCAGAAGTACTGCTCTTTTGAGGTAAGAGATTTTAAGGGTTATTATGTTTTTCAGTTCGTACTTCTTCCAACCTTCAGAAAATTCTGAAAAAAAAAATTGAAATGATATTTTGATGAGTTTTATTGATTGTGTCCAAAAATGGTGATTTTTGGATGTATAGATTAAGAGTTATGAATTTTATGAGAAAAGACTACTTTAAAAGTAACCGCTTATAATTCCTTGTGGTTAACTCCAAAATTGATAAAATTTTTATTGGAAGTATATCTATATAATATCAGTGTATTCTGTGAATTTCGAAATTTTTGGATAAAAGTATAATTTATGATAAATGTCTAAATATTCAGCGGTTTTGGCCATATGAAAAATAGTAAATAAATTTTAAAAATTTTGAGAAAAAATATATGTTCAATATGGGACTATATTCTGCTAAATACCAGAAAAGAAATATTTTTGGAACTGATTTGGTATTTTTCATAAAAATGGACTAGTTATGAGTAAATGAATTAAATATGTTATGTGAAGTAAGAAAATTGGAAATTAGGATTTTATGGCTTGAGAATCCTATATGAGGTATATGCAGATTTTTGATGAGGGTTTTAGTTATTGGTGATGAAATCTTATGAGTTTGGCATTTAAGGATGATTAAATGCATTAATTAATAAAGTGTAAACAATTAAAATAAATTATTTATAAGCTTAAGAAATATTATTCTTTCAATATCATTATACCGAAATATTGGAATGTATTTTATTGTGGAATTTCTACCTTTTTTATGTGGGGGTTACTATTCACGAGTTACTATTCACGGATACTATTCACGACAAAATTGGTTTCTTTTTCTAACCAAATTATAGTTGATTTATGAATATTACTCTGGAGATTAAAACTATATATTGATTATATTGTTTTTATTATCATATATAACATTTTTATAACCTTGATGTTGAATTTCTCTTTCACTTGAGTGTAAAGATGGGTAAATTATTGGTATGATCGTGACTGAGGAATATCTTTGGCCTGTAGTGCAAAGATGAATTGTTAACTGGTATGATTATGACCATTAAATTTATAATTAAATATCTTTAGCTTAAGTATAAAGATGAATTGATTAACATGAATATAATTATTGTTTATATAAATTCTGAAATGATTATATATTTCTTTGAGATATGAATATATTTGGCCTGTAGTGCAAATATGAACTATTGAGGAATATCTTTGGTCATAGTGCAAAGATGAATTATTGTTGAATATCTTTGGCCTGTAGTGCGAAGATGAGTTGTTGATGAATATCTTTGGCTCGTAATGCAAAGATGGCCTGTTGTTGAATATCTTTGGCATGTAGTGCAAAGATGACTTGTTGATAAATATCTTTGGCCCGTAGTGCAAAGATGACATGTTGTTGAATATCTTTGGCCAGTAGTGTGACGCCCCCAAAATAGGTATACAACACCCATTCTGAGTCGCCAAATACATGGTACATAAAGCAAACTACACCTTCAATAATACAAATGTACGACAATACATACTGTGAGTTTAAATACAAATATTATCTTCTAGACAATATCCACATTCACATAAGTCCTCATTACAATTATTCAAACATTATTTTAAAAAAAATAGTGAGGACTGCTAACACCACTGACTGATAACCTCACTCCGCACCCCGACTAATTCCCGCTATATTCTCGCCTCCTGAGAAAGATGGAACAAAAAGGGTGAACTCAACTAGCCCAGTAAAGAATATTATGACTAAGATAATATACAACAAATTATCATTTGTATTCAACAGGGAAAAATCTGATAGAATATAATCGACAACAAGTTTTAGATCAACGACTGCAGCGGAAACAACAATCCATTAGAAGAGTCAAGTAGAGAAAGAATTCTACTATCTTCTAAGATTTAAAAATCCATCATCAATATTTTATCCCTGTAATATCAATCAATATACATCTTGAATCAAATATTCATCTTTGCACTACAGGCCAAAGATATTCATTTGTATCACCAGTTGGTCATGTTCATCTCAACACCTGTTCATCTTTGCACTACGGGCCAAAGATATTCATTAGGTAATCATTCATCTTTGCACTACAGGCCAAAGATATTCATTTATATCATCATATAGGACTGAGGATGATGAAAAATATTTTTAAGAAAACGAATCCAGTGAAATAAAAGGACAAATATTAGGGATTCGTATTACAGTTTATCCAAGTTCAATAATACTCCAGAATAACCCGTTTTGAAGCAGAATTCAAAAATAAAGATTAAAACATGGATACAATCAAAGAAAGTAACCATAATAGACAACTTGGACAAAAAGAAGAAAAATTTATTTTTCGGTGAATAGTGTCGTATTCGTGAATAGTGCCGTATACGTGAATAGTACTGTATACGTGAATAGTAACTCCGACACAAAAAGTTTCAAATTTGATAAAAAGCTTATACCAACACTTCGGCATAATGATATTGAAGAAAATATCATTTAAGAAGAAGATAATACCCCTTACCTCAAAATATTAGTACTTCTGGTCGGAATTCCGGTACAAGGCTGAAAGAAACTTGCTCTGATGAATAGAAACTCTCAAAGTATCTAAATACTCACAAAATACACTCAATAATCTAGAGAGAGAAAGAGAGAAAACTTATTTCTGGTGTGATTTTCAATTCTAAGTTAGCCCTCTATTTATAGGAAAATGTTAGCACGCCGAAGCAGACTTAACCTGCAACCTGATGGCTTTACCTGCTACTATTCAAGCCTACCACATTTGAATAAAAATCTCAGCACATTTCTTCACCAACCAAGAGTGGGGCCCACCAATTCTAGAATTTTCTACCAAAATGATAAACTCTGAAAATTCAACAATTTCTGAACCAGTCATCTCGTAAAATTCATAATAAATCATACGTTTATTTTTAGCGGTTCAAAATTTGTGGACATATAATCAACTTATAAATGTATATCATATCCAAAAATTACCAAGATCCAACGGTCGGATTAAAAATTATAACCCTCACAAAATATCTCAAAAACCCTGATTTTTAATACCTCCATTCCGACAAAAATACTGATAAAAACCTCAACATTAACTCCTTCATTTTTAACCACAATAAATATATCCAACATTTATATCCACATAAAATAAATATTTCCTTATCATATGAATCAATAATTAATTATTTACAAATAATATTACAGAATCACATTTATGACAACCAGGCCGTTCCCAGGAAAGATGGGGCTTTCCAATAAGGATTTCTCCTTACTGGTACGCAATTAGGTGACCAAACCTCTCCTTAGACAGAACTTTCTAGACATTTCCAATAATGTTATCTAATAATATTATTCAAATAATACGAATTATTGATCTGATAATTGAAAATACTGTGCAGTAACAATTATTGAACAACAATAATATAAAATATCAACGCAGCAATTATTGAATCAATAAAATAAAATATTGAATAGTAACTACTGTAACAATTATTGAGTAATGACTTCCTTCGTAAGAATTAATAATTTCAAAAATACTGTGCAATCCGTGTGCTACTGTGTAACAACGCGCATTACTGTATTTTTAATCACCGGGTATTCCAACAGTATTAACGGTAACAACTACGCCGTTATTCAATTTTGTCGTTTTCTTCATTCGACCGTTATCCGCCATGGGGCCCACAATTAGTTGCGCTGTCGTACGAATATTCCCCGACAGAAAGAATATTTCACCGACAAAATGAATATTTTATAACCACTTGTTTATTTTGTAAAATTTTCACATTTCACCCATAACCAAAGTATTATATCAAATTAATACCTTATTATTCATAATAATAATTAGAGAAAATTTGATTTTATTCATTAATAAGTTGGGGTCTTACAACCTCCCCTCCTTATGAAATTTCGTCCTCGAAATTGACGTACGTACCTGGTGTTTCGAAAAGGTGAGGATACCTCGCTTTCATTTCTGATTCTAACTCCCAGGTCATTTCTTCAATAGCATGATTTCTCCACAAAATCTTAACTTGTGGTATAACCTTCGTGCGTAGGACATGCTCTTTCCTATCCAAGATCTTAACAGGTACCTCCTCGTACGTTAAATCTTCGGTTATCTCGTCTGGTTCTAACTCAATAATGTGGTTCGGGTCTTTAACATATTTACGAAGCATAGATATGTGAAAAACATTATGAACACGAGACATACTTGGAGGTAATGCGAGTCTATATGCCACATTTCCTATTCGGTCAAGAATCTCAAATGGACCAATAAATCTTGGATTGAGCTTTCATCTCTTCTCAAATCTTGTAACTCCCTTCCATGGTGCAACACGTAACAATACATGATCCCCAATATTAAATTCCACGTCCTTCCGATGAAGATCCGCATAACTCTTTTGTCGATCCTGTGCCGTTTGTATACGTTGTCGAATCGTTTGGATCTTTTCTGTAGTCATGCGTACCAACTCTGGTCCCAACAATGTTGCTTCACCCACCTCGTCCCAGCATATTGGAGAACGACATTTTCTTCCATACAACGCCTCGAATGGAGCCACACCTATGCTCGCCTGATAACTGTTGTTGTAGGAGAATTCTACCAATGGTAGGTACTTATCCCAACTCCCTTTGAGATCTAGGACACAGAGTCTTAATAGATCTTCAAGAGTTTGAATAGTCCTCTCTGATTGTCTGTCCGTTTGAGGATGGTATGCCGAACTGAATCGTAAATCCGTGCCCATAGCTTTCTGCAAGCTAACCCAAAATCGTGAAGTGAATCTTGGGTCACGATCCGAAACTATTGATACTGGCATGCCATGCAATCTCACAATCTCGTTCACGTACATACTAGCAAGACGTTCAAGGGAATAAGTCTCACGTATCGGCAAGAAATGAGCAGACTTTGTTAATCTATCAACAATAACCCAAATCGCATCTATGCCTTGAGAAACCTTGGGAAGACCCGTAACGAAATCCATGGTAATGTGTTCCCACTTCCACTTCGGAATCTCAAGTGGTTGCAACGAACCCTTTGGTACTTGATGCTCCGCCTTTACACGTTGACAAGTTAAACACCTCGAGATAAACTCCGCAATCTCTCTTTTCATATTGCTCCACCAGAATGTATGTCGAAGATCGTGATACATTTTGGTACTACCAGGATGGATTGCAAACGGTGTGTTGTGTGCCTCCATCATGATTCTATGCTTCAAGTCAAAATCGTTAGGAACACAAAGTCTGGAGTTGACTCGAAGTATTCCTTCTTCATCGATTCTTGCTTCTGGAATAGCACCCTCTTGCACTTTCTTCTTCATACGCATCAGCTCCATGTCCATAGCTTGAGCAGCTTTAACTTTATCGATTAAAGTAGGTTCTACTCGGATGTTTGATATCATCACGTGGGTACTTGAAGCCTTCATCTCTATCTCCATCCTTTGCAAGTCGTACAAAATGGACTTTTGTGTTAACAACATTGCACTCGTACCCGCATATGATCTTCTACTCAATGCGTCAGCTACTACGTTCGCTTTTCCAGGATGATATTGGATGGTATGATCGTAATCTTTCAGCAGCTCGAGCCAACGTCGTTGCCGCATGTTGAGTTCCTTTTGGGTGAAGAAATATTTGAGGCTTTTATGATCTGTATAGATCTCCACTTTCTCCCCATACAGGTAGTGTCTCCAAATCTTCAAAGCGAAAACGACTGCTGCCAACTCCAAATCATGAGTAGGATAATTCCTCTCATATTCTTTGAGTTGTCGCGAGGCATAGGCTATGACTTTCCCATGTTGCATGAGAACACATCCTAACCCTTTGCCTGAAGCATCGCTGTAGATAACAAATCCATCCGAACCAGATGGTATTGTCAGAACAGGTGCCGAAATGAGTCTTCTCTTGAGTTCTTGAAAACTCTTCTCACAATCCTCGCTCCAACCTAATTTTGTATCTTTACGAGTCAGCTGAGTTAACGGAGTAGCGATTCGAGAAAATCCTTCCACGAATCTCCGATAATAACCAGCTAAGCCCAAAAAGCTATGTATTTCGGTCACCGATTTCGGTTGCTCCCAACTTTGTATGGCTTCAATCTTCGCTGGGTCGACAGATACTCCATGTTTTGACACCACGTGCCCAAGGAATGCTACTTCCTCAAGCTAGAACTCGCATTTCTTCAGCTTGGCATATAGCTTGTTATCACGAAGCCTTTGCAGCACAAGCTTCAAATGGTGCTCATGATCTTCACGACTTTTGGAATAGATGAGAATGTCATCAATAAAGACAACAACGAACTGATCCAAATATTCTTTGAACACACGGTTCATCATATCCATGAAAGCAGCAGAAGCATTAGTCAATCCAAACGACATGACTAAGAATTCATAATGCCCGTATCGAGTTCTGAAGGCAGTCTTTGGAATATCCTCAGTTTTAATCTTCAGCTGATGATATCCAGAACGAAGATCGATCTTTGAAAAAAATTGTGCTCCTTGCAACTGGTCGAACAGGTCATCAATGCGAGGTAACAGATACCTATTCTTGATGGTGACATGGTTCAATTCTCGGTAGTCAATACAAAGTCGCATACTCCCGTCTTTCTTCTTTACGAATAAAACAGGAGCACCCCAAGGAGATGTACTAGGACGAATGAAACCGATGTCTAATAACTCCTGTAGTTGGACTTTTAACTCCTGAAGTTCAATAGGAGCCATTCGATATGGAGTTTTAGAAATGGGTTTTGTACCCGGTTCAAGGTCAATAAAGAATTCAACATCACGTTCTGGAGGTAAACCAGGAAGTTCTTCAGGAAATACATCAGGAAATTCTTTAACAATAGAAATATTATCCAAATCTGACTTGTCTCTGTTCAAATCCATAACATGGGCTAAGAAAGCTTGACATCCATTTTTCAATAAACGACTAGCTTTGTGGCTTGATATGACAGTGATTGATTTTAGTGGTTTACTAGTTTGAATTCGTATGATAGGTTGGTTAGGAATATGAAAACTAACAACCTTACGAAAACAATCAATTTTAGCATGATGAGTGGTTAACCAATTAATTCCTAAAATCACATCAAAAGCAAGTATCTTTAAAGAGATAAGATCAACAGGTAATGTGATAGTGCCAACTTGGATTATGCAAGATTTATAAACTGTAGATGTAACGAAGGTTTCGCCCAACGGAGTTTTAACAGATAAGTCAAAGTCCAATTTCTCCGGAGTCAAGTTTAAACGTTGAGCACAAGCAGGAGAGATAAAAGAATGGGTAGAACCGGTATCTAGTAAGGTATAAATTTCGTAAGAATTCAAGATTAGCTTACCCGTGATCACCTCGTTCGGGTTTCTCACGTTTTGGCCAGTCACGACAAACGCTCTTCCAGGAACCGCTGATTTTGCCTTATCCGGGACAGCCCTTGGAATCACCACTCCCGCTGAACTTGGTTTCGCTATAGTACAATCTCGAGCGATGTGGCCTTCCTTCCCGCAGTTGTAACATACCTTGGATTGTTGTGGACAGTTTGGGCTGATATGTCCCTCTTTCCCGCATTTGTAACAAACGACCGGTGCTCGTTCTCCTCCCTTAAAAGCAGTTGATGTTTGTGCTGACGTCTTTACGTTATCATTGTTGTATCTTATCTTCTTGAAATCTCCTCCCGACTCGCTCCTCCTATTATCACGACCACGATTACCACCAGAGTGGCTACCGCTTTTGTCCGAATGCTTTCCTCCCTGCTAGTTTTCATTGCTCCGATGACCGCTGCCACCGGTATTACCTTGGTTGTGTTTCCTCGGTTGAACATACTCATTATCTCGCTCTAATAATTGAGCCCTATTTACAACATCTGAATATAAAGAAAATTTATGAGAGATAAGATATTGCCGAATCTCGGGTTTTAGACCTCTCAGAAACATCCTTGTCATTCGTTCCTCATTTTCGACCAAATGAGGTGCAAACCTGGATAACTCTGCAAACTTTGCCTCGTACTGGGACACCGTCATGCTGTTTTGTTCCAGTCTAATAAACTCTACCTCCTTCATATGACGAATACTTTCAGGAAAGTACTTGTCATTAAACAGTTTCTGAAACGTTTCCCAGGACATGTTGAGTGCGTCAGGCTGGGTACGCTTCACAGACTCCCACCAGTAGTCTGCCTCACCGTGGAACATAAAGGTGGCGAATGGAACCTTCTGTTCCTCCATGCATCCCAAGACTTCGAATATCTTGGTAATTTGTTTGACCCACGTTTTCGCAATGATCGGATCCGGCTTTCCCTTAAATTCTGGTGGTCCCAACTCTTTGAACTGCTTGGCTGTGACAAGCCGCGCGTTGTTATCACTTCCACCCGTATTTTGTGCCCGAGTCTCCCTCGTCTGGTTTTGCATGAACTGCAAAAAGCTTCTAAACATCCCATCATTCATCATTTGTTCAGTAACGTTGTTTACAGGAGGATTATTGCCTTCCTGTTGCACGTTCCCCTGGGTGATGATCAAAGGTGTCTCCACAGTCTCATTCACTCCATTATTAACGTTCTCTGCTGCCATTCTCAAATACTGCCACAAAATAAGGGTTAATTGACAAGTTACATATTATCCCTATACTCTGACTGACCAAATAAATACCAAATAAACTTAGTCAGGTCATACTAGCGAAGAAATTCTCCGTCTCTCCCCTCCTAGTTCTTGTCTCACATCTCAGCCAGGGATCATATCCCTAAGCTTTGATACCAACTGTGACGCCCCCAAAATAGGTATACAACACCCATTCTGAGTCGCCAAATACATGGTACATAAAGCAAACTACACCTTCAATAATACAAATGTACGACAATACATACTGTGAGTTTAAATACAAATATTGTCTTCTAGACAATATCCACATTCAAATAAGTCCTCATTACAATTAGTCAAATACAATTTTAAAAAAAATAGTGAGGACTGCTAACACCACTGACTGATAACCTCACTCCGCACCCCGACTAGTTCCCGCTATATTCTCGCCTCCTGAGAAAGATGGAACAAAAAGGGTGAGCTCAACTAGCCCAGTAAAGAATATTATGACTAAGATAATATACAACAAATTATCATTAGTATTCAACAGGAAAAAATCTGATAGAATATAATCGACAACAAGTTTTAGATCAACGACTGCAGCGGAAACAACAATCCATTAGAAGAGTCAAGTAGAGAAAGAATTCTACTATCTTCTAAGATTTAAAAATCCATCATCAATATTTTATCCCTGTAACATCAATCAATATACATCTTGAATCAAATATTCATCTTTGCACTACAGGCCAAAGATATTCATTTGTATCACCAGTTGGTCATGTTCATCTCAACACCTGTTCATCTTTGCACTACGGGCCAAAGATATTCATTAGGTAATCATTCATCTTTGCACTACAGGCCAAAGATATTCATTTATATCATCATATAGGACTGAGGATGATGAAAAATATTTTAAAGAAAACGAATCCAGTGAAACAAAAGGACAAATATTAGGGATTCGTATTACAGTTTATCCAAGTTCAATAATACTCCAGAATAACTCGTTTTGAAGCAGAATTCAAAAATAAAGATTAAAACATGGATACAATCAAAGAAAGTAACCATAATAGATAACTTGGACAAAAAGAAGAAAATTTTATTTTTCGATGAATAGTGTCGTATTCGTGAATAGTGCCGTATACGTGAATAGTACTGTATACGTGAATAGTAACTCCGACACAAAAAGTTTCAAATTTGATAAAAAGTTTATACCAACACTTCGGCATAATGATATTGAAGAAAATATCATTTAAGAAGAAGATAATACCCCTTACCTCAAAATATTAGTACTTCTGGTCGGAATTCCGGTACAAGGCTGAAAGAAACTTGCTCTGATGAATAGAAACTCTCAAAGTATCTAAATACTCACAAAATACACTCAATAATCTAGAGAGAGAAAGAGAGAAAACTTGTTTCTGGTGTGATTTTCAATTCTAAGTTAGCCCTCTATTTATAGGAAAATGTTAGCACGCCGAAGCAGACTTAACCTGCAACCTGATGGCTTTACCTGCTACTATTCAAGCCTACCACATTTGAATAAAAATCTCAGTACATTTCTTCACCAACCAAGAGTGGGGCCCACCAATTCTAGAATTTTCCACCAAAATGATAAACTCTGAAAATTCAACAATTTCTGAACCAGTCATCTCGTAAAATTCATAATAAATCATACGTTTATTTTTAACGGTTCAAAATTTGTGGACATATAATCAACTTATAAATGTATATCATATCCAAAAATTACCAAGATCCAACGGTCGGATTAAAAATTATAACCCCCACAAAATATCTCAAAAACCCTGATTTTTAATACCTCCATTCCGACAAAAATACTGATAAAAACCTCAACATTAACTCCTTCATTTTTAACCACAATAAATATATCCAACATTTATATCCACATAAAATAAATATTTCCTTATCATATGAATCAATAATTAATTATTTATAAATAATATTACAGAATCACATTTATGACAACCAGACTGTTCCCAGGAAAGAGGGGGCTTTTCAATAAGGATTTCTTCTTACTGACGCGCAATTAGGTGACCAAACCTCTCCTTAGACAGAACTTTCTAGACATTGCCAATAATGTTATCTAATAATATTATTCAAATAATACGAATTATTGATTTGATAATGAGAAATACTGTGCAGTAACAATTATTGAACAACAATAATATAAAATATCAACGCAGCAATTATTGAATCAATAAAATAAAATATTGAACAGTAACTACTGTAACAATTATTGAGTAATGACTTCCTTCGTAAGAATCAATAATTTCAAAAATACTGTGCAATCCGTGTGCTACTGTGTAACAACGCGTATTACTGTATTTTTAACCACCGGGTATTCTAACAGTATTAACGGTAACAACTACGCCGTTATTCAATTTTGTCATTTTCTTCATTCGACCGTTATCCGCCATGGGGCCCACAATTGGTTGTGCCGTCGTACGAATATTCCCCGACAGAAAGAATATTCCACCGACAAAATAAATATTTTATAACCACTTGCTTATTTTGTAAAATTTTTACATTTTACCCATAACCAAAGTATTATATCAAATTAATACCTTATTATTCATAATAATAATTAGAGGAAATTTGATTTTATTCATTAATAAGTTGGGGTCTTACAAGTAGTGCAAAGATGAACAGGTGTTGAGATGAACATGACCAACTGGTGATATAAATGAATATCTTTGGTCGTAATGCAAAGATGAAGTTATTAGTATGATTATGAACAGGAAATGTGATTTGGTGTAACCATGATCTTTGATGTTTCAGGTAAAGATAGGTGATGAAAATTATCTTCGTCCTGGATGAGAAGAGGAATTTAGAACTACAGTTATGATTATGAGTTATTCATATGATTGTGAACCAGAATTGTTGATTGTTGTTACAGGGATAAAACATTGTTGGTGGATTTTTTAACATGGAGAAGATAATAGACTTTATAGTCTATTTGACTCTTCTAATGGATTTCTCGTTCCGCTGCAACTATGGTTGAAATTTTTATCATCTACCATATGTTCTAAATCTCTGATTTATTATTGATGAAGGCTATTGATAATTAATTATCTTTAGTCATGATATTTTTTACTGAGCTAGTTGTGCTCACCCTTTTTCTTCACAATTCCTTTCAGGTAATAAAAGTGTAGCTGGGTCGAGTGGGGGATAACAAGGGAATAGAACGGTGTCTATAGCTGTTGAGGGTGAGGCGAACCCAACGTTGGAAGGGTATTTTGTCACTATCATACAAGATGTCTAATGACATACAACCTCGTATCATCATAAGACAGGGATGTGCTCATCCACTTGCTGAGTATATCTACGAGCACTACCTATATAATCTTGGTGTTTGGTTGAAGTATAACTCTCAATTAGAGACAGTGGAGATAATGATATGTCAAGAGAAGACTCACCATTGGAAAGAATACGATAGTAATCTACTTATTTTTCTTTGGGGTCTATTGGGTCAACCAAGGATAATTCTGTGGCCATATGATATCTATCATAACCTAGACGCATGGCCTCCCATGTACGAAGGTTTCCTTGAGCACTTCCCAAAGATTTTAATTTCTAAAACAGTGTTTGACTATACCTTTATGTAAGGTGTCACTGTGAGGTGCTGTCCACGGTTGGGACATGTGTCACATTTGGTATATATTTGTATCCAAACTCACAGCATATATTTTGTTGTATTTTGTACAACAATTGTTGAAATAAAGTTGTAGTTATTTTATGTACCATGTATTTGGCGACTCAGAATGGGTTGGATGGAATGGACCTTTTTTGGGGTTGTCACATTTGGTATCAGAGCTATAAGTAAAGAGCCCCGAGCCTCTCGCTGGTGACTTCCTGTTGATGGGGAATGCACCGAAGCCAGACTCTCCGTAGGGGACGCCGTTCTGCGGTGGCAAGCTGATAGGTACCTTTGTGAGGTGCTGACACATGATGGTGTCCAATGTCACATTTGGTATCAGAGCTTAGGGATATGATCTCTGGCGGAGATCAGGGAATATAACTAGGAGGGGAGAGATGAGTAAATCCTTCACTAGTGTGTGTCCTACCTAAGCTGAATTTTCTTACTTAAGTTGACAAATTGTGATATGTCAATTAACCTTTGTTTTGAAGCTGTATTCTAGAATGATATCTGAAATACAGGAGATGAGCAATGGAGAAATCATGATGATAGGGAAGATGGAATCTGAAATGGAAGTAAGGTATTCTCAACTCTTTGAAATACCAGGTACGTAAATTTCGAGGGCTAAATTTCATAAGGAGGGGAGATTGTAAGACCCCGAATTTTATGAAATAAAAGTATTCAATTTTTCTATTCAGTAAATGGTTAAATTGATAAAAAGCAAAGTTAGGGGTTTTATATGAAATTTTTTCAAAATAAGCAAGTGGCTATAAAATACTTATTTTTGTCGGGGAATATTCGTTTGGTCGTGGAATATTCTTTCTGTCTGGGAATATTCGTACGACGGCGCAGCCATTTGTGGGCTCCATAACAGAATAACTGTCGGATGAAGAAAACGACAAATTTGAGTTTTTATAAATAACGGAGTAGTTGTTACCGTTAACACTGTTGGAATACCTGGTGGTTAAAATACAGTAATACGCGTAGTTGCACAGTAGCACACGGTTTTGCACAATATTTTTGAATTATTGATTCTTACGTGAGAAGACATTACTCAATAATTGTTACAGTAATTACTGTTCAATATTTTATTTTATTGATTTAATAATTGCTGCGTTGATATTTTATATTATTGATGTTCAATAATTGTCACTGCACAGTATCTCCATTATCAGATCAATAATTCATATTATTTGAATAATATTATGAGATAACATTATTGGTAATGTCTAGAAAGTTCTGTCAAGGAGAGGTTTGGTCATCTAATTGCGCGCCAGTAAGAAGAAATCCTTATCGGAAAGCCCCCTCTTTTCCTGGGAACGGCCTGGTTGTCATTATTGTAATTCTGTAATATTATTTGTGAATAATTAATTATTGATTTATATGATAAGGAAATATTTATTTGATGTGGACATAAATGATGAATTTATTTATGTGGTTATAAATGAAGGAATTAATGTTAAGATGTTTTATCAGTATTTTGTCGGATTGGAAGTATTAAAAGATCAAATCGGTGTTCTTAAAGTTTTATTTCATGAGTTATAATTTTGATCCGACCGTTAGATCGTTGTAATTTTTGGATATGTTATACATATATAAGTTGAGTATATATCCACAAATTTTAAACCGTTAAAAATTAACGTATGATTTATTATGAATTTTAAAAGGTGTTGAAACGATGTTTAAAATCATCCGTTTGTGGATTTCAGATATTTTCAGTCTGGAATTTTTAGTCAGATATTTTCAGTCTATATTTTCCTATAGAAACACGTAAGTTTCGAATTTTTCTGATAAAAGGGCTATTTAGTATGAATTACTGAAGTTTAAGAAAATAAAATAATTTTTATTAAAATTAGAGGTGGGACCCACTTTTGTTTTACAACATGTGGGCTGCAAATTGGTTCAAAGGTGGCTGGCTTGAATTGTCTACTAGAGATGGCATGCGTAGAAATTAAAAGAAATAATATTAATTTATTATTTTAGTCTCCTTTGGCGTTTTAGCATTTTCCTATAAATAGGTGCTTAAGTTAGAATTGAAAATCACACCAGAAACAAGTTTTCTTTTTCTCTATATTATCAAGCATATTTTTGTTAGTATTTAAATATCTTGAGTGTTGCTATACGACGCAAGTTCGTTCAGCATTATATCCGATATTCAAGTCAGAAGTACTGCTCTTTTGAGGTAAGGGATTTTAAGGGTTATTATGTTTTTTAGTTCGTACTTCGTCCAACCTTCAGAAAATTTTGGAAAAAAAAATTGAAATGATATTTTGATGAGTTTTATTGATTGTGTCCAAAAATGGTGATTTTTGGATGTATAGATTAAGAGTTATGAATTTTATGAGAAAATACTACTTTAAAAGTAACCGCTTATAATTCCTTGTGGTTAACTCCAAAATTGATGAAATTTTTATTGGAAGTATATCTATATAATATCAGTGTATTCTGTGAATTTCGGAATTTTTGGATAAAAATACAATTTATGATAAATGTCTAAATATTCAGCGGTTTTGGCCATATGAAAAATAGTAAATGAATTTTAAAAATTTTGAGAAAAAATATATGTTCAATATGGGACTATATTCTGCTAAATCCCAGAAAAGAAATATTTTTGGAACTGATTTGGTATTTTTCATAAAAATAGACTAGTTATGAGTAAATGAATTAAATATGTTATGTGAAGTAAGAAAATTGGAAATTAGAATTTTATGGCTTGAGAATCCTGTATGAGGTATATGCAGATTTTTGATGAGGATTTTAGTTATTGGTGAGGAAATCTTATGAGTTTGGCATTTAAGGATGATTAAATGCATTAATTAATAAAGTGTAAACAATTAAAATAAATTGTTTATAAGCTTAAGAAATATTATTCTTTCAATATCATTATACCAAAATATTGGTATGGATTTTATTGTAGAATTTTTACCTTTTTCATGTGGGGGTTACTATTCACGAGTTACTATTCACGGGTACTATTCATGACAAAATTAGTTTCTTTTTCTAACCAAATTATAGTTGATTTATGAATATTACTCTGGAGATTAAAACTATATATTGATTATATTGTTTTTATTATCATATATAACATTTTTATAACCTTGATGTTGAATTTCTCTTTCACTTGAGTGTAAAGATGGGTAAATTATTGGTATGATCGTGACTGAGGAAAACCTTTAGCCTGTAGTGCAAAGATGAATTGTTAGCTGGTATGATCATGACCATTGAATTTATAATTAAATATCTTTAGCTTAAGTATAAAGATGAATTGATTAACATGGTTATAATTATTGTTTATATAAATTCTGAAATGATTATATATTTCTTTGAGATATGAATATATTTGGCCTGTAGTGCAAATATGAACTATTGAGGAATATCTTTGGTCATAGTGCAAAGATGAATTATTGTTGAATATCTTTGGCCTGTAGTGCGAAGATGAGTTGTTGATGAATATCTTTGGCTCGTAATGCAAAGATGGCCTGTTGTTGAATATCTTTGGCATGTAGTGCAAAGATGACTTGTTGATAAATATCTTTGGCCCGTAGTGCAAAGATGACATGTTGTTGAATATCTTTGGCCAGTAGTGCAAAGATGAACATGTGTTGAGATGAACATGACTAACTGGTGATACAAATGAATATCTTTGGTCGTAGTGCAAAGATGAAGTTATTAGTATGATTATGAACATGAAATGTGATTTGGTGTAACCATGATCTTTGATGTTTCAGGTAAAGATAGGTGATGAAAATTATCTTCGTCCTGGATGAGAAAAGGAATTTAGAACTACAATTATGATTATGAGTTATTCATATGATTGTGAATCAGAATTGTTGATTGATGTTACAGGGATAAAACATTGTTGGTAGATTTTTAACATGGAGAAGATAATAGACTTTATAGTCTATTTGACTCTTCTAATGGACTGCTAGTTCCGCTGCAACTATGGTTGAAATTTTTATCATCTACCATATGTTCTAAATCTCTGATTTATTATTGATGAAGGCTATTGATAATTAATTATCTTTAGTCATGATATTCTTTACTGAGCTAGTTGTGCTCACCATTTTTCTTCACAATTTCTTTCATGTAATAAAAGTGTAGCTGGGTCGAGTGGGGGATAACAAGGGAATAGAACGGTGTCTATAGCTGTTGAGGGTGAGGCGAACCCAACGTTGGAAGGGTGTTTTGTCACTATCATACAAGATGTCTAATGACATACAACCTCGTATCATCATAAGACAGGGATGTGCTCATCCACTTGCTGAGTATATCTACGAGCACTACCTATATAATCTTGGTGTTTGGTTGAAGTATAACTCTCAATTAGAGATAGTAGAGATAATGATATGTCAAGAGAAGACTCACCATTGGAAAGAATACGATAGTAATCTACTTGTTTTTCTTTGGGGTCTATTGGGTCAACCAAGGATAATTCTGTGGCCATATGATATCTATCATAACCTAGACGCATGGCCTCCCATGTACGAAGGTTTCCTTGAGCACTTCCCAAATATTCTAATTTCTAAAATAGTTTTTGACTATACCTTTATGTAAGGTGTCACTGTGAGGTGCTGTCCACGGTTGGGACATGTGTCACATTTGGTATATATTTATATCTAAACTCACAGCATATGTGTTGTTGTATTTTGTACAACAATTATTGAAATAAAGTTGTAGTTATTTTCTGTACCATGTATTTGGCGACTCAGAATGGGTTGGATAGAATGGACCTGTTTTGGGGTTGTCACAGGTATTATGTGAGTTTAGATAAATAAAAATTTTTGATTGTAAGTATCTTAGTTTAGATAAATAAAAATCTTTGATTGTAAGTATCTTTTAACAAATATTTACTGCAAACTAGGGTGAGGAAGCTGACTTCTTTGTGTAAATTCAATTTATTTGATTCCTTGTTTATTTAAAATATTATTTAGAAACAAATAAAAGAAAAAAATAGAATAAAACATTATCATATGCAAGATAAGTCCATGATTTATTTTCCATCTTCCTTTTCTATTATTTTTATTTTTTTATTTAACACTTCTTTTGTCACAAAATTTGTCACTTTGTAATTTAATCCGATTATAATTGTACTAAATTATGTTAGTTGGGTAAATTAATGGATGAAAAACCTTGTGAAACACGTTACGTATCCAAATATAACAGAGTATACAATAACTAAGGATTCCTTATAAGAAATTTTGGTAACTATATGTTACAAAATGTACTTATAATCTGCATAGTATAATGTTTAATGTTGATACTATTTTGATTTTTATATTTGTTGTTTTCATTTGACTACACATAGTTATTAACTAGATACAAACCCGCGCGTTGCGGCGGGATTATTCAATTTTTTAATAATAAATATGTACGTACAATTAATAAATTAAAATATAATAAAAAGATGGTAATTAAATCAACTATTACATATCTAAACTTTGGAGATATTTAATGAAATAAAATCATTTTCTATACATGGGGATTTTTTTTTTGTAGAGAGTACTGACAATCCAATCTTGTAAATAATATTATATTAAGGTTGTAAAATGGTAGCGTAGTACTACCTCCATTTTTCAAAAAAGCAATTATTATCTTTTTATCATAATAAACTTATACAAATTTATAACAAAAATTGTGATGCGAATTAATTTAAAATGTGGAAAATAATTTTACTCATTTAAACAGAAGAGTTTACAAAAATACTATGTTAGTTAAAATTAAATAAATTAATTTAATCAACTATGCACAGTCGAGCACAAACTTTTGCAACAATGAATAATTTTCCTTCATAGTATTAATTACATTCTCTTTGGATATAAAGTTTTGGGTAACATGTAAGCATTTCATTCATTGGTAATTATAATTTATAATAGAAATACTCACTTGGTTCCCAAAATTGGTTCTCAATGAGCAATAGAATTTGGTATCTACACTCCATCCTTTATATTTTCCCCACTATTTAAAATAACTCACATTATGTCTTGTGTAATGTTGCATTATTAGTTTTCCCTTCTCTTCCTACACGACCATATACGGCCACCTGTGTTTGGCATGATTATGTCGGCACTTAAAAACACTCTTCTGTAACCGTGCTATATATATATATATACAGGAAGGATCAAGAGTATAATCCTTAAATAGCATAATGTCTTAAGTAGCATAATTTTATCAAAACGACGCCGTTTTATAGGGACGCGGTGACATTTTTGTAAATACCATGCCACCGCGTATTTACAAAAATGCCACCGCGTCTTATCAAAACGACGTCGTTTTGATAAAATTCTGCTACTTAAGGCATTCTGCTATTTAAAAATTCTGCTATTGATCCTTCCTATATATATATATATATATATATATATATATATATATATATAGAGCAAGGATGTTAGGCTCACCCTTATTGAGCTCACCCCGAGCTCACTCTGTCTTTTTTTTTATAAAAAAAACATAACTAATAAAAAATGTATAATAATTTTTGGAATTGAAAGTTTTTTTTAAAAAAATGTTTTGGGTGTGATTTGGGTACATATAACAAAACAGTGTTATACAGTCTGTACAACACTGTTTTGTTATATGTACCCAAATCACACCAAAAACACTTTTTTTTAAAAACTTTCAATTTCAAAAATTATTATACATTTTTTATTAGTTATGTTTTTTTTATTAAAAAAAAAGACAGGGTGAGCTCAATAAGGGTGAGCCTAAGAAATGGACTATATATATATATATATATATATATATATATATATATATATATATATATATATATATATATATACACTCATGTGAATTTTAGTTTTTACTGCACTGTATGTGAAAGTGAGTCACATAACTTGTATTCTAGATTTACTGACTTCTTACTCTCCTAGAATCTGGTGAAACAATAAACAAAAAAAAAGAAATATGATTCATATTTATAAGGTCCATAAGTATTTAGCTGAAGTGATTGGAAAGCCAATATGTGCTAAATCAATCTTCCTTTTGTTTTTTTCTACAAAATAATCTTCCACAACCAAATTTCATCTTCAGTCAAAAGAAAAAGGGCAGTAAACATACCCATACAACTTGTTCACTACTGGAATTGTTTGCTCCTGAAATACCCGATTCCATGACCTTGTAAAGCATAGAAAGTGCACCATCTCCAGTAGTCTCAAGAACCGTGCAGCTCCCTAAAGTTACACTCGGGGGCAAACCTCCACTTTCAACATAGTTTTTCAAATTACTAACTATAGTCTCAGTATGATTTTGAGAAACCCCTTGAAATTTCTTGAATCCAGTCACATGAATGGTCACCCCCTTTGGCGCTTCAGATCCCATTTTATTGTTGCAAACACATATATAGTCCCCTACTCTTGATGATCAATATCACTGATGTTCGTTCCCACAGTAAGCATACAGTACTATCAAACACCAACAAATTACATTCACCAACGAAGGAAAGAGACAAAAACTGGAGAGCAATCATGTAAATAACTACACTACTCGTACTCAAAGCCTTCAAACATAACAAAGTTGTAACAAAAAAGGCTACAACCCTAGATACAACAAACACTAAGCTCATACATATTTATTTAAATTACAACATTAGACATCTAAATGATTAAACTAAGGTAAAAAAGAAAAAATATAGCCCCTACATATAATTATATTTATGTCATACATCACAATTAACATGTAAATGTCTACACAAAAAGCTTGACAAATCTAAAATGTTGAGACACAGTTTTCTCAATACTGATAGACAGACAAACAGACAGAAGATAATCCCTCCACATGTGTATCAACACTATAACCTTTCGTTTGCATGTCAACACTTGTCATTTGTCATGAAATTAACTTATGACGAAGTGCTAACCACTCCCCTCGGTTGTATTTGCAGCAATTATGAATAACCAACATAAACTTTAAACTCAATCCACGAAAACAGTATTAAGTAGCAGTAAATATATTTCCCATATAAGCTTAACTTAAATATATCAATATTTAAGTAAGTTCCATAAAGAATATTCATCAAGGAAATCAATGCTCAATCCTTCCAGAACTGATGCAAATCAGTAACAAGAAAAGGCCACACATTCATCCAAAAATAAATTTTGGCTTGAAAGTTTCTACAAACAATACATTATGTGGGAGGGACGTGTAATATTTTTAGAGTTCTTACTTTGCTTAATTGACATTGTATTTTGATCAAGTATTGGAACTGAACAAACATTACATATGAATTGTTTTAGGAAGGATCAAGAGCAGAATTCTTAAATAGAAGAATGCCTTAAGTAGCAGAATTTTATCAAAACGACGCTGTTTTATGAGGACGCGGTGGCATTTTTGTAAATACGCGGTGGCATGGTATTTACAAAAATACCACCGCGTCCCTATAAAACGGCGTCGTTTTGATAAAATTATGCTACTTAAGGCATTATGCTATTTAAGAATTATGCTCTTGATCCTTCCTGTGAATTGTTTAACGGCCTTTGGTCATCAATATCTTTTATGTCCTTGCTATAAGTGTTCCAATTTCATTGTTCGACTTATTTTTTAGCAAATCAAATTTTTGCTAGAATTATTATTTGATGATTGCATTGTCGTAATGGATTTCATGCTCTATAAGTAATTTTTACTGAAGAACCAGAAATCTTTTCCAATATTATTATTCATTTATTTTTGGAATTTTCATTAAATGTGCTTTATCATCTGCAAATATATAGAAAATTTGAACGATTCATGCCATACCTGACTAACCTTACTGGTCAAATTCCAAACAGCCTCATAGGGAAGCCTGGATTGGATTTCAGGTAATTTCATGCTTTTTGATGTCTATTGATGCTATTAATAAGATTATTTTGATTTTTAGGACTTCTTCTGAGAATTCATTTTTTAATTTCCAATACTTCTGTTGAGAGTTTTCTGATCATCTCCCCTGACCATGTACAAACTCTTTTATACCTCTGAGGTGCCCAAATTTGTATATCTAGAACGTTTGTCAAATCAAATAAGTTTATCTTCTTTCTGCTGGTATTTCGTATATGCTCTCGACATTCATGATAAAAGAATTTACCGAATTGTCTTAATCAAACTATGATTAACTAACTTATTGTGGATAATTAATATGTTTATGATTGTTTAGATTATATGACTTGCTTTTATTCATGTTTGTATTTGCAGTGAATTTATTATTGGAGTTGATATGCTAAAGAGAAAGATGATTGTTATCGATTTAAGGAGTACAACGAAAATTTGAAATGTTTTAGAAATCGTTTAGATACTATATGTCAGGAATAAGCATGCGAATGCTATTCCTATTTGTATATGATTTGACTATGATATATATATGTATATGAATGAATAATATGCAAGTATGCTTGCATTAAGAAAAGCTGTAAAGTCCTTTGATAGATAATAGAAATATATGTACAAGGACTTAGAATGAATTGATCAAATATGTTAGGTTGATCCTACATGAGCAAAACAACTTTGTAAAGTCCTTAAAAAGAAATGATGTACAAGGACTATAAATATAGAAAGATCAAGCTTGTTAGGTTGATCTTATAATGTAATAGATAGGCCAGTCTGATCGTCGAGCACTGCACCAGAAGTCGTAGTCTGCCAGGTGAGTCAAGGTTAACTCGGGAGCTATCGAGGCAGAATAGGAGTATGCAAGATAGTAGATCTCGGAGTTCGTAGACTGCCAGGGGAAACGAAGAAGGATCGTAGTGTATCGAGAAGAGCTTCCTCGGGATCGTAGTGTGCCGAGAAAGTCATGTTCAGAATCGTAGAGACAGCCTGCCTATGAGCCGAACGATCATCTGCCGAAGCCGAGTCCAAAACGTAGACTACACTCAGAGTCGTAGAGCCTAGTGATGCCGAAGCCAAGTTAAGGATCGTAGACTACACTCTGAGTTCGTAGAGTCCATTGAGTGCATGCAGAGATCGTAGTCGGGAAAGATCAGATGAAGACAACTAGCACAAGGCAAAAATCGTAGAGTGTCAAGATCTGATCTCGGGATCGTAGTGTCTGCACAGCCAAAGCTGAATCGTAGAGTGTAGAACTACGACTCCAACAGAAGTGCTCACAATGCCAAGTCAGAATCGTAGAGCAGATACGGTTCTCAAAGAATGAGCACTCCCAGAATATCAAAAGGTACGAAGCCTCTGGTTGGCACTGCAAAGATGAAATCCACAGTAAGGGAACCAGAGAGCACTCAACGAATGGCATGCAGGCTAGCAGAAAAACTAAGCACCTATCCAATCAGCATCAAGATTGAGTGGAAAGGCCATTCGTGATGAAGTCTTCCACAAGATGATTCAAAAAAGACTTCAGCAACTGACTAAGGAACCAGAGAGCACTCAACGAATGGCATGCAGGATAGAAGAAGAACTAAGCACCTATCCAATCAGCATCAAGATTGAGTGGAAAGGCCATTCGTGGTGAAGTCTTCCACAAGATGATTCAAAGAAGACTTCAGTAGCTGACTAAGGAAAAGTCAACTAATGCAGTTGCTGTCATGAGAACAGAAGACAGCGATTTTGAAAGCAACCAGGATTGTAGTGTTTGCCAGACAAAGAAAGAACTGATGGAAGGTGAACCGAGATAATGGTCAGCTTCTGAAGAGCAAGGCTAAAGTGATTAAGTGCAGGGTCAGTTCATTGATGATAAGTGAGCGGAAGATCACCAGGACAAAGCAAGCTGGACGCGCCACAAATCTGAAGTGTCTTGATATTCAGAAGGGGACTATAGCAAGGAATTAGGCCTTTAGTATCTGAGAACAGACGAAGCAAACAGAAGTATTGAAGCACTGCACAATACAAGGAAGAAGTGTTCTACATTGAAGATCCAATCAACACTCTTTAAGATCGTAGTGTTAACTCTTCCAGTCAACGGCAACACTCAACAAGACACTACGATCAGGTCCTTGAAGACGTGCATCATAATCGTAGAGTTCGAATACCTGAAGACTGAAGCATTGGCAACGGCTCAATCTGAAGGGTAATATTCAGGCAAGTGCTTATTGAGAGCATCGATACAAAAGGACAATCTCTGATCTAGAAAGCAGGAGAGATAAAGTCTTCAACCTGCCCAAGACAGTAAAGTGATACATCTGACAGGGTAGGTGAAACAGTAAACTGCAGCATCAGAAAAAGTATGACAAGTCACATCACGCAGTCTACATCAAACAACTTAAGATCTGTGAAGATATTTGAATAGCCTTCAACGGTTACTTTCCAACGGAAGGATTGGGAAGACGTATAAATGAGAAAGAGCTTCAAAGATCCAAGGTTGCTAGAGTTGTCAGTATTGGAGAGAAGGTGGACTGATCTAAAGCATGTGATAGTGAGTCCGAAGGCTCACTCTACGATCCACCAAGAACACTCAGAAGTCAGATAAAGAAAGAAGTAGAAGTGTGAGTTCTACTATGTATAAGTGAGAGATCTACTACATGAAGAGTGTTCTGAACTGCCGAGAGAAAGGAGAGCATCATGCCATCTGGATGTCCATCATGGGAAGACTCTAAGTATAATAGAGAAGAGCTTACGGTCATCTTAGCAAGTCCATCATGAGAAGGCATCGAGTAGCAAGAAGTGAGATCACAAAAGCCATCTTGGTGTCAAGCATGAGAAAGGTTCTAAGTACCTTATAGAAAAGCTTACAGTCATTTTAGAAGCCTCTCATGTGTAGCCATCGAGTACCAAGGAGAATGATCTTCAAGGCAGTTCATCAAGGGGTCATTCGGAGTAGTTAAGCAACCTAAGAAGCTGAGCATCATGCAACACTCAACTATTCTTCTAGGATGATCAAGCCAAGCTGCTAAGGATAGAAGATGTTCAGAGCATGAAGACATCTTAGCAGCTCAGCACCGGCTCCAACAACAACAAACAAATAACTCAACGAAGCCAGGGCCTGAGGGGTCCTTGTCCAGAGGGACTAAATGAAGGAGGGCCAAGAGGGTCCTTTTTCGGAGGGACTAAACAAAGCAGGGCCAAAGGGTCCTTGTCCAGAGGGACTAAACGAAGTTCCAAGCCTGCTGGGCTTGAAGAGTTCCTAGGGAACTAGAGGAGTCCCAAGGCTGCTGGCCTTGAAGAGTTCTTAGTGAACTAAAGTCCCAAGGCTGCTGGCCTTGAAGGAATCGTAGAGATTCAGGGTGCTGCCCTTCCTTAGTGGAAATCCTGCTAGTTAAAAGCAGAAGAGTGGATTAGGAGCTTGAGTCTCTGAACCACTTAAAACCCCTTGTGTCTTTTAAATTATGTCATTTACATTATGTCTATAACTGCTATAACTGTTATGAATGTTCTAACCGCTTACAACTAAATTAACCCAACGAACAATGTATGTATGATTATGAATATATCAATGAAGGGGAATCTTTTACTTATTTCGCTGTGCTTGAAAAGATTCTTATGTTTGTCATATACTTAAATATGAACAATACGACATTAACCAGAAAAGTATTTGAAATAAAAATGATCTATTCAACCCCCCTTCTAGATCTATTGTGCCCTCTGGGAACTAACAATTGGTATCAAAGCAGGTTCTCATGCTATATTCAAAAGCTAATCACTTTAAGTCTGATCCCAGGCACTAACATTGTTCTAAACTTAGTTTAGTAGTGAGTAACTTTTTATATACAGAATAGCTGACACGTTGGAAATATTATGTATAGGTAAAAATGTGTATACACCTAAAGCTGCTCAGATTGGTCCATATCCTCGATTGCTATATCAACAAGACCAATCCTAGCCTGCAGTCAATCTTGTTGTCTGAAGACCAGACGAGAGAAAGAAAGCAAGGGACATCAGTGACAAAGAGTAAAGCACTCATCAGTCTGAAAGATGAAGAGGTCACGCGTACTAAGAAATGTTGAACGAGAGGAGAAAGAAGATCTTCTCAAACTTATGAGTGACCAACCAACAACTGGGTGCTATCTTTGTAAACTCAAAGATGTCAAATATCTTATTGCTACGATTCTCTTGATCTACATCTTCAAGACCACGACTGATTGACGAGAGGCCAACAAGAGTATTAAGCTGAAAGGAGCAAAAGTAAAAGCTATGCACATCAATACCTGAACTCAATATATCTAAGGTAAATGACTGTTAAGAAACTGACAGTAAAAAGGTACGGTTCCTCACCATTACTAATGTCCACATCATATTTGTACCATTTTATGAGCTATGACAGTATTCTGTCAAGAAGTCATAATCTACCTAAAAAGGTGAAGAGAGTAAGTAGTCTGAAGATGGAAAATTTAAATGTCTACAAACTCTCTCTTTAACCAAGTTTTAGGCTGAAGATGACATCTTGAAGAAAATCTGAAATAGATCATAAGAGTATCACAGACCAAATGAATTTTTTTTGTTAAGTAATCATTGTTGATGTGCTAGTATGTATGTACAAGCCTATGTTCTAAATGTTTGACAACACACAGAGAATGATCAGTTCTACAAGAGGATCTTGCTGATTTATAGAAACTGATCACATCCATAAATCTACTAGATACTCATAAATTGTAGAGTTGATTCACACTCTGTGAACACTTAAACATTGTGAACATAACCCAGTAAATGATGAAACCATCATAGATAAAGAGTGTGTCATTAATTGTCAATTCCTACTCACACTCACCATCATGCATCTCAAATGTATTATCTCAAGATAGTTGCATGCTTGAATATGTTTGTTGGTGATAAACATGATGATTATCCAGTTAAGAGGAACATGACCCATTCAAACATGGGGACCAAAAGTAGGAATATACTTGAACCTGCAGGTACTTGGTCAATTTGACCACACTAAGGAATACTGAAGCAGAAGACTTCATTCAAGAAGACTTAACCAGCAGAAGTCTAAGGACGGTTCAGAACTAAGTCTGATAAAGGATCTATATGTCCAAGCCTGTCCTTGAAGACCCTCTGAGCTAACCGGAATGGAGCTCACATGGCTGCAAATCTGTATATGAGAGCATGCCATGCAACTGAAGAGAAAGAGGATTCTATGTGCTCATATCAAGAAAGACAAGCTTTATGAAAAGGATCCTCAAGGAAAGCTCACAACAGAAGATCATGGAGCTTAAGACAAAAAAAGTTCTTTAAGAATCAGAACTTCTCAAACAAAGGACTATCAAAGGAGACTACGTTTGTAGTGCTGTCAAATGATCGTAGAGTGACCAATCCTGAAAATACTCATCCCTACGATACAAGGAAAATTAGGCAATGATGATGTTTCCAGTCAGAAGGAGAAATGCTGGTAGCCTAAAAATAAACATGAAGAAGAAGGAATCACATCCATCTGAGAAGACAACATCAACAATGGGGGAGCAGTGATCTGTTAAGGAATAACATCACTAATAAACCTTGAAGAGATGTACCAGCTACAGAGTCCCAAAACTTTGTGGCTGATGAACCAAATGAAGATCCACAGTCAGTAGGAATGTCTCAAAACGTACTACTAATAACCCTTCAGCCACCCAATCCATAATCATAAAGTGTCTACGATCAAACATATGATCGTAGAGTAAGAGTAGGAGGACACCACGATTTCAGCAATGCAGATACTTAAAGCTGGTAGAAGATCTTCTTATCAGAAAAGGTCTAATGAGATGTCAGTGCAAACCACTGCCATAGTATTTCATCTGGAAAGCGCCTCAGGGACAAATCTGACCCTTAGCTCTCTCTAAGAGGTTGGCCCTTCCTGAGCTACCTTATCCCAGAAGGAATAATTGATCTAGTTCATCTCAGAAGAATCAAGTCAGTCAACGATCGTAGATTTGAGTTTGAAAAGGACTAAACTGTTAGACCCCAGATTTTATGAATAAATATTTAATTTTCTCGAAATAATTTTTTAAAAATTATGGTGTGGATTTGATATAATGTTATAGTTGTGGGTAATATTTATAAATTTTGCAAAGTACGCAAGTTGTTATATAATATGCGATTGGTCGGGGAATATTCGTTTTAGCAGGGAATATTCATACAACGGCATAATCATTGGTGGACCCCCCACAACGGAATTATTATCGAATTGAGAAAACGACAAAAATACTTTATAAAAATAACGGCGGAAGTTTTAACGTTAATTGTTGAACTACCCGGTAGTAAAAGTACAGTAATACGCGTGGTTACATAGTAGCACACGGTATTGATTATTGACGCTTACGTGAGAAGTCACTCAGTTATACTCAATTATTGCTACAGTAATTGTTGCATCATATCTATCATATTATGGATTCAATTATGGTCAGTATCATCTGCATAAAATGTTTTTATTAAATCAATACTTGAGACGACAAAGTTATTCATATTATAAATTGTAATATTTACAATGTCTAGAAGTTCTGTCAAAGAGAGGTTTGGTCACCTAATTGCGCGCCAATAGGGAGAAATTCTTATTGGAAAGCCCCTTCTTTCCTGGGAACGACCTGGTTGATAAATATTGTGAGTTATAATATTAATGATGAATGTTGTTCGGAGTTGAATTTGGAGACGCGGACGTGATATTTGAGTCCGGAACGACGAAATTAGTAAAAATAGTCTATAAATACAAAATTTTTCGAAATTCACTATTTGGTCAAAAAGTCAACAGTTGACTTTTTCGGAAAAGTCAAACTTCAAAATTTCAAAATTTATATTTTTGATAAAAATAGTTTCATTATGTTGGAATTGTTTGTGTTAGTGAAAAGCGACATTTATTCCGATGATAATTGATGTCTAGGGGTTATATTGATAAATCGGGTAATTCATCAGATAAATGAGCTATTAATTGCTACTAATTCACATGCTTACATAACTATTTGTTCACATGTGAGCACTATTGAATCACATTCATGTACTATTAGGAGAGTTGGTGCATGATTGATAATACTTGCATGACTAAGTTAAAAATGAAGGTATAGTTGAAGGTACTATACTGTAATTAAAATTTTCACATGATTATACTATTTATTCACATGATTGTACTATTGACTCACATTATTTACTATTAGGGGAGTTGGTGCAAGTTTGATAATACTTGCAAGACTAAATTAAAAATAAAGAAAAAGAGGAAGGTATTATACTGTAATTTTCGAGCCCCAAAACGTGCAATTATCGAAACTATATTTTCCTATAAATAGAAGCTCATCCTTCCTTCATTTCTCACCAATTCACTAAAGCTTTAGAGCGATTATTATAGAGAGAAATTATAGAGAGAAAGAAGAAGAGAAATCTGCTACCTCACTATTCCAGTATCCAGTTTTCCAAGGTAGGGAATATTATTTGTTGTACTCGTAGGGAATATTATTTCTTTCTTATCCATGAAGAGAACTTCTGTTATTCTATTCTTTATTATTCTATTGTAATAACCTGTATACGCGGGCTACCCTATACTTGGTGAAATTCTTCTCTTATTCCATCCTTTATCATTCTGTTGGAACGTCCTGTCTGTGCGTTTACGCCGGACCTGGTTCCGTCTTTATTATTCTGTTGGAATATCCTGTCTGTACGTTTTACGCCGGACCTGGTTCCTTCTTTATTATTCTGTTGGAATATCCTGTCTGTGCGTTTTACGCCGGACCTGATTCCGTTATTTATTATTCTGTTGGAATAACCTGCCTGTGCGGTCTATCGCATGCCTGGTGATTTCTTTTGTTATTCCATTTCTTATTATACTCAGTTGGTTAAGGTTTTGACTTCTATACTCCATGAAATTAGTAGAATATCCTTGATATTTGCGCTTCATCCAGTATCTTTTCATTGAAACATTCTTCTGAGCATTCTTGAATTTTACTCCACAAAGCAATATCATGTTGACAATTTGGACGTTATTTATTCCTGGATAAAATAATTCTTGAACTTGTTTTATTGAATTCTTATATCATTGTCATTATCCTCATGTTTATATTTTGTTGAAAGTCATCTGTGGCCTGTAGTGCATAGATGGACTTGGTATGATTATGACCAGGGATTATTCGGTGTAATCATGACCGTAATGTTACAAATGATGTGGTAAAAGTCCTCATTGGCCCGTAGTGCATTGATGGACAGTTGTTGGCATGATCATGACCATTAATGAATACACAAATATTCTTGGCCCGTAGTGCATGGATAATTGTGGTCGTGATACTAAAGAATATCCTTGGCCGTAGTGCAGGGGTGATTCGATGATGTGGATTATTTATTAAGCCGAGTCCCAGCTATAAAAGTGATGAAAAACCTTTTAAATCATAAAAGATAGTAGATTTTATTCTCTACTTGACTCTTTTAATGGATTGCTTGTTCCGCTGCAGTTAAACTTGATGTTTGTTATATTGTATCAGTTTAACACTGTTTAAGGCTAATGATAATTTATTCCGCATTATCTTAGTCATAATATTTCCTACTGGGCTAGTTGAGCTCACCCTTTTTACTTTCATTGTTCTCTTCAGGAAATGAGAACGTAGCAGGGACTAGTCGGGGAACGGAGTGATGGTCCTAGATGATGCATTAGTAGTCCTCACTATTATGTGAAATAGTGTGATAATAATTGTAATGAGGACTCCATTGAGTTTGTATAATTTCTAGATGACAATATTTATATTCAAACTCACAGCATATGTTTTGTCGTATTGTACACGACTGTTGTATAATTAAGTTATATTTGAATTTTGTACCATGTAAGTGGCGACCCAAGATGGGTGACGTATACCTAATTTTGGGGGCGTCACAGTTGGTATCAAAGCTTAGGGATATGATCCCTGGCTAAGATGTGAGGCTAGAACTAGGAGGGGAGAGACGGAGAATTCCTTCGCTAGTATGACCTATCTAAGTTTATTTGGTATTTAATTGGTCGGTCAAAGTATAGAGATAATATGTGATATGTTATTTAACCCTTGTTTTGTGACAGTATTTGAAAATGGCATTCGAGAATGTTGAGAACATCAATGGAGCACAAGAGACCGTTGAGTCTCCACAGATCAATAACCAAGACAATGTGCATTAGGAAGGAGACATTCCTCAGGCAAACAACAACACTGACCAAATGGTGAATGATGAGATGGTCAGAGGCTTTATGCAATTCATACAACAACAAAATAACTCTCGGACGGTCACCGCTAAGCAGTTCAAGGAGCTGGGACCACCGGAGTTTAAAGGAGAGCCAAAATAACTTAAGGCGGAAGCATGGATAAAGCAGATCACCAAGATATTTGATGTATTGGGATGCTCCGAGGAACAAAAGGTTCCCTTCGCCACCTTCATGATGCGTGAAGAGGCAGATTACTGGTGAGAATCTGTAAAACGTACCCAGCCTGACGCACTCAAGATGTCTTGGGAGAAGTTCCAAGAGCTATTCAACGACAAGTACTTTCCCGAGAGTATTCGTCACATAAAGGAGGTGGAGTTTATTAAGCTAGAGCAAAATAATATGTTCGTGTCGCAGTATGAGGCTAAATTTGCCGAGTTGTCCCGGTTTGCATCCCACTTGGTGGATAATGAAGAGCGAATGACGCGAATGTTTTTGCGAGGTTTGAAACCTGAGATACGTCAACATCTTATTTCTCATAAATTGTGTTTGTATTCAGATGTTGTAAATAGGGCTCAGTTAGTAGAGCGCGATAATGAGTCAACGCAATCAAAAGAGAATAGTCGGCAAAATGATAATACCAGTGAGAGCAGTCATCGAAGCGGTGACAACAAGCGTGAAGGGAATCAACATGTCAAAAATGGTAACTAATTCGGTGGTAATCATGGTCAAAATAATAAGAATAGACATTTCAAGAAGAGAAGGTTCAACAATGACGTGAATACGTCGACACCAGCAACCGTTTCAAAGGAAGGAGAACGACCACCTATCATATGTTTCAAATGCGGAGGAGAGGGACATATCAGTCCAAATTGCACGATGCCGTCCAAGGCATGTTATAATTATGGAAGAGAAGGTCACCTAGCCCGATTTTGTCGTTCATCGAATACAAGTTCAGCTAGGATGGAGGCACCAAAGACCGTTCCAGAAAAGTCAAAACCGGTAGTGCAAGGGAGAGCGTTTTTCATGACTTCTCAAAAAGCGAGTAACCCGAACGAAGTTAGACCGGGTTAGTTAAATTGCGAAGTCTATACCTTATAAGATACCGATTCTACCTATTATTTTATCTCTCTTGCTTGCGTTCAACGTTTAAATTTGACTCCGGAGAAGTTAAACTTTGACTTATTGGTTAAAACTTCGTTAGTAGGAGCCTTCGTTACCTCTACTATTTTTAAATCTTGTTTGATTCAAATAAACACTTTCACGTTACCTGTCAATCTTATCTCTTTGAAAATACTTGCATTGATGTGATTTTTGAAAACAATTGGTTAACTACTCATCATGCTTTTTGTAAGGTTGTTAGCTTTTATACTCCTAACCAACCTGTTATGCGAATTTAAGCAATCAAACCACTAAAGTCAATCATTGTCATATCAAGCCATAAGTAAAGAGCCCCGATCCTTTCGTTGTGTGGAATGCACCAAAGCCAGACTTTCTGTAGGCAACATTGTGAATAACGATGGCAAGTTGATAGGTATCAATGTGACGTACTACCCAAGTCTTGGATGAGAGTCACAGTTTTTAAATGACATTCCTATTGTTAATAAATTTCTTGACGTATTCTAGAAGACTTCTTAACCTACCACTAGAGCGTGAAATCGAATTTTGTATTGACCCCAGTACAAAACCCATTTCTTCAACCCTTAAATATTTCTTCAACCAAAACGAACGTATAATGCGCCAAAGACATTGGCTCAAGCTGTTGAAGAATACGATCGTACCATTTAATACCATCGTGGGAAAGCGAACGTGGTAGCTGACGCGTTGAGTAGAAGATCGTATGCGTTTATAAGTGCAAATATACGAACCCCCATGAAGATAACGAATATACGAGTAGAATCGACTTTAATCGATAAAGTTAAAGCCGCTCAAGCTACACACCTGGAGCTGATGAATGTGAAGAATTAAGAAGGTTCAAGAGGGCATTATTCTTGAAGCAAGAATCGACGAAGAGAAGAAATCACAACCCTCGATTTAATTGGCCCATTTGAAATCCTCGATAGAGTAGGAACTGTGACCTATAGACTCGTTTTACCGCCAGGTATGTCGCGTGTTCATTACGTTTTCAACGTATCGACGTTACGTAAATATGTGGACGACCTGAATCACATTATTAATTTAGAACCGGACGAGATATCAGAAGATTTAACGTATGAGGAGATACGTGTTAAAATCTTGGATAAGAAGGATCATATTCGACGCTCAAAGGTTATAGCTCAAGAGTTAGAATTTGAAGTGAAGTCAATGTATCCTCACCTGTTCGGCATACCAGGTACGTACGTAAATTTTGAGGGCGAAATTCCATAAGGAGGGGAGATTGTGAGACCCCAGATTTTATGAATAAATATTTAATTTTCTCGAAATAATTTTTTAAAAATTATGGTGTGGATTTGATATAATGTTATAGTTGTGGGTAATATTTATAAATTTTGTAAAGTACGCAAGTTGTTATATAATATTCGATTGGTCGGGGAATATTCGTTTTAGCAGGGAATATTCGTACAACGGCACAATCATTGGTGGACCCCCCACAACAAAATTATTGTCGGATTGAGAAAACGACAAAAATACTTTATAAAAATAACGACGGAAGTTTTTCCGTTAACTGTTGAACTACCCGGTAGTAAAAGTACAGTAATACGCGTGGTTACATAGTAGCATACAGTATTGATTATTGACGCTTACGTGAGAAGTCACTCAGTTATACTCAATTATTGCTACAGTAATTGTTGCATCATATCTATCATATTATGGATTAAATATTGCAATTCATATTATAAATTGCAATATTTACGATGTCTAGAAGTTCTGTCAAGGAGAGGTTTGGTCACCTAATTGCTCGCTAATAGGGAGAAATTCTTATTGGAAAGCCCTCTCTTTCCTGGGAACGACCTGGTTGATAAATATTGTGAGTTATAATATTAATGATGAATCTTGTTCGGAGTTAAATTTGGAGACGCGGACGTGATATTTGAGTCCGGAACGACGAAATTAGTAAAAATAGTCTATAAATACAAAATTTTCCGAAATTCACTATTTGGTCAAAAAGTCAACAGTTGACTTTTTCGGGAAAAGTCAAACTTCGAAATTTCAAAATTTATATTTTTGATAAAAATAGTTTCATTATGTTGGAATTGTTTGTGTTAGTGAAAAGCGACATTTATTCCGATGATAATTGATGTCTAGGGGTTATATTGATAAATCGGGTAATTCATCGGATAAATGAGCTATTAATTGCTACTAATTCACATGCTTATATAACTATTTGTTCACATGTGGGTACTATTGAATCACATTCATGTACTATTAGGGGAGTTGGTGCAAGATTGATAATACTTGCATGACTAAGTTAAAAATAGAGGTATAGTTGAAGGTACTATACTGTAATTAAAATTTTCACATGATTATACTATTTATTCACATGATTGTACTATTGACTCACATTATTTACTATTAGGGGAGTTGGTGCAAGTTTGATAATACTTGCAGGACTAAATTAAAAATGAAGAAGAAGAGGAAGGTATTATACTGTAATTTTCGAGCCCCAAAACGTGCAATTATCGAAACTATATTTTCCTATAAATAAATGCTCATCCTTCCTTCATTTCTCACCAATTCACTAAAGCTTTAGAGCGATTATTATAGAGAGAAATTATAGAGAGAAAGAAGAAGAGAAATCTGCTACCTCACTATTCCAGTATCCAGTTTTCCAAGGTAGGGAATATTATTTTTTGTACTCGTAGGGAATATTATTTCTTTCTTATCCATGAAGAGAACTTCTGTTATTCCATTCTTTATTATTCTATTGTAATAATCTGTATACGCGGGCTACCCTATACTTGGTGAAATTCTTCTCTTATTCCATCCTTTATCATTCTGTTGGAACGTCCTGTCTGTGCGTTTATGCCGGACCTGGTTCCGTCTTTATTATTCTATTGGAATATCCTGTCTGTGCGTTTTACGCCGGACCTGGTTTCGTCTTTATTATTCTGTTGGAATATCCTGTCTGTGCGTTTTACGCCGGACCTGATTCCGTCTTTATTATTCTGTTGGAATATCCTGTCTGTGCGTTTTACGCCGGACCTGATTCTGTTATTTATTATTCTGTTGGAATAACCTGCCTGTGCGGTCTATCGCATGCCTGGTGATTTCTTTTGTTATTTCATTTCTTATTATACTCAGTTGGTTAAGGTTTTGACTTCTATACTCCATGAAATTAGTAGAATATCCTTGATATTTGCGCTTCATCCAGTATCTTTTCATTGAAACATTCTTCTGAGCATTCTTGAATTTTACTCCACAAAGCAATATCATGTTGACAATTTGGACGTTATTTATTCCTGGATAAAATAATTCTTGAACTTGTTTTATTGAATTCTTATATTATTGTCATTATCCTCATGTTTATATTTTGTTGAAAGTCATCTGTGGCCTGTAGTGCATAGATGGACTTGGTATGATTATGACTAGGGATTATTCGGTGTAATCATGACCGTAATGTTACAAATGATGTGGTAAAAGTCCTCATTGGCCCGTAGTGCATTGATGGACAGTTGTTGGCATGATCATGACCATTAATGAATACACAAATATTCTTGGCCCGTAGTGCATGGATAATTGTGGTCGTGATACTAAAGAATATCCTTGGCCGTAGTGCAGGGGTGATTCGATGATGTGGATTATTTATTAAGCTGAGTCCCAGCTATAAAAGTGATGAAAAACCTTTTAAATCATAAAAGATAGTAGATTTTATTCTCTACTTGACTCTTTTAATGGATTGCTTGTTCCGCTGCAGTTAAACTTGATGTTTGTTATATTGTATCAGTTTAACACTGTTTAAGGCTAATGATAATTTATTCCGCATTATCTTAGTCATAATATTTCCTACTGGGCTAGTTGAGCTCACCCTTTTTACTTTCATTGTTCTCTTCAGGAAATGAGAACGTAGCAGGGACTAGTCGGGGAACGGAGTGATGGTCCTAGATGATGCATTAGTAGTCCTCACTATTATGTGAAATAGTGTGATAATAATTGTAATGAGGACTCCATTGAGTTTGTATAATTTCTAGATGACAATATTTATATTCAAACTCACAGCATATGTTTTGTCGTATTGTACACGACTGTTGTATAATTAAGTTATATTTGAATTTTGTACCATGTAAGTGGCGACCCAAGATGGGTGACGTATACCTAATTTTGGGGGCGTCACATAAACGATCGTAGTGCAACCGCAGGGATCGTAGAAGACAACTCAACGATCGTAGTTCTACCAAAGGGTACTCAAGTTCACAAGGAGCATGAAGAATGAGACATCTGCTAAGTTATTTAAGTTAAGGAGATAAGTTCGAATTCATCAGTGATTGAGCTATGCTGCATCGAAGTAAGGAGAAAAGACAAAGCCATTCACTGCAGCATCTCTTAGAAATTGATCGTTGAGTCATCAAATGAAAGCGTAGAGTCTATACCTATCTCATCATGTTACTCTACGAATCAAAATGTCAACGGTCAAAGCCACGTCAATTAAACGTCCACTCCTCTAATAACTAAAAAGTTGTGGGGAGTTACAGCTCATTACTGGGCAACGTGCAACCAATGGACAGTTGACACATCACTGAGTATGCAGAGTTAGAAGGAACTGCCATAAAGACAAGTTCAAATCTGCAGACAGTTACCGAAAGATATCGAACCTTTCTCCCTCCTATTTTCAAAACCCTAGAAAGCTTTTCAAGAGCAAAATCAGTTAACCCCCAGAGCCTCACCAACCAGACTGCCATCTCGTATAAATCTCTCTAAATCAAACACCCACAGTCTTCGAACGATTCAAATGGAGAACTGGCAAGTTATTACCGGCATTCAACTTGGAACCAAATCGTTTGAGAAGTCGGAGAAGAAGTTCAGGGACATACTTACACTCGTAAAGGAAGCTGGGTTTTCAGAATGTCTCGAGGCGAGTAATCGTGTATAGATTGACCTGGTTAAGGAATTCTACTCAAACGTCTCCATAAACTCTGGAACTCTTTCTACCAAGGTTAAAGGTCAGTATCTCAAGTTAAAATCTTCCGACCTCAATCAATGCCTAGGTTTTCCTAACCAAGGGCTAAAGAACCTTGATAATGTCAACACTGAACTATCAAAGGAAGTTATGGGGTATCAAAGAAACCCTAGTTTCAAGGACATGAAGAAGAAGGAGTTTCCTGAGCAATATGAGTTCTTTGCTGAAATTGTAACAACCCGATATTTTCTATATAAATAAATAAGAAATTTTGCGTATAATTTTTTTTTTTATATATTAAGGATGAGGATTTGTACAAGATAATATATATATATATATATATATATATATATATATATATATATATATAAATATATGTATTTATGTGGTAAATAAAAATATATTTATTACATAAATGTTTACAAATAATTTTATTTTATAATAATTAATTTATGGTAGAAATGTTTTATGAATTATTTTCCATGATTATTTAATCATATATTATTTAAATAATATATGAAGTGATTCTTAGAATAATTATAATAATTATTTTATTATATGAATTTTAGTACAAGTTATTAAGTTAATTATTTTACCTTAATTATTAAGGTTAAAATGAGAAATAAATCAGATATGGAATCTAAACCCTAATTTTGGATTATTGTCAAGGTATTAGAATAATAATAATAAATATATTTTGATTTTTTAGTGCTATAAATATATACTGTATGTATGTATTATGGATGGTTGGTCAATTATGGTGTTATATGACAAATCCTAGTTTTACTGTGAAACCCTAATTTAAAACTCGAATACGAGTTCGAAGCTATTTGGTTACTGTGAAATGTGAGCTTAAGACTGTGATATAACTGTGTTATATGTTTTATGTTGTGTATTAAGTGATTGATTAGGTAAACCCTAATTAAAGTTCTAGAAACCTTAATTTCTAATTTAGTAACCCTAATTCGAAATTTTAAAACCTAATTACTAATTTTAAAGCCTAATTGCTAAAATTTATTTTAGTAGATTATTAAGATAATTTGGGAAACCCCAATTCCTAATTAGAGGAACCCTAATTATATCAAGAAAACCCTAAGTATATTTTTAAAACCCTAATTTTCTATTAAAAACCATAATTTTAATTATTTAGTTATAATTAAAATTTTATTGAACTTTAGATATAATTGTTCAAGCCCTAGAAATTATTGGAGATACCTTAAGGATTAAAATCTAGTAATTAAAACCTAGATTCAAGTGTTATGGACAAGAATACCCTTAAATTATTTTATTAGTTTACTAAAATACCCTTTTTGGATTTATTTTTTTTATTAGATTTCTTGCAAATCTTTCCATATCTTGCAAGTCATCACTCTACATTATAGCACATGCTCTATAAATCAGCCAATCCTTATCCTTATTGACACCTTGCAAGCTTAGATGCATGAATCTAAGTAGTATAAAAGGATTAAGAGAGAGAAAGATGTACATTTTTGCTCATTTTTGTACACAACACTCTAGCAAACTCTCTCAAGCCCTAACCCACGAATTCATCTAGTAAATCAGTTCCATAAACAAGCCCCACAAAAATCACTAGCAGATCAGAAGCCAGAAATCAAAGAATCGTTCATAAAAGGTATAAACCCTAGCCGAAAATCTGTCCAATTTTCTGTTGTTAGATTTTATGTTTGATGTGTTAAATATGTTGTTTAAGGTGTCTAGTGATGATCTGGGTTGCTAGATGTTAGATCCATAATATCTAGAGGCTCGGATTTGAGTTTTTGCAAAATCTGGAAAAAAAAATTCAACAGTCGTCTGACAATGAATGTCAGTGGTCATAGATCTTGGTATGATTGGTGTTTTTGTTGTTTTAATGTTTGATCTTGTAGTGTGTCATGAGATCTGTCTTCTAAAATTCATAGGGGGTCCATATCATGCATAGAATGATAGTTATTGTTGGTCAAAGGTCGTTGACCGACCATGACCGGACCATTTCTGGGCAACCCAGAAATGGGTTTTCAGTGACTGACAAGTTCTTGATGAGCTTTGATCTTGCTGCTGGATGTTGTTTTGTTGTTATTAATGTATCTAAGTCGTAGTATATTGGTTAGACTACCTTATTGTACCTTTATATCACTTACATATCACACTAAATTATTTCTATGGACGGTCAAACTAGACCAGACGAACACGGAAGCTATTTTCTGGGTAACCCAGAAAATGCTTGAGCATGTCGTCTGACATGGTTTGACCTACTTAAATCTGCTTGATTTTGTTGTTTTTTTGTTAATGTTTTGTAATGGATCTCTAGATTTACATGTTATCTACCTACTTCAAAGATTAGATCACAGAAATATCACTTAGATCACAAGTAGTGGAAGCCCAAAACTAGCCAGTCGAACTGTTCTTCATTTCTGGGTAACCCAGAAAATGAAGAACAACTCTGACAGCTTGTTCAAGGCTCCAGATCTCTTATGTTATGCATGTTTTGATGATGTTGTTTGTTGGATCGTGTAGTCGTGCACTTGTACTACATTATCTGACCAACAAAATATCCAGAAATACATCACACACGATTTTAATCACGGTCAAAGTAGCTATGTTGTAACTGCCGTATGAATGCTCAAGAACACGAAGAACACCTATAGCGACGGTTCTGTCGCTATAGGTGGTCTTTAGCGACAGATATTATTTATTTTTCCAGAAATTATTAAAAAAATAGAAAAAAATAGTTTTTAATTATTAAAAATACAAAATAAATTATTAAAAATTATTTTAAATTCTGAAAATTAGTTTTTAATTATTTTAAATATATTTCATAATTATTTAATATTTTTAGAATATTAAAAGTATTTAATTTATTTAATTATAATATTAAATAAATTATTTAAAAATGATTTCAATATTTGAAAAATTATTTAAAATTATATTATGATATAATAAAATATTTTAAGTTATTTTTAATAACTTTTAATATTTAAAGGTAAATTTCATTAATTAATTATTATTAATGATATTAAAGTTATTTAATAATTATATTAAATAATTTAGTTTAAAAATGATTTTAATATTCTAATAATCATTTTAAATGAAAATAAAGTGTTTAAAGATATTTTAAGTTATAAAACATAACTTTTAATATTTAAAGGATAATTTCATTAATAATTTAATATTAATAATTATTATTTTATTATTATGATATTAAATGTATTTAATAATTATATTAAATAAATAGTTTGAAAATGGTTTTATTAATTTAAAAAATCATTTAAAAGGGATATAAATGAATTAAAAATATTTTAAGTTATACTTAATGACTTTTAATATTTTGATAAATGAAATATTAATACTTTAATATTAATGATAATTATTTAAAAATAATTTTAAATGTTTTAAAAATCATTTAAGGGTAATATTAATACTTTAAAAGTATTTTTAGTTATTATAAATAACTTTAACCTTTTGGAAATGATTTCATTAATAGTTTAATATTAATTAAATATTAATGATAATAGAATTGATTAGTATTTAAATCATTTAAATATGATTCCAGTGTTTGAAAATTCATGATAGATTATAATAAATATTTTAAAATTATATTAAGTCATTTAAAAATAATATGACTAATATTTATAGATGTTGAGTTACAGGACAGAGTCATAGACTCGATAATTACACAATAAAGCTGTCGGTAGACCGACATGTTTCAGAAATTGATCTGGACTTATATATTTTGATTGTATAAGTGATTATTTGTGATTCAATGGTTATTAAACATATGTGGCAATGTGATTAGGGTAGGTGCTGACTGCAATAAGCAGTGTTATGTGTTTTAGTATTTTGTTCTAATCGAACGAACGATCTTATTAATGATAGGTCGTGAGATAAACGATAAACTTAAGTTGTGAACTGTAAGCAGCGCATCAGGCAAGTATCTAAACCTTATGCACTCCTTTTATTCCGTGCAAACAGGTATATTAGGTTAAGCAAGTTTCTAACCTTTGTATTTTCTTTATGCAATGGATGTGAGTAAGAATGTTTCTAAACTATATTATTACTGTACAGATTATGAACCTTATATTATATAAGCTCATTGAATATCAACATGTTAGTATATGATAATTTGGATATATATATATATACTCTGTTCGTTAATTTCTAGAAATGATTATACCAGTGTTCCCACTTGGATAATCATTGTATTTAATCACATGTTGATATACCTTTTTCAATTACCAGTATACATATATGTTGAATTATAAATTATTGGTGGCAAGATAAAACCTTTGCTTTAGAACCCAGACAAGTATGAACATCCCTATACGGGAAAATTTTTATGCGCTCCGGCGGACAAAGGATGAACGATAACATCGTTATAGTAATATAGTATTGATCAATGCAGGGCATAACGGGCTGATCACCCCCCGTGCCCGTAAGTTATGACGGTTTGCAGATGAATTTCTGTCTTACCCTATCGAAAATTAAAACAATGTTCATGGCATGTCACCATAACCCCAGATATAGCCTATACGTAGTTTCAAAACTTTGAAAGAGAGTTGTTATGTTGTTATTATTATTTCAGAATACTTCACAACTATTGCCTGGTTGTAGAAGAATAGTACAAAGAAAGTATTTAAATTCTTTCAGATTATATATATATATATATATATATATATATATATATATATATATATATATATAATTGCTATTACTTGCTGGGCACTCAAATGCTCATCCTTGCTTAAATTTAAATGTTTTCAGCTATATGTGAACGACCATAGAGCTCTGCTAAGAACAAAGGGAAAGGGAAGGTTGCTGAATGAATGTTATCTTATGTAATAGTTAACTCTATTAAGACAAGTATGATATATATTATCTATCATGGTTTGTAATGAATGTTTAAAGGTTACGTACTTGGGATAAGACTCTAATGATATGTTAATTAAGTTGACTTTTATATTATTGTTATTATTATTAGTATTATTCCGCTCATAGAAATGGTATCGTGAAGAACCGAATTCGAGTTTCAAGTACTCGAGTTTGGGGTCCTCACAGAAATAGTTGGAAAGTGCATACTGTGTAAGAACACTGCACATGACACAGTGATCGACCAGCAGTTGAAAATTATGTCAGCAATAGTTCTGAAGAAACAAATCGACTTTGGAGCTATCTTGTTTGATCAGATCTCCAAGTGGGTAGAGAAGGCTGAGAAGAAGCCCTTGACTAAGGTATTTCATGGGAGGTTGCTGAGTATCATACTGAAGAAAAAGCTAGGGGAAAGATCAAGGATGATGAGGGAAAAACCCTGAATGTGCACAAAGTAATGTCTCCACAGTTATTTGAAAACTGGAAGAAGAACCCCAAGGAGAACAAGAGGCTGATAGCTGGGAGCAGCAGTAGAGCCTTTGCTAAGAAAAGGAAGATAGTAGAGACAGAGAGCTCTGAGTCTGATGACTCTGCAGTAGCTGAAATCACACCAGCCAGAAAGAAATCAAAAGTGGTGAAAAGAGCTGGTGATGTGAAGAAACCCCAGGCCCCCACCAAGGAGAGTCTCCTCCTTGAATAAAGATAAGAAAGAAAAGGACCAAACTGCTGAAACCATAAAGAGAAGAAGCAGCAGGTTGCTTCGAGGGCCTGTCAGCAAGAAAGCTACGGTGGAAGACAAACAAGCCTTATCTTCTCAAATTAATACATCTACTGAAGAAAGGGACGTGGAGTCAGCAGAAGGGGAAGAAACAGAAGATGTAGTTCAGTTCCCATAGTAAGCATCCAGCAATGAGAATAAAGCAGATGTGATGAAGAAAAGTGTAGAAACTGCTGAAGAAGATAAGTGCTCAAGCCCCATGGCCAATCCTCCGAGCAGTCACTCTGATGAAGAAAAAGAAATTCATGATGATCAAAGTAAATCCCCAAATGCAACTGCCCCAACCAGCCTAGAGAATGGGTCAGAAAATGCTATTCAAGAAGAAGAAGAAGAACATGTCCCCTCAAACCAAGAAAGCTCTCATGATGGCTCAGAAAGTGATGAGGCCAACAAAGAAGAGTCTGCTCCTGCCAGTGCTGATCTCCAAAGAAGTTTATCTGATGAGCAAGAGGAAACAGAGACTGAAGAAGAAGAAGAAGAAGAAGAGTCTGTCTCTCCAATAGTTGAACCTCCACGAAGAAAGAAGAGCTACAAGCGGCAAGCCCAGTTTGCCTCCAAAAGGAACAGCAGCCAATCAAATGCCATCATTGAATTAAGTGATGATGAATCTGTATCCCCAGGAGAAGATGCTGAAGAAGAAGCCAGCAGTGAAGAAGAATCTAAGGAAAGACTTGCTGAAGAAAGTTCTGATAATGAAATTCAGCAAGAAGGTTTTTCTGTTGAAGATGCTGAAGAAGGTTCTGATAATGAAATACAGCTAGAGGAATTCCCTGCTGAAGATAATCAAGAAAGTTCAGGCTCCGAGAGAGAAGTGATTAAAGGAGATTCTGGTTCTGCACCTCAAGAAGCAGACGAACAAGAAGATTATCCAGTTCCCTCTCCTGAAAGATTTGATAGAAGTATCATAGAGGAAGTATCAAATATTCTGACAGATGCTCCACCAGAAAGATGGTTCTTCCAGTGGATGCCATGGCTCAAGGCCCACACTGAAAAAGATGGAAGCTCCTTCAGTTAGTGTTACAAGCAGTTTCTAAGCATAGAACTGGTGGCTCAGAACTTTACAAAAGTAAAGAAGTTTGCTACCAAACTGATCAAAGACCAACCTCACTTCAAGGTCTATCGACAGGCTAAGAATCTCTATATCCCCTACGATCGTAGAGTGGATTCTGAAGGAAGAAGGAACATGACCAAGGAGCTAATCGTAGAGTCTGTTCACTCTACTACTGCTGATGCCCAAGTCCAAGTCCAAAACCAAAAGCCTTTTTATGATCAAGCACTACTATCAGACACTCCATCATCCTCTGCAAGCAATTGGTACTCCACGATTGTTAAGATTATCCAAACCTTTGAAAATCTGTCCAAAGATGATGATCATAGAGTCCAATCCATTGCTCAACCTGAAGCTGCCAATCAAGAGGATCAATCTGCTTTGGAGAAGGAACTACTAAAGAGCTCTGATGATCTAAGAAAGAAGATATCTATGTTCACTGAAGAATCATAGAAGCAGACAGCAGCAGGAGATGGTTCTTTCCAGCACAAGCTTCAAGCTATCTTGGCTGATGTATCTCTCAAACTCCAAGAGAGAGATAGCATCTATCAAAAGGCCATCCAAGATCAGAAGGCAGTAGCTCTACAAGTTCAGGAGGCCAATGCAAAGCAGATCGAAGCCCTCTCTGACAAGATTGACGATCTAAAATAATCCTTCTCTGTGCAACTTAAGCTCGGCCAGCAAGAACTAAAGTTTGAAGTTGCAAACTCCTCCTACCTGATGGAGCAGCTTATGTCCAATATGGAGCAGCTCTCTCAAATGATTGATGACAAAAAGGGGGAGAAAAAGAGGCAAAGAAAGAAGAGGAGCAAAAGGCACTCGAAGAAGAGCAGAGGGTTAAGGGAGAAGAAGCCAAAGAAGAAGAAAGTAGCAGCAGATAAAGAATCATCATCTGAGGGGGAGCCTGAAGATGATGATACCAAAATCGCAGAAGCTGAAGGGGAGCCAGATCAGAAAGGTGATGAAGGGGAGCCAAACAAAGATAGAAGGTCATCATCTGAGGGGGAGCAAGAGCAAGAAGCAGAAACAGATGAGTAGCTGATCAACAAGCATCCTGAAAACATACATGGAGCCAAGGAGGTACATCTCTAACCTGTTAGGAATGTTCTGGATCCAGGATGTAGAATCTCTTATTGTATAAATTGCCATATCAATATAAATGACATTCATGATTAACTGTCTTAGAATACAGCTGCTCACTGTATATAAGATTCATTCATAACATGCATACACACTTATTATTTTTTGTCATAATCAAATAGGGGAGATTGTCAGGAATAAGCATGTGAATGCTATTCCTATTTATATATGATTTGACTATGATATATATATATATATATATATATATATGTATGTATGTATATGAATGAATAATATGCAAGTATGCTTGCATTAAGAAAAGTTATAAAGTCCTTTGATAGATAATAGAAATATATGTACAAGGACTTAGAATGAATTGATCAAATATGTTAGGTTGATCCTACATGAGCAAAACAGCATTGTAAAGTCTTTAAAAAGAAATGATGTACAAGGACTATAAATATAGAAAGATCAAGCTTGTTAGGTTGATCTTATAATGTAATAGATAGGCCAGTCTGATCGTCGAGCACTGCACCAAAAGTTGTAGTCTGCCAGGTGAGTCAAGGTTAACTAGGGAGCTATCGAGGCAGAATAGGAGTATGCAAGATAGTAGATCTCGGAGTTCGTAGACTGCCAGGGGAAACGAAGAAGGATCGTAGTGTATCAAGAAGAGCTTCCTCGGGATCGTAGTGTGTTGAGAAAGTCATGTTTAGAATCGTAGAGACAACCTACCTATGAGCCGAACGATCATCTGCCGAAGCCGAGTCCAAAACGTAGACTACACTCAGAGTCGTAGAGCCTAGTGATGTCGAAGCCAAGTCAAGGATCGTAGACTACACTCTGAGTTCGTAGAGTCCATTGAGTGCATACAGAGATCGTAGTGGGGCAAGATCAGATGAAGACTGTGACACCCCCAAAATAGGTATACAACACCCATTATGAGTCGCCAAATACATGGTACATAAAGCAAACTACAACTTCAATAATACAAATGTCGTGTGGAATACGACAATACATACTGTGAGTTTAAATACAAATATTGTCTTCTAGACAATATCCACACTCAATTAAGTCCTTATTACAATTATTCAAACACTATTTTACAGAAATAGTGAGGACTACTAAAATATCTTTCTAGAACCATTACTCCATACCCCGACTCGATCCTGCTATGTTCTCACATCCAGAGAAGAAAAATGGAACAAAAAGGAAAAGGGTGAGCTCAACTAGCCCAGTAAAGAATATTATGACTAAGATAATATACAAAAAATTATCATTAGTCTTCAACAGGAAAAAATCTGATAAAATATAATAGACAACAAGTTTTAGATCAACAACTGCAGCGGAAACAGCAATCCATTAGAAGAGTCAAGTAGAGAATGAGTTCTACTATCTTCTAAGATTTAAAAGTCCATCATCAATATTTTATCCCTGTAACAACAATCAATATACATCTTTAATCAATATTCATCTTTGCACTACAGGCCAAAGATATTCATTTGTATCACCAGTTGGTCATGTTTATCTCAACACATGTTCATCTTTGCACTATGGGCCAAAGATATTCATGAGTTAATCATTCATCTTTGCACTACAGGCCAAAGATATTCAATAATATCATCATTTAGGACTGAGGATGATGAAAAACATTTTAGAGAAAACGAATCCAGTGAGATAATAGAACAAATATTAGGGATTCGTATTACAGTTTTATCCAAGTTCAATAATACTTCATAATAACCAATTTTGAAGCAGAATTCAAAAATAAAGACCAAAATATGGATACAATCAAAGATAGAAACCATAATAGACATTTTGGATAAAAAGAAGAAAATTTTATTTTTCGGTGAATAGTATTGTATTCGTAAATAGTGACGTATACGTGAATAGTGCCGTATACGAGAATAGTAACCCCGACACCAAAAAGTTCCAAATTTGATAAAAACTTCAGATAAATATTTCGGCATAATGATATTGAAAGAATAATATCATTAGGAAGAAAATAACATCCCTTACCTCAAAATATCAGTACTTCTGGTCGGAATACCGGTATAAGGCTGAAAGAAACTTACTCTGATGAATAGAAACTCTCAAAGTATCTAAATACTCACAAAATACACTCAATAATCTAGAGAGAGAAAGAGAGAAAACTTGTTTCTGGTGTGATTTTCAATTCTAACTTAGCCCTCTATTTATAGGAAATTGTTAGCACGCCGAAGCAGACTTAACCTGCAACTTGATGGCTTTACCTGATACTATTCAATCCTACCACATTTGAATAAAAATCTCAGCACATTTCTTCATCAACCAAGAGTGGGGCCCACCAATTCTAGAATTTTCTACCAAAATGATAAACTCCGAAAATTCAACAATTTCTGAACCAGTCATCTCGTAAAATTCATAATAAATCATGCGTTCATTTTTAACGGTTCAAAATTTGTGGACATATACTCAACTTATATATGTATAACATATCCAAAAATTACCACGATCCAACGGTCGGATTAAAAATTATAACCCCCGCAATATATCTCAAAAATCCTGATTTTTAATACCTCCATTCTGACAAAAAAACAGATAAAAACCTCAACATTAACTCCTTCATTTTTAACCATAATAAATATATCCAACATTTATATCCTAATAAAATAAATATTTCCTTCTCATATAAATCAATAATTAATTATTCACAAATAATATTACAGAATCACAATTATGACAACCAGGCCGTTCCTAGGAAAGAGGGTGCTTTCCAATAAGGATTTCTCCTTACTGGCGCGCAATTAGGTGACCAAACCTCTCCTTAGACAGAATTTTCTAGACATTGCCAATAATGTTATCTAATAATATTATTCAAATAATATGAATTATTGATCTGATAATGGGAAATACTGTGCAATAACAATTATTGAAACACAATAATATAAATTATCAACGCAACAATTATTGAATCAATAAAATAAAATATTGAACAGTAACTACTGTAACAATTATTGAGTAGTGTCTTCCTTCCTAAGAATCAATAATTTCAAATACTGTGCAATCCGTGTGCTACTGTGCAACCACGCGTATTACTGTATTTTTAACCACCGGGTATTCCAACAGTGTTAACGGTAACAACTACGCCGTTATTTATAAAAACTTAATTTTATCGTTATATTCATCCAACCGTTTTCTGTTATGGGGCCCACAAATAGCTGCGCCGTCGTACGAATATTCCCCGACAGAAAGAATATTCTACGACCAAACGAATATTCCCCGACAAAATGAATATTTTATAACCACTTGCTTATTTTGCAAAATTTTCACCTTTCACCCATAACCAAAATATTATATCAAATTAACACCTTATTATTCACAATAATAATTAGAGGAAAATTTGATTTTATTCATTAATAAGTTGGGGTCTTACAACCTCCCCTCCTTATGAAATTTCGTCCTCGAAATTGACGTACGTACCTGGTGTTTCGAAAAGGTGAGGATACCTCGCTTTCATTTCTGATTCTAACTCCCAGGTCATCTCTTCAATAGCATGGTTTCTCCACAAAACCTTAACTTGTGGTATAACCTTCGTGCGTAGGACATGCTCTTTCTTATCCAAGATCTTAACATGTGACTTTTCGTACGTTAAATCATCGGCTATCTCGTCTGGTTCTAACACAATAATATGGTTCGGGTCTTCCACATATTTACGAAGCATGGATATATGAAAAATATTATGAACACGAGACATACTTGGAGGGCGAGTCTATAGGCCACATTTTCTATTCGGTCAAGAATCTCAAATGGACCAACAAATCTTGGATTGAGCTTTTCTCTCTTTCCAAATCTTGTAACTCCCTTCCATGGAGCAACACGTAACAGTACATGATCTCCAATATTAAACTCCACGTCCTTTCTATGAAGATCAGCATAACTCTTTTGTCGATCTTGTGAGGTTTGAATACGTTGTCGAATTATTTGGATCTTTTCTGTAGTCATGCGTACTAATTCTGGTCCCAACAACGTTGCTTCTCCCACCTCGTCCCAGCATACTGGAGAGCGACATTTTCTTCCATACAAAGCCTCAAATGGAGCCATGCCTATACTTGCTTGATAACTGTTGTTGTAGGAGAATTCTACCAATGGTAGGTACTTATCCCAACTCCCTTTGAAATCTAGGACACAGAGTCTTAATAGATCTTCAAGAGTTTGAATAGTCCTCTCTGATTGTCCGTCCGTTTGAGGATGGTATGCTGAGCTAAATCGTAAATCCGTGCCCATAGCTTTCTGCAAGCTAACCCAAAATCGTGAAGTGAATCTTGGGTCACGATCCGAAACTATGGATACTGGCATGCCATGCAATCTCACAATCTCATTCACGTACATACGAGCAAGACGTTCAAGGGAATAAGTCTCACGTATCGGCAAGAAATGGGCAGACTTGGTTAATCTATTAACAATAACCCAAATCGCATCTATACCTTGAGAAACTTTGGGAAGACCTGTAACGAAATCCATAGTAATGTGTTCTCACTTCCATTCCGGAATCTTAAGTGGTTGCAATGGACCTTTTGGCCCTTGATGCTCCGCCTTTACACGTTGACAAGTTAAACACCTCGAGATAAACTCCGCGATTTCTCTCTTCATATAGTTCCACCAAAATGTATGTCGAATATCATGATACATTTTGGTACTCCCAGGATGGATTGCAAACGGTGTGTTGTGTGCCTCCATCACGATTCTATACTTCAAGTCAGAATCGTTAGGAACACAAAGTCTGGAGTTGAATCTAAGTATTCCTTCTTCATCGATTCTCGCTTCTGGAATAGGACCTTCTTGCACTTTCTTCTTCATACGTATCAGCCCCAGGTCCGTAGCTTGAGCAGCTTTAACTTTATCGATTAAAGTCGGTTCTACTCGTATATTCGCCATCATCATGTGGGTACTTGGAGCCTTCATCTCTATCTCCATCCTTTGCAAGTCATACAAAATGGACCTTTGTGTTAACAACATTGCACTCGTACTCGTATATGATCTTCTACTCAATGCGTCAGCTACTACGTTCGCTTTTCTAGGATGATATTGAATAGTGTGATCATAATCTTTCAATAGTTCAAGCCAACGTCGTTGTCGCATATTGAGTTCTTTTTGGGTGAAGAAATATTTGAGGCTTTTATAGTCCGTATAAATCTCCACTTTCTCCCCATACAAGTAGTGTCTCCAAATCTTCAACGCAAAAACGACTGCTGCCAACTCCAAATCATGAGTAGGATAATTCCTCTCATATTCTTTGAGTTACCGCGAGGCATAGGCTATGACTTTTCCATGTTGCATGAGAACACATCTGAACCCTTTGCCTGAAGCATCGCTGTAGATAACAAACTCATCCGAACCGGATGGTATTATCAGAACAGGTGCCGAAATGAGTCTCCTCTTAAGCTCTTGGAAACTCTTCTCGCATTCTTCGCTCCATACGAATTTTGTATCTTTTCGAGTCAGCAAAGTTAACGGAGTAGCGATTCGAGAAAATCCTTCCACGAATCTTCGATAATAACCAGCTAAGCCCAGAAAGCTGCGTACTTCGGTCACCGACTTCGGTTGCTCTCAACTTTGTATTGCTTCAATCTTTGCCGGGTCAACAGATACTCCATGTTTTGACAGCACGTGCCCAAGGAATGCTACTTCCTCAAGCCAGAACTCGCATTTCTTCAGCTTGGCATAAAGCTTGTTTTCACGAAGCCTTTCAAGTATCAACTTCAAATGGTGCTCATGATCTTCACGGCTTTTGGAATAGATGAGGATGTCATCAATAAAGACAACAACGAATTGATCCAAATATTTCTTGAATACACGGTTCATCATATCCATGAAAGCAGCTGGAGCATTAGTCAATCCAAAAGACATGACTAAGAATTCATAATGCCCGTACCGAGTTCTGAAGGCAGTCTTTGGAATATCCTCAGTTTTAATCTCCAGTTGATGATATCCAGAACGAAGGTCGATCTTTGAAAAGAATTGTGCTCCTTGCAACTAATCGAACAGGTCATCAATGCGAGGTAACGGATACCTATTCTTGGTGGTGACATGGTTCAATTCTCGGTAGTCAATACAAAGTCGCATACTCCCGTCTTTCTTCTTTACGAATAAAATAGGAGCACCCCAAGGAGATGTACTAGGACGAATGAAACTGATGTCTAATAACTCCTGTAGTTGGACTTTTAACTCCTGAAGTTCAATAGGAGTCATTCGATATGGGGTTTTAGAAATGGGTTTTGTTCCCGGTTCAAGGTCAATAAAGAATTCAACATCACGTTCTGGGGGTAGACCGGGAAGTTCTTCAGGAAATACATCGGGAAATTCTCTAACAATAGAAATATTATTCAAATCTGACTTGTCTTTGTTCAAATCCATAACATGGGCTAAGAAAGCTTGACATCCGTTTTTCAATAAACGAATAGCTTTGTGGCTTGATATGACAGTGGCTGATTTTAGTGGTTTAGTAGTTTGAATTCGTATGACAGGTTGGTTAGAAATATGAAAACTAACAACCTTACGAAAACAATCAACTTTAGCATGATGAGTGGTTAACCAATCAATTCCTAAAATCACATCAAAAGCAAGTATCTTTAAAGAGATAAGATCAACAGGTAATGTGATAGTGCCAACTTGGATCATGCAAGATTTATAAACTGTAGATGTAACGAAGGTTTCACCCAACGGAGTTTCAACAGATAAGTCAAAGTCCAATTTCTCCAGAGTCAAGTTTAAACGTTGAGCACAAGCAGGAGAGATAAAAGAATGGGTAGAACCGGTATCTAGTAAGGTATAAACTTCGCAAGAGTTCAAGATTAGCTTACCCGTGATCACTGTAACGACCCCAAAATAGGTCCACTCCATCCAACCTATTCTGAGTCGCCAAATACATGGTACAGAAAATAACTACAACTTTATTACAACAATTATCGTGCAAAATACAACAACACATATGCTGTGAGTTTGGATACAAATATATACCAAATGTGACTCATGTTCCAACCGTGGACATCACCTCACAATGACACCTTACATAAAGGTATAGTCAAAAACTGTTTTAGAAATTAAAATCTTTGAAAAGTGCTCAAGGAAACCTTCGTACATGGGAGGCCATGCGTCTAGGTTATGATAGATATCATATGACCACAGAATTATTCTTGGTTGACCCAATAGACTCCAAAGAAAAACGAGAAGATTACTATCATATTCTTCTCAATGGTGAGTCTTCTCTTGACTTATCATTATCTCCACTGTTTCTAATTGAGAATTATACTTCAAACAAACACCAAGATTATATAGGTAGTGCTCGTAAATATACTCAGCAAGTGGATGAGCACAATCCTGTCTTATGATGACACGATATTGTATATCATTAGACATCTTGTATAATAGTAGCAAACCACCCTTCAAACGTTGGGTACACCTTACCCTATTGGATTCACCAAATAAAACTACTAAATGAACTTTTCTATGCTGCTTCAGGAGAACATCCACAGCTAGAGACCACCATTCTATTTCCCCGTTACCCTCGCTCGACCCAGCTACACTCTTATTACCTGAAAGAAATTGTGAAGCAAAAGGGTGAGCACAACTAGCTCAATAAAGTATATCATGACTAAAGATAATTAAATTATCAATAGCCTTCATCAATAATAAATCAGAGATTTAGAACATATGGTAAATGATAAAAATTTCAACCATAGTTGCAGCAGAACGAGCAATCCATTAGAAGAGTCAAATAGACTATAAAGTCTATTATCTTCTCCATGTTAAAAATCCATCAACAATGTTTTATCCCTGTAACATCAATCAATAATACTGGTCCACAATCATATGAATAACTCATAATCATAACTGTAGTTCTAAATTCCTCTTCTCATCCAGGACGAAGATAATTTTCATCACCTATCTTTACCTGAAACATCAAAGATCATGGTTACACCAAATCACATTTCCTGTTCATAATCATACTAATAACTTCATCTTTGCACTACGGCCAAATATATTCATTTGTATCACCAGTTGGTCATGTTTATCTCAACATCTGTTCATCTTTGCACTACTGGCCAAAGATATTCAACAACATGTCATCTTTGCACTACGGGCCAAAGATATTCATCAACAATTCATCTTTGCACTGCAGGCCAAAGACATTCATCAATATTTCATCTTTGCACTACAGGCCAAAGATATTAATATCTCAAAGAAATATATAATCATTTCAGAATTTATATAAACAATAATTATAACCGTGTTGATCAATTCACCTTTGCACTTAAGCTAAAGATATTCACTTATAAATTCAATGGTCATGATCATACCAATCAACGATTCAACTTTGCACTACTGGCCAAAGATAACCCATAGTCATGATCATACCAAAAATCTACCCATCTTTACACTCAAGTCAAAGAGAAGTATCATCATTAGGGTTATAAAAATGTTATATATAATAATAAAAATAATATGATCAACATCTAGTTTTAATCTCAAGAGTAATATTCGTAAATCAACTATAATTTGGTTAGAAAAAGAAACCAATTTTTATCGTGAATAGTAACTCGTGAATAGTAACTCATGAATAGTAACTCGTAAATAGTAAACTCGACACAAAAAGGTAGAAATTCCACAATAAAATATATACCAATATTTCGGTATAATGATATTGAAATAATAATATTTCTTAAGCTTATAAACAATTTATTTTAATTGTTTACACTTTACTAAATAATGAATTTAATCATTTTAAAATGTCAAACTCATAAGATTTTATCACCAATAACCAAAACCCTCATCAAAAATCTGCATATACCTCATATAGGATTCTCAAGTCATAAAATCCTATTTTTCAATTTTCTTACTTCACAAAACATATTTAATTCATTACTCATAACTAGACCATTTTCATGAAAAATACCAAATCAGTTCCAAAAATATTTCTTTTCTGGGATTTAGCATAATATAGTCCCATATTGAACATATATTTTTCTCAGAATTTTTAAAACTCATTTACTATTTTTCATATGGCCAAAACAGCCGAATATTTAGACATTTATCATAAATTGTACTTTCATCTAAAAATTTTGAAATTCACAGAGTATACTCCTATCATATACATGTACTCCCAATAAAAATTTCATCAATTTTGGAGTTAACCACAAGGAATTATAAGCGATTACTTTTAAAATAGTCTTTTCTCATAAAATTCATAACTCTCAATCTATACATCCAAAAATCACCATTTTTGGACACAATCAAGAAAACTGATCAAAATATCATTTCAAATTTTTCCAGAATTTTTAAAGGTCAGAAAAATTACGAAACTGAAAAACATAACAACCCTTAAAATTCCTTACTATCCCTTACCTCAAAAGTGCAGTATTTCTGACTGGAATGCAAAGCCGAAGGAAACTTGCACTGAATAGCAACTCTCAAAGTATCTAAATACTCACAAAATATGCTTCACAATATAGAGAGAGAAAGAGAGAAAGCTTATGTTTCTGGTGTGATTTTCAATTCTAACTTAGCCCTCTATTTATAGGAAAATTTTAGCAAACTTGACTTGCAACCTGATGGCTTTACCTGCTACTATTCCCATCCACCACATTTGAAATAAAATTCAGCATATTTTTTCACCAACCACAAGTGGGGCCCACCAATTCTAGAATTTTTCACCAAAATGATAAACTCCGAAAATTCAACAATTTCTGAACCAGTCATCTCGTAAAATTCATAATAAATCATACGTTCATTTTTAACGGTTCAAAATTTGTGGGCATATACTCAACTTATATATGTATAACATATCCAAAAATTACCACGATCCAACGGTCGGATTAAAAATTATAACCCCCGCAAAATATCTCAAAAATCCTGATTTTTAATACCTCCATTCCGACAAAAATACGGATAAAAACCTCAACATTAACTCCTTCATTTTTAACCACAAAAATATATCCCTCATTTATATCCACATAAAATAAATATTTCCTTATCATATGAATCAATAATTAATTATTCACAAATAATATTACAGAATCACATTTATGACAACCAGGCCGTTCCCAGGAAAGAGGGGGCTTTCCAATAAGGATTTCTCCTTACTAGCGCGCAATTAGATGACCAAACCTCTCCTTAGACAGAACTTTCTAGACATTGCCAATAATGCTATCTAATAATATTATTCAAATAATATGAATTATTGATCTGATAATAGAAAATACTGTGCAGTGACAATTATTGAACAACAATAATATAAAATTTTAACGTAGCAATTATTGAATCAATAAAATAAAATATTGAACAGTAATTACTGTAACAATTATTGAGTAGTGCCTTCTTACGTAAGAATCAATAATTTCAAAAATACTATGCAATACCGTGTGCTACTGTGCAATAACGCGTATTACTGTATTTTAACCACCGGGTATTCCAACAGTGTTAACGGTAACAACTACGCCGTTATTTGTAAAAACTCAAATTTGTCGTTTTCTTCACCCGACAGTTATTCGTTATGGGGCCCACAAATAGCTGCGCCGTCGTACGAATATTCTCCGACAGAAAGAATATTCCACGACCAAACGAATATTCCCCGACAACAATGATTATTTTATTACCACTTGCTTATTTTAAAAAAAATTCATATTTCACCCATAACTTTAAACTTTTATCAATTTAACCATTTACTGAATAGTAATTATAAGAAAAATTGAATACTTTTATTTCATAAAATTCGGGGTCTTACAATCTCCCCTCCTTATGAAATTTCGTCCCCAAAATTTACGTACCTGGTATTTCGAAGAGTTGAGATTACCTTGCTTCCATTTCAGATTCTATCTCTCAGATCATCATGATTTCTCCATTGCTCATCTCCCATGATAACTTTATTTGGGTTCCTCATTTGTTGGGAAGTCATGACAACCGCCATCCCTCGAACTACTCGGTTTTGACTTGTTTGGAGCAGCATTTGGCGTCATCATTACCGTTGGAATATACCTTTCTATAGGATATATTCCTCCCTCAACTGCCTCTTCGTACTCCTCATTCATGATCTGAATCATCAATCTTCGATCCATATCGGATTCAGGTTGACCGCTATGTACAGGGTAATTCAAAACTCGATGTTGGGTTCTCCCAATTGCTTTCCAAAAAGAGAAATTCATATCATCTATTTTAGCCTTCTTAGATCGAACATCTCTTTCCACAATATCCACGTGTCGTGCGGCTTTTGCCCATGCATCACTTATTCTCACTCGTTCAGTTTTTTCTTCTCTCAGCTCAGATTCTATTTTTATCATCTTATACTCTGCCAAAGAATGCTTCTGTTCAAGCATCACATATCGGGTAACACAAGCTTGAATTGTTGCATCCTTTTGTTCCACGACCGCCTGTCGTTCTTCTGCCTGCTCTTCTAACTCATGAATACGATTTTGAAATTCTACATTTTGATCATATAATACCTCTAATAAACTCTCCTCTGGTACTTCTTCTTCCTCTTCTTCCTCAGTCTCAGCTGTTACCTCTGCGACTATCTCGGGTGTAACTATCAATTCTTCACTCACCACATGGATATCTCCAATTCCTTCTTCATCTGACATCACATTATCACGGTTAGTGATTAGAGGTATCCCCACAGTCTCATTCACTCCATTGTTAGCATTCTCAGCTGCCATTCTCAAATACTGCCATAAAATAAGGGTTAATTAAACAAATTAACATATCACATAATATCCCCATATTATAACTGACCAACAAATAAGCTTAGGTAGGACACACTAGTGAAGGATTTACTCATCTCTCCCCTCCTAGTTGTATTCCCCGATCTCCGCCAGAGATCATATCCCTAAGCTCTGATACCAAATGTAACGACCCCAAAATAGGTCCACTCCATCCAACCTATTCTGAGTCGCCAAATACATGGTACAGAAAATAACTACAATTTTATTACAACAATTGTCGTGCAAAATACAACAACACATATGCTGTGAGTTTGGATACAAATATATACCAAATGTGACTCATGTTCCAACCGTGGACATCACCTCACAATGACACCTTACATAAAGGTATAGTCAAAAACTGTTTTAGAAATTAGAATATTTGGGAAGTGCTCAAGAAAACCTTCGTACATGGGAGGCCATGCGTCTAGGTTATGATAGATATCATATGGCCACAGAATTATTCTTGGTTGACCCAATAGACCCCAAAGAAAAACGAGAAGATTACTATCATATTCTTCCCAATGGTGAGTCTTCTCTTGACTTATCATTATCTCCACTGTCTCTAATTGAGAATTATACTTCAAACAAACACCAAGATTATATAGGTAGTGCTCGTAAATATACTCAGCAAGTGGATGAGCACAATCCTGTCTTATGATGACACGATATTGTATATCATTAGACATCTTGTATAATAGTAGCAAACCACCCTTCAAACGTTGGGTACACCTTACCCTATTGGATTCACCAAATAAAACTACTAAATGAACTTTTCTATGCTGCTTCAGGAGAACATCCACAGCTAGAGACCACCGTTCTATTTCCCCGTTACCCTCGCTCGACCCAGCTACACTCTTATTACCTGAAAGGAATTGTGAAGCAAAAGGGTGAGCACAACTAGCTCAGTAAAGAATATCATGACTAAAGATAATTAAATTATCAATAGCCTTCATCAATAATAAATCAGAGATTTAGAACATATGGTAAATGATAAAAATTTCAACCATAGTTGCAGCAGAACGAGCAATCCATTAGAAGAGTCAAATAGACTATAAAGTCTATTATCTTCTCCATGTTAAAAATCCATCAACAATGTTTTATCCCTGTAACATCAATCAACAATTCTGGTCCACAATCATATGAATAACTCATAATCATAACTGTAGTTCTAAATTCCTCTTCTCATCCAGGACGAAGATAATTTTCATCACCTATCTTTACCTGAAACATCAAAGATCATGGTTACACCAAATCACATTTTCTGTTCATAATCATACTAATAACTTCATCTTTGCACTACGGCCAAATATATTCATTTGTATCACCAGTTGGTCATGTTTATCTCAACATCTGTTCATCTTTGCACTACTGGCCAAAGATATTCAACAACATGTCATCTTTGCACTACGGGCCAAAGATATTCATCAACAATTCATCTTTGCACTACAGGCCAAAGACATTCATCAATATTTCATCTTTGCACTACAGGCCAAAGATATTAATATCTCAAAGAAATATATAATCATTTCAGAATTTATATAAACAATAATTATAACCATGTTGATCAATTCACCTTTGCACTTAAGCTAAAGATATTCACTTATAAATTCAATGGTCATGATCATACCAATCAACGATTCAACTTTGCACTACTGGCCAAAGATAACCCATAGTCATGATCATACCAAAAATCTACCCATCTTTACACTCAAGTCAAAGAGAAGTATCATCATTAGGGTTATAAAAATGTTATATATAATAATAAAAATAATATGATCAACATCTAGTTTTAATCTCAAGAGTAATATTCGTAAATCAACTATAATTTGGTTAGAAAAAGAAACCAATTTTTATCGTGAATAGTAACTCGTGAATAGTAACTCATGAATAGTAACTCGTGAATAGTAAACTCGACACAAAAAGGTAGAAATTCCACAATAAAATACATACCAATATTTCGGTATAATGATATTGAAATAATAATATTTCTTAAGCTTATAAACAATTTATTTTAATTGTTTACACTTTACTAAATAATGAATTTAATCATTTTAAAATGTCAAACTCATAAGATTTTATCACCAATAACCAAAACCCTCATCAAAAATCTGCATATACCTCATATAGGATTCTCAAGTCATAAAATCCTATTTTTCAATTTTCTTACTTCACAAAACATATTTAATTCATTACTCATAACTAGACCATTTTCATGAAAAATACCAAATCAGTTCCAAAAATATTTCTTTTCTGGGATTTAGCATAATATAGTCCCATATTGAACATATATTTTTCTCAGAATTTTTAAAACTCATTTACTATTTTTCATATGGCCAAAACAGCCGAATATTTAGACATTTATCATAAATTGTACTTTCATCTAAAAATTTTGAAATTCACAGAGTATACTCCTATCATATACATGTACTCCCAATAAAAATTTCATCAATTTTGGAGTTAACCACAAGGAATTATAAGCGATTACTTTTAAAATAGTCTTTTCTCATAAAATTCATAACTCTCAATCTATACATCCAAAAATCACCATTTTTGGACACAATCAAGAAAACTGATCAAAATATCATTTCAAATTTTTCCAGAATTTTTAAAGGTCAGAAAAATTACGAAACTGAAAAACATAACAACCCTTAAAATTCCTTACTATCCCTTACCTCAAAAGTGCAGTATTTCTGACTGGAATGCAAAGCCGAAGGAAACTTGCACTGAATAGCAACTCTCAAAGTATCTAAATACTCACAAAATATGCTTCACAATATAGAGAGAGAAAGAGAGAAAGCTTATGTTTCTGGTGTGATTTTCAATTCTAACTTAGCCCTCTATTTATAGGAAAATTTTAGCAAACTTGACCTGCAACCTGATGGCTTTACCTGCTACTATTCCCACCCACCACATTTGAAATAAAATTCAGCACATTTTTTCACCAACCACAAGTGGGGCCCACCAATTCTAGAATTTTTCACCAAAATGATAAACTCCGAAAATTCAACAATTTCTGAACCAGTCATCTCGTAAAATTCATAATAAATCATACGTTCATTTTTAACGGTTCAAAATTTGTGGGCATATACTCAACTTATATATGTATAACATATCCAAAAATTACCACGATCCACCGGTCGGATTAAAAATTATAACCCCCGCAAAATATCTCAAAAATCCAGATTTTTAATACCTCCATTCCGACAAAAATACGGATAAAGACCTCAACATTAACTCCTTCATTTTTAACCACAAAAATATATCCCTCGTTTATATCCACATATAATAAATATTTCCTTATCATATGAATCAATAATTAATTATTCACAAATAATATTACAGAATCACATTTATGACAACCAGACCGTTCCCAGGAAAGAGGGGGCTTTCCAATAAGGATTTCTCCTTACTAGCGCGCAATTAGATGACCAAACCTCTCCTTAGACAGAACTTTCTAGACATTGCCAATAATGCTATCTAATAATATTATTTAAATAATATGAATTATTGATCTGATAATAGAAAATACTGTGCAGTGACAATTATTGAACAACAATAATATAAAATTTTAACGTAGCAATTATTGAATCAATAAAATAAAATATTGAACAGTAATTACTGTAACAATTATTGAGTAGTGCCTTCTTACGTAAGAATCAATAATTTCAAAAATACTATGCAATACCGTGTGCTACTGTGCAATAACGCGTATTACTGTATTTTAACCACCGGGTATTCCAACAGTGTTAACGGTAACAACTACGCCGTTATTTGTAAAAACTCAAATTTGTCGTTTTCTTCACCCGACAGTTATTCGTTATGGGGCCCACAAATAGCTGCGCCGTCGTACGAATATTCTCCGACAGAAAGAATATTCCACGACCAAACGAATATTCCCCGACAACAATGATTATTTTATAACCACTTGCTTATTTTGAAAAAAAATCATATTTCACCCATAACTTTAAACTTTTATCAATTTAACCATTTACTGAATAGTAATTATAAGAAAAATTGAATACTTTTATTTCATAAAATTCGGGGTCTTACAATCACCTCGTTCGGGTTCCTCACGTTTTGGCCAGTCACGACAAACGCTTTTCCAGGCACCGCTGATTTCAACTTATCCGGGACAGCCCTTGGAATCACCACTCCCGCTGAACTTGGTTTCGCTATAGTACAATCTCGAGCGATGTGGCCTTCCTTTCCACAGTTGTAACATACCTTGGATTGTTGTGGACAGTTTGGGCTTATATGTCTCTCTTTCCCGCATTTGTAACATCTAACTGGCGGTCGTTCTCCTTCCCTAGAATTTGTTGTTGGTGCTGCTGCTGCTGCTGATGTCTTCCCGTCATTATTGAATCTCCTCTTTCTGAAATTTCCACTTGACTCACCTCTCCTATTATCATGGCCACGATGACCACCCGAGTGGTTACCGCCTTTGTTCGTATTTTTCCCTCCTCGTTGATTATCATCGCTCTGATGACTGCTGTCACCGGTATGACCCTGGTTGTGGTCCCTCGGTTGAACATACTCATTATCTCGCTCTAATAATTGAGCCCTGTTTACAACATCTGAATATAAAGAAAATTTATGAGAGATAAGATATTGCTGAATCTCGGGCTTTAGACCTCTCAGGAACATCCTCGTCATTCGTTCCTTATTCTCGACCAAATGAGGTGCAAACTTGGATAACTCTGCAAACTTCACCTCGTACTGGGACACCGTCATATTATTTTGTTCCAGTCTGATAAACTCCACCTCCTTCATATGACGAATACTTTCAGGAAAGTACTTGTCATTGAATAGTTTCTGAAATGTTTCCCAAGACATGCTGAGTGCGGCAGGCTGGGTTCGTTTCACAGACTCCCACCAGTAGTCTGCCTCACCACGGAACATAAAGGTGGCGAATGGAACCTTCTGTTCCTCCGTGCATCCCAAGACATCGAATATCTTGGTAATTTGCTTGACCCATGTTTTCGCCATGATCGGATCCGGCTTTTCCTTAAATTCTGGTGGTCCCAACTCTTTGAACTGCTTGGCTGTGACAAGCCGCGCATTACTATCATTTCCACCAGTATTCTGTACACGTGTCTCCCTCGTCTGGTTTTGCATGAACTCCAAAAATCTCCTAAACATTCCATCGTTCATCGTTTGCTCGGTAGTGTTGTTTACATGAGGAATATTGTATTCCTGTTGTACGTTCTCCTGGTTTGTAACTAAAGGTTGTTCCACAGTCTTATACACTCCATTGTTAACGTTCTCGGCAGCCATTCTTAAATACTGCCATAAAACAAGGGTTAATTAAATAAATTAACATATCACATAATATCCCTATATTATGACCGACCAACAAATAAGTTTAGATAGGACACACTAGTGAAGGATTTACTCATCTCTCCCCTCCTAGTTCTATTCCCCGATCTCCGCCAGAGACCATATCCCTAAGCTTTGATACCAACTGTGACGCCCCCAAAATAGGTATACAACACCCATTATGAGTCGCCAAATACATGGTACATAAAGCAAACTACAACTTCAATAATACAAATGTCGTGTGGAATACGACAATACATACTGTGAGTTTAAATACAAATATTATCTTCTAGACAATATCCACACTCAATTAAGTCCTCGTTACAATTATTCAAAGACTATTTTACAGAAATAGTGAGGACTGCTAAAATATCTTTCTAGAACCATTACTCCATACCCCGACTCGATCCTGCTATGTTCTCACCTCCTGAGAAGAAAAATGGAACAAAAAGGAAAAGGGTGAGCTCAACTAGCCCAGTAAAGAAAATTATGACTAAGATAATATACAACAAATTATCATTAGTCTTCAACAGGGAAAAATCTGATAAAATATAATAGACAACAAGTTTTAGATCAACAACTGCAGCGGAAACAGCAATCCATTAGAAGAGTCAAGTAGAGAATGAGTTCTACTATCTTCTAAGATTTAAAAGTCCATCATCAATATTTTATCCCTGTAACAACAATCAATATACATCTTTAATCAATATTCATCTTTGCACTACAGGCCAAAGATATTCATTTGTATCACCAGTTGGTCATGTTCATCTCAACACATGTTCATCTTTGCACTATGGGCCAAAGATATTCATGAGTTAATCATTCATCTTTGCACTACAGGCCAAAGATATTCAGTAATATCATCATTTAGGACTGAGGATGATGAAAAACATTTTAGAGAAAACGAATCCAGTGAGATAACAGAACAAATATTAGGGATTCGTATTACAGTTTTATCCAAGTTCAATAATACTTCATAATAACCAATTTTGAAGCAGAATTTAAAAATAAAGACCAAAACATGGATACAATCAAAGATAGTAACCATAATAGATATTTTGGATAAAAAGAAGAAAATTTTATTTTTCGGTGAATAGTGCCGTATACGAGAATAGTAACCCCGACACCAAAAAGTTTTAAATTTGATAAAAACTTCAGATAAATATTTTGGCATAATGATATTGAAAGAATAATATCATTAGGAAGAAAATAACATCCCTTATCTCAAAATATCAGTACTTTTGATCGGAATACCGGTATAAGGCTGAAAGAAACTTGCTCTGATGAATAGAAACTCTCAAAGTATCTAAATACTCACAAAATACACTCAATAATCTAGAGAGAGAAAGAGAGAAAACTTGTTTCTGGTGTGATTTTCAATTCTAACTTAGCCCTCTATTTATAGGAAATTGTTAGCACGCCGAAGCAGACTTAACCTGCAACCTGATGGCTTTACCTGCTACTATTCAATCCTACCACATTTGAATAAAAATCTCAGCATATTTCTTTACCAACCAAGAGTGGGGCTCACCAATTCTAGAATTTTCCACCAAAATGATAAACTCCGAAAAGTCAACAATTTCTGAACCAGTCATCTCGTAAAATTCATAATAAATCATGCGTTCATTTTTAACGGTTCAAAATTTGTGGACATATACTCAACTTATATATGTATAACATATCCAAAAATTACCACGATCCAACGGTCGGATTAAAAATTATAACCCCCGCAATATATCTCAAAAACCCTGATTTTTAATACCTCCATTCCGACAAAAATACTGATAAAAACCTCAACATTAACTCCTTCATTTTTAACCACAATAAATATATCCAACATTTATATCCACATAAAATAAATATTTCCTTATCATATAAATTAATAATTAATTATTCACAAATAATATTACAGAATCACAATTATGACAACCAGGCCGTTCCTAGGAAAGAGGAGGCTTTCCAATAAGGATTTCTCCTTACTGGCGCGCAATTAGGTGACCAAACCTCTCCTTAGATAGAACTTTTTAGACATTGCCAATAATGTTATCTAATAATATTATTCAAATAATATGAATTATTGATCTGATAATGGAAAATACTGTGCAGTAACAATTATTGAAACACAATAATATAAATTATCAACGCAGCAATTATTGAATCAATAAAATAAAATATTGAACAGTAACTACTGTAACAATTATTGAGTAGTGTCTTCCTTTGTAAGAATCAATAATTTAAAATACTGTGCAATCCGTGTGCTACTGTGCAACCACACGTATTACTGTATTTTTAACCACCGGGTATTCCAACAGTGTTAACGGTAACAACTACGCCATTATTTATAAAAACTCAATTTTGTCGTTATCTTCATCCAACCGTTTTCTGTTATGGGGCCCACAAATAGCTGCGCCGTCGCACGAATATTCCCCGACAGAAAGAATATTCCACGACCAAACGAATATTCCCCGACAAAATGAATATTTTATAACCACTTGCTTATTTTGCAAAATTTTCACCTTTCACCCATAACCAAAATATTATATCAAATTAACACCTTATTATTCACAATAATAATTAGAGGAAAATTTAATTTTATTCATTAATAAGTTGGGGTCTTACAAAGACAACTAGCACAAGGCAGAAACCGTAGAGTGTCAAGATCTGATCTCGGGATCGTAGTATCTGCACAGCCAAAGCTGAATCGTAGAGTGCAGAACTACGACTCCAACAGAAGTGCTCACAATGCCAAGTCAGAATTGTAGAGAAGATACGGTTCTCAAAGAATGAGCACTCCCAGAATATCCAAAGGTACGAAGCCTCTAGTTGGCACTGCAAAGACGCAATCCACAGTAAGGGAACCAGAGAGCACTCAACGAATGGCATGCATGCTAGCAGAAGAACTAAGCACCAATTCAATCAGCATCAAGATTGAGTTGAAAGGTCATTCGTGATGAAGTCTTCCACAAGATGATTCAAAGAAGACTTCAGCAGCTGACTAAGGAAAAGTCAGCTAATGCAGTTGCTGTCATGAGAACAGAAGACAACGATCTTAGAAGCAACCAGGATTGTAGTGTTTGCCAGACAAAGAAAGAACTGATGGAAGGTGAATTGAGATACTGGTCAGCTTCTGAAGAGCAAGGCTAAAGTGATTAAGTGCAGGGTCAGTTCATTGATTATAAGTGAGCAGAAGATCACTAGGAGAAAGCAAGCTGGACGCACCATAAATCTGAAGTGTCTTGATATTCAGAAGGGGACTAGAGCAAGGAATTAGGCCATCAGTATCTGAGAATAGACGAAGCAAACAGAAGTATTGAAGCACTGCACAATACAAGGAAGAAGTGTTCTACATTGAAGATCCAATCAACACTCTTCAAGATCATAGTGTTAACTCTTCCAGTCAACGAGAAACACTTAACAAGACACTACGATCAGGTCCTTGAAGACGTGCATCATAATCGTAGAGTTTGAATACCTGAAGACTGAAGCATTGACAACGGTTCAATCTGAAGGGTAATATTCGGACAAGTGCTTATTGAGAGCATCAATGCAAAAGGATAATCTCTGATCTAGAAATCAGGAGAGATAAAGTCTTTGACCTACCCAAGACAGTAAAGTGATACATCTGGCAGGGTAGGTGAAACATGAAACTGTAGCATCAGAAAAAGTATGACAAGTCACATCAAGCAGTCTACATCAAGCAACTTGAGATCTGTGAAGATATTTGAATAGCCTTCAACGGTTACTTTCCAACGGAAGGATTGGGTAGAAGTATAAATGAGAAAGAGCTTCAAAGATCCAAGGTTGCTGGAGTTGTCAGTATTGGAGAGAAGGTGGACTGATCTACACCATGTGATAGTGAGTCTGAAGGCTCACTCTACGATCCACCAAGAACACTCAAAAGTCAGATAAAAAAAGAAGTAGAAGTGTGAGTTCTACTATATAGAAGTGAGAGATCTACTACATGAAGAGTGTTCTGAACTATCGAGAGAAAGGAGAGCATCATGCCATCTGGATGTCCATCATGGGAAGACTCTAAGTACAATAGAGAAGAGCTTACGATCATCTTAGCAAGTCCATCATGAGAAGGCATCGAGTAGCAAGAAGTGAGATCACAAAAGCCATCTTGGTGTCAAGCATGAGAAAGGTTCTAAGTACCTTATAGAAAAGCTTACAGTCATTTTAGAAGCCTCTCATGTGTAGCCATCGAGTACCAAGGAGAATGATCTTCAAGGCAGTTCATCAAGGGGTCATTCGGAGTAGTTAAGCAACCTAAGAAGCTGAGCATCATGCAACACTCAACTACTCTTCTAGGATGATCAAGCCAAGCTGCTAAGGATAGAAGATGTTCAGAGCATGAAGACATCTTAGCAGCTCAGCACCAGCTCCAACAACAACAAACAAATAACTCAACGAAGCCAGGGCCTGAGGGGTCCTTGTCCAGAGGGACTAAATGAAGCAGGGCAAGAGGGTCCTTGTCCGGAGGGACTAAACAAAGCAGGGCCAAAGGGTCCTTGTCCAGAGGGACTAAACGAAGTTCCAAGCCTGCTGGGCTTGAAAAGTTCCTAGGGAACGAGAGGAGTCCCAAGGCTGCTGGCCTTGAAGAGTTCTTAGTGAACTAAAGTCCCAAGGCTGCTGGCCTTGAAGGAATCGTAGAGATTCAGGGTGCTGCCCTTCCTTAGTGGAAATCCTGATAGTTGAAAGCAGAAGAGTGGATTAGGAGCTTGAGTCTCTGAACCACTTAAAACCCCTTGTGTCTTTTACATTATGTCATTTACATTATGTCTATAACTGCTATGAATGTTCTAACCGCTTACAACTAAATTAACCCAACGAACAATGTATGTATGATTATGAATATATCAATATAGGGGAATCTTTTACTTATTTCACTGTGCTTGAAAAGATTCTTATGTTTGTCATATACTTAAATATGAACAATACAACATTAACCAGAAAAGTATTTGAAATAAAAAGGATCTATTCAACCCCCCCCTTCTAGATCTATTGTGCCCGCCTCAGGTGGTGGATTTGTTCTTCATATTCCAGCTTCCTCAATGGTCTCTTCCGCCGGAAATCTGGTCTGAGAATTTGTTCTTGAATTCTCTGAATCAATTCATTCATTCTTTGAGCTATAGAATTTATCATAGGAATCGATGCGTCGAGAGAGAGAGAGAGAAAGAGTAGATGCCATATTTGGGGAAAGTAATCTACAGGATATTTGAGTTTGAAATAATTTGAATGAATATGGAATTAAATTAGTCGCCATTTTTTAATTTTGAATATATTATCCAAGATTTAGGGGGATTTGAGAAATGAATTTAGTTTTTTTAGTGTTTCATATGTTTCTGTAAAAAGTAGTTGGGAGCATTAAATATGATAGACATGTGTTGAATTTGTAGAAGGACAGATGTCATAATATTGTGTTATGTACTGTGATTTAGTATATATAGATAATATTCAACGGTTGATATTGTTCTAGTTTTTTAGCAAAACCCAACTCCAATGAAATCTATATAATGGTACATTAGTAACTTACATTTAGCGTGATATTTTTACAACTATTAAAAATGAGATTATCATGCAACAATTTTAAGCAATGAAACCTCGAAAAATGTTATTGTAAATAATATTTAATGTATTTAGTTTTGTAATTCATTTTATAAAAATTTTATTCTTAAAGAATTTTTTTTCAAATTTGACCCCACTGAACTCCGCGACTGGATCCGCCCCTGATGATTAGTGGAAAATAGAGAGCACTCTTATTATATTTATATATCCACCATTTTCTTTACAATGCTACTATTTATAAGTACATGAGCATCAATACTTGGAGGCTTCAAAACTCAAAGGTCATGAGTTTCAAAACTTAAAGGACATGTGAGTTTCAAAAGATCAAAGTAAATTATAATAAAGATGGAAGGAATGAATCTAGACATCCATATATATTATAATTTTATAGCACTCCCCCTTTGGATGTCTATTGTGTAGCCGCATTGAAAGTTGCCTCATTAAAAACCTTAATAAGAAAACCACATAGGAAAAAATATTGGTTAAGAAAAAAAGAGTGCAGCAGGTATTAACTCTCCCTCATGAATGTATCCTTAAGTCCTTCAGATGTCGCATTCTAATATTGCGACGTTATCCTTCAAACGTTGTAGTTGATAATTCTTTGGTGAACAAATCTGCTAAATTATTGATAAGTGGGTTTTATACCCACTATTTGGGTGCTTTTGGATTTAGTATTATGCTATCGTTAAGTAATTTTAGTGCATTTTAGTTGTTTTTTATGTTATTTTGTAGGACAATGCAAAGGAGGGGCAAATATGGAATTTTTGAGAAAGAGGTGGCATTTTGGTAAATAAGTTGAATTTGGATGTCAGGGCTTTCATTTGGAAGCCGGGGCTTCCAATAACAAAATTTGTGCGGGTCAACATAGCAGTTGGGTCAATCTTTGGTGATTCCTAGTAGGATTTGGATACTTTTAAATCTAAATTTGAGAGGGGATTTTTAAGTATAAAAGGAAGAGAATTGAGACTAACAATGGACATATAATTTGACACAATCTTTGAGACAGAAGCAGAAGCACTTAAAGATTACAATTAGAGATTGGAGATTGGAGATTGGAGCCAACTATTGAGTTTTATTCTTTTTCTTCTTTATTTGTAATCTAATTGAGATGATTTCTATGGGATTGCTAGTTTTAATTTTCAGTATAAACTAACTTTTAAATTAAGGCTACAATGAAACCTTTTATGTTTATGATTTGATTATCCATATTAATCCAGTTATTGAGTCAATTTGAGTTGTCTATCATATTTTGCTTTAATTGTTTAATTATTTGGCCAATAATTACCATGTTACTCTAGATGAATTCGATAGATGAAATCTAGGGTTAGAACTGAATATGATATCATGTATTCTTAATTAATTGCATGGATGAATAATTAGGGTTGTGAATGGAATAAAGATATATCTTCTCACTGCATGTAACAATTGGGAATTGGTACTTAATGAATTTAATTTTTTTATTTTGCATATGAATATCTTAAATAAATTGAATTAGATATTTTTATTTGATCACTTGGAAAAGGGCTTATAAACACCATGAATTCCTGTTAACAACTCACATGAATTTTAATAATTGGATAATTTGGATAATTGATGTATATTGCATGATTGGGGATATTGTAGTCTTAAGATTTTAATATCGGAATCAATCGTTGTGTAAAATTAGTTTAATTAATTTAATTTAGTTTTAAATAGAAAATTCACGCAATTCGATTGTTTAAATAAAATTGGATTGATACAATACTAGTACTTGGGATTTGTTAAATAAGATTCTTCGGGGGTACGACACTCGTTCTTAACACCGTATTACTTGATTGGTCGTGTATACTTGCATGTAATTGTTAATTGTGAAATCGGACAACAATTATCTTTTGAGCAAATTTGCTGAACATCAATGGCACTGCACTTATCAAGGTCATGTGTGAAAAAGAATTTCGGTGAGATGTGCTTTGTTCTATCTCCTTTGATGTATCCTCTTTTAATTGAGCTATACATGCAGGATTGTCTTTATACAAAATATGGAGTTCCTTTGTTGGAGAATAAACCACATGTTTCATGAATATGTTGAGTCATTGATCTCAGCCACACACATTCTCGACTTGCTTCATGGATTACAAGTATTTTAGCATGATTAGATGAAGTGGAAACTAATGTTTTCTTTGTAGATCTCCATTATATAGCAGTATATATAACCACACATAAAGAGATAGCCTATTTAAGATCAACCTTTATGTGGATCAGATAAATATCTTGCATCAACATATCCAACTAATTTATGATTATCACTATTTGAATAAAATAAGCCCATATATATAGTTCATCGTAGGTAACGAAATTTATGTTTAACTCCATTCCAATGTCTCCGGGTAGGAGAAGAACTATATCTTGCTAGCAAATTCACAGAGAATGTTATATCAGGTCGTGTGTTATTTGTGACGCCCCCAAGACAGGTATACATCACCTATTCTGAGTCGTCAAATACATGGTACAGAATACAATTACAACTTAATTATACAGCTGTCGTGTAAAGTACGACAAAACATAAGCTGTGAGTTTTAATACCATTATTGTCGTCTAGACAATATTCAAACTCAAATTCAATATTATTACATTTATTTTCCACTATTTCACTGAATAGTGAGGACTACTAATGTTATCATCTGGTCCGTCACTCCGTTCCCCGACTAGTCCTTGCTACGTTCTCATTTCCTGAAGAGAACAATAAAAGTAAAAGGGTGAGCTCAACTAGCCCAGTAGGACAATATAACAACCATCAAGTTTAACTGCAGCGGAACAAACAATCCATTAAAAGAGTCAAGTAGAGAATAAATCCACTATCTTTTATTATTTAAAAGGTTTTTCATCACTTTTATCGCTGGGACTTAGCTTAATAAATAATCCACATCATCGAATCACCCCTGCACTACGGCCAAGGATATTCTTTAGTATCACGACCACAATTATCCATGCTCTACGGGCCAAGAATATTTGTGTATTCATTAATGGTCATGATCATGCCAACAACTGTCCATCAATGCACTACGGGCCAATTATGGCTTTTTCCACATCATTTGTAACATTACGATCATGATTACACCGAATAATTCCTGGTCATAATCATACCAAGTCCATCTATGCACTATAGGCCACAGATGACTTTCAACAAAATATAAACATGAGGATGATGACAATGATATAAGAATTTAACAAAACAAGTTCAAGAATTATATTATCCAGGATCTAATAACGTCCAAATTGTCAACATGATACTGTTTTGTAGAGTAATAATTCAAGAATGCTCAGAAGAATATTTCCATAAAAAGATACTGGATAAAGCGCAAATATCAAGGATATTTCACTAATTTCATGGAGTATAGAAGTCAAAACTTTAACCAACTGAGTATAATAAGGAATTGAATAACAAAAGAAATCACCAAGCATGCGATAGACCGCACATACAGGTTATTCCAACAGAATAATAAATAACGAAATCAGGTCTGGCGTAAAACGCATAGACAGGATATTCCAACAGAATAATAAAGACGGAATCATGTCCGGCGTAGAACGCACAGACAGGATATTCCAACAGAATAATAAAGACGGAACCAGGTCCGGCGTAGAACGCACAGACAGGATATTCCAACAGAATAATAAAGGCGGAACCAGGTCCGGCGTAGAATGCACAGACATGATCCAACAGAATGATAAAGAATGGAACAACAAAAGAATTTCACCAAGTATAGGGTAGCCCGCGTATACAGGTTATTCCAACAGAATAATAAAGAATGGAATAACAGAAGTTCTCTTCATAGATAAGAAAGAAATAATACTCCCTACCTTGGAAAAACTGGATAGTGGAATAGTGAGGTAGCAGATTTCTCTTCTTCTTTCTCTCTATAATTTCTCTCTATAATAATCGCTCTAAAACTTTTGTGAATTGGTGAGAAATAAAGGAAGAATGAGCTTCTATTTATAGAAAAATATAGTTTTGGATAATTACACGTTTTGAGGCTCGAAAATTATAGTACAATACCTCTAACTTTTTTTTCATTTATAATTTAGTCCTGCAAGTATTATCAATCTTGCACCAACTCTCCTAATAGTAAATAATGTGAACCAATAGTTCAATCATGTGAATCAATAGTATAATTATGTGAAAAATACGAATTACAGTATAGTACCTCCATCTATACCTCAATTTTTAACTTAGTCATGCAAGTATTATCAATCTTGCATCAACTCCCCTAATAGTAAATAATGTGATTCAATAGTACACATATATGAATAAATAGTTATATAAGCATGTGAATTAGTAGCAATTAATTGCTCATTTATCCGATTTATCAATATAACCCCTAGACATCAATTATCATCGGAATAAATGTCGATTTTCACTAACACAAACAATTCCAACATAATGAAACTATTTTTATCAAAAATATAAAATTTCAAATTTCAAATTTGACTTTTTCTGAAAAAGTCAACTGTTGACTTTTTGACCAAATAGTGAATTCCGAAAAATTTTGTGTTTATAGACTATTTTTACTAATTTTGTCGTTCCGGACTCAAATATCACGTCCGCGTCTCCAAATTCAACTCCGAACAACATTCATCATTAATATTATAACTCACAATATTTATCAACCAGGTCGTTCCCAGGAAAGAGGGGGCATTCCAATAAAGATTTCTCCCTATTGGCGCGCAATTAGGTGACCAAACCTCTCCTTAACAGAACTTCTAGACATTATAAATATTTCAGTTTATAATATGAATAACTTTGTCGTCTCAAGTATTGATTTAATAAAAAAACATTTTATGCAGATGATACTGACCATAATTGAATCCATAATATGATAGATATGATGCAGCAATTACTGTAGCAATAATTGAGTATAACTGAGTGACTTCTCATGTAAGCATCAATAATCAATACCGTGTGCTACTATGCAACCACGCGTATTACTGTACTTTTAACACCGGGTGTTGTAACAGTAACGATAAAACTTCCGCCGTTATTTTCATAAAGTATTTTTGTCGTTTTCTTAATCCGACAATAATTCCGTTGTGGGGGTCCACCAATGATTGTGCCGTTGTACGAATATTCCCCGGTAAAACGAATATTCCCCGACCAATCGAATATTATATAACAACTTGCGTACTTTGCAAAATTTATAAATATTACCCACAACTATAACTTTATATCAAATTCACACCATAATATTCAAAAATATATTTTGACACGGTCATATTATTTTGTTCCAACTTGATAAACTCCACCTCCTTCATGGGACGAATACTTTCGGAAAAGTACTTGTCGTTGAATAGCTCTTGGAACTTCTCCCAAGACATCTTGAGTGCGTCAGGCTGGGTACATTTTACTGATTCCCACCAGTAATCTGCCTCTTCACGCAACATGAAGGTGGTGAAGGAAACCTTTTGCTCCTCGGAGCATCCCAAGACATCAAATATCTTGGTGATCTGCTTTATCCATGCTTCAGCCTTAAGTGGTTTTGGCTCTCCAATAAACTCTGGTGGTCCAAACTCCTTGAACTATTTAGCGGTAACCGTTCGAGAGTTTCCAGTGTTTCCACCTACATTTTGGACAGGAGCCGCTCTCGCCTGATGTTACATGAATTGCATGAAGCCTCGGAACATTCCATCGTTCATCATTTGGTCAATGTTATTGTTTGCATGAGGATTGTCGCCTTCCTGATGCACATTGTTCTGGTTATTGATCTGTGGAGTCTCAACGGTCTCCTGTGCTCCATTGATGTTCTCAACATTCTCGGATGCCACTTTCAAATACTGCCACAAAACAAGGGTTAATTGACATGAAACATATTATCCCTACACTCTGACTGACCAATTAAATACCAAATAAACTTAGGTAGGTCGTAGTAGCGAAGGAATTCTCCGTCTCTCCCCTCCTAGTTCTAGTCTCACATCTTAGCCAGGGATCATATCCCTAAGCTATGATACCAACTGTGACGTCCCCAAAACAGGTATACATCACCTATTCTGAGTCGTCAAATACATGGTACAGAATACAATTACAACTTAATTATACAACAGTCGTGTAAAGTACGACAAAACATAAGATGTGAGGTTTAATACCATTATTGTCGTCTAGACAATATTCAAACTCAAATTCAATATTATTACATTTATTTTCCACTATTTCACTGAATAGTGAGGACTACTAATGTCATCATCTGGTCCGTCACTCCATTCCCCGACTAGTCCCTGCTACGTTCTCATTTCCTGAAGAGAACAATAAAAGTAAAAGGGTGAGCTCAACTAGCCCAGTAGGACAATATAACAACCATCAAGTTTAACTGCAGCGGAACAAACAATCCATTAAAAGAGTCAAGTAGAGAATAAAATATACTATCTTTTATGATTTAAAAGGTTTTTCATCACTTTTATCGCTGGGACTCAGCTTAATAAATATTTCACATCATCGAATCACCCCTGCATTACGGCCAAAGATATTCTTTAGTATCACGACCACAATTATCCATGCTCTACGGGCCAAGAATATTTGTGTATTCATTAATGGTCATGATCATGCCAACAACTGTCCATCAATGCACTACGGGCCAATGAGGACTTTTTCCACATCATTTTTAAACATTACGGTCATGATTACACCAAATAATCCCTGGTCATAATCATACCAAGTCCATCTATGCACTATAGGCCACATATGACTTTCAAAAAATATAAACATGAGGATGATGAAAATGATATACAAATTTAATAAAACAAGTTCAAGAATTAATTTATTCAGAAACTAATAACGTCCAAATTGTCAACCTGATACTTCTTTGTAGAGTAATAATTCAAGAATGCTCAGAAGAATATTTTCATGAAAAGATACTGGATGAAGCGTAAATATCAATGATATTCCACTAATTTCATGGAGTATAGAAGTCAAAACTTTAACCAACTGAGTATAATAAAGAATGGAATAACAAAAGAAATCACCAAGCATGCGATAGACTGCACAGGTAGGTTATTCCAACAGAATAATAAATAACGAAATCAGGACCGGCGTAAAACGCACATACAGGATATTTTAACAGAATAATAAAGACGGAATCAGGTCCGGCGTAAAACGCACAGACATGATATTCCAACAGAATAATAAAGACGGAGCCAGGTCCGGCATAGAACGCACAGACAGGTTGTTCCAACAGAATGATAAATAATGGAACCAGGTCTGGCGTAAACGCACAGACAGGATGTTCCCACTGAATAATAAAGACGGAATCAGGTCCGGCGTAAAACGCACAGACATGATATTCCAACAGAATAATAAAGACGGAGCCAGGTTCGGCGTAGAACGCACAGACAGGATGTTCCAACAGAATGATAAATAATGGAACCAGGTCCGGCGTAAACGCACAGACAGGATGTTCCAACAGAATAATAAAGACGAAATCAGGTCCGGCGTAAAACGCACAGACAGGATATTCCAATAGAATAATAAAGACGGAACCAGGTCCGGTGTAGAACGCACAGACAGGATGTTCCAACAGAATAATAAATAATGGAACCAGGTCCGGCGTAAACGCACATACAGGATGTTCCAACAGAATGATAAAGAATGGAATAACAAAAGAATTTCACCAATTATAGGGTAGCCCGCGTATACAGGTTATTCCAATAGAATAATAAAGAATGGAATAACAGAAGTTCTCTTCATGGATAAGAAAGAAATAATACTCCCTACCATTAGAAAAATTGGATACTGGAATAGTGAAGTAACAGACTTCTCTTCTTCTTTCTATAATTTCTCTCTATAATAATCGCTCTAAAGCTTTTGTGAATTAGTGAGAAATGAAGGAAGAATGAGCTTCTATTTATAAAAAAATATAGTTTCGATAATTGCACGTTTTGGGGGCTCGAAAAATTTCAGTACAATACCTCCAACTTTTCATTTATTTTTAATTTAGTACTGCAAGTATTATCAATCTTGCACCAACTCCCCTAATAGTAAATAATGTGAATCAATAGTTCAATTATGTGAATCAATAGTATAATCATGTGAAATATACGAATTACAGTATAGTACCTCCATCTATACCTCTATTTTTAACTTAGTCATGCAAGTATTATCAATCTTGCACCAACTCCCCTAATAGTAAATAATGTGATTCAATAGTACATATATGTGAACAAATAGTTATATAAGCATGTGAATTAGTAGCAATTAATTGCTCATATATCCGATAAATTACCCGATTTATCAATATAACCCCTAGACATCAATTATCATCGGAATAAATGTCGATTTTCACTAACACAAACAATTCTAACATAATGAAACTATTTTTATCAAAAATATAAATTTTAAAATTTCAAAGTTTGACCTTTCTCGAAAAAGTCAACTGTTGACTTTTTGACCAAATAGTGAATCCCGAAAAATTTTGTGTTTATAGACTATTTTTACTAATTTCGTCGTTCCGGACTCAAATATCACGTCCGCGTCTCCAAATTCAACTCCGAACAACATTCATCATTAATATTATAACTCACAATATTTATCAACCAGGTCGTTCCCAGGAAAGAGGGGGCTTTCCAATAAGGATTTCTCCCTATTGGCGCGCAATTAGGTGACCAAACCTTTCCATGACAGAATTTCTAGACATTGTAAATATTGCAGTTTATAATATGAATAACTTTGTCGTCTCAAGTATTGATTTAATAAAAAAACATTTTATGCAGATGATAATGACAATAATTGAATCCATAATATGATAGATATGATTCAGCAATTACTGTAGCAATAATTGAGTATAACTGAGTGACTTCTCACGTAAGCATCAATAATCAATATCGTGTGCTACTATGCAACCACGCGTATTACTGTACTTTTAACACCGAGTGTTTCAACAGTTAACGGTAAAACTTCCGCCGTTATTTTCATAAAGTATTTTTGTCGTTTTCTCAATCCGACAATAATTTCGTTGTGGGGGTCCACCAATGACTGTGCCGTTGTACGAATATTCCATGTTAAAACGAATATTCCCCGACCAATCGAATATTATATAACAACTTGCATACTTTACAAAATTTGTAAATATTACCCACAACTATAACTTTATATCAAATTCACACCATAATATTCAAAAATATATTTTGAGAAAATTTAATCTTTATTCGAAAAGTTGGGGTCTTACATTGCGTACTTTACAAAATTTATAAATATTACCCACAACTATGACAGTATATCAAATCTACACTATAATATTCAAAAAAATATTTCGAGAAAATTTAATCTTTATTCAAAAAGTTGGGGTCTTACAACCTCCCCTTCTTATGAAATTTCGTCCTCGAAATTAGAGTGCGTACCTGATATGTCGAAAAGGTAAGGATATCTTGATTTCATCTCAGATTCTAACTCCCAGATCATTTCTTCCACATCGTGGTTTCTCCACAAAGCTTTGAGTTGAGATATAACATTGCAGCGTAGAATATGATCCTTTTTATCCAAGATTTTAACAGGAACCTCTTCATACGTTAAATCTTCCTCTATTATGTCCGGTTCTAACTCAATAATGTAGTTCGGGTCTTTCACATATTTATGTAACATGGATATGTGAAAAACGTTATGACCACGAGACATACTTGACGGTAACGCAAGTTTATAAGCCACAGTTCCTACTCGATCGAGGATTAAACATGGGCCAATGAATCGAGGATTGAACTTTCCTCTCTTTCCAAATCTTGTAACTCCTTTCCATGGAGCAACACGTAACAACACATGATCTCCAATATCGAATTCTACGTCCTTTCGATGAAGATCAGCATAACTCTTTTGTCGATCTTGTGACATTTTTATACGTTGTCGGATCATTTGAATCTTTTCCGTAGTCATACATACCAACTCTGGTCCCAACAACGTTGCTTCACCCACCTCATCCCAGCGTACTGGAGAACGACACTTTCTTCCCTACAACGCCTCCAATGATTCCATGCCAATACTTGCTTGATAACTGTTGTTGTACGAAAACTCCACCAATGGTAAGAACTTGTCCCAACTTCCCTTGAAGTCAAGGACACAGAGTCTTAATAGATCTTCAAAAGTTTGAATCGTCCTCTCCGACTGCCCGTCCGTCTGAGGATGATATGCCGAGCTAAATCGTAAATCCGTGCCCATAGCTTTTTGCAAACTAACCCAAAATCTTGAAGTGAATCTTGGGTCTCGATCAGAAACTATGGATACTGGCATACCATGCAATCTTACAACCTCATTTATGTACATACGAGCAAGATGTTCAAGTGTATAAGTTTCTCGTATCGGTAAGAAATGAGCAGACTTGGTCAATCTATCAACAATAACCCAAATCGCATCTATGCCTTGAAAAACTTTGGGAAGACCGGTAACGAAATCCATGGTAATGTGCTCCCACTTCCATTCTGGAATTTCAAGTGGTTGCAATGGACATTTTGGTACTTGATGCTCCGCCTTGACTCATTGACAAGTTAAACACCTTGAGATAAACTCTGCTATCTCTCTCTTCATTTTGCTCTACTAAAATGTATGTCGATGATCACGATACATTTTGGTACTCCCATGATGGATTGCAAACGATGTGTTGTGCGCCTCCATCATGATTTTATACTTTAAATCAGGGTTGTTAGGAACACAAAGTCTGGAGTTGACTCAAAGTATTCCTTCCTCATCGATTCTTGCTTCCGGCATAGCACCTTCTTGCACTTTCTTCCTCATACGCATCAGCTCCGGATCTTTAACTTGAGCAACTTTAACTTTATCAATTAAAGTCTGTTCTACTCGTATATTTGCCATCATCACATGGGTCCCTGGAGTCTTTAACTCTATCTCCATCCTTTGCAAGTCACATAAAATGGGCTTTTGTGTTGTGAATATTGCACTCGTACTCGCATATGATCTTGTATTCAATGCGTCAGCTACCACGTTCGCTTTTCTAGGATGGTATTGGATGGTATGATCATAATCTTTCAACAGTTCAAGCCAACGTCGTTGTCGCATGTTGAGTACCTTTTGAGTGAAGAAATATTTGAGGCTTTTATGATCCGTAAAGATTTCCACTTTCTCTCCATACAAGTAATGCCTCCAAATTTTAAGTGCGAAGACAACAGCTGCCAAATCTATATCATGAGTAGGATAATTCCTCTCATATTCTTTGAGTTGTCTTGAGGGGCTATAACTTTCCCATGTTGCATGAGAACACATCCTAACCCTTTACCCGAAGCATCACTGTAGATGACAAATCCCTCCGAACCATATGGGATTGTCAGAACAGGTGCTGAAATGAGTCTCCTTTTGAGTTCTTGAAAGCTCTTCTCACATTCCTCGCTCCTACTGAACTTTGTATCTTTCCGAGTCAGTTGAGTTAATGGAGTAGCGATTCGAGAAAATCCTTCCATAAATCTCTGATAATAACCAGCTAATCCGAGAAAGCTACGTACTTCGGTTACTGATTTAGGTTGCTCCCAGCTTTGAATAGCTTCAATCTTTGCTGGGTCAATAGATATTCTATGACTTGATACTACGTGCCCAAGGAATGCTACTTCCTCAAGCCAGAACTCGCATTTCTTTAACTTGGCATAAAGCTTATATTCACGAAGCTTTTGGAGTATCAGCCTCAAGTGTTGCTCATGATCTTCACAACTTTTGGAATAAATAAGGATGTCATCAATAAAGACGACCACAAAGTGATCCAAATATTCCTTAAAAACTCGGTTCATCATATCCATGAAGGCAGCAGGAGCATTAGTCAATCCAAAAGACATGACTAAGAATTCATAATGCTCGTACCGAGTTCTGAAGGCAGTCTTTGGAATATCCTCAGTTTTAACCTTCAGCTGATGATATCCAGAACGAAGATCGATCTTCGAAAAAGATTGTGCTTCTTGTAACTGATCAAACAGGTCATCAATACGTGGCAATGGGTACCTATTTTTGACGGTGACATGATTCAACTCCCGATAATCAATACAAAGTCGCATAGTCCCATCTTTCTTCTTCACGAATAGAACAGGAGCACCCCAAGGAGACGTACTAGAATGAATGAAACCAATGTCTAACAATTCCTGCAATTGGGTCTTTAACTCCTGAAGTTCAATAGGAGCCATTCGATATGGGGCTTTGGAAATGGGTTTTGTACCGGGTTCAAGGTCGATACAAAATTCAACTTCACGCTCTGGGGGTAGGCCAGGAAGTTCTTCAGGGAATACGTCAGGAAATTTATTAACAATAGAAATATCCTTCAAATCTGACGTATTTTTGTATAAATCCGTGACATGAGCTAAGAAAGCTTAACATCCGTTTTTCAATAAACGAATAGCTTTTGGCTTGAGATGACCGTGATTGATTTTAATGGTTTGGTCGCTTGAATTCGCATAATAGGTTTATTAGGAATATGAAAGCTAATAACCTTACGAAAATAATCAATTTTAGTATGATGAGTAGTTAACCAATCAATCTCTAGAATCACGTCAAATGCATGTATTTTTAAGGAGATAAGATCGACAGGTAACGTGCGGTTACCAATTTGAATCAAACAAGACTTATAAATAGTGAATGTAATGAAGGTTTCTCCTAATGGAGTTTCAACAGATAAGTCAAAGTCTAATTTCCCCGAATTCAAATTTAATCGTTGAGCGCAAGTAGGAGAAATAAAAGAATGGGTAGAACCGGTATCAAATATGGTATAGACTTCGCTAGAGTTTATGATAAGCTTTCCCGTGGTGACCTCGTTCGGGTTCCTTGCTTTCTGGGAGGTCACAACAAACGCTCTCCCTTGCACTACCGGCTTTGACTTTTCTGGGACGGCCTTTGGTGCCTCCATCCTATCTGAACTTGTCTTCGGTGAACGATAAAATCGGGCTAGGTGACATTCTCTTCCACAATTATAACACGCTTTGGATGGCATCGCGCAGTTTGGACTGATATGTCCCTCCCCTCCGCATTTGAAGCATATGATAGGTGGTCGTTCTCCTTCCTTAACCACGGTTGCTGGTGCTGACGTCTTTCCATCATTGTTGAATCTCCTTTTCTTGAAATGTCTATTTTTACTGTCTTGGCCATGATTACCACCGAAGTGGTTACCATTTATGGCATGTTGATTCCCTCCACGCTTGTTGTCACCGTTTCGAAGACTGTTACCACTGGTATTTTCATACTGCCGGCTGCTTTCCCTTGGTTGCGTTGACTCGTTACCGCGCTCCAATAACTGAGCCCTATTTACAACATCTGAGTACAAACAAAGTTTATGAGAAATAAGATATTGACGCATCTCCGGTTTTAAACCTCTTAAAAATATTCGCGTCATTCGCTCCTCATTATCAACCAAATGGGATGCAAACCGGGATAACTTCGCAAATTTAGCCTCGTATTGCGACACGGTCATATTGTTTTGTTCCAACTTGATAAACTCCACCTCCTTCATGGGACGAATACTTTTGAGAAAGTACTTGTCGTTGAATAGCTCTTGGAACTTCTCCCAAGACATCTTGAGTGCGTCAGGCTGGGTACATTTTACTGATTCTCACCAGTAATCTGTCTCTTCACGCAACATGATGGTGGTGAAGGGAACCTTTTGCTCCTCGGAGCATCCCAAGACATCAAATATCTTGGTGATATGCTTTATCCAAGCTTCAGCCTTAAGTTGTTTTGGCTCTCCAATAAACTTCGGTGGTCCCAGCTCCTTGAACTATTTAGCGGTAACCGTTCGAGAGTTTCCAGTGTTTCCACCTACATTTTGGACAGGAGCCGCTCTCGCCTGATGTTGCATGAATTGCATGAAGCCTCGGAACATTCCATCGTTCATCATTTGGTCAGTGTTGTTGTTTGCATGAGGATTGTCGCCTTCCTGATGCACAGTGTCCTGGTTATTGATCTGTGGAGACTCAACGGTCTCCTGTGCTCCATTGATGTTCTCAACATTCTCGGATGCCACTTTCAAATACTGCCACAAAACAAGGGTTAATTGACATGAAACATATTATCCCTATACTCTGACTGACCAATTAAATACCAAATAAACTTAGGTAGGTCGTAGTAGCGAAGGAATTCCCCGTCTCTCCCCTCCTAGTTCTAGTCTCACATCTTAGCCAGGGATCATATCCCTAAGCTTTGATACCAACTGTGACGCCCCCAAAACAGGTATACATCACCTATTCTGAGTCGTCAAATACATGGTACAGAATACAATTACAACTTAATTATACAACTGTCGTGTAAAGTACGATAAAACATAAGCTGTGAGTTTTAATACCATTATTGTCGTCTAGACAATATTCAAACTCAAATTCAATATTATTACATTTATTTTCCACTATTTCACTGAATGGTGATGACTACTAATGTTATCATCTGGTCCGTCACTTCGTTCCTCGACTAGTCCCTGCTACGTTCTCATTTCCTGAAGAGAATAATAAAAGTAAAAGGGTGAGCTCAACTAGCCCAGTGAAAAATATTATGACTAAGATAATGCAGAATATATTATCGTTAGCCTTCAACAGTGTTAAACTGATACAATATAACAACCATCAAGTTTAACTGCAGCGGAACAAGCAATCCATTAAAAGAGTCAAGTAGAGAGTAAAATCTACTATCTTTTATGATTTAAAAGGTTTTTCATCACTTTTATCGCTGGGAACTCAGCTTAATAAATAATTCACATCATCGAATCACCCCTGCACTACGGCCAAGGATATCCTTTAGTATCACGACCACAATTATCCATGCTCTACGGGCCAAGAATATTTGTGTATTCATTAATGGTCATGATCATGCCAACAACTGTCCATCAATGCACTACGGGCCAATGAGGAATTTTTCCACATCATTTTTTAACATTACGGTCATGATTACACCAAATAATCCCTGGTCATAATCATACCAAGGCCATCTATGCACTATAGGCCACAGATGACTTTCAAAAAATATAAACATGAGGATGATGAAAATGATATAAGAATTCAATAAAACAAATTCAAGAATTAATTTATTCAGAAACTAATAACGTCAAAATTGTCAACATGATACTTCTTTGAAAAGTAATAATTCAAGAATGCTCAGAAGAATATTTCCATGAAAAGATACTGGATGAAGCGCAAATATCAATGATATTCCACTAATTTCATGGAGTATAGAAGTCAAAACATTAACCAACTGAGTATAATAAAGAATGGAATAACAAAAGAAATCACCAAGCATGCGATAGACCGCACAGGTAGGTTATTCCAACAGAATAATAAATAACGGAATCATGACCGGCATAAAACGCACAGCCACGATATTCTAACAGAATAATAAAGACGGAATCAGGTCCGGCGTAAAACGCACAGACAGGATATTTCAACAGAATAATAAAGACGGAGCCAGGTCCGGCGTAGAACGCACAGACAGGATGTTCCAACAGAATGATAAATAATGGAACCAGGTCCGGCGTAAACGCACAGACAGGATGTTCCAACAGAATAATAAAGACGGAATCAGGTCCGGCGTAAAACACATAGACAGGATATTTCAATAGAATAATAAAGACAGAACCAGGTCCGGCGTAGAACGCACAGACAAGATGTTCCAACAGAATGATAAATAATGGAACCAGGTCCGGCGTAAATGCACATACAGGATGTTCCAACAGAATGATAAAGAATGGAATAACAAAAGAATTTCACCAAGTATAGGGTAGCCCGCGTATACAGGTTATTCTAATAGAATAATAAAGAATGGAATAACAGAAGTTCTCTTCATGGATAAGAAAGAAATAATACTCCCTACCTTTAGAAAAATTGGATACTGGAATAGTGAGGTAGCAGACTTCTCTTCTTCTTTCTATAATTTCTCTCTATAATAATCGCTCTAAAGCTTTTGTGAATTGGTGAGAAATGAAGGAAGAATAAACTTCTATTTATAGAAAAATATAGTTTCGATAATTGCACGTTTTGGGGCTCGAAAAATTTCAGTACAATACCTCCAACTTTTTCTTTATTTTTAATTTAGTCATGCAAGTATTATCAATCTTGCACCAACTCCCCTAATAGTAAATAATGTGAATCAATAGTTCAATTATGTGAATCAATAGTATAATCATGTGAAAAATACGAATTACAGTATAGTACCTCCATCTATACCTCCATTTTTAACTTAGTCATGCAAGTATTATCAATCTTGCACTAACTCCCCTAATAGTAAATAATGTGATTCAATAGTACACATATGTGAACAAATAGTTATATAAGCATGTGAATTAGTAGCAATTAATTGCTCATATATCCGATAAATTACCCGATTTATCAATATAACCCCTAGACATCAATTATCATCGGAATAAATGTCGATTTTTACTAACACAAACAATTCCAACATAATGAAACTATTTTTATCAAAAATATAAATTTTGAAATTTCAAAGTTTGACCTTTCTCGAAAAAGTCAACTATTGACTTTTTGACCAAATAGTGAATCCCGAAAAATTTTGTGTTTATAGACTATTTTTACTAATTTCGTCGTTCCGGACTCAAATATCACGTCCGCGTCTCCAAATTCAACTCCGAACAACATTCATCATTAATATTATAACTCATAATATTTATCAACCAGGTCGTTCCCAGGAAAGAGGGGGCTTTTCAATAAGGATTTCTCCCTATTGGCGCGCAATTAGGTGACCAAACCTCTCCTTGACAGAATTTCTAGACATTGTAAATATTACAGTTTATAATATGAATAACTTTGTCGTCTCAAGTTTTGATTTAATAAAAAAACATTTTATGCAGATGATAATGACAATAATTGAATCCATAATATGATAGATATGATGCAGCAATTACTGTAGCAATAATTGAGTATAACTGAGTGACTTCTCACGTAAGCATCAATAATCAATACCGTGTGCTACTATGCAACCACGCGTATTACTGTACTTTTAACACCGGGTGTTTCAACAGTTAACGGTAAAACTTCCGCCGTTATTTTCATAAAGTATTTTTGTCGTTTTCTCAATCCGACAATAATTCCTTTGTGGGGGTCCACCAATGATTGTGCCATTGTACGAATATTTCATGTTAAAACGAATATTCCCCGATCAATCGAATATTATATAACAACTTGCATACTTTGCAAATTTGTAAATATTACCCACAACTATAACTTTATATCAAATTCACACCATAATATTCAAAAATATATTTTGAGAAAATTTAATCTTTAATCGAAAAGTTGGGGTCTTACATTATTAGCAATATACATTATTGCACTAATTGCACTGAGGTATATTACTTCAGGACCAAGTAATTTTTCATTATCCTCACGAGGTCTAAAATGGCCCTTTTTCACATCAAGTGATCTAACAACTATTAGATTACTCAATGGATGTGCTTTATCCATATAAAATCTTTTAAAGACCTTATCTGTGTAAGTTGACTGATGAATAAGAATTCCATTTGTTAAATGCTCGATCTGCAGGTCGAGACAAAATTTTGTTTTCCCAAATCTTTAATCTCAAATTCCTTTTTTAAATAATTCATTATCTTTTGTATCTCTCCATGAGTTCCAATAATATTTAAATTATCAACATACATAACAATAATAGCAAAACTAGATTTTGACTTCTTTATAAAAACACATGGGCATTGTATTATTATTATACCCTTCTTTCAATAAATATTCACTAAGACTATTGTACCACATTCGTTCTGATTGCTTTAACCCATATAGGGACATTTGTAACTTGATTGAGTAAACTTTCCGGGGATTTGACTTATATGCTTCAGGCATTTTAAATCCTTAAGAGATTTTCATATTAACATCATTATCAGTTGACCCATATAAATAGGTTGTAACAACATCCATTAAATACATATCTAGTTTTTCATGAGTTATCAAGCTAATAAGATACCGCAATGTAATTGCATCTACCACATGAGAATATGTTTCATCGTAATCAATGTCAGGTCTTTATGAAAACCCTTGTGACATAATTCATGCCTTATATCTTACGATTTCATTTTTCGCACAAATACCCATTTGTATATATCCAACTAGCTTTATTTCTTCGGGTGTTTGGACTACAGGGTCCAAAAACTTCACGTTTTGCAAGTGAATTTAATTCTGCCTGGATTATTTCTTTCTATTTTGGCCAATCATTTTTGCGTTTACATTCTTCGACATAATTAGGCTCAAAATCCTCTTTTTCATTAATGATATCAAGCGATATATTATATGAAAAAATATTGTCAACAACTATCTCACTTCGGTTCCATCTTTTCTTTGTAGAGACATAACTTATCGAGATCTCCTCATTTTTACTGTTTTCAGGTACCTGAACCTCTTATGGGGGTTTATGATTAGTTATGTCTATATCCTCATGAATATTTTCCTCTTCAATAATGCCAACTTGTTTATTTACTTCTTTTCTTTTTTGAGAATTTTTGTCTTTCGAACGAATTGGTCTACTATATTTCTGGCGTGCCTTAGACTCATTTGTTATAATTTTTGCGGATTGTCCTACTGGGACTTTAATCCGAGCTAGAGCATTTATAGGTATATGAGATTTGGTTACTCCTTTTGAGTTAGTGAATGCATTCGGTAGCTTATTTGCTATATCTGGCAAACGAAGTATCTTTTGAACTTATTTTTCACATTGTTTTTTACGATGATCAAAATTAGATAATGACAATGTATTCCATTTAATATCTTTATCCATCTATTTAATTTCTCCCCCTTATGCTGGGAACATAGTCTCATCAAAATGACAATCGACAAATCGTGCCGTAAATGAATCACATGTTAAGGGTTCAAGATATTTAATTATCGATGGAGACTCAAACCCAATATATATTCTTAGCCTCCTTTGAGGACCCAACTTAGTACGTTGTGGCGGATAAATTGAAACATATATCGCACAACAAAATATTCTTAGATGGGAAATATTTGGCTCGTGACCAAAAACCAATTGTAATGGGGAGAATTTGTGATATAATGTTGGCCTAATGCGAATAAGTGTTGTTGTATGTAAAATAGGGGTTCCTAAATAGAGACGGGAAGTTTTGTTCTCATAATCAATGGTCTTGCAATTAAGTGGATGCGTTTAATAAATAATTCAGCAAGACCATTCTGAGTATGAACATGGGTAACATGATGCTCATTGTTTATCCCAAGCGACATACAATAATCATTAAATGTTTGAGATATGAATTCACCAGCATTGTCAAGATGAATAGTCTTGATTGTATGATCCAGAAATTGTACTCGTAATCTAATAATTTGAGCAAGTAATCTTGCAAACGCCAGGTTGCGAGTTGATAATAAACACACATGTGTCCATCTTGTAGATGCATATATTAAAACCATAAAATATCTAAATGGTCCACTTGGTAGGTGAATAGGCCCACAAATATCTCCTTGGATACGTACTAGAAAACGTAGGGATTTAATCCCAACTTTAGCTGGTGATGGTCTAATTACCAATTTACCTTGAGAACAAGCAGCACACGAGAATTCCTTAAATTGAAGAATCTTTTGGTTCTTTAATGGATGACAATGTGAATTCTCAATAATTTTTGGCATCATTATTGATCCGAGATAACCCAATCGGTTATGCCAAACAATAAAATTATTTGGTTCATTTAACTTCTGGTTCATTATTGCATTGACTTCAATTGTACTAATACTTCTGTACATTACAAGAAAATGCTCTAACAGTGACCAAACTTATCAGTGACCGCATTATGTGGTCGCAGATAGGATTTGTAGCGACCAACATTAGCGATTGCACTTGAATTTGGTCGCTAGATTATGTTAGCAACCGATCCCGGTCGCTATTCGGTCGCATGTTCATTTTTACCTCCAAAAAATTGGCTGGAAATGTTGGCGCGCTACTTGTTTACGACCACTATCTAACAGCGACCGCATTCGGGCGCTGATACTTCCACATCATTTAAAATCAGCGACTGCATGCGGTCGCTGATAGCGGTCGCGGATGTATTTCAATAAACCAGTATCAGTTCGTCACTCTCGATCCAGAACAGAAGAAAAAAAGAGGGAGAAAAGAAGAGGGAGAAGAGAGAGTAGGGGGAGAAGAGAAGAAGGAGGAAGACTGCCGCTGCCGCCGACGCCTTCACCACCGACATCACCGGCCGACGCTTTCAAACCGCCGGTAACCCAGATCCGCGCGCGATTTTGACGGTAACTTCCACATACCCAAACTATATTTAGCCTGTTTGGTGTCCTGTCATGTACCCCTACTAGGGATGATAATTTCGCCACTCCTCAAGCTGATTCTTAAGTCATTTCGAAGAATGAGAAGAGAATCGAGAATGAAGAATCATCAAATATTATTTATAAAGATGAGGAGGAGATGATATTTATTTTTATTTTTTTTCATCCCATATCTGCTCCCAAGTAGTTATATATTAGTTAAATTAATATTTATAGTAGTATATATTACATAATTAAAATATCTGTCCATGTATGTGTGCATATATTATTATTATTTGATTTTTCTTAATCTTATCCTGCACTAAAACATGATTAAATTTCTGGCGATGGTATAAATTTCCTGTGGAGGATTAAAATCCTCATAGCACAGAAATGTAGATGATTATTAAAATTTAATCCCCGAATGAAATGACGCGGGATTGAAATGGGGTACGATGTGTAATTCCGGTCGCGCCCCATCCCATCCTTAACCTCTACTATATTCTAATGCCTTTTTAGTGGAGACATATAATAATAACTACCAAATCTAGGCAGCTTCTCTTCCTACTTCCTAGAGTACGTAATACTACTAGTGTGAGACCCTAGATTTTATAAATAAATATTTAAATTTTCTCGAAATAATTTTTTAATATTATCGTGTGAATTTGATATAATGTTATAGTTGTGGGTAATATTTATAAATTTTGCAAAGTATGCAAGTTGTTATATTATATTCGATTGGTCAGGGAATATTCTTTGTGTCGGAAAATATTCGTACGACGGTACAATTATTGGTGGACCCCACAACGGAATTATTGTCGGATTAAGAAAACAACAAAAATATTTTATTGAAAATAACGGCGAAAGTTTTACCGTTGACACTGTTGAACTACTCGGTAGTAAAAGTACAGTAATACGCGTTGTTGCATAGTAGCACACGGTATTGATTATTGATATTTATGTGAGAAGTCACTCAGTTTGATTCAATTATTGTTGATTAATAATATGAATTATTAGAACGATAATGACGTTTTGTTTTATTCGTATTATTAACGTAATAAAACAGAAATATCTTTTTATATAAAACGGAATACTTTATTAAAGTTATTCTATAAATAGAATATATTATATTTTATTATGCATAGTGTTGCATAGAAACATTTGTCCATGTATTGTGTATATATTATTATTATTTGATTTTTCTTAATCTTATCCTGCACTAAAACATGATTAAATTTCCGGCGATGGTATAAATTTCCTGTGGAGGATTAAAATCCTCACAGCACAGAAATGTAGATGATTATTAAAATTTAATCCCCGAATGAAATGACGCGGGATTGAAATGGGGTACGATGTGTAATTCCGTTCGCGCCCCATCCCATCCTTAACCTCTACTATATTCTAATGCCTTTTTAGTGGAGACATATAAGAATAACTACCAAATCTAGGCAGCTTCTCTTCCTACTTCCTAGAGTACGTAATACTACTAGTGTGAGACCCCAGATTTTATAAATAAATATTTAAATTTTCTCGAAATAATTTTTTAATATTATGGTGTGAATTTGATATAATGTTATAGTTGTGGGTAATATTTATAAATTTTGCAAAGTATGCAAGTTGTTATATTATATTCGATTGGTCAGAGAATATTCTTTGTGTCGGAAAATATTCGTACGACGGTACAATTATTGGTGGACCCCACAACGAAATTATTGTCGGATTGAGAAAACGACAAAAATATTTTATTGAAAATAACGGCGGAAGTTTTACCGTTGATACTGTTGAACTACTCGGTAGTAAAAGTACAGTAATACGCGTTGTTGCATAGTAGCACACGGTATTGATTATTGATATTTATGTGAGAAGTCACTCAGTTTGATTCAATTATTGTTGATTAATAATATGAATTATTATAACGATAATGACGTTTTGTTTTATTCGTATTATTAACGTAATAAAACAGAAACATCTTTTTATATAAAACAGAATATTTTATTAAAGTTATTCTATAAATAGAATATATTATATTTTATTATGCATAGTGTTGCATAGTGTTTTTCATAGTGTTGCATAGTATTTGCATAGTAAAAATCTTTTTATATAAATAGAATATATTATATTTTATTTAAAAGATTTTTCTTTAAATATGGACCGTCAGATTAAAGTAAATCAATCTGGACCGTTCATAGATTAGTTACTATGCATTCCATTTTCCTATAAATAGAAGTTCATTCCTTTATTATTTTCTTACGAATTCACTGAACTTTAGAGAGAGAAACTATAGAGAGAGACTATATAAAGATAGAAGAAAAGTTTTCTGCTACTTCACTACTCTTATATCCAGTTCTTTTACGGTAAGGGATATTATTCTTTTGTATTCAAGAAGATAACTTCTGTTATTCCATTCCTTTATTATTCTGTTGGAATAACCTGTATATGCGGAATACCCTATACTTGGTGACATTCTTCTATTATTCTGTCTTTGTTATTCCGTTGGAACATCCTGTATGTGCTATACGCCGGACCTGGTTCCGTCTTTATTATTCTGTCTTTATTTTTAGTTGGAACATCCTGTCTATGCTTTACGCCGGACCTGGTTCCGTCTTTATTATTCTGTTGGAATATCATGTCTGTGTGTTTTACACCAGACCTGGTTCCGTCTTCATTATTCTGTATTTATTATTCTGTTGGAACATCCTATCGGTGTGATTTTCACCTGACCTGGATTCATTATTATTATTCTGTTGGAATAACCTGTCTATGCGAAGTACCGCATGCATGGTGATTTCTTTTGTTATTCCATTCCTTATTATACTCAGTTGATTAAAGTTTTGACTTCTATACTCCATGAAATTAGTGGAATATCTTTGATATTTGCGCTTCATCCAGTATCTTTTCATGGAAATATTCTTCTGATCATTCTTGAATTTTACTCTACAAAGCAGTGTCACGTTGACAATTTGGGCGTTATTAGTTCTTGGACAAATTAATTCTTGAACTTATTTTATTGAATTCTTATATCATTTTCATCATCCTCATGTTTATATTTTGTTGAAAGTCATCTGTGGCCTGTAGTGCATAGATGGACTTGGTATGATTATGACCAGGGATTATTTGGTGTAATCATGACCGTAATATTTAAAAATGATGTGGAAAAAGTCATCATTGGCCCGTAGTGCATTGATGGACAGTTGTTGGCATGATCATAACCATTAATAAATACACAAATATTCTTGGCCCGTAGTGTATGGATAATTGTGGTCGTGATACTAAAGAATATCCTTGGCCGTAGTGCAGGGGTGATTCGATGATGTGGAATATTTATTAAGCTGAGTCTCAGCGATAACAGTGATGAAAAACCTTTTAAATCATAAAAGATAATAGATTTTATTTTCTACTTGACTCTTTTAATGGATTGCTTGTTCCGCTGTAGTTAAACTTGATGTCTATTATATTTTATCAATTTAACATTGTTGGAGACTAATGATAATTTATTCTGCATTATCTTAGTCATAATATTTCTTACTGGGCTAGTTGAGCTCACCATTTCTTTCACTGTTCTCTTCAGGAAATGTGAACGTAGCTGGAACTAGTCGGGGAACGGAGTGATGGTCCTAGATAATGCATTAGTAGTCCTCACTATTCTGTAAAAATAGTGTAATAATAATTATAATGAGGACTCCATTGAGTTTGTATAATTTCTAGATGACAATATTTGTATTCAAACTCACAGCATATGTTTTGTCATATTGTACACGACTGTGTATAATTAAGTTGTATTTGAATTTTGTACCATGTAAATGGCGACCCAAGATGGGTGACGTATACCTAATTTTGGGGGCGTCACAACTAGTGGTATGAGAATGATTGATGTATGATTCGGTTTCATGTTTTAATATGAGATTATCAGAAGTTGGATAATTTTTTATTACTGAATAACAGTTGCTGAAATTTAGAAAAATTTTGAATATAACATTACTGCTGAATATATTATTGCTGAAATTTAGATAAATTGTTGTTGATATTGCTGAAATTGGGACAATTTTTGGGCTTCTTATTGTTGCTACTAATATTGGATTCTCCTAAATTATGCCCTGAAATTGTCAAGAATGCATGCCCTCGTGCATGTGGATAGTCCATATTATAGGGGAGACTCTGCCGAATTTTTTTCATATATAAGTCAAATTGCTATATAACTTGAACATTAGGGCTTAACCCAAAACCTTGGTTGCATATATGATCATACTTATACCAATCCAATAACTTGAACATGAGTATGACATAAAACATAACTAGGAATTAAGTTTATCCATAATTCAATCAAGAAGAAGGTTCAACAGATTCTTATACATTCTTGTTGCTCTTATATGCCTACAAATAGTCAAGTATGCATGCCCTCGTGCATGTGGATAGTCCATATTATAAGGGAGACTGTCGAAAATTTTTCATTGGTCAGGTAATTTAGACTTGTCCCAATGCATATGCAGACCATGCATGATGCAATGATTCATATCCTACCCCTAGGAATCTATTGCCTTTAGGTTGTTTTGGCATGTATCATTGTTCAATTCTCAAATAATCATATATGATGCACACTCATGTTATATATGTACATATACATCTATATGTATTTATAAGCATAATAAATGGGATTGAGCTGAATTGTAAATCTCTAACAAGGCAATACAATAATTCGTGTCAACATAGGTACCGTGGAATCATGGACCTCTATTCAGACCGTAGTTGGATGGCACGACGAAAGTCAAGTGCCCTGATAAGTGCTACAACTGAATTTAGAGCTGGTTGCCAAGTGTTTTTGGAGTATACGTATAGTCACCCAGAATGTATGAATGGTCAGTCGCAGATACGATGTCCATGTTTGAAGTGTAAGAATATAAATTATATAGACAGAGACATGATAAACTATCATTAACTTGTTTTCGGGTTCATGAAAAATTATGAAGAGTGCTGGTGGGCACATGGGTAGAGAAGAGATGGTGGCATCACAGAAGTACACAATTCGGGCAGTAGTACTCATCGTATGAATGAAATGGTTCATGATATTGCAGGGACTGATTTTGATTGGGAACAAGGCAGAGAGCAACCTATGAATTCTAGATCCAAAGACTTCTTTAAGTTTTAGACGAGGGTAAGGAGCTATTGTGGCATGGTTGCACCAAACACACTACATTGTCTGCAGTGGCGACATTACTTAACATCAAGGCTGACCACAACATGAACCATGAGTGTTTTGAGTCGCTCTTGAAGGCCATTAAGAGTATGTTGCCTGATGGTGAGAAATTACCTGGTAACTATTACTTTTGTAAGAAAATGGTGAAGAAGTTGGGTCTTGGATACCAAAAGATTGATGCATGTCCCAACGATTGCATGTTGTTTTATAAGGAAAATGAACAGATGACAAGGTGCAGGTTTTGCAGTCATGATCGGTTTAGGCCTAATAAAGAGGGTGTGACTACAAAAAAAATCAAGTATACCGTTTAAGATTCTAAGGTATTTTCCAATAACACATCGGCTAAAAAGATTGTACATGTCTTCGAGAACAGCTGAACATATGAGTTGGCATGCGAAATCTCCAGCTAAAGATGGAGAACTAAATCATCCCGCAGATGGGCAGGCTTGGAAAGATTTCAACTTAGTATATCCTGAGTTTGCATTGGAACCTAGAAATGTGAGGCTTGGATTGTCCACCGATGGTTTCAATCCGTTTGGCCACTCAGCTGTTCCGTACTCATGTTGGCCTGTGATTGTTACTCTGTACAACTTGCCTCCTTGGATGTGTATGAAACAGCCATACTTGTTTCTTTCACTCGTGGTTCCTGGTCCTAAGAGTCCTGGAAAGAACTTAGATGTTTACTTGAGATCTCTTATAGATGAGTTGAAGGTATTGTGGGAGGATGGAGTACAGACTTGGGATGTTGCAACGAAAACAAATTTCAACCTTAGGGCAGCGGTTATGTGGACTATAAATGACTTTCCAGCTTATGGTATGTTAGCTAGATGGAGTACACACGGGAAGTTGACTTGTCCGTATTATAAGGAGCATACAAAGTCGTTTAATCTATCAAAAGGTCGAAAGCCTTACTGGTTTGACTGTCATCGTCGGTTCTTACCGGTAGATCACCCGTTTCGAAGAAATAGAGAACACTTCAGGAAAGGGAAAGTAGGCAATGATATTCCTGTGCCGCGATTATTGGGAACGGAGATGCGAGATCGTGTGATGAGATTGCCGGTTATCCCATTTAGTAAGATTGATGCCACAAACATAATCAATGGGTTTGGCGAATCTCATAACTGGGTTCGGAGAAGCATCTTTTGGGAACTGCCTTATTGGTCTACAAATTTGATTCGTCATAATCTAGATGTGATGCATATTGAGAAGAATGTGTTTGACAATGTGTTTAACACTGTGATGAATGTTATGGGGAAGATAAAAGATAACGATAAGGTACGTTTGGACATGAAAGATATTTGTAAGCGTCCTAGATTAGAACTTTATGAATCTCCTAATGGTAAGATTATCAAATCGCATGTAAGGTACACATTGTCCAAAAAGCAAGTTGAAGATGTGTGCACATGGGTTAAGTCTCTGAAACTACCAGATGGATATGCGCCAAACATTGCAGGGTGTGTTACGGGTGAGAAATTACAAGGGATGAAGAGTCATAACTGTCATGTGTTCATGGAGAGACTCATGCCTATAGCATTTCGGGATCAGCTTGATAAACCAATACGGGATGCTTTGACGGATCTTAGTCGTTTCTTCAAAGACCTGTGTTCAAAATCATTAAATGAGAAAGACATGTCTGTACTTGAGAAGAACATCATAGAGATAACGTGTAAACTAGAAAAAATATTCCCACCTAGTTTTTTTGACTCCATGGAGCATTTGCAAATCCATCTTCCCTATAAAGCTCGTATGGGTCCAGTTCAATATAGATAGATGTTGTGAGACCCCAGATTTTATGAATAAAGATTTAATTTTCTCAAAATATTTTTTTCAAAATTATGGTATGGAATTGATATAATGTTATAGTTGTGGGTAATATTTATAAATTTTGCAAAGTACGCAAGTTGTTATAAAATATTCGTTTGGTCGGGGAATATTCTTTTTGTCGGGAAATATTCGTACGACGGCACAATCATTGGTGGATCCCACAACGGAATTATTGTCGGATTGAGAAAACGACAAAAATACTTTATAAAAATAACGGCGGAGGTGTTACCGTTAAAACTGTTAAACTACCCGGTAGTAAAAGTACAGTAATACGCATGGTTGCATAGTAGCACACGGTATTGATTATTGATGCTTACGTGAGAAGTCACTCAGCTATACTCAATTATTACTACAGTAATTGCTACATCATATCTCGTATATTATTGATTCAATTATTGTCACAGTATCATCTGTATAATATGTTATATTATTAAATCAATAATTGAGACGACAAGTTATAAATGACTAATAATTGTTGAAAGATTAAATATGTGTTGATTAAAAATAAAATGATTTGTGGTAATATTTATTCAATCCTTGATGTATATAAAGAGTCTATTATGAAACGTTTGTGGTAAGTTTGGTTATTTTATGGGGGGCCCATATGTTATCATCTAAGAGTCTCTTCGTCAATAGTATTTACCTTCGTCAATAGTATTTACCTTCGTCAATAGTATTTACCTTCGTCAATAGTAATTACCTTCTTCAATAGTAATTACCTTCGTCAATAGTATTTACCTTCGTCAATAGTAATTACCTTCATTATTACCAAGAGTTATTTGTCCCTTCAGTTTTCCAAGAGTTATTTGCCTCTTCGGTGTTCCAAGGGTTAATTACCCCTTCGTAAATAGTAGTTGTCTCTTCAATATTACCAAGAGTCATTTTGACCCTTCGTTAAGACCAAGAGCCACTCTCAGTTTTTCTATAAATAGAAGCTCATTCCTTCATTATTTTTCACGAATTCATTCAAGCTATAGAGAGAGAAAGTATAGAGAGAATAAGAGAGAAAGAAGAAGAGTATTCTGCTACTTCACTTTTCCAATATCTAGTTTCTTCTAAGGTAAGGAATATTATTTGTTGTACTCGTAAGGGGTGTTATTCTTTCTTATTCATGAAGAGAACTGTTGTTATTCCATTACTTATTATTCTGTTGGAATAACCTGTATACGCGGTTTACCCTATACTTTGTGACATTCTTCTATTATTTTGTTGGAACATCCTTTCTGTGTGTTTTACACCGGACCTGGTTCCGTCTTATTATTATTATGTTGGAACATCCTGTCTGTTTGTTTTACACCGGACCTGGTTCCATTTCTTTATTATTCTGTTGGAATATCCTGTCTGTGCGTTTTACGCCGGACCTGGTTCCGTCTTTATTATTATTCTGTGGAATATCCTTGATATTTGCGCTTCATCCAGTATCCTTTCATGGAAATATTCTTCTGAGCATTCTTGAATTTTACACTACAAAGCAGTATCATGTTGACAATTTGGGCATTATTAGTTCCTGGATAAATTAATTCTTGAACTTATTTTATTGAATTCTTATATCATTGTCATCATCCTCATATTTATATTTTTTTTGAAAGTCATCTGTGGCATGTAGTGCATAGATGGACTTGGTATGATTATGACCAGGGATTATTCGGTGTAATCATGACCGTAATGTTACAAATAATGTGGTAAAAATCCTCATTTGTCGTAGTGCATTGATGGACAGTAGTTGGCATGATCATGACCATTAATGAATACACAAATATTCTTGGCCCGTAGTGCTTGGATAATTGTGGTCGAGATACTAAAGAATATCCTTGACCGTAGTGCAGGAGTGGTTCGATGATGTGGAATATTTATTAAGCTGAGTCTCAGCTATAACGGTGATGAAAAACCTTTTAAATCATAAAGGATAGTAGATTTTATTTTCTACTTGACTCTTTTAATGGATTGCTTGTTCCGCTGCAGTTAAACTTGATGTTTATTATATTTTATCAGTTTAACACTGTTGAAGGCTAATGATAATTTATTCTGCATTATCTTAGTCATAATATTTCTTACTGGGCTAGTTGAGCTCACCCTTTCTTTCACTGTTCTCTTCAGGAAATGAGAATATAGCTGGGACGAGTCGGGGAACGGAGTGATGGTCTAGAGGATAGCATTAGTAGTCCTCACTATTCTGTGAAATAGTGTGATAATAAATGTAACGAGGACTCCTTTTGAGTTTGAATAATCTCTAGAAGACAATATTTGTATTCAAACTCACAGCATATGTTTTGTCGTATTGTACGTGACAGCTGTATTAGTAAGTTGTATTTGAATTCTGTACCATGTAAGTGGCAACCCAAGATGGGTGACGTATACCTAATTTTGGGGGCGTCACAGTTGATATTAAAGCTTAGGGATATGATCCCTGGCTAAGATTTGAGAATAGAACTAGGAGGGGAGAGACGGGGAATTCCTTCGCTAGTATGACCTACCTAAGTTTATGTGCTATTTTATTGGTCGGTCAGAATATAGGGATAATATGTTACATGTCAATTAACCTTTGTTTTGTGGCAGTATTTGAAAATGGCATATGAAAATATTGAGATAAGCAATGGAGCACAGGAGACTGTTCATTCTCCACAGATCAATAATCAGGACAATGTGTAACAGGATGGCGATAATCCTCTTGTAAACAACAACACTGATCAATTGACGAATGACGGTACGTTTAGGAGCTTTTTAGAATTCATGCAACATCAGGCGAAGGCGGCTCCTGTTTATAATACAGGAGGAAACAATGGCAATCCACGGTTGGTCACCGCTAAACAGTTCAAGGAGCTGGAACCACCTGAGTTTAAGGGAGAGCCAAAACCACTCATGGCGGAAAATTTGATAAAGCAGATCACCAAGATATTTGATGTCTTGGGATGCTCCGAGGAGCAAAAGGTTCCCTTTGCCGCCTTTATGTTGCGAGGAGAGGCAGATTACTGGTGGGAATCGGTAAAGCGTACTCAACCTGCCGCACTGAAGATGTCTTGGGAGAAGTTCCAAGAGTTGTTCAACGACAAATACTTTCCCGAAAGTATTCGTCACATGAAGGAGGTGGAGTTTATCAAATTAGAGCAAAACAATATGACCGTGTCGCAATACGAGGCAAAATTTACGGAGTTATCCCGGTTTGCATCCCACTTGGTGGATAATGAAGAGAGAATGGCGCGAATGTTTTTAAGAGGTTTGAAGCCGGAGATACGTCAACATCTTATTTCTCATAAACTGTGTTTGTATTCAGATATTATAAATAGGGCTCAGTTGGTGGAGCGCGATAACGAGTCAACGCAACCAAAAGAGAGCAGCCGACAAAATGATAATATCGGTGATAACAGTCATCAAAGCGATGACAATAAGCATGGAGGGAATCAACATGCCAGAAATAGTAACCATTTCGGTGGTAATCATGGTCAAAATAATAAGACATTTCAAGAAGAGGAGATTCAACAATGATGGAAAGACGTCAGCACCAGCAGCCGTTGTTAAGGAAGGAGAACGACTACCTATCATATGCTTCAAATGCGGAGGGGAGGGACACATCAGTCCAAACTGCACGATGCCGTCCAAAAGCATGCTATAATTGTGGAAGAGAAGGTCACTTAGCCCAATTTTGTTGTTCACCGAAGACAAGTTCAGCTAGGATGGAGGCACCAAAGGATGTCCCAGGCAAGCCAGAGCCAGTAGTTTAAGAGAGAATTTTTTTCGTGACGAGGAACCTGAATAAAATTATCACGGGTATGTTAGTCATAAACTCTTGCGAAGTCTATACCGTGTTAGATACCGGTTCTACTAACTCTTGTATTACACCTAGTTGTGTTCAATGTTTGAAGTTAACTCCGGAGAAGTTAGCTTTGATATATCTGTTTAAACTCAGTTGGGAGAAACCTTCGTTACCTCCACTATTTAAAAATAGTGTTCAAATCAACACTTTCACGTTACCTATCGATCTTATCTCTTTGAAAATACTTGCCTTTGATGTGATTTTTGGAAAAGATTGGTTAACTACTCATCATGCTTTTCGTAAGGTTGTTAGCTTTCATACTCCTAACCAACCTGTTATGTGAATTCAAAGTAACCAAACCACTAAAGTCAATCATTGTCATATCAAGCCATAAATAAAGAGCCCCGATCCTTTCGTTGTTGACTTTCTTATGTGGAATGCACCGAAGCCAGACTTTCTGTAGGCGACGCTTTGAATGACGATGGCAAGTTGATAGGTATCAATGTGATGTGTTACCCAAGTCTTGGATGAGAGTCATAGTTTTGAATGATATTTCCATTGTTAATAAATTTCCTTACGTATTATTGAAGACTTCTTAGTCTACCCTGGAGCGTGAAATCGAATTTTGTATTAACCACAGTACAACACCCATTTCTAAAACCCTCAAATATTTTTTCACCTAAAATGAACGTAACAGGTGCCAAAGACGTTGGCTCGAGCGGTTGAAGATTACGATCATATCATTCAATACCATCGTGAAAAAGCGAACGTGGTAGCTGACGTGTTGAGTAGAAGATCGTATGCGTTTATAAGTGCGAATATACGAACTCACGTGAAGATAACGAATATACGATTAGAATCGACTTTAATCGATAAAGTTAAAGCAGCTCAAACTACACACCCGGAGCTGATGAATGTGAAGAATTAAGAAGGTTCAAGAGGGCGTTATTCTAGAAACAAGAATCGATGAAGAGAGAAAATCTCAACCCTTGATTTTATTGGTCCATTTGAAATTCTCGATCGAGTAGGAACTGTGGCTTATATACTCGTTTTACCACCAAGTAGGTCGCATTTCATAACATTTTTTTTCGTATCGATGTTACGTAAATATGTGGACGACCCGAACCACATTATTCATTTAAAACCGGACGAGATAGCAGAAGATTTAACGTATGAGGAGATATGTGTTAACATCTTGGATAAGAAGGATCATATTCGACGCTCAAAGGCTATACCTCAAGAGTTATAATTTGAAGTGAAGTCAAGGTATCCTCACCTGTTTGGCATACCAGGTACGTATGTAAATTTCAAGGGCGAAATTTCATAAGGAGGGGAGATTGTGAGACCCCAGATTTTATGAATAAAGATTTAATTTTCTCGAAATATTTTTTTTAAAATTATGGTGTGGATTTGATATAATGTTATAGTTGTGGGTAATATTTATAAATTTTGCAAAGTACGCAAGTTGTTATAAAATATTCGTTTGGTCGGGGAATATTCGTACGACGGCACAATCATTGGTGGACCCCACAACGGAATTATTGTCGGATTGAGAAAACGACAAAAATACTTTATAAAAATAACGGCGGAGGTGTTACCGTTAAAACTGTTAAACTACCCGGTAGTAAAAGTACAGTAATACGCATGGTTGCATAATAGCACACGGTATTGATTATTGATGCTTACGTGAGAAGTCACTCAGCTATACTCAATTATTGCTACAGTAATTGCTGCATCATATCTCGTATATTATTGATTCAATTATTGTCACAGTATCATCTGTATAATATGTTATATTATTAAATCAATAATTGAGACGACAAGTTATAAATGACTAATAATTGTTGAAAGATTAAATATGTGTTGATTAAAAATAAAATGATTTGTGGTAATATTTATTCAATCCTTGATGTATATAAAGAGTCTATTATGAGACGTTTGTGGTAAGTTTGGTTATTTTATGGGGGGCCCATATGTCATCATCTAAGAGTCTTTTCGTCAATAGTATTTACCTTCGTCAATAGTATTTACCTTCGTTAATAGTATTTTTCTTCGTCAATAGTAATTTCCTTCGTCAATAGTAATTACCTTCTTCAATAGTAATTACCTTCGTCAATAGTATTTACCTTCGTCAATAGTATTTACCTTCGTCAATAGTATTTACCTTCGTCAATAGTAATTACCTTCATTATTACCAAGAGTTATTTGTCCCTTCAGTTTTCCAAGAGTTATTTGCCTCTTCGGTGTTCCAAGGGTTAATTACCCCTTCGTAAATAGTAGTTGTCTCTTCAATATTACCAAGAGTCATTTTGACCCTTCGTTAAGACCAAGAGCCACTCTCAGTTTTTCTATAAATAGAAGCTCATTCCTTCATTATTTTTCACGAATTCATTCAAGCTATAGAGAGAGAAAGTATAGAGAGAATAAGAGAGAAAGAAGAAGAGTATTCTGCTACTTCACTTTTCCAATATCTAGTTTCTTCTAAGGTAAGGAATATTATTTGTTGTACTCGTAAGGGGTGTTATTCTTTCTTATTCATGAAGAGAACTGTTGTTATTCCATTACTTATTATTCTGTTGGAATAACCTGTATACGCGGTTTACCCTATACTTTGTGACATTCTTCTATTATTCTGTTGGAACATCCTGTCTGTGTGTTTTACACCGGACCTGGTTCCGTCTTATTATTATTATGTTGGAACATCCTGTCTGTTTGTTTTACACCGGACCTGGTTCCATTTCTTTATTATTCTGTTGGAATATCCTGTCTGTACATTTTACGCCGGACCTGGTTCCGTCTTTATTATTATTCTGTGGAAAATCCTTGATATTTGCGCTTCATCCAGTATCCTTTCATGGAAATATTCTTCTGAGCATTCTTGAATTTTACACTACAAAGCAGTATCATGTTGACAATTTGGACATTATTAGTTCCTGGATAAATTAATTCTTGAACTTATTTTATTGAATTCTTATATTATTGTCATCATCCTCATATTTATATTTTTTTTGAAAGTCATCTGTGGCATGTAGTGCATAGATGGGCTTGGTATGATTATGACCAGGGATTATTCGGTGTAATCATGACCGTAATGTTACAAATAATGTGGTAAAAATCCTCATTTGTCGTAGTGCATTGATGGACAGTAGTTGGCATGATCATGACCATTAATGAATACACAAATATTCTTGGCCCGTAGTGCTTGGATAATTATGGTCGAGATACTAAAGAATATCCTTGGCCGTAGTGCAGGAGTGATTCGATGATGTGGAATATTTATTAAGCTGAGTCTCAGCTATAACGGTGATGAAAAACCTTTTAAATCATACAGGATAGTAGATTTTATTTTCTACTTGACTCTTTTAATGGATTGCTTGTTCCGCTGCAGTTAAACTTGATGTTTATTATATTTTATCAGTTTAACACTGTTGAAGGCTAATGATAATTTATTCTGCATTATCTTAGTCATAATATTTCTTACTGGGCTAGTTGAGCTCACCCTTTCTTTCACTGTTCTCTTCAAGAAATGAGAATATAGCTGGGACGAGTCGGGGAACGGAGTGATGGTCCAGAGGATAGCATTAGTAGTCCTCACTATTCTGTGAAATAGTGTGATAATAAATGTAACGAGGACTCCTTTTGAGTTTGAATAATCTCTAGAAGACAATATTTGTATTCAAACTCACAGCATATGTTTTGTCGTATTGTACACGACAGTTATATTAGTAAGTTGTATTTGAATTCTGTACCATGTAAGTGGCGACCCAAGATGGGTGACGTATACCTAATTTTGGGGGCGTCACAGATGTACCCTTTCAAGAGGGTGATGGGAAACCTTAAGAGAAAGGTGAAGAATAGAGCTTATGTCGAGGGGTCGATATGTGAGGCATACAATTTCGATGAGATATCTACGTTTGTCTCAGATTATTTTCTGGACGAAGTCTTGACAAAAGCCAATCGAGTATAGAGACATGATGATGGGGGAAATGTTGAACTAAATGGTTGGCTCTCTGTATTTGGTTTATCGGGTCGCGCTTATGGAAAAGGGAAGCGCATATTCCTCTCTGAGCAAGAATTACATACTGCACATACTTACATTCTTCTCAATTGCGAGGAGATTGATGAATTTGTGAGGTACACATGTAAACATAATAATTTATCTTGTAAGGTAAAAATTTATTCCAATATGTTAATGTTTATAACATGGTATAGATTATACGATGACGAGTTAAAAGTGAAGCATCCCGGCATAACTGATAAAGATATTTAAATCAATCGTGATAAAAAATTTGCACTTTGGCTAAAGGACAAAGTAAGTTCAATTTCTTAAGCACAACATATATATATATACACTCCATATTAACTATGACTTCATTTAATAAGATGGAGTTTTTGTAGGCTTTGACTGAGGGATCAACGATTTCGGCTAATGTACAAGTCCTAGCTATGGGACCAGACAGGGACCAAGTCAGTCGCAATGGTTACAAAATAAATGATTGTGAATTTCATACAAAGGAATATGGGCGCGGTAAAAGAACAACGAACTATGGAGTGTGTGTCCAAGGAGATTGTTACAATGAGTTTAGTCGTGCCTTTTATGAGGAGTTTGAGGAAATCGTAGAGTTATCGTACAAGGGCACATACGGAGGTCATATTAACTTGTTCAAGTGTCGTTGGTTTGATTCAGAAAAAGGGATACGTGTTGACAGACATGGAATCGTCGATATTGACTTACATAGGTCGGCTTACTCCAACGAACCGTTTGTTTTACCAACTCAAACAGTACAAGTATACTACACTCCTAGTCCTGTTAGGAAAAGAGATAGACCGCCTACAGATTGACAAGTTATAATTCATACTCCTGCGCGCAGTCGTGTCCAAGTAATAGACGGGAATTTCTACCAAGAGGAGATGCTTCATAGACCTCCTATAATAAATATAGAGGACAATAATGATGTAATCCAGTTAGAGGGTGGAGATGAACCTGATGAATTGGATCCCGAGCCAGTTATTATGCTAGATAACAGTGATACTGAGGAAGAGTTATTGACTGACACTTACACAGAATCTGAAGAAGAAGATGGTTATGAATCTCCAACACTTGTACAAAATGATTCTGACTCTGACAACGATTATTTCATTAAAATGTATGTTTAGTTTTAATCGTATTACAATGAATTACATATAGGAATGTTCTTTATATCCTTAACATGTTTTAATCGTATTACAATGAATTAAAATGTATGTTTAGTTTTGTCGTAGTTAACTATTTCATACAATTAATTGTCATTATTGTCCTTTTATATATATCCTTGACACGTTTATGTATCTTTCATTTATAACTTATACTAACATCCTAAATTTTTTATTTATAGATGTCTTCTGAACCTGCAGCACGAAAGCGCGGGTTGGGTCGAGGCCCTAATCATGTGCCGAAGGCCCCGGCTAATCCGAATGATCGAATTCTTATACAAATTCGTCCTCCTCCAGAAAGCACGTAAGTTAAACATCGTGTATATATAAGGGTTTAATATTTCCATTGTTATAAATATATATGACTGTAAATTATTGTATATTGTAGTGATTTTTAAGATAGTAAAATTGTGAAGTGCATTTCACAATTATGCTTACAGAACTGGCCTACGCCAGTGATTACATGGGCGAGCACACCTCTCGCCCATAAAGATGCAGTTTGGGCTGAATTTCAGGTATATTTTTTTATCACTCTGATAGATAATACATAGTTAATCAAATAATATTGTTTAGTAATGTTGGATTATGGTAATATAATATAATAATTTTAATATTATTATTGTTGTTTTATTTACAGAAGCGGTATAGATGGGACGACGCACAGGCATCAGTTATTCAGACACTGTTCTGGCAGAAGTGCGTCGTTCGAACTATAGATAATCTGAACAAGGAACGACAAAAAGCCCTGCACAATGCTGACATTTACTATCCGGGACAGGGTGAGCATTATATGCATGAGCATAGTCCCTGGAGGTGCGCACATCCCATATGGGTGCAGATGTGTGACCAGTGGAGAGATGAGTCCTGGGTCAAGAGACGCAAGACTGCCGCCTCGAATAGATTCTCAGGTGTATCTGAAGGCGAAAAGGTAAAAGGCACGTACAAGGGCGGCAGTATATCACAGCTGCAACATATTACTGCTAAGGTACGTATGTATAGCAAACTTATTGGCTTAGTTATTTGTTTTTATGTTTACAGTCATCTTTTGTAAACTAAAATATCATATGTTTACATAATAATATGAGAAAATGAATTGTAGGAGTCTTAGTCTCAAGGTCAACCTATCAATTGGTTGGATGTGTATGTGGCCACCCGCGATGGTCTGCCTGAGGCTGTTCAGATAGCGGTAATAAGTTCACTTTATCCTAATACGTTGTTTATAAATTGTGACGACCTTTTTGAGTATTTTTTATTTATTTTTAACTATTTAATTGTTCATCTTCTGACAGGACACTTATAAGGGCTTAATGAACGAGCGCTATTCTGAAGGCACCCCGCGTCCGTCTATTGATCAAGAATTATGGGAGAGGGCGTCCATCGTGAAGAAAAATTATGTCAAAGGCCAAGGACAAAAACGACGCCCGACCATCAGTGGCACAGGCAGCTCTGCCACCTAGTCTACACAGTCATCTGGTTATCCAACCTATCATACTCTTGCTGACTGTGTAAGAGTGCTTTATCAGGATCGTGATCTTCTTTGTATACTGGGCGGGTATCTGCAGTCTCTGAGTCATGATGAGTTGGCAGAGGCAGTGGCGGCAGCGGCAGCGGCAGTAGTAGCAGCACAGCAGCAGAATGACGACCAGGTATATATATATATATATATATATATATATATATATATATATATATATATATATATATATATATATATATCGTTTATTGTTTAGCTATATTGTCTTATATGTTTATAGCATCTGAGTCACTATCTTACTTATATGTTTCACTACATTGTCTATTGTTTAGCTTTCCCTAAGTACGTCGTAGCAGTATCAACACATGTAACATATATGTTTTATTATTTTGTTAATTACAAGATCATAATTTGGATGATCCATGAAGAGCGCCTAGACTGGTTTTCTAAGATTTTTAAAGCCTTGTACTCTTTTAGATTCATTCTTTGGACAATTGTATTGGTATATATGGATGTTTACGATATCGATTATATTGTGTTGGATGAATGTTTACAATTGTATTGAGTTGGATGAATGTTTATTCATGGATGATCAATGTTTATTATACAGTAGTTATATCATGAATGGATGTTAATATGGATGCTTGTATATATTGCTGTGTTGGGATTGAAAGCAGGTACAACGGGTTATTTTTGGGAAATCAAGAAAACAGGCAAAATTAAAAAAAAAAAGATCATCAGCGACCGCATGCGGTCGCTAACTCTGTATCAGCGACCGCATTACCTTTTTGGAATCTAGCGACCGATGCGGTCGCTATTACCGGTCGCTGCCACGTGTGCCATGTCACATCTGACAACTGACTCAGCATAAGTCAGAATAGCAATGGACACGGTCGCTGAGTGCGGTCGCTAATAAAGTAGTCGCTATTACTGGTCGCTGGTGTCCATCCAGCGACCAAATTATCTGCGACTAATATCAGCGACCGCATTCGGTCGCAAATACTCATCTGCGACCGTGGGCGGTCGCTGATAAGCCTTTTTGTTGTAGTGGTAGTACAAACCTGAAGATAAAATGGGCAATTTTTCAAATATTTGTTTTCCAGTAGAGACATTTGATACGATGTAAAGATATTCTATACTATTGTCATTGGCTGTCTCAATATGGTACCCGTTAAGTCGTATATCTTTAAAATTTAGCAGATTCCTCATTGATTTAGTGGAAAATAAAGCATTATCAATAATAATTTTTTTCCCACTAGGAAGCATTATATTGGCTCTTCTAGAGCCTTCAATCAAGTCTGTTGAACCTGATATTTTATTCGCTTTTGCTTTCATCATTCTTAGATTTGAAAAATATTACTTATGTGTGAAAATGGTATGTGTCGTTGCACTAGCTGCTAAACATATATCTCCACCACTGATATCAGACTCATTTACAACATGACACAAATCCATATTTTCTTCATGAAAAGGAATAAATATATAATAAGTTCATAATAAGACATAATATTATATTAAATAACACAAACATTTACTTTAAATTAGCCAACATGAAACGAAGAAAACAAAATACATTGGAATATATTAGCATAAAATAAACACACTTAAAGGATTAACATAATTCTGAACTAATTATTTTCATAATAAGAAATATCAACTTGCTCATTATTTTGCTCAAAGAAATCTGCAACGTCAAGGTGCGTCATACCCAAAAGATCAAAATAAATATCATCATTATTTTGATGTGGGTGAGAAAAATTTATTTATGTGTTCTTTTCCTTTCCTTTCGGTGAGGACTGATATAAATCAACAAGATGTTTGGATGTACGATATGTACGAGACCAATGCCCTTTCATTCCACACCGATAACAGATATTTTCTTCCTTCTTGGTATCTCTGTTATTTATATTCTTCCCCCTTTCTTGTTTCTCCTCGTTCTTTGAAGGTTTGTTAGAATTTGACAAATTACGATCATCATTGTTGCGGTAATTAAACCGTCCTCGCCCATGGCCACGTCCACGACCTTTATTACGACCATAATTATTATTATATCTCGTACCATTCACATCAGGGAATGGAGCTGAACCAGTTGTTCGTGATTCATGATTTTTCATTAAAAGCTCATTATTTTGTTCAGTCACAAGGAGATATAAAATCAGTTCAGAGTATTTCATAAAACCTCGTTCTCTATATTGCTGCTGCAGGAGCACATTCGAGGCATGAAAAGTAGAGAATATTTTTCTAACATATCTTCATCAGTGATATTATCTCCACATAATTTTAATTTAGAATTGATTTTAAACATTGTAGAATTATATTCACTTACTGATTTAAAATCTTGTAATCGTAAATATATCCAATCATGACGATCTTTTGGGAGAATAACTGTCTTTTGATGGTCATATCTTTTTTTCAATTTTTTTCAAAGAATAAGGAGATCTTTTATTATGAGATACTCTAACTTCAACTCCTCATGGAGATGATGACATAAGAAAATCATGGCCTTTGCCTTGTTTTGACTAGATATTTCATTACCATCTTTAATGGTTTCTCTAAGACCCATGGCATCAAGATGAATTTTAGAATCAAGGATCCATGACAAATAACTCTTACCCGTTATATCAAGTGCCACGAACTCGTATTTGACAAAATTTGTTATTGTAATTTCATAAAAAATATCAAAAATGATTAGAAATAAATATTGAATAAACATTAAGTCAAATGTTGAATGATTAGTACGTAGCATTGTAACAAAATAAAACACAAACAGTTTGTTATTATGGAAAATCCAAAAAGCATAGTATATATTCCAAGACAAATTAATGAAATTATGTCAAACGTTAATATATATGACGTGCATATATAGAATATGGCCTATGGGAAACTAAAATGACAAATAATATGACATGCATGTATAACATTTTAAAATAAGAGTGAGCTGAAATCATGAATAACTATATCAAATTTGATGAGTCATGTTTTTCAAAATCTTTCTAGACTAAAAACAATTGGTAATTTTAAATCTGGTTCAAGTATTAATGACATAAGATTGTGTATGCATTCAGATGCTAATAAGACTAAACAAAGGAGGCCTAAATATGCTATACTGTCGCATGCATGTTCAAAATAAAGGGGTACAACTAGCTTTGCGTTGTGTTTGTTTGTTGCGGATAGAACAATTCTTTTGTTATTACTGCTAAGAGTATAAAGTCTAACCTATAAGTTTTTATTTAAACTTTTAAACAATCAAACATTATATATGATTATTTTAATTTATCACATGAATAATTTATTTTAAAAAAAATGTGACTAAGACTATTTAATTATAAAATTAGTAATCTTGAAATTATAATTCATGTGAATATAGTTGCCAGATTATAATATTTATAAACAAACATAGTCTATTGGTTACTTTATTTGTTTTTTTAGGAAAGATACATGCTTGAAAACACTGTAAAACACAGATTTACATGCTTTAATTCCTTGAATAAAATAATTCAAAAAATTCATGCACTTGACCTAATTGAATGGATTGGTTTGGTTTATATGTTAAAAAAGAGTCTTTGTATGCATCTTGAAAAAATTAGTTAGGAACTAATTAAATAGATGCATTGAAATAAGAATTAGGAAAAAGGAAATATACCATGCACTTGATTTATGAATTTAAGTGTGTATACATGACACGCAAAAATAGTAAAATCCAAAAAATATTTTAAGTTCCTAAATTACAAAGAAAAGATTACTGTGTCGAATTATGACAAAAAAAAACGATTTGATCTTTGTCTTGGGCAAAATTAATGAATTATTCAGACATATTTTTACTGATTATACCATTGAATTTTTAATTTTTTAAATTACCCCAGTAAATTAATTATTATTTTGAAATTGGGTCATTCTGTTAATTTTTTTTAACATACATTAATTTCTTATCGGCAAAACTAATGAATTACCCACTGACATGTTTTACTGATTATCGCATTGAACTTTGAATTTTTTAAATTATCCTAGTAAATTAATTATTATTTTAAAATTGGATCATTCCGTTAAAAAAACTAAACAAACGTTAATTTTTTATTTACGTTGTGACGTCCCCAAAATAAGTATGCAACACCCATTATGAGTCGCCAAATACATGGTACATAAAGCAAACTACAACTTCAATAATACAAATGTCGTGTGGAATACGACAATACATACTGTGAGTTTAAATATAAATATTGTCTTCTAGGCAATATTCACACTCAATTAAGTCCTCATTACAATTATTCAAACACTATTTTAAAGAAATAGTGAGGACTGCTAAAATATCTTTCTAGAACCATCACTCCATACCCCGACTGGATCCTGCTATGTTCTCACCTCCTGAGAAGAAAAATAGAACAAAAAGAAAAAAGGGTGAACTCAACTAGCCCAGTAAAGGATATTATGACTAAGATAATATACAACAAATTATCATTAGTCTTCAACAGGGAAAAATCTGATAAAATATAATAGACAACAAGTTTTAGATCAACAACTGCAGCGGAAACAACAATCCATTAGAAGAGTCAAGTAGAGAAAGAATTCTACTATCTTCTAAGATTTAAAAGTCCATCATCAATATTTTATCCCTGAAACAACAATCAATATACATCTTTAATCAATATTCATCTTTACACTACAGACCAAAGATATTCATTTGTATCACCAGTTGGTCATGTTCATCTCAACACCTGTTCATCTTTGCACTATGGGCCAAAGATATTCATCAGTTAATCATTCATCTTTGCACTACAGGCCAAAGATACTCAGTAATATCATCATTTAGGACTGAGGATGATGAAAAATATTTTAGAGAAAACGAATCTAGTGAGATAATAGAACAAATATTAGGGATTCGTATTACAGTTTTATCCAAGTTCAATAATACTTCATAATAACCAATTTTGAAGCAGAATTCAAAAATAAAGACCAAAATATGGATACAATCAAAGATAGTAACCATAATAGACATTTTGGATAAAAAGAAGAAAATTTTATTTTTCGGTGAATAGTGCCGTAGTCGTGAATAGTACCGTATACGTGAATAGTGTCGTATACGTGAATAGTAACCCCGACACCAAAAAGTTCCAAATTTGATAAAAACTTCAGATCAATATTTCGGCATAATGATATTGAAAGAATAATATCATTAGGAAGAAAATAGCATCCCTTACCTCAAAATATCAGTACTTCTGGTCGGAATACCGGTATAAGGCTGAAAGAAACTTGCTCTGATGAATAGAAACTCTCAAAGTATTTAAATACTCACAAAATACACTCAATAATCTAGAGAGAGAAAGAGATAAAACTTGTTTCTGGTGTGATTTTCAATTCTAACTTAGCCCTCTATTTATAGAAAATTGTTAGCACGCCGAAGTAGACTTAACCTGCAACCTGATGACTTTACCTGCAACTATTCAAGCCTACCACATTTGAATAAAAATCTCAGCACATTTCTTCACCAACCAAGAGTGGGGCCCACTAATTCTAGAATTTTTCACCAAAATGATAAATTCGGATACTTCAACAATTTATGAACCAGTCATCTCGTAAAATTCATAATAAATCATACGTTCATTTTTAACGGTTCAAAATTTGTGGACATATACTCAACTTATATATGTATAACATATCCAAAAATTACCACGATCCAACGGTCGGATTAAAAATTATAACCCCCGCAATATATCTGAAAAATCTTGATTTTTAATACCTCCATTCCCACAAAAATACTGATAAAAACCTCAACATTAACTCCTTCATTTTTAACCACAATAAATATATCCAACATTTATATCCACATAAAATAAATATTTCCTTATCATATGAATCAATAATTAATTATTCACAAATAATATTACAGAATCACATTTATGACAACCAGGCCGTTCCCAGGAAAGAGGGGGCTTTCCAATAAGGATTTCTCCTTACTGGCGCGCCATTAGGTAACCAAACATCTCCTTAGACAGAACTTTCTAGACATTGCCAATAATGCTATCTAATAATATTATTCAAATAATATGAATTATTGATCTGATAATGGAAAATACTGTGCAGTAACAATTATTGAAACACAATAATATAAATTATCAACGCATCAATTATTGAATCAATAAAATAAAATATTGAACAGTAATTACTATAACAATTATTGAGTAGTGTCTTCCTTCGTAAGAATCAATAATTTAAAATACTGTGCAATCCGTGTGCTACTGTGCAACCACGCGTATTACTGTATTTTTTAACCATCGAGTATTCCAACAGTGTTAACGGTAACAACTACGCCGTTATTTGTAAAAACTCAATTTTGTCGTTATCTTCATCCAACCGTTTTCTGTTATGGGGCCTACAAATAGCTGCACCGTTGTACGAATATTCACCGACAGAAAGAATATTCCACGACCAAACGAATATTCCCCGACAAAATGAATATTTTATAACCACTTGCTTATTTTGCAAAATTTTCACCTTTCACCCATAACCAAAATATTATATTAAATTAACACCTTATTATTCAAAATAATAATTAGAGGAAAATTTGATTTTATTCATTAATAAGTTGGAGTCTTACATACGTGACTCTGGAAAAAAAATATAAAAATAAAAAATATTACTTATGTGACAAAATAATAATAAAAAACTTGAAAGTGAAAACAAAAAAATTAAAATACTTTGGGTACTCGAATCTCAGATGTTTATCAATAGAAAACAATTCATCGCGAATGGAATGCAATGCATTAGCACTAAAAATGAAAGTGCTATAATTGGCAACAACCACATCTTGCATCTACCTTTGAATTCTCTCCGCATCCATCCATAAAAGTCCCGGCTCCTATCAAATCATAAATACAATCCCAACAAAATCAATTTATCCAAATATTTAGTAACAAAATGACCCAATTTCAAAATAATAATTAGTTTATTAGGATAATTTGAAAAATTAAAAGTTCAATAGCGTAATCAGTTAAATGTGTCAATTACAGTGGATAATTCACTAGTTTTGTCGATAAAAAATTATCGTGAAATAATAATTAGTTTATTGGGGTATTTTGAAAAATTAAAAATTTAATGACATAAGCAGGAAAACGAGTCAGCTAGGGTAGATAATTCGTTAGTTTTGTCCAGTGTCTCTTATATTTTGGTATAATAAATACAAAAACAAATAAATTTTATTATCATCCTCTATTACTATAATTAGTATACAATTCTCATTGAGGGAACTTAAAATTCGGCGGAGCGCAAGGTGCGGCTGGGATGGAATTATGGAAATACCAAAAAATTAGAGTTCCCTTAATCATAACTTCCTTAATTTTGTTTGGTTTTTTATTGCAATATTTTTTTTGAGATCTTCATAATAAATTTTAAGACGATTATATATTATGTTTGTAGTCAATAATATATATATTTTTTCTTTCGACAAAATAACTAATAGTCTCAAGTCTAAATTTAAAAACAAACATGACACTTAAGATTAAGAATCATATCAAGTATAATACTTGCAAACAAACATAGCCTAAATGATTTAAGTAGAATAAAATCTAAATCTTTTCGTATACTTATTTTTGAGTCGATGAGTTCTTAGCCCAAAAACTCTATATGGGCATAAAAATTGGACATGAAAATTGAACACGAGTGTATTTAAATTTTACTTAATTGTATTTTGACCTCCAATGGTGGGTAAAAATATAAATTATTAAAATTCAAATACACTCATGTCCAATTTTCATATCCACTTAGAAGAGCTTTAGCCTAATGATTATTTCTTATAACCATAACAATAGTACTTTGATGACAAAAAAATCTTATAAAAAGTTGTTTACAAAATGATGTGGCTGATTGTGGTTGGTTACTATCATTAGACCCATATAGTGGACATCCACTAATTACATTCTATCACATCATTTTATAAACTAATTTTTGTAAGCTTTTTTTGTCACCATAGCAACACAAAATACAAAATTATTGACTATGTTTTTATATCAAAAACTATTTTATCATTGTTTTAACAATAAACTTTAATCTTAATATTATACCAGAGAAGGAAATTATACAAATAAGATTCTTATTTGGAGAAGTAATAAGTGATTCAATTAAGTAGAATAAATATCCCAATCTTTTCGTATACTTATTTTGGAAAGGCTTAAAATTAGCACACAAACGTGCAAAAGCCCATAAACATAGATATGATATTATATGATCAGCAAATGTATAAATATGAATTAAACTTATGATAGAGCAACATTCATATAATCAACCAAGTTGTTGGGAACTTGTGACTCATAATATAGAAGTCAGTGAAAAAGGCTAGCGCGGGCCGCGCTATGGTAAGCCTTGGGACAGCGCGGGCCGCGCTGTTCGGCGATCACAGTTTTCAGGGCCCTTAATTGAAAAGGGTATTATTGGTAATTGACCATAATATAAAATAGGGTTAGAATAAGATTAGTAAGTATATATACTATCTATTGTACAACCATATGTAACCAAGGAATCATCAATAAACAACAAGCCGCCTGTGGAGTACCCAAATTGGGGAACCACGTAAATCTCTTGTGTTCTTCTTAATTCTCTATTATTTGTGTGCGTGATCCTATATTCTAACACAAGTGCTTGCTTCTATCCCAAAAAATGGCACCCAAAATTTCCAACACTTTCTTATGTATTTTCCTTCCTTTTCTATTCCATTTAAATCAATCCCATGCAAATTCACGTAGCCTCGATCAAAAAAACCCAACGTCATTTGAATTTTTGAACAAATTGCATGGTTGTAAAAAAGGTGACAATATTGAAGGGATTCACAAGTTAAAAATATACCTTCATACTTTTGGTTATCTTAGTTATGATCAAAATTCTGAAATCTGTAACATTAACGTTTTCGATGATTTATTAGAGTCGGCCCTTAAAACGTACCAGTTCAATTATAATCTCAATGTTACAGGGTTTTAGACACTAGTACAGTATCGACAATGATGATGCCTCGGTGTGGTGTGCCCGATATTATCAATGGTACTACTCGAATGTAGTCACGTACAATGAGAACTCAACATCATGGTTCAAACTTCCTCCAGGTTGTCTCCCACTATGCCTTCTTTCCAGGTAATTACGCATGCATGAATAAAGTTAATGTGTAAACTATCAAGTTCAAAATTCTCTCTTCTTAAATCACCACTTCAATTATTTTTTATTTTTTTCTTGAGCCTAGGTATTTTGTTTCACTTCTTTTCAAAATTATTGACTTTTAGGGACCCTTTTCTCAAATTTTAGGGAGATAATATTTTCAGTGCAATATTTACCATTCCAATGCGTATGTACAATTTTTACGCACATTATACAATTATATTCTGAATCATTAGATTAGTAAATTAACTTTGTTTTAAAACATCAACCTCTTTTTCAACATGGTTTTAGTATCTTCTATTTAGAATAAAAAGAAAAAACATCATGTCCCTCAAACTTGTCATTTAATCAGTATCCATCTATAATTATTTTCACAATACATCTAATGATATATGTCATAAAAATATTGCAATTTTCATTACGAGTAGACACAAATAAATTATCAATCTTTTCATACTTATTTAACGTGTGAAATTTTATTTGGTTGCAAAATAAATTATTGTAATATTTTATTGCAAGATATAACAAGATTCAAAAAAAAAAATATTTTCATCCTTACAGGTAATCCGAAATGGACTAAGTTCGACCTCACCTATGCTTTTCGTCCGGATACCCGTAAAGATGCCTGGTATCCTGTTTCTCGGGCTTTTCTGAAATGGACCTCCGTCTCACCGTTTGTATTTATACCCACTACAGACTATGATCATGCGGACTTGAAGATTAGTTTCGAAAGACGTGATCACAGAGATGGGTTCCCGTTTGATGGTCCAGGTGGAATATTGGCCCATTCTACCAAGCCCACAGGTGGAATTTTTCACTTTGATGCGGAAGAGGAATGGGCCGATGGCCCAGTTACGGGTGCAATTGATTTTGAGACTGTGGCATTGCATGAAATTGGGCACCTTCTTGGGCTTGCGCATAGCTCGGTGACTAATTCTATTATGTTTCCAGTTACTAAACCTGGTATCGTCAAGAATTTGGACGGTGATGATATTGATGGGCTTAGGGTTCTTTATAGTCCATAAATGTTGAAAAGGTCGTGCCCTTTTGTGTATTCAAATGGGAATCCTCTCTTTACAAAGTAAATTAAAAGCGGTGTAATGTGTTGAAATTTTTCGTATGAATTAATCTTATTAAATTAGGTGGAATTTCAAGGTTAAATAGAAGCAGATGAATTTCTATTTTAAAATAAATGATTACTTATTTCTTATATATTCTATGAAGGGAATTATAATAAAAGCTTATTGACGTTATATGCATGTTGTACAAACGCCTAAATTGAATGACACTAACACGTTTTTTAAGACCATATTGGTTTTCCCATTATTACATTATTACGGTGGGTTATTAACGAATTTGTCTCCCAAAGTTAAAAGAGAACATTATATATATATATATATATATATCCTTGCTACTGACTGCAATAATAATAAAGAAGTAAAATTATACATGTAGAGAATATAGAGTGAAAGAATCAGAAATGTGTGTAGTAGTTATATATTTTTAGAAAATATATCTTCAACTTGAAATAATGAATTTTAACACCAAAACGTGCCCATGAAAATATGCCTTCTCATCTTGCAAAAGGAAAACTACCTCTTTTTACCAACACTTGCTTCTATCCCAAAAAAATTGCACCCAAAATTTCCAACACTTATGCATTTTCCCTCTCTTTCTATTCCATTCAAATCAATCCCATACAAATTCACGTAGCGCGTCATTTGAATTTTTGAACAAATTGCATGGTTGTCAAATATGTGACAATATTAAAGGCATTCACAAGTTAAAAATGTACCTTCATACTTTCGGTTATCTTAATTATGAACAAAATTCTAAAATCGGTAACATTCATGTTTTCGATGATTTATGAGTCCGCCCTCAAAACGTACCGGTTAAATTATAAATGCTAGTACAATATCGACAATGATGATGCCTCACATAGGTGTGGCCGTGTTAGCATGATAAACATTGTTGGGCCCTCCATCTAACAGCTTAAGCTTTTAGATGAGTTGGTTACTTAACATGGTATCAGAGCTCTGGGTGTGCAAGGTCTTGGGTTCTAATCTTCCCAGCTGCACAATTATATTTAATAGTGCAAATGCACTTTAATTTCTCCCAAGTTGCATTTGAGGGGGAGTGTTAGCATGATAAACATTGTTGGGCCCTCCATCTAACAGCTTAAGCGGTTCAAACTTTTTCCAGATTTTCTCTCACTATGCCTTCTTCCCAGGTAATTAAACATGGATAAAGTTAATGTGTAACTGTTAAGTTCAAAATTTTCTTTCTTCTTAAATCACGACATCTATTATTTTTTTATTTATTTCTTGAGCCTAGGGTTTTCTTTTCACCTAGCTCAAAATTATTGATTTTCTATTGTCAATAGGTGCAAATTTCAACAATCATTTTCTCAAATTTTAAGGAGATTATATTTTTAATACAATATTTACCATTCCAACACGTATGTATACTTTTTATGCACATGATACAATCATGTTCTAAATCATTAGATTAGTAAACTTTGCTTAAAAACACCAACCACCTTTTAACGTGCTTTGAGTATCTTCTATTTAGAACACAAGGCAAAAACATCATGTCCCTCAAGCTTATTCCACAAAGTCATTTAATCTTTATTCATCTACTATTACTATCACAATATATTTAAATGATATATCTGCCATAAAAATATTACAATTTTTGTTGCGAGTAGACAAAAATAAATTATCAATTTTTTATACTTATTTACATTGTGACATTATATTTGGTCGCATAAAAAATTACAATATTTTATCGCAAGATATAACACAATTCAAAAAAAATAAAATTTGTCATCCTTAGAAGTAATCTGAAATGGACTAAGTTCAACCTCACCTATGCTCTTCTTTCAGGTACCCGTGAAGGTGCGTCGAATCCTGTCCACCTACCTTTTCTTAAATGGACCTCCGTCTTATCGTTAACATTTACATCCATTACAGGCTATGATTATGCGGAATTAAAGATTAGGTCCCAATGGGGTGGTCACGGAGATGGGTTCTCGTTTGAGTGCCCAGGTGGAACATTGGCTCTTCTTGTGTACCGCTAGACGGAAGGTTTCACTATGATGCCGGAGAGGAATGGGTCGTTGGCCCAGTTCTGGGTACATATAATTTGGAGACTGTGGCATTGCATGAAATTGGGCATCCTATTGGGCTTGCACATAGCTCGGTTAATAATGTTATTATGTTTTAGGTTATTGGGCTTGGTGTAAGGCTATAAAATGAGCAAATAGTTTGGGCTCGATTCGTACTCGCTCGACTAAAAGTTTGATTCGAGCTCGACTCGAAATATAAATGAGTCAAATATGAGCAAATTTTAAAGTTCGATAAATTACTCGACCCTCCTCAAATTACAATTTTCTATTGATACTAAGATCATATTCGTTCGAAAAGTTCAAATTATTCGGGCTCGATTCAGGATCGTGCTCGACTCGATAGCTAAATGAGCTTCGATCAAACCTTATTTTATACTCGATAAATTTTGTGAACCAAATCTGAACAACTCAATACTCGACTCGATTCATTTACACCCTTAGCCTGATGTGGTCAAGAATTTGGAAGGGCGTGATGTGGTCAAGAATTTCGCTGATGATGATATTCAAGGGCTCAAGGCCCTTTATAATGCATAAATGTTGAAAAATGTGGTGCCAAAAATAAGAGCTACTTTTTTTGCGTATTAAAAAATGAGTAAATGAGAGTCCATTTATCTTAATGAAAAATGATACTTAACTTTGGTATAAATTAACTTTGTTAATTAGCTTGAATTCTAAGGATAAATGGAAGCAAATGAAGTTATTTTAAAAATGAATGGTTATTTTTTTGTATAATTTTTAATACAGCGGATTGTATGAGACAAAATATTAGATGAAAATAACGGTACCCTATATAAGAATACTGTTGGGCCATAACATTGTATATATATATATATATATATATATATATATATATATATATATATATATATTTGGGTTATCCTTATTATGGGCCTTTTGGAGTATTGGACCGAATTAGTGGGCCGGTCCATTGGGTGAATATGTTTTCATTTGGGCTTTGACCGGTGATCATGAGGGTGATAAACATTGACTGTTATCTCTGCATTTAATTAATGGAGATTAGACATATTCCGACTGGGTGGCAAACGGTGATGGGAGTAGCAGGTGGATTGCATGCAGTCGGCTGATGTCATGGCAGGTCGGTGGCATGCAAGACAAACCGGGGAGTATATGAGGACAGAGAAAAACACAAAGGAGGTAACTGATATTTTCATTATCAAAACACTAGAGCTAAACACCTCCATTGTTATCCTTGTATTTGCTTATACTGGCTCTCACGCTGGAGCTATCCCCCGACGGTCCAAGCCGTCAAGCTTCTGGTATTGACGTGTTTACTGTGCAGGATTGGATGCGCTTTTACATGATTGAGGCGCGTGCAAAGATCTTAGCGTTAACATTGACGCTAGAAGGAGGGGTTTTTCTAGTGTTTTTGGATTTCAATCACAAACATTAACTGCTTGACAACAGAAGTTATGGTGAAAAGTAAGACAGATACTGCTGAAGGACAGCCGACGGCTGCGAGTTCATATATGCAAAGAACCTCTGTTAAGGATAGGCTGGGTCCTTCAAAAAGTATTCATGATAGGTCTGTATCACGAGATGTTTCAGAAGGTTCTCATGCGAAAGTCCATGGTGATGTCAAAAGAAGATTAGTTTACACTGCTAGTAAAAGACCTGACCAGGATCGAAGAAGAGTAGAAGGCACACCGCCTAGAACTCAACGCCGAGATGGTAAGACCGACCGAGCAAACAAGTTGGCCAAAATAGCAGAAGAAGCTGACAAAGCTTTGGAAGTCCTTCTGAAACAGAGGGAAGAAATTGCTGAACAGATGGTTTATATGGCACAGATGAAGGATGAGGCGTCAAGTTATGCTTTGTCTGAAGAGTGTAGCAGATCCATGGAAAGGCATTCAAGAAGAGGAATAAAGCCTATGCACTTTGGAGATATGTCTAGAGGCCACCCTCGGGACCGAAGAAGGTCAATGAGCCGTACTCCTGAGAATTCGAAGAGGGTATCCCACCCTAGGGGTTCTCCAGATCATGGTAGAAGCAGACGAAGGAGCAGGTTGAGAGGATGTACACCCGAGAATACAAAGAAGGCACTCCGCCTTGAGTATTCTCACCGTAGTGAAAGAACTCCACGCCGAAGCAGATCTATAAGTTGCACACTTGGTAATCCGACGAGGGCACACTGCCCTGTGGATATTCATCATCGGAGAAGTCCGTCTAAAGCTGCAAGTTCGGGTGGAAAGGGCCAATCTGTTCAAAATAAGGAAAGCTCTCCGAAGAAGGAAGTCTCTGCACAACCGGAAGGAGTAGAATTCTTGGCTAAAAAGTTAAAGGAGCTTCAGAAGCAGCTGGCCGAAGTTCAACAAGCAAAAGACACTTCGGGTAAAAAGGCGTCTACTTTTTCCTCAGAAATTCTTAAAGAGAAGGCTGACTCTACGAAAAAGCTTCCTTACATGGAAAGTTATGATGGTTCTGGAGATCCATATTACCACAGCCAAGCGTTTGATAGGCTGATGGATTACTATGATTTTTTGGATGCAGCCAATTGTCAAACTTTTGCAACGACAGTAAGAAAGGATGCGAGGCAGTGGATGGGTACTTTACATTCAAATTCCATTTCATCTTGGGTGGATCTATGTAGCAAATTTCATGCCCATTTTGGAAGCAACAAGAGGAGGGGAAAGCCTACTGGCTCATTGGCTCAAGTTCGTCAATATTCGAATGAGTCTTTGAGCCAGTATGTGAAAAAATTTAAAGAAGCGGTTGGCCAGGTGACTGATCTCAACGATCTTCAAGATGTTGGGCTATTTCAGAATGGCCTAGACCTGGTGAAGTCAGAGAAGCTGGTGAAGAAGCTGATGTTCAATCACCCGAAAAGCTTAGCTGAAGCGTTTGAGAAAGCTGAGGGGTATATCGTGGTGGAGTAAGCTATGAATAGATTGAAATGTCCTTCTTCAGAAAAAATAAAAGAAGTTTTTTTCTCCAATGATGTTCTTTTTAGTAGTGTTCTGATGGTGTAAGGAGGTTCGGTTGGATATGTCTCACCATGAAAATGGTGAATAGGCACGTATGGAGTTTATTTCGTGTTTGGAGGTTCGGTTGGACTCATTCGACCATTCGATGGCGAAACACATTGTTTGGAGGTTTTATGGAATTTGTTCGGCCCTTTGTTGGCGAACAAAACTTTTATGGATGTTTGGAGGTTCGGTTCAACTCATTCGACCATTTGATGGCGAAACACATTATTTGGAGGTTTTATAGAATTTGTTCGGCCCTTTGTTGGCGAACAAAACTTTTATGGATGTTTGGAGGTCTGGTTGGACTCATTCGACCATTCGATGGCGAAACAAATTGTTTGGAGGTTTTATGGAATTTGTTCGGCCCTTTTGTTGGCGAACAAAACTTTTATGGATGTTTGGAGGTTCGGTTGTACTCATTCGACCATTCGATGGCGAAACACATTGTTTGGAGGTTTTATGGAATTTGTTCGACCCTTTGTTGGCGAACAAAACTTTTATGGATGTTTGGAGGTTCGGTTGGTTTTGCCTCGCTCTATAATTGGCGAACAGACACGTTTGGAGGTTCTGTTGGAATAACTCGTCTCACACTTCGGTAATAAATAAGTATTACATTACTTTATTACCTGATTTTACTTGAAGTGTTGAGTTCAGTTCATATTATTACTTGTTCTTATTTGTTGTTTAGTTTGTTTGTTTATTGACTAACAATTCAAGCTAGAGTTAAAGGGAGCTTGTACATTTTTTAAGTTAATTGATGATGAATTATTGACAAGAAATGGTCACAAAGGAGTAATAAGGATAAGAAGTTAATATCATTTCATTAATATGATAGGGATGATTACAAAATGATAGTAGAAATTTTTACAAAAAAGTTCTAAGATTGAAAGAAAAAGAGGATCTTGTTCATGCTTCATCATCATCCTCGTCGTCTGAAGAGTCTAGCAGAGCTAGGTCTACCTTGGCGTCGACGAGTTTGGCCTTGCCTTTGCTTTGGCATATTTCATATCCTTCAGAATACATATGAACAATCTCATCGTTCAGCTCTTTTGATTTTCGGCACTCTACTTGGATTTCCTTGCGCAGACCTTCGATCAAGGGCAGACTCAGATCTTTAAGTGCTCGAAGTTTCTCTTCAAGTTTACGGCGCTTTGCCAGATGTCTTTCTTCCTTAGCTTGGACATCATTAACTTGCTTTGTCAAGCTAAAGTTGGATTGGGCGAGATCTTCATTCTTCTTCTTCAACACTTCGTTTTTCTGAACTAAGTCGACATTCATGTCAACTGTTGTTCGTTGAACGGCTTTGGTTGTATCTAGTTGCTCTTTAACTTGAGCAAGTTCCTTCCGAAGGCCCTCATTATTGAAGAGAGCATCTCAATGCTGTCCTCTTGCCTTTGTCAGGGCAGACTTGAGAATTGTATTCTCTCTCTGGACGGCATCTTCTTCGGCTTTAGCTTCTTTGTATTTTGGATGAAGGCGCCCGAAGATTCCGTTTGCCTACAAATATTCAGAGTTATCAGTTAATTTCAGACAGCTATACATGAATACAAACAAGTAAACTGTAGATAAGAAATGAATAGCTTACTTTGGCTTGGTACTTCATTCCTTCGTCAATCAGATCCATGATAGAGTTGTTGCCAAAACGATGGTCATCAGTATCACGCACAAATGAATTGTAGAGTTGAAAGGGGAAATTCTCGTTGAGGTCCGACCATAGAGTAGGAGAAGCTACAGCTTCGGACCTGGCCTCAGAAGAGGTGGGTCTTTGTGGAGATAAAGGGGGTTGTTCGGGTCGGGTTTCGGATGAGGAAGGTTGTTGCGAGGGAAGTATTATTGGTTCAGGTGGTGGCGTGGGTTGGCTCTCTGAAGGTTATTTTCTTTTTCGAAGAAGGGAAGGAGTTGGATCAACTTGTTCTTCCGGTTCTTCGTCAGAAGCATTAATTTAAACCGGAACAACTGAAGGAGGAGTGGCTTCAGGTATCCTAAGTTCTTCGGCAGAAAGAGGGGTTATGTTGACTTTCCACTTTTTGAATCGGAGGACTTGGGTACGTTCATCAATAGGCATATCAAGGATACTTTCGCTAGGGTTTGGAGCAGGTGTACGTTTTGGTTTTCTAGCGGCTTGTTTTTTCCTGCGAGGATGACTGGTTTTGTAAAACCCCAACTTATTAATGAATAAAATCAAATTTTATATATTTATTATTGTGAATAATAAGGTATTAATTTGATATAATAACTTTGGTTATGGGTGAAATTTGAAAATTTTGCAAAATAAGCAAGTGGTTATAAAATCATTTTGTCGGGGAATATTCGTTTGGTCGTGAAATATTCTTTCTGTTGGGGAATATTCGTACGACGGCGCAGCTATTTGTGGGCGCCATAATGAATAACTGTCGGATGAAGAAAACGACAAAATTGAATAACGGCATAGTTGTTACCGTTAATACTGTTGGAATACCCGGTGGTTAAAAATACAAGAATATGCGTTGTTGTACAGTAGCACACGGTATTGCACAATATTGTTGAATTATTAATTCTTACGAAGGAAGACACTACTCAATAATGGTTACAGTAGTTATTGTTCAATATTTTATTGATTCGATAATTGCTGCGTTGATATTTTATATTATTGTTGTTTCAATAATTGTTACTGCACAATATTTCCCATTATCAAATCAATAATTCATATTATTTGAATAATATTATTAGATAACATTATTGGCAATGTCTAGAAAGTTCTGTCTAAGGAGAGGTTTGGTCACCTAATTGTGCGCCAGTAAGGTGAAATCCTTATTGGAAAGCCCCCTCTTTCCTGGGAACGGCCTGGTTGTCATAAATGTGATTCTGTAATATTATTTGTGAATAATTAATTATTGATTCATATGATAAGGAAATATTTATTTTATGTGGATATAAATGTTGGATATATTTATTGTGGTTAAAAATGAAGGAGTTAATGTTGAGGTTTTTATCAGTATTTTTGTCGGAATTGAGGTATTAAAAATCAGGGTTTTTGAGATATTTTGTGGGGGTTATAATTTTTAATCCAACCGTTGGATCGTGGTAATTTTTGGATATGTTATACATATATAAGTTGAGTATATGTCCAAACATTTTGAACCGTTAAAAATGAACGTATGATTTATTATGAATTTTACGAGATGACTGGTTCAGAAATTGTTGAATTTTCGGAGTTTATCATTTTGGTGGAAAATTCTAGAATTGGTGGGCCCCACTCTTGGTTGGTGAAGAAATATGCTGAGATTTTTATTCAAATGTGGTAGGCTTGAATAGTAGCAGGTAAAGCCATCAGGTTGCAGGTTAAGTCTGTTTCGGCGTGCTAACATTTTCCTATAAATAGAGGGCTAAGTTAAAATTGAAAATCACACCAGAAACAAGTTTTCTCTCTTTCTCTCTCTAGATTATTGAGTGTATTTTGTGAGTATTTAGATACTTTGTGAGTTTCTAGTCATCAGTGCAAGTTTCCTTCAGCCTTACACTGATATTCCGATCAGAAGTACTGGTATTTTGAGGTAAGGGATATTATCTTCTTCTTAAATGATATTTTCTTCAATATCATTATGCCGAATATTGGTATGAACTTTTTATCAAATTTGGAACTTTTTGTGTCGGGGTTACTATTCACGTATACGGCACTATTCACGAAAAAAATGAAATTTTCTTCTTTTTGTCCAAGTTGTCTATTATGCTTACTATCTTTGATTGTATCTATGTTTTGATCATTATTTTTGAATTCTTCTTCAAAATGGGTTATTTCGGAATATTATTGAACTTGGATAAACTGTAATACGAATCCTTAATATTTGATCTGTTATCTCACTGGATTCGTTTTCTTTAAAATATTTTTCATCATCCTCAGTCCTAAATGATGATACAAATGAATATCTTTGGCCTGTAGTGCAAAGATGAATGATTACCTAATGAATATCTTTGGCCCGTAGTGTAAAGATGAACAGGTGTTGAGATGAACATGACCAACTGATGATACAAATGAATATCTTTGGCCTGTAGTGCAAAGATGAATATTTGATTCAAGATGTATATTGATTGATGTTACAGGGATAAAATATTGATGATGGACTTTTAAATCTTAGAAGATAGTAGAATTCTTTCTCTACTTGACTCTTCTAATGGATTGCTGTTTCCGCTGCAGTTGTTGATCTAAAACTTGTTGTCAATTATATTCTATCAGATTTTTCCCTGTTGAATACTAATGATAATTTGTTGTATATTATCTTAGTCATAATATTCTTTACTGGGCTAGTTGAGCTCACCCTTTTTGTTCTATTTTTCTCAGGAGGCGAGAATATAGCGGGAACTAGTCGGGGTGCGTAGTGAGGTTTTCAGTCAGTGGTGTTAGCAGTCCTCACTATTTTATAAAATAGTATGATAATAATTGTAATAAGGACTCCTTTTAAGTTTGTATAATCTCTAGCAGAGAATATTTGTATTCAAACTCAGAGTTTTGAGTTGTTGTATTTTACACAACAATTGTATTAATGAAGTTGTAGTTGTTTCTATACCAAGTTTTTGGCGACTCATAATGGGTGATGTATACCTATTTTGGGGGCGTCACAGGTTTCTTCGGTAGGAATTGGTTTGGTGGTTTGACGTTCAGATGTCTGGGGTTCCGAAGACGAAATTTCAGCACTCTGGGGATCGATAGGAGTTTTAGAAGATTTACCAGAAAGTAATTGGTCTAATTCCTTTCGGTCTATGGAAGTCGATTTGATGAGGGATACTGAAGCAGATAAAGATATTATCTCAGAATAATTACAAATAAAAGAAATTTGGACAATTATGCAATAGTAGAGTTCTGGACTTACATTTATGGTCGTACAACCATGCCTGCTTGCTCAGAAGTCCGAAACTCCATTCCTTCATTGGGATCTTCTCTATCAGCACTATCATCTCCGCCATGCGTTCATCGGAGATGTCATCAAAGTTAACAGAAAGTTTGTCGGCAGTGATCCAGTTAGGGAGGGAAGAGATTTCCGGTCCTTTAACGAAGAACCACTCCTTATGTCATCCCTTGTTACTTGAGGGAGTATCTATCAGAGATCGCCTCTCGAAGGTCTTATTAGGCTTCGGGGATTGCTTGTTCAACCCCTTGAATCCTTTTTCTCGGGACCTGCTAGCAGTGTAGATGGAGAAAAAGAAATCAAGAGTAGGAGTGATTCCTAACTCAGGACAGAAAGCTATGAAATCAAGGATATGAATGTAGGAGTTCGGGACCAGTTGGGCGAATCCGACACCAACAAACCCCAGAACAGTGATAAGAAAGGCATGAAGGGGAAAGCGAACTCCCTTCTCCAGGAGAGTGAGAGGGACGGCGGTCCATCCATCAGGCCTTTGATACATTTTTTTAGAAGAGGAGGGCAACCTCAGATGATGGGTATCCGGTATTTGATATCGTTCCCAGATAATTTGAATATCCTTCTCCGACAGTGAGGAAGGCGTATTAGCATGGGGAAATCTTTCTTCATCTTGGAAGAACAGAGAAGGGTTTGGAATGACAATCGGTGGAGATTCCTTACTGGGGGTAGCAAACGACTTGGGGTTTGATCCTGAAGCCGTTTTTGCAGGGCTTTGAGGAGGATGGATAGAAGCAAGAGGTGTCACGGAGATGGGGGTGGAGTTATCTGAACTTTGGGAAGCCATTGATGATGATTTACAGAGAACTAGAGCTCGAGAGGAAGAAGAAAAGTTAAGGGTTTCTGAAATTCAAATTAGCTGGTAAAGCTGTCAAAATTGGGGTAAAATGGTTTATATAGTAACTGTCCCTTCAGTTATAATGATGAATTTGGAGAGGTAGCGTCCGGTTTTGGTTTTGGTACTGATTGGGCTTGACTCAATTAAGTTTGGGCTTCTGGCTTGGGCTTAGTATGGGTTTTTCCAGATTTCCTTACATCTTGGGCCAATTTTATTTGTACTCTTTTATTAAACATCCTGTTTAATAAAAGACTGGGGGGCAATGTTGGGCCTTAACATTATATATGTAGGGTTTCGGCACAAAAACGCACAGCGGAAATTAAAATTTTAAAGCAATTTTCGAAACCGTAAAACAGGATCCATGCGAAAAATCAATTAATTCAGAAGTTTAGAGATTATACCGAATATGAAAAACGAGAATCTGAAACCGACTGCGCCTCGAATCTCCAACGCAATACAAATCGACTGCGTCTCTATGGTATCCACACGAATGCTCCGCGAATCGTCCTACGATCTGCAGAAGAAGGAATCGCAGTACTAGCCACCAAGGATGAGGATTTTCAAAGCTGTATTCTCTAGTCTCTCTCTAAGAGCGGCTAGGGTTTTGTGTTTTGACGTAAAACCTAAAGTGACTGATATATATCATATATATAGCAGTTAGGAGGAATTAATCAAAACCTAATATTATTAAAATCCGAATTTATATATATCTTAATTAAGTCTTACTTAATTAATATACCTATATATAAATTATCCTATTAATTTAAATTCGTAATTTAAAAATTCTATCAATCATATTGACATATTTAAATCTTTACAATTTAAATTAATTTCCTTTTAATTACGTTCTTTGTGTGTGACCCTGTAGGTTATTATTACGCTGGCAATAATTTTAAAATCATATTATAAAATTATAAACAGTGAGCGGCATCTAGTAATGCATCACTGCTACCCAAGTAATAATAAGATCGATGATTCGATGCAACCTTTTCGTGACCAATGTTTCAATGTAATTTAATCCTTTTAACCTTAATATCTTAGATTAAACTCGAGTCATGGAATGTGTCATACTCTTCATAATTTAATCTGAGTTTTCTTGATCAATGAGTAGACTATATGAAACAAATCACTATTTGAGCATGGCCATGCATTTCATAGTCCTACTCAATCAAGAGGCCTATGGATATCACCCATAATATATAGGATGGTTAAATTCCATCTAGATCACTCATATTTCTCACACGATTCATGATGAACCCAATAATCACCTTTATAGTCCACCCTATTAAAGGTGATATTTGATGATATCAAAGTACATAACTCCTCGTGTAGTAATATAGCGATTTCAGGTCGGAGGACCATTACATCATTGTCACCATGAGAATTGTTAATGACACTTCGCATAATACTCCATATAGAATTCTCATGGTGGGTCTGTCCAGTACATCGTTCTCTAACATGTACCTATGTATTGACATAATATCTCATATATTTATGACCAATGAGATTTGGTCGTCAGTCAATTCACATACTAGTCTTAATGCATTACTGTTGTCCCATCAACAATGATATTTGACTAGGGACATTTAAGAACAATGATACTAATTGTAATTATATAATCTCATGTTCAAGTCACATACTTGAAACTATATAAATTGTATCACTATTCTAAGGAATTTTATTATGTTAACATTTATATAACGCAGAAAATAAAACCATAATAAAATCATTCATTTATTCAATCAAATATAATATCAAAATGTTAAGCAATTATATCAAATAATTGGCCTCTAGGGCATAAACTCTAACAATATATATATATATATATATATATATATATATATATATATATATATATATATATATATATATATATATATATATTTGGGTTATCCTTAATATGGGCATTTGGAGTATTGGGCCAAATCAGTGGGCCGGTCCATTGGGTGAATATGTTTCCATTTGGGCTTTGACCGGTGATCATGAGGGAGATAAACATTGACTGTTATCTTTGTATTTAATTAATGGGGATTAAACATATTCTGGCTGGGTGGCAAACGGTGATGGGAGTAGTAGGTGGGTTGCATGCAGTCGGCTGATGTCATAGCAGGTTAGTGGCATGTAAGACAAACCGGGGAGTATATGAGGACAGAGAATAACAAAAATGAGGTAACTGATATTTTTATTATCAAAACACTAGAGCTAAACACCTCCATTGTTATCATTGTATCTGCCTGTACTGACTATCACGTCGGAGCTATCCCCCGACGGTCCAAGCCGTCAAGCTTCTGGTATTGGCGTGTTTACTGTGTAGGATTGGACGCGCTTTTACGTGATTAAGGCGCGTGGAAAGATCTTGGCGTTAACAAATACATATCTGTTGTTTGGTAGGGATGAAATGGAAGCGGAATGAACTGTTAATTCCGACTAAATATTTCATTTTGACATTTAGTATTCTCAAAAATATTTCATTTTGGAATGCCTATATATTTCACCTATACATTTGAAACAACATAACATTTCCAAAATAAAGGTTATGAAAAAGATTTCGTTAGAGCATCTCCAGCAGGCCAGAGATGCTCAAATCCTAGACTAAATTTAGTCTAAGACTCAGAATTTGCTCCAGCAGACAGACTAAATATAGTCTAGGTGTGATGCCCCCAAAATAGGTATACATCATCCATCTTGAGTCGCCAAATACATGGTACAGAATATAAATACAAACTTAATTATACAATCGTCGTGTAATATACGACAATACATAAACTGAGAGTTTTAATAGGAATATTGTCATCCAGACAATATCCACACTCAAAGGAGTCCTCATTACATATATTGTCATACTATTTAACAGAATAGTGAGGACTACTAATGCTATCATCTGGACCGTCACTCCTTTCCCCGACTCGTCCCAGCTATATTCTCATTTCCTGAAGATAACAGTGAAAGCAAGGGTGAGCTCAACTAGCCCAGTAAGAAATATTATGACTAAGATAATGCAGAATAAATTATCAATAGTCTTCAACAATGTTAAACTGTTAAAATACAATAGACATCAAGTTTAACTATAGCGGAACAAGCAATCCATTAGAAGAGTCAAGTAGAAAATAAAATCTACTATCTTCTATGATTTAAAAGGTTTTTCATTACTTTTATCGCTGAGACTCAGCTTAATAAATAATTCACATCATCCATGCACTACGGCCAAGGATATTCATTAGTATTACGACCACAAATTATCCATGCACTGCGGGCCAAGGATATTCGTGTATTCATCAATGGTCATGATCATGTCATAAAATAATTCATCTTTGCACCCTTGGCCGAAAAGAATCCATAGCCATAATCATACCAAAAACTGTCCATCAATGCACTACAGGCCAATGAGGACTTTTTCCACATCATTTGTAACATTACGGTCATGATTATACCAAATAATCCCTGGTCATAATCATACCAAGTCCATCTATGCACTACAGGCCATAGATGACTTTTAACATATAATAAACATGAGGATGATGACAATGATATAAGAATTCAATAAAACAAGTTCAAGAATTAATTTATCCAGGAACCAATAACGTCCAAATTGTCAACATGATACTTCTTTGTGGAGTAAAATTTAAGAATGCTCAGAAGAATATTTTCATAAAAAGATACTGGATGAAGCGCAAATATCAAGGATATTCCACTAATTTCATGGAGTATAGAAGCCAAAACTTTAACTAATTGAGTATAAGAGAATATATGAAACTGCAAATGGATTTTTGTCCGCCATGCGGTAATCCACTTAGACAGATCATTTCCACAATTTAATAAGGAATGAATACAAAGGATCATTCACCATGCATGTGATAATCCACATAGACAGGTTATTCCAACAGAATAATAAAGAATAGAATAACAGAAGAAATCCCCATGCATGTGATAGACAGCACATACAGGTTATTCCAACAGAATAATAAAGAATGGAACCAGGTCATGCGTAATCCGCACAGACAGGATGTTCCAACAGAATAATAAAGAACAGAACCAGGTCATGCGTAAACCGCACAGACAGGATATTCCAACAAAATAATAAAGAACAGAACCAGGTCATGCATAAACCGCACAAACAGGATGTTCCAACAGAATAATAAAGAATGGAATAACAGAAGAATTTTACCATGTATGCGGTACTTCGCATAGATAAGTTATTCCAACATAATGATAAAGAATGGAATAACAGAAGAATTTTACCATATATGCGATACTTCTTATAGACAGGTTATTCCAACATAATGATAAAGAATGGAATAACAGAAGTTCTCTTCATGAATACGAAAGAAATAATACCCCTTACGAGTACAACAAATAATATCCCTTACTATAATAATATTCCTTACCTTAGAATAACTGGATATAGGAATAGTGAAGTAGCAGAATACTTTTCTTCTTTCTCTCTATAGTTTATCTCTCTAAAGTTTCAGTGAATTCATAAGAAATAATGAAGGAATGAGCTTCTATTTATAGGAGAATGGACTGAATAGTAACTAATTCATGAACGGTCCAGATTGATTTACTTTTAAACGGACGGTCCATATTGATTTACTATGCAGTATTAATAAAATATTCTAATAAAACAAAATCTTTTAAATAAAATATAATATATTCTATTTATAATCTAATAAAACGAATAACTTTATAAAAGTATTTTGTTTTATATAAAAAGATTTTACTATGCAAATACTATGCAGACACTATGCAAATACTATGCATAATAGAATATTATATATTCTATTTATAGTCTAATAAAACAAATAACTTTATAAAAGTATTATGTTTTATATAAAAAGATTTTACTATACAAATACTATGTAGACACTATGCAAACACTATGCATAATAGAATATCATATATTTTTTTATAGTTTAATAAAACAAATAACTTTATAAAAGTATTTTGTTTTATATAAAAAGTTTTTACTATGCAAACACTATGCAGGCACTATGCAAATACTATGCAGGCACTATGCAAACACTATGCATAATAGAATATCATATATTCTATTTATAGTCTAATAAAATAAATAACTTTATAAAAGTATTATGTTTTATATAAAAAGATTTTACTATACAGACACTATGCATAATAGAATATCATATATTCTATTTATAGTCTAATAAAATAAATAACTTTATAAAAGTATTTTGTTTTATATAAAAAATTTTCTATTTTATTACATTTATAATAATAATAAAACAAAACTTATCACCTTTATTATAATTCACAATATTAATCGATCAGGTCGTTCCCAGGAAAGAGGGGGCTTTTCAATAAGGATTTCTCCCTATTGGCGCGCAATTATGTGACCAAACCTCTCATTGACAGAACTTCTAGACATCGTTAATATTGAAAATAATAATATTAATAACTTTGTCATCTCAATTATTGATTTAATAATATATAAAATATCGACAATAAGTGAATCAAATAACGTGAGATACTATGCAATAATTACTGTAGTAATAATTGAACAAAACTGAGTGACTTCTCACGTAAGCATCAATAATCAATACCGTGTGCTACTATGCAACCACGCGTATTACTGTACTTTTAACACCGGGTGTTTCAACAGTTAACGGTAAAACTTCCGCCGTTATTTTCATAAAAATATTTTTGTCGTTTTCTCAATCCGACAATAATTCTGTTGTGGGGTCCATCAATGATTGTGCCGTTGTACGAATATTTCCTGTTAAAACGAATATTTCCCGACCAATCGAATATTATATAACAACTTGCGTACTTTGCAAAATTTATAAATATTACCCACAACTATAACATTATATCAAATCCACACCATAATATTAAAAAAAACTATTTCGAGAAATTTAAATCTTTATTCATAAAACTTGGGGTCTCATAATCTCCCCTCCTTATGAAATTTCGCCCTCGAAATTTACGTACGTACCTGGTATGCCGAAGAGATGAGGATACCTTGACTTCATTTCAGATTCTAACTCTTGAGGTATAACCTTTGAGTGTCGAATAAGATTCTTCTTATCCAAGATTTTAACACGTATCTCCTTATACGTTAAAACTTCTGCTATCTCGTCCAGTTCTAATTCAATAATGTGGTTCGGGTCGTCCACATATTTACGTAACATCGATACGTAAAAAAAACGTTATGAACACGCGACATACTTGGCGGTAAAACGAGTCTATAGGCCACAGTTCCTACTCGATCGAGAATTTCAAATGGGCCAATAAAATCGAAAGTTGATGTAAGACCCCAACTTATTAATGAATAAAATCAAATTTTCTCTAATTATTATTGTGAATAATAAGGTATTAATTTGATATAATACTTTGGTTATGGGTGAAATGTGAAAATTTTACAAAATAAACAAGTGGTTATAAAATATTCATTTTGTCGGTGGAATATTCTTTCTGTCGGGGAATATTCGTACGACGGCGCAGCCAATTGTGGGCCCCATGGCGGATAACGGTCGAATGAAAAAAATGACAAAATTGAATAACGGCGTAGTTGTTACCGTTAATACTGTTGGAATACCCGGTGGTTAAAAATACAGTAATACATGTTGTTGCACAGTAGCACACGGATTGCACAGTATTTTAAATTATTTATTCTTACGAAGGAAGACACTACTCAATAATTGTTACAGTAGTTACTGTTCAATATTTTATTTTATTGATTCAATAATTGCTGCGTTGATAATTTATATTATTGTGTTTCAATAATTGTTACTGCACAGTATTTTCCATTATCAGATCAATAATTCATATTATTTGAATAATATTATTAGATAACATTATTGGCAATGTCTAGAAAGTTCTGTCTAAGGAGAGGTTTGGTCACTTAATTGCGCGCCAGTAAGGAGAAATCCTTATTGGAAAGCCCCCTCTTTCCTGGGAACGGCCTGGTTGTCATAAATGTGATTCTGTAATAATATTTGTGAATAATTAATTATTGATTCATATGATAAGAAAATATTTATTTTATGTGGATATAAATATTGGATATATTTATTGTGGTTAAAAATGAAGGAGTTAATGTTGAGGTTTTTATCAGTATTTTTGTCGGAATTGAGGTATTAAAAATTAGGGTTTTTGAGATATTTTACGGGGGTTATAATTTTTAATCCGACCGTTGGATCATGGTAATTTTTGGATATGTTATACATATATAAGTTGAGTATATGTCCACAAATTTTGAACCGTTAAAAATGAACGTATAATTTATTATGAATTTTACGAGATGACTGGTTCAGAAATTGTTGAATTTTCGGAGTTTATCATTTTGGTAGAAAATTCTAGAATTGGTGGGCCCAACTCTTGGTTGGTGAAAAAATGTGCTGAGATTTTTATTCAAATGTGGTAGGCTTGAATAGTAGCAGGTAAAGCCATCAGGTTGCAGGTTAAGTCTGTTTCGGCGTGCTAACAATTTCCTAAAAATAGAGGGCTAAGTTAGAATTGAAAATCACACCAGAAATAAGTTTTCTCTATTTCTCTCTCTAGATTATTGAGTGTATTTTGTGAGTATTTAGATACTTTGAGAGTTTCTATTCATCAGAGCAAGTTTCTTTCAGCCTTATACCGGTATTCCGACCAGAAGTACTAATATTTTGAGGTAAGGGGTATTATCTTCTTCTTAAATGATATTTTCTTCAATATCATTATGCCAAAGTGTTGGTATAAATTTTTTATCAAATTTGGAACTTTTTGTGTCGAGGTTACTATTCACGTATACGGCACTATTCACGAATACGGCACTATTCACCGAAAAATAAAATTTTCTTCTTTTTGTCCAAGTTGTCTATTATGGTTACTTTATTTGATTGTATCCATGTTTTGATCTTTATTTTTGAATTCTTTTTCAAAACGGGTTATTCTGGAGTATTATTGAACTTGGATAAACTGTAATACGAATCCCTAATATTTGTCCTTTTGTTTCACTGGATTCGTTTTCTTTAAAATATTTTTCATCATCCTCAGTCCTAAATGATGATATAAATGAATATCTTTGGCCTGTAGTGCAAAGATGAATGATTACCTAATGAATATCTTTGGCCCGTAGTGCAAAGATGAACAGGTGTTGAGATGAACATGACCAACTGATGATACAAATGAATATCTTTGGCCTGTAGTGCAAAGATGAATATTTGATTCAAGATGTATATTGATTGATGTTACAGGGATAAAATATTGATGATAGACTTTTAAATCTTAGAAGATAGTAGAATTCTTTCTCTACTTGACTCTTCTAATGGATTGCTGTTTCCACTGCAGTTGTTGATCTAAAACTTGTTGTCGATTATATTCTATCAGATTTTTCCCTGTTGAATACTAATGATAATTTGTTGTCTATTATCTTAGTCATAATATTCTTTATTGGGCTAGTTGAGCTCACCCTTTTTGTTCCATTTTTCTCAGGAGGCGAGAATATAGCGGGAACTAGTCGGGGTGCGTAGTGAGATTTTCAGACAGTGGTGTTAGCAGTCCTCACTATTTTATAAAATAGTGTGATAATAATTGTAATAAAGACTCCTTTTGAGTTTGTATAATCTCTAGTAGAGAATATTTGTATTCAAACTCAGAGTTTTGGGTTGTTTTATTTTACACAACAATTGTATTAATGAAGTTGTAGTTGTTTCTGTACCAAGTTTTTGGCAACTCATAATGGGTGATGTATACCTATTTTGGGGGCGTCACAGTTGAGATTTCCTCTCTTCGTCGATTCTTGCTTCTAGAATAACGCCCTCTTGAACCTTCTTCTTCACATTCATTAGCTCTGAGTATGTAGCTTGAGCGGCTTTAACTTTATCGATTAAAGTCGATTCTAATCGTATATTTGTTATCTTCACGTAGGTTCGTATATTCGCATTCGTAAACGCATATAATCTTCTACTCAATGCGTCAGCTACCACGTTCGCTTTTCCACGATGGTATTGAATGGTATTATCGCAATCTTTCAACAGCTGGAGCCAACGTCTTTGGCGCGTAATACGTTTGTTTTAGTTGAAGAAATATTTAAGAGTTTTAGAAATGGGGTTTTGTATTGGGGTCAATACAAAATTCGATTTCACGCTCTAGGGGTAGGCTAAGAAGTCTTCAATCAAGAATACGTCAGGAAATTTATTAACAATAGAATTATCATTCAAAACTGTGACTCTCATCCAAGACTTGGATAGCACATGTAATGAAGGTTTCTCCTAACAGAGTTTCAACCGATAAGTCAAAGTGTAACTTCTCTAGAATCAAATTTAAATGTTGAGCGCAAGTAGGAGAAATAAAGGAATGGGTAGAACTGGTATCGAATAAGGTATAGATTTCACAAGAATTTATAATTAACTAACCCGTGCTAACTTCGTTCGGGTTACTCGCTTTTTGAGAAGTCACGAAAAATGCTCTTCCTGAAACCACCGACTTTGTTTTGTCCGTATCCGCCTTTGGTGCCACCGTCCCAGCTGGACTTGACTTTGGTGCACGACAAAATTGAGCTTAATGATCCTTTCTTCTTGAAATTTCTACTTCTATTATCTTGGCCATGATTACCACCGAAGTGGTTACCATTCTTGGCATGATAATTTCCCCCACGATGGTTATCATTGTTCCGATGGCCGTTGTCACCGGTATGATTATTATCATTTTGCTGGTCGTTACCTTTTGGTTGAGCTGACTCAACGGTCTCATGTGCTTCATTGCTTATCTCAATATTTTCAGATGTCATTCGCAAACACTGTCACAAAACAAGGGTTAATTGACATATCATATATTATCCCTATACTCTGACCGACCAATAAAATACCAAATAAACTTAGGTAGGTCATACTAGCGAAGGAATTTCCCGTCTGTCCCCTCCTAGTTCTTGTTTCACATCTCAGCCAGGGATCATATCCCTAAGCTCTGATACCAACTGTGACGCCCCCAAAATAGGTATACATCACCCATCTTGAGTCGCCAAATACATGGTACAGAATATAAATACAAACTTAATTATACAACCGACGTGTAATATACGACAATACATAAACTGAGAGTTTTAATAGGAATATTGTCATCTAGACAATATCCACACTCAAAGGAGTCCTTATTACATATATTGTCACACTATTTAACAGAATAGTGAGGACTACTAATGCTATCATCTGGACCGTCACTCCTTTCCCCGACTCGTCCCAGCTATATTCTTATTTCCTGCAGAGAACAGTGAAAGCAAGGATGAGCTCAACTAGCCCAGTAAGAAATATTATGACTAAGATAATGCAGAATAAATTATAAATAGTCTTCAACAATGTTAAACTGATAAAATACAATAGACATCAAGTTTAACTGCAGCGGAACAAGCAATCCATTAAAAGAGTCAAGTAGAGAATAAAATCTACTATCTTCTATGATTTAAAAGGTTTTTCATTACTTTTATCGCTGAGACTCAGCTTAATAAATAATCCACATCATCCCTGCACTACGGCCAAGGATATTCATTAGTATCACGACCACAAATTATCCATGCACTACGGGCCAAGGATATTCGTGTATTCATCAATGGTCATGATCATGTTATAAAATAATTCATATTTGCACCATTGGCCGAAGAGAATCCATAGCCATAATCATACCAAAAACTGTCCATCAATGCACTACGAGCTAAAGAAGACTTTTTTCACATTATTTGTAACATTACGGTCATGATTATACCGAATAATCCCTGGTCATAATCATACCAAGTCCATCTATGCACTACAGACCATAGATGACTTTTAACATATAATAAACATGAGGATGATGACAATGATATAAGAATTCAATAAAACAAGTTCAAGAATTAATTTATCCAGGAACCAATAACGTCCAAATTGTCAACATGATACTTCTTTGTGGAGTAAAATTCAAGAATGCTCAGAAGAATATTTTCATGAAAAGATATTGGATGAAGTGCAAATATCAAGGATATTCCACTAATTTCATGGAGTATAGAAACCAAAATTTTAACCAATTGAGTATAAAAGAATATATGAAACTGCAAATGAATTTTCGTCCGCCATGCGGTAATCCACTTAGACAGATCATTTCTACAATTTAATAAGGAATGAATACAAAGGATCATTCACCATGCATGTGATAATCCACATAGACAGGTTATTCCAACAGAATAATAAAGAATGGAATAACAAAAAAAATCACCATGTATGCGATAGATAGCACAGACAGGTTATTCCAACAGAATAATAAAGAATGGAATCAGGTCATGCGTAATCCGCACAGACAGGATGTTCCAACAGAATAATAAAGAACGGAACCAGGTCATGCGTAAACCGCACAGACAGGATGTTCCAACAGAATAATAAAGAACGGAACCAGGTCATGCGTAAACCGCACAGACAGGATGTTCCAAAAGAATAATAAAGAACGGAACCAGGTCATGCGTAAACAGCACAGACAGGATGTTCCAACAGAATAATAAAGAACGGAATCAGGTCATGCGTAAACCGCACAGACAGGATGTTCCAACAGAATAATAAAGAATAGAATAACAGAAGAATTTCACCATGTATGCGGTACTTCGCATAAACAAGTTATTCCAACATAATGATAAAGAATGGAATAATAGAAGAATTTCACCATGTATGCGGTACTTCGTATAGACAGGTTATTCCAACATAATGATAAAGAATGGAATAACAGAAGTTCTCTTCATGAAGACGAAAGAAATAATACCCCTTACGAGTACAACAAATAATATCCCTTACTATAATAATATCACTTACCTTAGAATAACTGGATATAGGAGTAGTGAAGTAACAGAATACTTTTCTTCTTTCTCCTTAGAGTTTCAGTGAATTCGTAAGAAATAATGAAGGAATGAACTTCTATTTATAGGAGAATGGACTGAATAATAACTAATTCATGAACGGACCAGATTGATTTACTTTTAAACGGACGGTCCATATTGATTTACTATGCAGTATTAATAAAATATTCTAATAAAACAAAATCTTTTAAATAAAATATAATATATTCTATTTATAATCTAATAAAACGAATAACTTTATAAAAGTATTCTGTTTTATATAAAAAGATTTTACTATGCAAACACTATGCAGACACTATGCAAACACTATGCATAATAGAATATTATATATTCTATCTATAGTCTAATAAAATAAATAACTTTATAAAAGTATTCGGTTTTATATAAAAAAAAATTTACTATGCAAACACTATGCAGACACTATGCAAATACTATGCATAATAGAATATCATATATTCTATTTATAGTCCAATAAAATAAATAACTTTATAAAAGTATTCTGTTTTATATAAAAAAAATTTACTATGCAGGCACTATGCAAACACTGTGCATAATAGAATATCATAGATTCTATTTATAGTCTAATAAAACAAATAACTTTATAAATGTATTCTGTTTTATATAAAAAGATTTTACTATGAAAATACTATGCAGACACTATGCATAATAGAATATCATATATTCTATTTATAGTCTAATAAAATAAATAACTTTATAAAAGTATTCTGTTTTATATAAAAAGTTTTTTGTTTTATTACATTTATAATAATAATAAAACAAAACTTATCACATTTATTATAATTCACAATATTAATCAACCAGGTCGTTCCCAAGAAAGAGGGGGCTTTCCAATAAAGATTTCTCCCTATTGGCGCGTAATTAGGTGACCAAACCTCTCCTTGACAGAACTTCTAGACATCGTTAATATTACAAATAATAATATTAATAACTTTGTCATCTCAATTATTGATTTAATAATATATACAATATCGACAATAATTGAATCAAATAACGTGAGATACTATACAATAATTACTGTAGCAATAATTGAATAAAACTGAGTGACTTCTCACGTAAGCATTTATAATCAATACTGTATGCTACTATGCAACCACGCGTATTACTGTACTTTTAACACCGGGTGTTTCAACAGTTAACGGTAAATTTCCGCCGTTATTTTCATAAAAATATTTTTATCGTTTTCTCAATCCGACAATAATTTCGTTGTGGGGTCCACCAATGATTGTGCCTTTATACGAATAATTCCTGTTAAAACGAATATTCCCCGACCAATTGAATATTATATAACAACTTGCGTACTTTGTAAAATTTATAAATATTACCCACAACTATAACATTATATCATATTCACACCATAATATTAAAAAACATATTTCAAGAAATTTAAATCTTTATTCATAAAATTTGGAGTCTCACAATAGGGTATTTTCCGACAAAACAAAGAGACTATATCTAGGAACTTGGTTTGGTGGACTATAAATTTTTAATATATTTAAATGGTAGTGAGGAAGAATGATTGGTGGACAAAAATTTATTAAATATAATATAATATTTTAATATTATAATCCATGAGATAGTCTATCTGCTGGAAAGATTGAAAGACTATTTCATAGATTGACGTCATATGGACTAAATATAGTCTATGATATAGTCCACGTTGCTGGAGATGTTCTTACTGAACAAAAATGGGTCCATAATAACCCTAACTATCTCACCAAAAAAAATTATGTCTAAAAATTTAGATTTATTTAGAATATTAATCGAAAAAGAACTTTTAAATTCAATGAATTTTGATCTAGGTATAACACTAGTTTAATCTAGGTATGACTTCCACTATATTGATTTTTGTAAGACCCCGAATTATATGAAATGAAAGTATTCAATTTTCTTATAATTATTATTTTATTTCGTAAATGGTTAAATTGATAAAAGTTTAAAGTTAAGGGTGATATGTGAAATTTTTTGCAAAGTAAGCAAGTGGTTATAAAATATTCGTTTGGTCGGGGAATATTCTTTTTATCGGGGAATATCCATACGACGGCACAATCATTGATGGACCCCACAACGGAAGTATTGTCGTAGTAAAAAAACGACAGAATTATCTTTTTATAAAAATAACGGCGAAAGTTTTACCGTTAAACTGTTGAACTACCTGGTAGTAAAAGTACAGTAATACGCGTGGTTGCATAGTAGCACACGGTATTGATTATTGATGCTTACGTGAGAAGTCACTTAGTTATACTCAATTATTGCTACAGTAATTGCTGCATCATATCTCTCATATTATTGATTCAATTATTGTCACAGTATCATCTGCATAATATAATATATTATTAAATCAATAATTGAGACGGAAAAGTTATTCATATTAATATTTACAATATTGACAATATCTAGAAGTTCTGTCAAGGAGAGGTTTGCTCACCTAATTGCACGCCAATAAGGAGAAATCCTTATCAGAAAGCCCCCTCTTTCCTGGGAACGACCTTGTTGTTAAATATTGTGAATTATAATATTAATGATGAATAAGTTCGTGTTGATTAAAGATGAAATTGATAATTTCATTGTGTGGGAATTTTTAGTGTTAGCAGAAATCGATATTTATTTCGATAATAATTGATGTCTGGAGGTTATATTGACCAATCGGGTATTCGGGGCACTTTTCGTGTCAGAATACTATTCACAGGTTACTATTCACCCGGTTACTATTCACTCTAGTATTGTTCACTCGGGTATTTGGGACAGTTTTTGTGTCGGAGTACTATTCACGGGTTACTATTCACCCAATTACTATTCACTCTAGTATCATTCACTCGGATATTCGGGACACTTTTCGTGTCGGGGTACTATTCACGGGATACTATTCCCGAAGTACTATTCACGGGGTACTATTCACCCGAAAAATATATTTCTTTTCTATCTAAATTATTTTTGATACATGAATATTATTCTTGAATTTTACTCCACAAAGCAGTATGATGTTGGTAATTTGGATATTTTAAACTCTGGATAAATTTAAAGTGTATAATATTTATCCTTATTACGTTTGATTAATGCTTATATCATTGTCATCATCCTCATGCTTATATTGTGATGAAAGTCATCTTTGGCTTACGTGCATAGATGAACTGTTGATTATTGGTTTTATGGTTGTATATCTTTGGCTTAAGTGTGAGACCCCAAATTTTATGAATAAAGATTTAATTTTTTCGAAATAAATTTTTAAATATTATGGTGTGGATTTGATATAATGTTATAGTTGTGGGTAATATTTATAAATTTTGTAAAGTACGCAAGTTGTTATATAATATTCGATTGGTCGGAGAATATTCGTTTTAACAGGGAATATTCGTACAACGGCACAATCATTGGTGGACCCCACAACGGAATTATTGTCGGATTGAGAAAACACAAAAATACTTTATGAAAATAACGGCGGAAGTTTTACCATTAACTGTTGAAACACCCGGTAGTAAAAGTACAGTAATACGCATGGTTGCATAGTAGCACACGGTATTGATTATTGATGCTTACGTGAGAAGTCACTCAGTTATTTCTACAGTAATTGATGCATCATATCTCTCATATTATTGATTCGATTATTGTCATAGTATTATCTGCATAATATGTTATTTTATTAAATCAATAATTGAGACGACAAAGTTATTCATATTATTAAATTGCAATATTTATAATGTCTAGAAGTTCTGTCAAGGAGAGGTTTGGTCACCTAATTGCGCGCCAATAGGGAGAAATCCTTATTGGAAAGCCCCCTCTTTCCTGGAAACGACCTAGTTGATAAATATTGTGAGTTATAATATTAATGATGAATGTTGTTCGGAGTTGAATTTGGAGACACAGACGTGATATTTGAGTCCAGAACGACGAGATTAGTATAAATAGTCTATAAACACAAAATTTTTCGAAATTTACTATTTGGTCAAAAAGTCAACAATTGACTTTTTCGGGAAAGTCAAACTTCAAAATTTCAAAATTTATATTTTTGATAAAAATAGTTTCATTATGTTGGAATTGTTTGTGTTAGTGAAAATCGACATTTATTCCGATGATAATTGATGTCTAGGGGTTATATTGATAAGTCGGGTAATTCATCGAATAAATGAGCTATTAATTGCTACTAATCACATGCTTATATAACTATTTGTTCACATGTGGATACTATTGAATCACATTCATGTACTATTAGGGGAGTTGGTGCAAGATTGATAATACTTGCATGACTAAGTTAAAAATGGAGGTATAGTTGAAGGTACTATTGTAAGACCCCGACTTATTAAGGAATAAAATCAAATTTTCTTTATTTATTATTTGTGAATAATTAATTATTGATTCATATGATAAGGAAATATTTATTTTTTTTGTGGATATAAATGTTGGATATATTTATTGTGGTTAAAAATGAAGGAGTTAATGTTGAGGTTTTTATCAGTATTTTTGTCCGAATGGAGGTATTAAAAATCAGGGTTTTTACGATATATTGCGGGGGTTATAATTTTTAATCCGACCGTTGGATGGTGGTAATTTTTGGATATGTTATACATATATAAGTTGAGTATATGTCCACAAATTTTGAACCGTTAAAAATGAACGTATGATTTATTATAAATTTTACGAGATGACTGGTTCAGAAATTGTTGAATTTTCGGAGTTTATCATTTTGGTGGAAAATTCTAGAATTGGTAGGCCCCACTCTTGGTTGGTGAAGAAATGTGCTGAGATTTTTATTCAAATGTGGTAGGCTTGAATAGTAGCAGGTAAAGCCATCAGGTTGCAGGTTAAGTCTGCTTCGGCGTGCTAACATTTTCCTATAAATAGAGGGCTAAGTTAGAATTGAAAATCACACCAGAAACAAGTTTTCTCTCTTTCTCTCTCTAGATTATTGAGTGTATTTTGTGAGTATTTAGATACTTTGAGAGTTTCTATTCATCAGAGCAAGTTTCTTTCAGCCTTATACCGGTATTCCGACCAGAAGTACGGTTATTTTGAGGTAAGGGGTATTATCTTCTTCTTAAATGATATTTTCTTCAATATCATTATGCCGAAGTGTTGGTATAAACTTTTTATCAAATTTGAAACTTTTTGGTGTCGGGGTTACTATTCACGTATACGGCACTATTCATGAATACGGCACTATTCACCGAAAAATTAAATTTTCTTCTTTTTGTCCAAGTTGTCTATTATGGTTGCTATCTTTGATTGTATCCATGTTTTGGTCATTATTTTTGAATTCTGCTTCAAAATTGGTTATTTCGAAATATTATTGAACTTGGATAAACTGTAATACGAATCCTTAATATTTGATCTTTTATCTCATTGGATTCGTTTTCTCTAAAATGTTTTTCATCATCCTTAGTCCTTAATGATGGCACTTGATGAATATCTTTGGCCGTAGTGCAAAGATAAATGATTACTTGATGAATATCTTTGGCCCGTAGTGCAAAGATGAATGATTACCTGATGAATATCTTTGGCCCGTAGTGCAAAGATGAACAGGTGTTGAGATGAACATGACCGACTGATGATACAAATGAATATCTTTGGCCTGTAGTGCAAAGATGAATATTTGATTAAAGATGTATATTTATTGATGTTACAGGGATAAAATATCGATGATGGGCTTCTAAATCTTAGAAGATAGTAGAATTCTTTCTCTACTTGACTCTTCTAATGGATTGTTGTTTCTGCTGCAGTTGTTGATCTAAAACTTGTTGTCGATTATATTCTATCAGATTTTTCCCTGTTGAATACTAATGATAATTTGTTGTATATTATCTTAGTCATAATATTCTTTACTAGGCTAGTTGAGCTCACCCTTTTTGTTCCATTTTTCTCAGGAGACGAGAATATAGCGGGAACTAGTCGGGGTGCGGAGTGAGGTTTTCAGTCAGTGGTGTTAGCAGTTCTCACTATTTTATAAAATAGTGTGATAATAATTGTAATAAGGACTCCTTTTGAGTTTGTATAATCTCTAGTAGAGAATATTTGTATTCAAACTCACAGTATATGTGTTGTCGTATATTGTACGACAATTATATTACTGAGGTTGTATTTGTTTCGGTACCATGTATTTGGCGACTCAGAATGGGTTGGATGGAATGGACCTATTTTGGGGTCGTCACAGTTGGTATCAGAGCTTAGGGATATGATCACTGGCTGAGATGTGAGACAAGTACTAGGAGGGGAGAGACGGAAAATTCCTTCGCTAGTATGACCTGACTAAGTTTATTTGGTATTTATTTGGTCAGTCAGAGTATAGGGATAATATGTGACTTGTCAATTAACCCTTGTTTTGTGGCAGTATTTGAGAATGGCAGCAGAGAACGTTAATAATGGAGTGAATGAGACTGTGGAGACACCTTTGATCACCACCCAGGGGAACGTGCAACAGAAAGGCAATAATCCTCCTGTAAACAACGTTACTGAACAAATGATGAATGATGGGATGTTTAGAAGCTTTTTGCAGTTCATGCAAAACAAGACGAGGGAGACTCGTGCACAAAATACGGGTGGAAGTGATAACAACGCGCGGCTTGTCACAGCCAAGCAGTTCAAAGAGTTGGGACCACCAGAATTTAAGGGAAAGCCGGATCCGATCATGGCGGAAATGTGGGTCAAACAAATTACCAAGATATTCGAAGTCTTGGGATGCACGGAGGAACAGAAGGTTCTATTCGCCACCTTTATGTTCCGCGGTGAGGCAGACTACTGGTGGGAGTCTGTGAAGCGTACCCAGCCTGACGCACTCAACATGTCCTGGGAAATGTTTCAGAAACTGTTTAATGACAAGTACTTTCCTGAAAGTATTCGTCATATGAAGGAGGTAGAGTTTATTAGACTAGAACAAAACAACATGACGGTGTCTCAGTACGAAGCGAAATTCGGAGAGTTATCCAGGTTTGCACCTCATTTGGTCGAAAATGAGGAACGAATGACAAGGATGTTTCTGAGAGGTCTAAAGCCCGAGATTCGGCAATATCTTATCTCTCATAAGTTTTCTTTATATTCAGATGTTGTAAACAGGGCTCAATTATTAGAGCGAGATAATGAGTATGTTCAACCAAGGGAACAAAACCAAGATAATACCGGTGGCAGCGGTCATCGGAGCAATGAAAACCAGCAGGGAGGAAAGCATTCGTACAAAAGCGGTAACCACTCTGGTGGTAATCGTGGTCGTGATAATAGGAGGAGCGAGTCGGGAGGAGATTTCAAGAAGAGAAGGTACAACAATGATAACGTAAAGACGTCAGCACAAACATCAACTGCTTTTAAGGGAGGAGAACGACCACCGGTCGTATGTTACAAATGCGGGAAAGAGGGACACATCAGCCCAAACTGTCCACAACAGTTCAAGGTATGTTATAACTATGGAAAGGAAGGTCATATAGCTAAAGATTGTCCTATAGCAAAATCAAGTCCAGTTGGGACGGTGGCACCAAAGGTGGATACAGACAAAATAAAGTTGGTGGTTTCAGGAAGAGCGTTTTTCGTGACTTCTCAAAGAGCGAGTAACCCGAACGAAGTTAGCACGGGTTAGTTAATTATAAATTCTTTAGAAGTCTATACCTTATTAGATACCGGTTCTATCCACTCTTTTATTTCTCCTGCCTGTGCTCAATGTTTAAACTTGACTCCAGAGAAATTAGACTTTGATTTATCTGTGGAGACTCCATTAGGAGAAACTTTCATCACATCCACTGTTTATAAATCTTGTTTGATCCAAGTTGGCACCATCACATTACATGTTGATCTTATCTCTTTAAAGATACTTGCTTGTGATGTGATTTTAAAGATTGATTGGTTAACTACTCATCATGCAAAATTAATTGCTTTTGCAAGGTTGTTAGTTTTCATACTCCTAAGCAACCTGTTATACGAATTCAAGTAACCAAACCATTGAAGTCAAACTCTTTCATATCAAGCCGTAAAGTCATTCGTTTATTGAAAAAATGGATGTCAAGCTTTCTTAGCCATGTTATGGACTTGAACAAAAATACGTCAAATTTGAATGATATTTCTGTTGTTAATAAATTTCCTGACGTATTTCTTGAAAAAATTTCCTGGCCTACTCCCAGAGCGTGATATTGAATTTTGTATCGACTTTGAACCCGGCACAAAACTCATTTCTAAAATCTCATATTGAATGGCTCCTATTGAACTTCAGGAGTTAAAAATCCAACTATAGAAGTTGATAACCGAGCCTCTATCTGGTGACTTCTTTTGTGGAATACACCGAAGCTAGACTCTCCGTAGGGGATGTCATATTCGTGTGGTAGTAAACTGATAGGCGCCATTGTGACGTGCTATCCAAGATTGGGATATGAGTCACAGTTGAGAGCAACCTAAGTCAGTAATCGAAATATCTAGCTTTCTAGGCTTAGCTGGTTACTATCGGAGATTCATGGAAGGATTTTCGTGAATCGTTACTCCGTTAACTTAGCTGACTCGGAAAGATACAAAATTCGTATGGAGTGAGGAATGCGAGAAGATTTTCCAAGAGCTCAAGAGGCGACTTATTTCGGCACATGTTCTGACCATACTATCCTGGAAAAGCGAACGTGGTAGCTGACGCGTTGAGTAGAAGATCGTACGCGAGTACGAGTGCGATATTGTTGAACACAAATTTACAAACGATAGAGATAGAGTTAAAGACTCTAGAGACCCATGTTATGATGTCAAATATACGAGTAGAATCGACTTTAATCGATAAAGTTTAAACTGCTCAAGCTACACACCGGAGCTGATGAATATAAAGAAGAAGGTACAAGAAGGCGCAAGAAGGCGTTATTCTAGAAGTAAGAGTCGATGAAGAGAAGAAAGCTCAAACCTTCGATTTATTTGAAATCCTCAATCGAGTAGGAACTGTGGCCTATAGACTCGCCTTAACGCTAAGTATGTCGTGTATTCATAACGTTTTTCACGTATCGATATTACGTAAATATGTGGACGACCCAAACCACCTTATTACGTTACAACCAGACGAGATAGCCGAAGATTTAACGTACGAGGAGATACCTGTTAAGATATTGGATAGGAAAGAGCATGTCCTACGCACGAAGGTTATACCACAAGTTAAGATTTTGTGGAGAAACCATGCTATTGAAGAAATGACCTGGGAGTTAGAATCAAAAATGAAAGCGAGGTATCCTCACCTTTTCGAAACACCAGGTACGTACGTCAATTTCGAGGACAAAATTTTATAAGGAGGGGAGGTTGTAAGACCCCAACTTATTAAGGAATAAAATTAAATTTTCTTTATTTATTATTTGTGAATAATTAATTATTGATTCATATGATAAGGAAATATTTATTTTTTTTGTGGATATAAATGTTGGATATATTTATTGTGGTTAAAAATGAAGGAGTTAATGTTGAGATTTTTATCAGTATTTTTGTCGGAATGGATGTATTAAAAATCAGGGTTTTTGCGATATATTGCGGGGGTTATAATTTTTAATCCGACCGTTGGATCGTGGTAATTTTTGGATATGTTATACATATATAAGTTGAGTATATGTCCACAAATTTTGAACCGTTAAAAATAAACGTATGATTTATTATGAATTTTACGAGATGACTGGTTCAGAAATTGTTGAATTTTCGGAGTTTATCATTTTGGTAGAAAATTATAGAATTGGTGGGCCCCACTCTTGGTTGGTGAAGAAATGTGCTGAGATTTTTATTCAAATGTGGTAGGCTTGAATAGTAGCAGGTAAAGCCATCAGGTTGCAGGTTAAGTCTGCTTCGGCGTACTAACATTTTCCTATAAATAGAGGGCTAAGTTAGAATTGAAAATCACACCAGAAACAAGTTTTCTCTCTTTCTCTCTCTAGATTATTGAGTGTATTTTGTGAGTATTTAGATACTTTGAGAGTTTCTATTCATCAGAGCAAGTTTCTTTCAGCCTTATACCGGTATTCCGACCAGAAGTACGGTTATTTTGAGGTAAGGGGTATTATCTTCTTCTTAAATGATATTTTCTTCAATATCATTATGCCGAAGTATTGGTATAAACTTTTTATCAAATTTGAAACTTTTTGGTGTCGGGATTACTATTCACGTATACGGCACTATTCACGAATACGGCACTATTCACTGAAAAATTAAATTTTCTTCTTTTTGTCCAAGTTGTCTATTATGGTTGCTATCTTTGATTGTATCTATGTTTTAGTCATTATTTTTGAATTCTGCTTCAAAATTGGTTATTTCGGAATATTATTGAACTTGGATAAACTGTAATACGAATCCTTAATATTTGATCTTTTATCTCACTGGATTCGTTTTCTCTAAAATATTTTTCATCATCCTTAGTACTTAATGATGACACTTGATGAATATCTTTGGCCGTAGTGCAAAGATAAATGATTACTTGATAAATATCTTTGGCCCGTAGTGCAAAGATGAATGATTACCTGATGAATATCTTTGGCCCGTAGTGCAAAGATGAACAGGTGTTGAGATGAACATGACCGACTGATGATACAAATGAATATCTTTGGTCTGTAGTGCAAAGATGAATATTTGATTAAAGATGTATATTTATTGATGTTACAGGGATAAAATATCGATGATGGGCTTCTAAATCTTAGAAGATAGTAGAATTCTTTCTCTACTTGACTCTTCTAATGGATTGTTGTTTCCGCTGCAGTTGTTGATCTAAAACTTGTTGTCGATTATATTCTATCAGATTTTTCCCTGTTGAATACTAATGATAATTTGTTGTATATTATCTTAGTCATAATATTCTTTACTGGGCTAGTTGAGCTCACCCTTTTTATTCCATTTTTCTCAGGGGACGAGAATATAGCGGGAACTAGTCGGGGTGCGGAGTGAGGTTTTCAGTCAGTGGTGTTAGCAGTTCTCACTATTTTATAAAATAGTGTGATAATAATTGTAATAAGGACTCCTTTTGAGTTTGTATACTCTCTAGTAGAGAATATTTGTATTCAAACTCACAGTATATGTGTTGTCGTATATTGCACGACAATTGTATTACTGAGGTTGTATTTGTTTCGGTACCATGCATTTGGCGACTCAGAATGGGTTGGATGGAATGGACCTATTTTGGGGTCGTCACAACTATACTGTAATTAAAATTTTCACATGATTATACTATTTATTCACATGACTGTACTATTGATTCACATTATTTACTATTAGGGGAGGTGGTGTAAGTTTGATAATACTTGCAGGACTAAATTAAAAATAAAAGAAAAGTTGGAGGTATTGCACTGTAATTTTTCGAGCCCCAAAACGTGCAATTATCGAAACTATATTTTCCTATAAATAGAAGCTCATTCCTCCTTCATTTCTCACCAATTCACAAAAGCTTTAGAGCGATTATTATAGAGAGAAATTATAGAGAGAAAGAATAAGAGAAATATGCTACCTCACTATTCCAGTATCCAGTTTTTCAAGGTAGGGAATATTATTTCTTTCTTATCCATGAAGAGAACTTCTGTTATTCCATTCTTTATTATTCTATTGGAATAACCTGTATACGCGGGCTACCCTATACTTGGTGAAATTCTACTCTTATTCCATCCTTTATCATTCTGTTGGAACATCATGTCTGTGCGTTTACGCCGGACCTGGTTCCGTCTTTATTATTCTGTTGGAACATCCTGTCTGTGCGTTTACGCCGGACCTGGTTCTGTCTTTATTATTCTGTTGGAATATCCTGTTTGTGCGTTTTACACCGGACCTGGTTCCGTCTTTATTATTCTGTTGGAATATCCTGTCTGTGCGTTTTACGCCGGACCTGATTCCGTCTTTATTATTCTGTTGGAATATCCTGTCTGTGCGTTTTACGCTGGACCTGATTTCGTTATTTATTATTCTGTTGGAATAACCTGCCTGTGCGGTCTATCGCATACCTGGTGATTTCTTTTGTTATTGCATTCCTTATTATACTCAGTTGGTTAAAGTTTTGACTTCTATACTCCATGAAATTAGTAGAATATCCTTGATATTTGCGCTTCATCCAGTACCTTTTGATGGAAATATTCTTCTGAGCATTTTTAAATTTTACCCCACAAAGCAGTATCATGTTGACAATTTGGACGTTATTGGTTCCTGGACAAATTAATTCTTGAACTTGTTTTATTGAATTCTTATATCATTGTCATCATTCTCATGTTTATATTTTGTTGAAAGTCATCTGTGGCCTGTAGTGCATAGATGGACTTGGTATGATTATGACCAAGGATTATTCGGTGTAATCATGACCGTAATGTTACAAATGATGTGGTAAAAGTCCTCATTGGCCCGTAGTGCATTGATGGACAGTTGTTGGCATGATCATGACCATTAATGAATACACAAATATTCTTGGCCCGTAGTGCATGGATAATTGTGGTCGTGATACTAAAGAATATCCTTGGCCGTAGTGCAGGGGTGATTCGATGAGGTGGATTATTTATTAAGCTGAGTCCCAGCTATAAAAGTGATGAAAAACCTTTTAAATCATAAAAGATAGTAGATTTTATTCTCTACTTAACTCTTTTAATGGATTGCTTGTTCCGCTGCAGTTAAACTTGATGTTTGTTATATTGTATCAGTTTAACACTGTTTAAGGCTAATGATAATTTATTCCGCATTATCTTAGTCATAATATTTCCTACTGGGCTAGTTGAGCTCACCCTTTTTACTTTCATTGCTCTCTTCAGGAAATGAGAACGTAGCAGGGACTAGTCGGGGAATGGAGTGATGGTTCTAGATGGTGCTTTAGTAGTCCTCACTATTCGGTGAAATAGTGTGATAATAATTGTAATGAGGACTCCATTGAGTTTGTATAATTTCTAGATGACAATATTTGTATTCAAACTCATAGCATATGTTTTGTCGTATTGTACACAACTGTTGTATAATTAAGTTGTATTTGAATTTTGAACCATGTAAGTGGCGACCCAAGATGGGTGACGTATACCTAATTTTGGGGGCGTCACATTAAGTGCAAAGATGGACTGTTGATTATTGATTTTACAATTGTATATCTTTGGCTTACATGTAAAGATGAACTGTTGATTGAAAGCTTTGGCCCGTAGTGCAAAGATGAATTGTTAATAAATATCTTTGGCCGTAGTGCAAAGATGAATTTATTAGTATGATTATGAACAGGAATTGTGATTTGGTATAACCATAATTTTTGATGTTTCAGGTAAAGATAGGTGATGAAAATTATCTTCGTCCTGGGTGCGAAGAGGAATTTAGAATCACAATTATGATTACGAATTATTCATATGATTGTGGACAGGAATTATTGATTGATGTTAATTACAGGGATAAATCATTATTGGTGGACTTTTAACATGTAGAAGATAATAGACCTGATGGTCTATTTGACTCTTTTAATGGATTGTTCGTTCCGCTGCAACTATGATTGAAAAGTTTTATCATCTACCATATGTTCTAAATCTCTGATTTATTATTTATGAAAGCTATTGATAATTTAATTATCTTTAGCCATGATATTCTTTACTGGGCTAGTTGTGCTCACCCTTTTGCTTCACAATTCCTTTCAGGTAATAAAAGTGTAGCTGGGTCGAGCGAGGTATTAAGAGGATTAGAACGATGGTCTATAGCTGTTGAGGTTCTCCTTAAATAGTATGAAAATAATTTTCTTGAGAACTTTAGATAAGTGTGTCGTATTGTATACGTCATTTGATATTTAATTTTGGTGAATCGAATAGGGTGAGGTGAACCCAACTTTGGAAGTATGTTTTACCACCATCATACAAGATGTCTAATGACATACAACCTCGTGTTATAATAAGACAGGGTTGTGCACATCCACTTGCTGAGTATATCTACGAGCACTACTTATATGATCTTGGAGTTTATTTTAAATATAATTTTTACTTGGAGACAACGGAGATAATTATATGTCAAGAGAAGACTCACCATTGGAAAGAAGATGATAGTAATCTTCTTGTTTTTCTTTGGGGACTTTTGGGTCAACCAAGGATAATTCTGTGGACATATGATATCTATCATAACCTAGACGCAAGGCCTCCCGTGTACGAAGGTTTCCTTGAGCACTTCCCAAAGATTTTAATTTCTAAAACAGTTTGTGACTGTACTTTTATGTAAAGTACCATTATAAGGTTGTGGTCGAGGCACCATGAGAGTTACATACATTTGTATTAAAACTCACAGCTTATCTGTTGTCGTACTCTGCACGACAGTTCAACAGTTGTATAAATAAAGTTTATATTTAATTTTTATAGTGCGATATCTGGCGACTCAGAATGGGTCGTGTGGACCTATTTTGGAGACGTTACAATTTTAATTCACAAGGTACCAAACCCTAAGTCTCCTTTATTTAATTAACAAACAAGGTTCATAGCCGGCATAAATTTATTACGTCAGTTCTAAAATTAGAGATACAATTTTATTTTTAAGGTCGGAATATTAAACTTGGTATGACTTAAAAAGGTTTAAAACGAAATAAATTTTGTTATATATTATACAAGCATAATAATTGTATCAACTAAAATTAAATAAATTCATATTAATTTAAAATTTAATATGTGAGACCTCAGATTTTATGAATAAATATTTAATTTTCTCGAAATAATTTTTTTAAAAATTATGGTGTGGATTTGATATAATGTTATAGTTGTGGGTAATATTTATAAATTTTGCAAAGTACGCAAGTTGTTATATAATATTCGATTGGTCGGGGAATATTCGTTTTAGCAGAGAATATTCGTACAACGGCACAATCCTTGGTGGACCCCCCACAACGTAATTATTGTCGGATTGAGAAAACGACAAAAATACTTTATGAAAATAACGGCGGAAGTTTTACCGTTAACTGTTGAACTACCCGGTAGTAAAAGTACAGTAATACGCGTGGTTGCATAGTAGCACACGGTATTGATTATTGATGCTTACGTGAGAAGTCACTCAATTATACTCAATTATTGCACAGTAATTGCTGCATCATATATCTCATATTATTGATTCGATTATTGTCACAGTATCATCTGCATAATATGTTATTTTATTAAATCAATAATTGAGACGACAAAGTTATTCATATTATTAAATTGCAATATTTACAATGTCTAGAAGTTCTGTCAAGGAGAGGTTTGGTCACCTAATTGCGCGCCAATATGGAGAAATCCTTATTGGAAAGCCCCCTCTTTCCTGGGAACGACCTGGTTGATAAATATTGTGAGTTATAATATTAATGATGAATATTGTTCGGAGTTGAATTTGGAGACGCGGACGTGATATTTGAGTCCGGAACGACGAAATTATTAAAAATAGTCTATAAACACAAAATTTTCCAAAATTCACTATTTGGTCAAAAAGTCAACAGTTGACTTTTTCGGGAAAAGTCAAACTTCGAAATTTCAAAATTTATATTTTTGATAAAAATAGTTTCATTATGTTGGAATTGTTTGTGTTAGTGAGAATCGACATTTATTCCGATGATAATTGATGTCTAGGGGTTATATTGATAAATCGGGTAATTCATCGGATAAATGAGTTATTAGTTGCTACTAATTCACATGCTTATATAACTATTTGTTCACATGTGGGTACTATTGAATCACATTCATGTACTATTAGGGGAGTTGGTGCAAGATTGATAATACTTGCATGACTAAGTTAGAAATAGAGATATAGTTGAAGGTACTATACTGTAATTAAATTTTTCACATGATTATACTATTTATTCACATGATTGTACTATTGATTCACATTATTTACGATTAGGGGAGGTGGTGCAAGTTTGATAATACTTACAGGACTAAATTAAAAATGAAAAAAAAGTTGGAGGTATTGCACTGTAATTTTTCGAGCCCCAAAACGTGCAATTATCGAAACTATATTTTCCTATAAATAGAAGCTCATTCTTCCTTCATTTCTCACCAATTCAGAAAAGCTTTAGAGCGATTATTATAGAGAGAAATTATAGAGAGAAAGAAGAAGAGAAATCTGCTACCTCACTATTCCAGTATCCAGTTTTCCAAGGTAGGGGATATTATTTCTTTCTTCCATCTTCGTGAAGAGAACTTCTGTTATTCCATTATTTATTATTCTATTGGAATAACCTGTATACGCGGGCTACCCTATACTTGGTGAAATTCTTCTCTTATTCCATCCTTTATCATTCTGTTGGAACATCATGTCTGTGCGTTTACGCCGGACCTGGTTCCGTCTTTATTATTCTGTTGGAATATCCTGTCTGTGCGTTTTACGCCGGACCTGATTCCGTTATTTATTATTCTGTTGGAACATCCTGTCGGTGTGAAATTCACCTGACCTGGTTCCGTTATTATTATTCTGTTGAAAAACCGTCTATGCGAAGTACCGCATGCATGGTGATATCTTTTGTTATTCCATTCGGTATTATATTCAGTTGATTAAAATTTTGACTTCTATACTCCATGAAATTAGTGGAATATCCTTGATATTTGCGCTTTATCCAGTATCTTTTCGTGGAAATATTCTTCTGAGCATTCTTGAATTTTACTCTACAAAACAGTATCATGTTGACAATTTGGACGTTAATAATTCCTGGATAAAATAATTATTGCACTTATTTTATTGAATTCTTATATCATTGTCATCATCCTCATGTTTATATTTTGTTGAAAGTCATCTGTGGCCTGTAGTGCATAGATGGACTTGGTATGATTATGACCAGGGATTATTCGGTGTAATCATGACCGTAATGTTATAAATGATGTGGTAAAAGTTTTCATTGGCCCGTAGTGCATTGATGGACAGTTGTTGGCATGATCATGACCATTAATGAATACACAAATATTTTTGGCCCGTAGTGCATGGATAATTGTGGTCGTGATACTAAAGAATATCCTTGGCCGTAGTGCAGGGGTGATTCGATGATGTGGATTATTTATTAAGCTGAGTCCCAGCTATAAAAGTGATGAAAAACCTTTTAAATCATAAAAGATAGTAGATTTTATTCTCTACTTGACTCTTTTAATGGATTGCTTGTTCCGCTGCAGTTAAACTTGATGTTTGTTATATTGTATTAGTTTAACACTGTTTAAGGCTAATGATAATTTATTCTACATTATCTTAGTCATAATATTTCCTACTGGGCTAGTTGAGCTCACCCTTTTTACTTTCATTGTTCTCTTCAGGAAATGAGAACGTAGCAGGGACTAGTCGGGGAACAGAGTGATGAACCAGATGATAGCATTAGTAGTCCTCACCATTCAGTGAAATAGTGGGAAAATAAATGTAATATTATTGAATTTGAGTTTGTATATTGTCGAGACGACAATATTTGTATTAAAACTCACAGCTTATGTTTTGTTGTACTTTACAAGACAGTTGTATAGTTAAGTTATATTTGTTTTATGTACCATGTAAGTGGCGACCCAAGATAGGTGACGTATACCTAATTTTGGGGGCGTCACATAATATGTCTTGGTTTGAATGAAAAGCTTCCATGGTGCAAATTTATCTGGCCTGACATAATTCCTCTAAAGAAAGTTTACTTGCAATCTTTATGTAAAGGGAGGCTAGTTAGATAAAAAACAATAAGTTAAAGAAGGCTAGTTAGATAAAAAACAATAAGTTAAAGAATCATGCCGCATTATATGTTACCACTTGAGGCCTATGTACTTACCTTTAAGTAGAAAATTTTGAATTAAAGAAATAAGATTCTTACCTTGAGAAGTAAGTGATTTAAGAAGAATAAAATCTCAATCTTTTCGTATACTTATTTTGCCTATTGGTTATTTCTTATAACCATAATAATAGTATTTTAATGATCAAAATTTTTTACAAAAAGTTACTTATAAAATGATGTGGTTGGTTATGGCAGGTTTATCTCACCAGGCCCATCTATTTATGGTAGATTATCCACTAATTACACTTTGCCACATCATTTTGCAAATTAAGTTTTGTAAGTTTTTTTTGTCACCATAGCAACATGAAATACAAAATTATTGACTATATTTTTTTATTTATCAAATACTATTTCATTATTGTTTTAACAATAAACTTTAATATTAGTATTATACTCCCTTTGTCCCTTAATAAAATATCGTTTTAGAGAAGTATTTTTGTCTTTTAATATTTGTCGTTTAAGAATTTCAATTAAGCATTAATTACTTAGTTACAAATATTACTCCAAGTATTAAATATAACTTTGATTCTCTCACTACTTTCTACCCAATAAATAACATCCTCTTTTTCTGATACAAGAGCAATATAAGCAATTGATATTATATTTAATATTATGCAATTATTTCTTTAATACTAATGCACAACTCTAAACCAGATATATTAAAGGAAGGAAGAAGTAAGTGATTAAGTTAAGTAGAAAGGTTTAACATTTGCACACAAACGTGCAAAAACACATAAATGTAGATATGATATGATCAGCAAATAAATACATTAAGAATCAAACTTATGATATTATATGATCAGCAAATGTATAAATAAGAATTAAACTTATGATAGAGCAACATTCATATAATCAACCAAGTGCTTGCTTCTATCCCAAAAAAATGGCACCCAAAATTTCCAACACTTTCTTACGTGTTTTCCTTCTTTTTCTATTCCATTCAAATCAATCCCATGCAAATTCACGTAGCGCATCATTTGAATTTTTGAACAAATTGCAAGGTTGAAAATAACTGTTTTTTAAAAACAAACGCGACTATCATATCATGCGCCATTGGTGTAATCATTTCACATTATTTTCTTTACTCTTTTGTTTTTATAAGTTTAATTATATTATTGTTTTTCTTTTTTATATTAATTTTTTTTATTTAATACTCCAAATTTTATAAATATTTTATTTTATTTCACATAATTTAAACACTCAACGCATGTACTGTCGGATTTTGTTAAAATAAACCAACTAAATTACTATCGGATCAAATTGTCCGTTTCCAAAAATATAGACTCAACCTAACACCGGAATTGGGGCAAGTGTTTCTAGTGAATATAAAAAGTGGGCCTAAAAAGTTAATGCGACTTGAAGACGTGGTGCTGAGGTTTGGTCCATACCCCCTTGCTTTAATCTTACAAATAATTTGACTAATCACATAAATACCTACAAATTTGCAATTTGGTTAAATTTAGGGGCTTAAATTTTTATTATTAAATGAATATCAAATGATGTGATTTTAATAATATTTTAATCACCAAAAATTTATTAAACTAATAAAATAATAACATATATAATATTTTTTGTGATACAAAATTTGACACCCCTAATATAATAAATTATATTATAAAAGAATATTAGAATTAAGAACAAGAATGATTAGTAGAAAACAGAGAGCATTTTTATTATATTTGTATATCCACCATTTTCTTTGCAATGCTGCTATTTATAGGTACATGAGCATCAATACTTGGAGGTTTTAAAATTCAAAGGTCATGCGTTTCAAAACATGAGAGTTTCAAAAGACCAAAGATCATTACAATAAAGATGGAATGAATGAATCTAGACATCCATATATATATTATAATTTTATAGCACTCCCCCTTTGGATGTTTATTGTGTAGCCGCATTGAAAGCTGCCTCATTAAAAACCTTATCAAGAAAATCCCATGGAAAAAAACCTTGGTTGAGAAAAAAAGAGTGCATCGCGTATTAGCTCCCCCTCATGAATGTATCCTTAAGTCATTCAGAGCATCAATACTTGTCAATGGCCTTCTCCACCTCTGGCTTCTTGCACAACATGAAATTCTGAATCCAAAAGACCCAATTGTATCCCATGGACTCAGAGCTTCAGTCCCGGCAATGGAGCAATAAAGTAGAAAATTATTGAGATTGGAGCCGAGGATCGGAAGGCGGCCCTCGCGGGCGCAAGACTTGAGAGCAGTATCGATGATAGCCGCAACGAACTCCCCCTATGTATAAGTACAAAAAGATAACAGTAGGCATTTAGTAGAAATAAAAGAATGGGTTTTAACAGTCGTGACATAAACCACTAATTGAAGATATATGTCCTACATGCATGAGCTTTACTCGTGTATTCGTACAAAGTAATATTAATGGTAATAATTATCCCAAACCAATTAATAGCAAAAGATAAATGTACATGTTGCATATATATATTTTAATTTAATAAAAAAGAGTAACTTAGCTTTATGTGTTGGCTCTCCTTCTTGATGAATCGGTGATTTTAATGACATTATAAGTTTCCCACAGACGGCGCCAATGTTAACGCCAAATTTTGTACGCATGATGAAATAACCAAAACAGCAGACCAAAAATAGTTGATTGTATTGTTGTGAAATTAAACTCACGAAATACACTAACATAAACATAAATAAAGAGTTATAAAATATGAACACAAGAAATTACATGGAAACTCAATTGAAAAAAAACTACGGAGAGAGAAATCCACTATAATAATATGGAGAGTACAAAGTGTTTAATTTGTATCATATGCTATTGTTTTGTTTATTTGTTCAAGCCGAGGTGACTGGGGGGCAAGATACACAAGCTTGGTATAATAAACTTCATCGGTTGAAGATCTTCACTTATGACACTTCGGACAACAAGAACTTACTTCGGATAATTGCAGTACACTTCGGATTATGTCATATCGACTTCATTTTGACTTCGGCTATCTACTTTGGTGTTTTTGGAGGTTCGGTTGGATATGTTCATCCTAAAGATGGTAAACAGAGTCCTGATTCGTCCTAAAGATGGTGAACATGATTGTTTGGGGGTTAAGTTGGATCTGTTCATTCAAAAGATGGTGAACAGAGTCCTGATTCGTCCTAAAGATGGCAAACATGATTGTTTGGGGGTTCAGTGGACAGTGGCGGAACCAGAATATTTTTATAGGGGGGTCAAAATACATTAATAAAAAAAATTATTTATTAACGCTTGGAGTGCTTCTTTTAAATTCATTTTACACAATTATAATTGCCTAGCTTAATTACATAATACTGCACATCCCAAGGCTAAGCAAATGAAAATACTATAAAATTACACTTTCATTATTTATCATTCATGTATATTAATCATTTACAGTTTCATTATTTATCTGATGTTGGTACTCTAATTCACTTGTGATCCTAATAACACAATGCATTCGACATATAATATTTAGAATGAGTGAACGAATATATCTAATATATAATTTGGAATTTGTGGAAAGTTGAGTTAAAATAACTGTAATTATAAATCAATATGTGTGTATAAAAGAAAACAGGATAAACACTCGCCCTTGAAAAAAGAATATTCTTAATTTGTGTTGAAAATGTGCAATGAGGTCAAAACTCAAAAGTAGTGGCCATCCACAACTACAACTACAACTACAACATGTTTTTAGCTTTCCCAAAATTCAATAAATAAATTCCACGCCAAAATGTCATTTTTGTAATCACAAAAGGACAGAAGAAGAGAGAGAAACTCAAGCAAAAAGAATGACAGTTTTTCAAGTGTTTTTACCCTTTCCGCTTCATCAATTTTCTGATCATTTCTCTATCATCCCACACTATTGGCGCATATGGGGACTACCACAATTCTATTGGATGGGTACCCACGAAACCCAGCTGCCGGGGAACCATCGCCGGCGACGAGGAGTTCGAGCTCGACTCAGAGTCCAGTTGGCGCATTTTAGCAAACAGCCAGTACATCAGCTACGGTGCGATGCAGAAGAACAGCCCTTGCCGTCGAAGATTCCAGGGGGGTCATATGCCCCCCCTCGACCCCTCCTGGTTCCGCCTCTGTCAGTGGATATAAAACATTCATTCATATTTTCATTCATTTGTTTATTTATTAATTCATTCATATTTTTATTAATTTGTTCATTCATTCATTCATTCATATAAACATAAACATTTATTCATTTCTTCAGACGAATATGTTCAGTTCCTCGGAACGAATTTTATAATCAGTGTTCCGTTGGATGTTCAGTTCTTTGGAACGAACTTTATTGGTGTTCGATTGGATGTTCAGTTCTTTGGAACGAACTTTATTAGTGTTCGGTGGGTTATTTATCTATCTTCGGTTATAATGAGGTTGGCTCGATTATCTGTGTATTCGGTCGTGGTATAAGGTTGGTTCTTTATATCTTCGGTAGTGATAAGGTTGGTTTGGTTGCTGTAAGGTTGGTTCAGTTGTGATAAGGTTGACTTGATTATCTGTGTATTTGGTCGTGGTATAAAGTTGGTTCTTTATATCTTCGGTAGTGATAAGTTTAGTTCGGTTGTGATAAAGTTGGCTCGATTGTCTGTGTATTCGTCGTGATAATGATGGTCTTTTATATCTTCGGTAGTGATAAGGTTGGTTCGGTTGGTATAAGGTTGGTTCTTTATATCTTCGGTAGTGATAAGGGCAATTGTGTATCTATCTTAGGAGTGAACAAGAGGAGTGAGGCGGCAATATTGGGAGGCAAAGATATTCGTTCGGCGTATGGATTTCGGGTGTGATAATTCGTCTTCGGCAGATATGGATTTTTGGTTGGTATAAATTTGTATACTCTATTTTTTTAAGTTCCTTATAAATAAGAGACTGGGGGGCAATGTTAGGATGTGCTTATTTGGGTCTAGCTAATGTGTAGCCCAATTTATTTAATGGACCGGATTCGGAGTTGGCCCATATATTTATTTTTACAGTGAGAGAATCTTTATTGAAGTAAGATTGTGTTTCCTTAGTTGGTGGGATAAGGAGATCTAACTTGGGAAGGAAGCGATCAATCATAAGGTGTTTCTGAAAAGGACTTCTACTCCTAATTGAATTCAGATGAACATGACATCTATAGATACAACAATAAGCAAGGGATGGGGGGATATACAAAACACAATAGCATATGACACAAATTAAACACTTTGTACTCTCCATATTATTATAGTGGATTTCTCTCTCTCTCTCTCCGTGGTTTTTTTTCAATTGGATTTTCACGTAATTTCTTGTGTTTATATTTTATATCTCTTTATTTATGTTTATGTGAGTGTATTTCGTGAGTTTGATTTCACAACAATACAATCAACTGTTAGTGCGATTTTAGCCAGCTGTTTTTGTAATTTCATCACGCGTACAAAATTTGGCGTTAACAAATACATATTTGTTGTTTGGTAGGGAGGAAATGGAAGCAGAATGAAATGTTAATTCCGACTAAATATTTCATTTTGGCATTTAGTATTCTCAAAAATATTTCATTTTGGAATGCCTATATATTTCACCTATACATTTGAAACAGCATTTCCAAAATAAAGGTTATGAAAAAGATTTCGTTACTGAACAAAAATGGGTAAGAATAACCCTAACTATCTCACCAAAAAAAATTATGTCTAAAAATTTAGATTTATTTAGAATATTAATAGGAACAGAACTTTTAAATTCAATGAATTTTAATCTAGGTATATATGACACTAGTTTAATCTAGGTTCCACTATATTGATTTTAATTCACAAGGTACCAAACCCTAAGTCTTTTATTTAATTAACAAATAGGGTCATAGTAGGCATAAATTTACTACGTCTGTTCCAAAATTAGAGATACCATTTATTTTTTGAGGTCGGAATATTAAACTTGGTATGACTTAAAAAGGTTTAAAACGAAATAAATTTTGTTATATATTATACAAGTATAATAATTGTATCAACTAAAATTAAATAAATTCATATTAATTTAAAATTTAATATGTGGTTGTTTGGATGAAAAGCTTCCATGGTGCAAATTTATTTGGCATGACATAATTCCTCTAAAGAAAGTTTGCTTGCAATCTTTATGTAGAGGGAGGCTAGTTGGTTAAAAAACAATAAATTAAAGAATCATGCCGCATTATATGTTACCACTTGAGGTCTATGTACTTACCTTTAAGTAGAAAATTGAGAATTAAAGAAATAAGATTCTTACCTTGAGAAGTAAGTGATTTAAGAAGAATAAAATCTCAATCTTTTCGTATACTTATTTTGCATAGTGGTTATTTCTTATAACAATAATAATATGATCAAAAAATCTTGTAAAAACATACTTACAAAATGATGTGGCTGGTTAGGGTAGGTTTCTATCACCAAACTCATCTATTTATGGTAAATTATCCACTAATTACACTTTGCAACATCATTTAGTTAATTAATTTTTGTAAGTTTTCTTTTGTCACCATAGCAACATGAAATACAAAATTATTGACTATATTTTTTTATTTATCAAATACTATTTCATTATTGTTTTAACAATAAACTTTAATCTTAGTGTTATACTTCCTCCGTCCCTTAATATATGTCGTTTTAGAGAAGTATTTTTGTCTCTTAATATTTGTCGTTTAAGAATTTGAATTAAGCATTAATTGTTTAGTTTTCAATATTACTCAAGGACAATATAAGTAATTGATATTATATTTAATGCTATGCAATCATTTTCTTAATACTAGTGCACAACTCTAAACCACATATATTAAAGGAAGAAAGAAGAACCAAAAAAGGAAATTATAAAAATAAAATTCTTATCTCGAGAAGTAAGTGATTCAGTTAAGTAGAAAGATTTAACATTTGCACACAAACGTGCAAAAACACATAAATGTAGATATGATATGATCAGCAAATAAATACATTAAGAATCAAACTTATGATATTATATGATCAGCAAATGTATAAATAAGAATTAAACTTATGATAGAGCAACATTCATATAATCAACCAAGTGCTTGCTTCTAACCCAAAAAAATGGCACCCAAAATTTCCAACACTTTCTTATGTGTTTTCCTTCTTTTTCTATTCCATTCAAATCAATCCCATGCAAATTCACGTAGCCTCAATCAAAAAAACCCAACGTCATTTGAATTTTTGAACAAATTGCATGGTTGTCAAAAAGGTGACAATATTGAAGGGATTCACAAGTTAAAAATGTACCTTCATACTTTTGGTTATCTTAGTTATGATCAAAATTCTGAAATCGGTAACATTGACGTTTTCGATGATTTATTAGAGTCGGCCCTCAAAACGTACCAGTTCAATTATAATCTAAATGTTACAGGGGTTTTAGACGCTGGTACAGTATCGACAATGATGATGCCTCGTTGTGGTGTGCCCGATATTATCAATGGTACTACTCGAATGCAGTCACGTACAATGAGAACTCAACATCATAGTTCAAACTTCCTCGAAGTTGTCTCTCGCTATGCCTTCTTTCCAGGTAATTACGCATGCATGGATAAAGTTAATATGTGTAAACTATTAAGTTCAAAATTCTTTCTTCTTAAATCACCACTTCAATTATTTTTTTATTTATTTCTCGAGCCTAGGTATTTTTTTTCACTTCTTTTCAAAATTATTGACTTTTAGGGACCTTTTTCTAAGATTTTAGGGAGATAATATTTTCAGTGCAATATTTACCATTCCAATGCGTATGTACAATTTTTACGCACACTATACAATTATATTTTGAATCATTAGATTAGTAAATTAACTTTGTTTAAAAACATCAACCTCTTTTTCAACGTGGTTTTAGTATCTTCAATTTAGAATAGAAGGCAAAAACAACATGTCCCTCAAACTTATTCCACAAAGTCATTTAATCATTATCCATCTATAATTATTTTCACAATAAATCTAATGATATATCTGTCATAAAAATATTGCAATTTTCATTTCGAGTAGACACATAAATAAATTATCAATCTTTTCATACTTATTTACCTTGTGAAATTTTATTTGGTTGCAAAATAAATTATAGTAATATTTTATCGCAAGATATAACAAGATCCAAAAATTAAAAAAAATTGTCGTCCTTACAGGTAATCCAAAATGGACTAAGTTCGACCTCACCTACGCTTTTCGTCCGGATACCCGCAAAGATGCTTGGTATCCTGTCTCCCAGGCTTTTTTGAAATGGACCTCCGTTTCACCGTTTGTATTTATACCCACTACAGACTATGATCATGCGGACTTGAAGATTAGTTTCGAAAAAGGTGATCACGGAGATGGGTTCCCGTTTGAAGGCCGAGGTGGAGCATTGGCCCATTCTTTCACTCCCATGGATGGAAGGTTTCACTATGATGTGGATGAGGAATGGGCCGTTGGCCCAGTTCCGGGTGCATATGATTTGGAGTCTGTGGCATTGCATGAAATTGGGCACCTTCTTGGGCTTGAGCATAGCTCGGTGCCTAATTCTATTATGTTTCCAGTTATTAATACTGGTGTGGTCAAGAATTTGGACGTTGATGATATTGATGGGCTCAGGGTTCTTTATAGTCCATAAATGTTGAAAAGGTTGTCCCAAAAATAAGAGGTGCCCTTTTGTGTATTCAAATAGGAATCCTCTCTTTACAAATTAGATTAAAAGTGGTGTAACACCTTAGTTCCACATCGACGGTGTAACACAATCTTATATCTAAAAATATGAGAAAATTTTGTCAATATATAAAGAATTAAGTTACTAACAATAGTAATTTCAGTGTAAGGGTTCCACCTTCCACGTATAAAAGTACTTGCCTAGCAGGCAAAGATTGATCTCTGCAGAAATAGTGTGAGATGAAAGTCTCGTACACAATTTAAAAAAAATGTAATATTAATTGATCACTTGTTTAAAATATTTTTTTAAATATAGTAATGTTAATGTGAAGAAAATTAATAATTAAAATAAATATTGACTCATAGTACAGTAACTAAAATATAATTCACTCAACAAAGTTCAATTGTGGGTTCCACGAGAAAATGCATGTCTATAACACGGGAGTGATTAATACGAAGTGAACTTCATGCTAAGTTCACTTCATGTTCAATGAAGTGCTGACACACAGGCGGGAGGGTGATCTCTCCGTTTGCGTGTTAGCACTGTATTGGTTATGAAGTGAACTTCATGCTAACCGGATCCCTATAACACCCAGGTGCCACCTGTACCACTTTTCAACTTTTCATACTACGTGTTCAACCGCATGCAACTCAGTTCTCAACCTACATTTTAGACCATAATTAATTCAGCACGATAATAAATTAGTGAGTAATGTTATGAATACAAATTATACACAAAAAATAATAATAATAAGAAATGAAATATATTATTAGATATTTTATATATTATAATTAATATACAATACATGAGTTCTACTTTTTGTGCATCTCATATTATTCCAAGTTAAATTCCTTACAAATAAATATCTCAAGATTTGAAGAAACATAAAGCCACAAGAAGGAGAGAGAAAGGAAAAGGACCGGAAAATGGAAGGGAAACACGTATCAACTCGATCATCCGGAAGTTCGAGGAGAACCAACTCAAATGGGATCCGCGTTTCTTGAGACGGCCACTGCCAGTATCCAAGGCTTCGGTCCTATCAACAAAATCCACCAGCAAGGCAACTCAAATGGACATGACAATATATAAAACTATATATAAGCGATTCATTAATTGCTTGTGATGCTGGGTTTTTTGAGGCATATATATAATAATTTGGTTGGGTCATTCATTTCCTTTTCAATCTTAAATTTTTCCCCCTACCCGAAATGTAAGTTTTGTATCAAGATTTCTGCTTATAAAGTCCTCTGTTAATATTTTTCTTCTGCATGCCAAGGTAATGTTCTTTTCTACTTTTTGGTCTAGTTTATATTTTCTTTTCTAGTGGAAGTGTTCCTTTGCGCTGGTTAGACAACTTATGATACACTGTCACGAGCGTTGAAGAATGAAGAGAATGTAGTGAATATGTTTGTTCTTGATTTAAAATAAAACCACTTAATTTACTATATTATTGTATTGTTAAAACCTGTGTCGAGTTATTCTTTATATATATTCTGTTTCTTTTCGTTTATATATATATATATATATATATATATATATATATATATATATATATATATATATATATATATATATTGTAATATTATCAATTTTCCGCATTATACTTTGATTATTAAAAGTCAAGATTTTTATAGTAGTACTTAAACGTTGTATAAGTGAGCACAAAGTCTGACTTGGCGAGACGAAGCAAACAAGTGGATTTTGGGGGCCTCACAATCTTCTTGTATGCCTTTAAATTTTTGGGAAAGCTAGTTAGGCTTGGAAATTTTATGACTTTGCTTGTCCGGAATTGATGACTGACTTTTGTGAAATTTATCGCTGCTCAATTTGTTAGCAACTAGGAGTAATTGAAACAACTAGATTTATTTATTTTTTTTATAAATAATCAAACAAGAAATTAAAGGATAAATAACCCGCTAGATACTTAGTTTTGATACCAAATGATAGACTCCACGACACGTTTGCGTGAGATAGTCGTCGTCCGGATTGTTTTTAACAAAGTTATAAGATGGAATATGCACGACACCTCAACTCTTCGCTTATATTGAAATAAGAACCTCAGTACATTAATCGATAGTGTAAATGATTTTGCGTTGAATGGAACACCGACGACACCTCGACCCTTTGCCTATATGTAAGCAAAAACATTAGTACAATCGACGATTGATACGATAAAAGACGTCACACCAACTATGTATTGTTGAATGATAAGTTAAATTAAATCTCAAAGAAAATTAAAAATTGTTTAAGAATTCTTAAAGAACCATAAGAAGAGAAAAATCTCACAAGTAATTTTATTGATAAAAAAAATCTAATTGTTGTTAATTAAGTACATCAGCCAAACTCTTATATATGCTACTCAAAAGTAATCCTAATCTAAGGAATTAACAAATTAAATTGATTTTAAATTAAAAACCTAGCTAACAAGTTTCCTAATTACATTAGATGTCCTAAATCTCGTGCAAGTCCTAATTAAAATAGTAAAAATCAACTTCCAATTAAGTCGTGAACTAGCGTTGTGGCGCGACATGGAGCGCTGCAGTGCTACAATAACAGAGACATAGCACTTCTGCACTATAGTTGGGCGTTGTTTCGTTGAAGGATAAGTGATTGAGCGCTACAATGCTGGGGCACACGAGCTCTGATCGGCGTGCTGAACTCTAACATGGGTTGGAATGTCGGACTTGGACCAATCGCTTGCACCAAGTTAATGAATTTAGAATCATTCTTGAATTCCCTCAAACTCTTATCTGCCTAAACTCTTTGGATTAATCCATTAAGTCCTTCCTTGAAACCGTTTAACTCATGCCCTCGTAATTAGACCAACAGGAACTTGAATTAGATCTGCCCAAATTTGATCTTTTTTATTTCTGTCCACGCCCAAGCTAAGCATGTCCTCATATCCTAGCCACATAAATACTTTGATCAAATATTATTATTTCTAATATAAACAATTGTTAATAAACAATCTCATTCCTAACACAGGCTATTACACTAATTTTTTTAATTATTAAGCTAACTTCAAGACCAACCGAGACAACTCACCTAATTTTGTACCAACCAAGTCGACTTATAATACAAACCATCCGAGGCAACTTAGCGATTTTTGTAATTAGATGAATCAGGACATTATCATTTTTGCTCTAATAATATTGAGGATTAAAAAAGTTTAGTACACTAACAGTTAATTAATTAGTATATACACAAGTAGGGTTAGGATCATAATATCTCATTAATATAGTATTTTTATTAGGCAAGATTATCCTTATTTTAATAACGTGTCAAGATCCTAATAACGTCCGTATATACACTGTCAATTTATCAAATTTAAATTATAAATTAATATCTTCATATGGAATGAAATGTCATTAAAATTTTACTCTTTAATTTCTCTCTTTTACTTCTTATTCCCTTATTTCTCTTCTATCTTTTCTCACCAATTACAATTCTTAAATATTTTTAATCACACACACATCATGTGTTTATCTGTAGGAATAGTAAGTATTTCTTTACAATCTTCTTGTGTATTGCGATAAATTTATACCGAATTATAATTGTGAATCTTATTAATATATGGGATCGGTAAGAATTATCGGAGACTTTAATTATTATACATTTAAAAAAAAAATTATTATTAGTATTTATTCATATAACTAATCGGGGAGGATCTAAAACGGACCAAAGAACGGACCAAGGCAAAAACACACGGGTTTCAGGGTCCGGGTCGGACCAACCCGCGGGTTGACCCTGAAACCCGCGTGTTTTTTCCTTGGTCCGTTCTTTGGTCCGCTTATTTGGTCCGCTTTAGATCCTCTCCGTATAACTAATAATAAAAAAATTGACATAAATTAAATATTATTTTTTCCACTTTTTCCCCTGAACTGATGATGCCTTAAGTTCGCAATATATATTAAGAATTCTCCCCTTTTTTCTCTCGACTGATGATGCATCAAGTGTGTGGGTGCAATATCGAGTCCAAAAACACGAACAAGTCCACTTAATTTGTCAGTTAGCGAACAAAAGGCACGTTAACAGACACGTTATAACCCCCAAACCAAGCCACCTGTACCACCTTTCATGCTACGTATTGAAGTGCATGCAAAGGAGCTCCCTCCCGAGCCTTTTATACCCCATTCCCCTATTCTCTCAACTCAACATTTCCATGCAAATTAATAAATTCCTCTACATTTTAATTTTAATGAGAATTTGAAGAAACAAACACCACAAGCCAAAAATTAATGGAAGGGAAAAACATATCAACTCACCCGGAAGTTCCCGGAGAACCAACTCAAACGGCTACTGCTCTTCTGGAGACGGCCACCGCCACCATCCAAGGCTTTGGTCCGATCAACAAAATCCACCAGCATCTCTGCGCGTAACCTAATTCTACTTAATTTCCTCTCTTTTCCTATTTCCTCTGTTTATTTGGTTCCGTTTAAATTAATTTCATGAAGTTGTCACATGTCTCACATTTCAAGGAGTGGTTAACATGAATTTAACTTTGGTTAATTAACTAATAGAGTGATCTCTCTGCGTGTCATTGTATTACTGTATTGGTCAATTGACCAAATTTAAATTTATAGTAACCGGATCTCATATTCCATATTAATGGACAAAAATATACATTCTTTCAGGGAAATGCCCTTGTATGAGTTGAAAAAGTTTAAGAAAAAAAATTAATCTTACAAATAAATCAGAAAAATTATTGTACAATTAAGCAAGTCATATATCTTGTTAATTCTAAATCTAGTAGTTTTATACATAATAAAACCCAACTAATTACGTGCTTACAATTTACTTGTGTACATAGATTTCATTTCTATGGCCATGACATGACCCGGCAAGTCGAGGCGCACCACTACTGCGCACACCAGAATGAGGAGATGAGGCAGTGCCTAATCTATGACAGCCCCAACGCCGACGCCCGTCTTATCGGGGTCGAGTACATGGTCTCGGAGAACTTATTCCTGACTCTTCCAGACGACGAGAAGCGCATGTGGCACTCCCACGAGTACGAAGTCAAGAGCGGAGTCCTCTTCATGCCGGGAATTCCGGGGCCCATACAGCGCCAGGATCTCGACAAGGTTGCGAAAACGTATGGAAAGGTGATCCATTTCTGGCAGACGGATAAAGGGGATAATCTTCCTCTGGGAATTCCACAGGTGATGATGGCCCTAACTAGAGATGGCCAGCTCTATCAAAACCTTGCCCAAGGTTTGTTTCTAAGGACTTCTTTAATATTTTGGTACTTGTGTTAGGTTAAAATAAAGGTTACTAGAAATGGCTGTCTATGACTAAATGCGTTTGTACTAGCATGTTATTTTTAGGGTCACATTGTGGATTTTTGCGTCATTAATTATTTGATGAACTTAAAAAGCTTAACTACAAAATTTTATTTTGTGGAGATATGGTATCTTATTTTAAAATATAGCAAAACGAAATCAATTGGTGCAATTAGTAGTAAAAATTATAACTCTTGGGGTCAGTTTTACACACCTAATTATTCCTTAAAAGTTAGGATTTTGAACTAATATATGGTTGTATCTTCATGAGGGAAGGATTTGCCGATTAGTCAAATAAAAAGACAAAAAATGTCACATAGGCACACAAATGCGAGGTATAGTTTGGATAAATGTTATTGGGTGTAAAAGATTGTGGCTATTATTATTGTGGTGTTGGTGTACTTTTAAAATGGGACAATTATTCTAAGCCGGTCACAGGTTCATCCAAAATCTCAAGTCCGAATAGAATCAAATTTATCCAAATAAGTCTTAAAACCACTAGTATAATAGTATTTTATATATGGGTTATCTTAGCCCACCACAGGTTCACTCAAAAAAGTCTTGACTGAAAGTACTATTGTTTAGTAACTTAATTATTTGAAAAAAATGTATATATACAGCTGTGTAGTACACAATCGCCATTTTTTTGGTCTATGACGATGGTTGAATCGTCCCTATAGCCCAAAAAAATCGTCGTCATAGCATGACTGTATACTATATAACTGTGTATATACATATAGTCCTAATTATTTATATACAAACAATTTTTTTCATATCTTTTGATATGGGACATCCAGGACTGGGATGTTACATTAACGGTGAAGTGGGAGAATTATTTTGGGAAAGAGGAAGTATATGCTAATTACTTGTGGTTGACCTTTGCTTTTCATTTTGGACTATTCTTTTCTCATTAGGTTCAGGGTGGTGTTGATGCAGATGTAGAGAAGCGTTTTAATGTGTCCTTCGACAAGGAGAGGGAGAATAGGGCATACATTTCAGGTCCGGAAAATGGGATACATCCATTGGCGAATGCTGGTGGGAAGGGGATCAAAACAGTGCTGAGGGAGACTGACTGCAAGCCTGTGGACTCTGTTCCTAGCTAGGGTCTTTGTTTGAGTTAATCACTTCTAATTTTATATAAGTTATAGTTTTTGGTTCTAAGTGAAGAACATGTGTGTATAATAAGAATATGAGAAGGCCATATTGTATGTAAATATGTGGTTAGGGGAGTATGTAATATCCCGTCTTCATCGCAAAATGCTGCTACGTTAAAGAAATATGTTCCTGAGTTTTTTTATTATCATTATAATCTTTTGTATATATATTTTTTATTGTTCTTATTGCATTAGAAGATATAGTAGTGGTTGATATCATCATTATCTGCTTATCAATGATGTTAATTTCATAATAAGTTAGTCAATTGATCAATACAGTATTTACACCGTATAGTGATTACCTCGCAGAGATTGATCAATTGACCAAATTTAATTTTATACTAAACACTCCTAGAGAAATGATAGTAATACGTTGTAGTTATGAGTCACTTCAAGTGTTTGGTAGTGTAAAAATAAAAAAAGTGTCACGTGTCTCAAATTTTGTAGTGTTATAAAGTATAATTTAATTTTACATCATTTGAGATTTTAAAAAATGTGAAATTCTTAAAATTACTCGAATAAAAAACATATAACATATACGAGTAAGCTTAAATATGAATTAGTATCTTAAACTATTGATCATATTTCACTTCGGTGATTTACCTTTTAATTTTGTCAATTAGATGATTGAACTATTAATTTTTTTCAATTGCAACAAATTGAATATGTCACGTCAGAAATTGCTGATGTGGCTATTTGTGTGGAGCCATAAGAAGTTGGTGTGGCTAAAAAATAGTTTTTTAATGATGGATTAAACAAATCTGATATAATGGAAGGTAAAATGGTTCATGAGCAACAATTCAAACAAATTAAACATTAACTTAAAATCTTCAAAACATGTACAATCAATCTAAAACAAGATATTTGATGTCTTGGGATGTTTCGAGAAGCAAAAGGTTCCTTTTGCCACCTTCATGTTGTGAAGAGAGACAGATTACTGGTGGGAATCTGTAAAACGTACTCAACATGCAGCACTAAAAATGCTTGCTTCTAACCCAAAAAATGGCACCCAAAATTTGCAACACTTTCTTATGTGTTTTCCTTCTTTTTCTATTCCATTCAAATCAATCCCATGCAAATTCACGTAGCCTCAATCAAAAAAACCCAACGTCATTTGAATCTTTGAACAAATTGCATGGTTGTCAAAAAGGTGACAATATTGAAGGGATTCACAAGTTAAAAATGTACCTTCATACTTTTGGTTATCTTAGTTATGATCAAAATTTTGAAATCGGTAACATTGACATTTTCGATGATTTATTAGAGTCGGCCCTCAAAACGTATCAGTTCAATTATAATCTCAATGTTACAGGGGTTTTAGACACTAGTACAGTATCGACAATGATGATGCCTTGGTGTGATGTGCCCGATATTATCAATGGTACTACTTTAATGCAGTCACGTACAATGAGAACTCAACATCATGGACCTCCGTCTCAGGTAATTAAACAAGGATAAAGTTAATGTGTAACTGTTAAGTTCAAAATTTTCTTTCTTAAATCACGGCATCTATTATTTTTTTATTTATTTCTTGAGCCTAGGGTTTTCTTTTCACCTAGCTCAAAATTATTGATTTTCTATTGTCAATAGGTGCAAAGTTCAACAATCATTTTCTCAAATTTTAGGGAGATTATATTTTTAATGCAATATTTACCATTCCAACACGTATGTATACTTTTTATGCACATGATACAATCATGTTCTAAATCATTAGATTAGTAAACTTTGCTTAAAAACACCAACCACTTTTTAACGTGCTTTGAGTATCTTCTATTTAGAACACAAGGCAAAAACATCATGTCTCTCAAGCTTATTCCACAAAGTCATTTAATCTTTATCCATCTACTATTACTATCACAATATATTTAAATGATATATCTGCCATAAAAATATTACAATATTTGTTGCGAGTAGACAAAAATAAATTATCAATTTTTTTATACTTATTTACATTGTGACATTATATTTGGTCGCATAAAAAATTATAATATTTTATCGCAAGATATAACACAATTCAAAAAAAATAAATTTGCCATCCTTCGAAGTAATCTAAATGGACTAAGTTCAACCTCACCTATGCTCTTCTTTCGGGTAGCCGTGAAGATGCGTCGAATCCTGTCCACCTAGCTTTTCTTAAATGGACCTCTGTCTTATCGTTAACATTTACATCCATTACAGGCTACGATTATGCGAAATTAAAGATTAGGAAACCTAAAATCATACATACACAAAATAATTACAAAAATAACGCAATTCACATTAATAAGGAATCCTAAAATCAAGGAGAAATAACTGGAATAACTAATAATTCAAATTCAAATATCTGGGATCTAACAACAAAAATAAATTCAAATTCAAAATAATATTTCAAATTCAAATATTCAAATTCAAATCTTGATCTCCCTCACAGTAGCCCTCTCTTCCGCTACTCCGCAGCGAATCTCTGTTGTCCAAAACGCCAATGGGAAGAAGAAGAATATTCGCCCTACAAAAAATTTAAAAATAAATAGATGTAACTCTTACTGTTCTGAAATTTTTTTATGACTATTTGATTACCCACAAAAATTAAAATGGTTACCTTTATATGAATGGTTGGCTACCAACTGCATCACATTCAAACTAAATTGGTAACTTAGTAAAACTGAATTGGTTATCTTGGTCTGAAGGTTTGGCAACGTCATCGTCCTCATCCTCCTTTATCGGTGAGACAGTGCGAGAGTCAACCACAAAATAGTCGATGGGATAGAGAAATGAGATGGATATTTGATTTTTCACAATTTCGTGCCAAGGTAACCAAACTTTTATACCAAGGTAACCAAACCTTTATACCAAGGCAACCAATCTACCTCCACACCTGCAGTATGAATTGGTTACCTTGGTTTAAAAGTTTGGCAACCAAATGCATGAATGTTTGGCTACCAACTGCATCAAATTCAAAATAAATTGGTAACTTAATAAAATTGAATTAGTTACCTTGGTATGAAGGTTTGGTTACCCACTGCATGAAGGTTTGGCTACCAACTGCATCACATTCAAAATAAATTGGTAACCTAATAACACTGGATTGGTTACCTTGGTATGAATGTTTGGCTACCAACTACACTATGAAAAAACTGCAGGTGTGGATATCTGAATCTTATGTATCTTCACATACCCATAAACCAAAAACTGCAGGTTTACCGTTTGTCATCTTCTTCAAGTCCTCTGAATTCTCACATATTTCATCTTTTGTGATAAACGCATTATCTTTATTGTAACCACCTTCTAATACTGTAAAAGGAGGTGAGAAATCAGTACCCGCAGCCATGTTGCTTCATAATCATAAAATGAGTTTTTTAATACAAATATTTCCTACCCGTTTAATACAAACTAAAGGTTTAATACAAACCTTTCCTTCAAGTACAAACTGAAGGTTTAATACAAACCTTTCCTGCCGGTTTAAAATGATTAGTCCATTGCATGAAGGTTTAATACACATTTTTCCTTCAAGTACATCAAAAATGTAATCTTTTTTTTCTGTCGGTGACGATGGATCCGACGGAGAAGACGACGACGAGGAGCTCGATGATCCGGTGACGATGGATCATACGGTGATTTCTATGGTTAGTATAAATCACTACTGGTATGTCCTATAATTGAACTTGAATTGGAAAATAGAGAGATTTGAGATTGCCGCTAGGGCTGGAAAATTCGCCAATGAAAAAGAGAGGGATGAGAGATTGCAACAGGAAGAGATAAGGGAGATAATCATGGGTCACAATTAAAGGAATCCTAATTGTACTAATATTATAAATAAATATGAGAAAGTGTATTACTTTTATAATTATTTTATGGATGCACCATTATTGTAATTACTTTTAAAAATGTACTAAAATATGTAATTAATCCTATAATTTGGAGACTGTGGCATTGCATGAAATTGGGCATCCTATTGGGCTTGCACATAGCTCGGTTAATAATGCTATTATGTTTTCGATTATTGGGCATGGTGTAAGGCTGTTAAATGTGTAAATAGTTCGGGCTCGATTCGTACTCGCTCGACTAAAAGTTTGATTCGAGCTCGACTCGAAATATAAATAAGTCAAATATGAGCAAATTTTAAAGTTCAATAAATTACTCAACCCTCCTCAAATTGCAATTTTCTATTGATACTAAGATCATATTTGTTCGAAAAGTTCAAACTACTCGGGCTCGATTCAGGATCGTGCTCGACTCGATAGCTAAATGAGTTTCAATCAAACCTTATCTTATACTCGATAAATTTTGTGAACCAAATATGAACAACTCAATACTCGACTCGATTCATTTACACCCTTAGCCTGATGTGATCAAGAATTTGGAAGGGCCTGATGTGGTCAAGAATTTGGCTGATGATGATATTCAAGGGCTCAAGGCCCTTTATAATGCATAAATGTTGAAAAATGTGGTGCCAAAAATAAGAGCTTCTTTTTTGCGTGTTCAAAAATGAGTAAATAGGAGCCCATTTATCTTAATGAAAGATGATACTTAACTTTGGTATAAATTAACTTTGTTAATTAGCTTAAATTCCAAGGATAAATGGAAGCAGGTGAAGTTATTTTAAAAATGAATGATTATTTTTTTATATAATTTTTAATACAGCAGACTGTATGAGACAAAATATTAGGTGAAAATAACGGTACCCTATATCAGAATACTGTTGGGCCATAACATTGTATATATATTTGGGTTATCCTTATTATGGGCCTTTGGAGTATTGGGCCGAATCAGTGGGTCGGTCCATTAGGTGAATATGTGTTTTCATTTGGGCTTTGAGCGGTGATCATGAGGGAGATAAACATTGACGGTTATCTCTGTATTTAATTAATGGAGATTAGACATATTCCGGCTGGGTGGCAAACGGTGATGGGAGTAGTAGGTGGGTTGCATGCAGTCGGCTGATGTCATGGCAGGTCGGTGCCATGCAAGACAAACCGAGGAGTATATGAGGACAAAGAACAACACAAAAGAGGTAACTGATATTTTTATTATCAAAACATGTACTAGAGCTAAACACCTCCATTGTTATCCTTGTATCTGCATGTACTGACTCTCACGCCGGAGTTATCCCCCGACGGTCCAAGTCGTCAAGCTTCTGCTATTGACCTGTTTACTGTGCAGGATTGGACGCGTTTTTACATGATTGAGACACGTGGAAAGATCTTGACGTTAACAAATACATATCTGTTGTTTGGTAGGGAGGAAATGGAAGCGGAATGAAATGTTAATTCCGACTAAATATTTCATTTTGACATTTAGTATTTTCAAAAATATTTCATTTTGGAATGCCTATATATTTCACCTATACGCATTTGAAACATCATTTCCAAAATAAAGGTTGTGAAAAAGATTTCGTTTTACTGAACAAAAATGGGTCCAGAATAACCCTAACTATTTCACCAAAAAAAATTATGTCTAAAAATTTAGATTTATTTAGAATATTAATCGGAAAAGAACTTTTAAATTCAATGAATTTTGATCTAGGTATGACACTAGTTTAATCTAGGTATGACTTCCACTATATTGATTTTAATTCACAAGGTACCAAACCCTAAGTCTTTTATTTATTTAACAAATAGGGTTCATAGTACGTAGGCATAAATTTACTCAGTCGGTTCCAAAATTAGAGATACCATTTAATTTTTGAGGTCGGAATATTAAACTTGGTATGACTTAAAAAGGTTTAAAACGAAATAAAATTTTGTTATATTATACAAGCATAATAATTATATCAACTAAAATTAAATAAATTCACATTAAATTAAAATTTAATATGTCGTGGTCCGGATGAAAAACTTCCATGGTGCAAATTTATCTGTCATGACATAATTCCTCTAAAGAAAGTTTGCTTGCAATCTTTATGCAGAGGGAGGCTAGTTAGATAAAAAACAATAAATTAAAAAATCGTGCCGCATTATATGTTACCACTTGAGGTCTATGTACTTACCTTTAAGTAGAAAATTGAGAATTAAAGAAATAAGATTCTTACCTTGAGAAGTAAGTGATTTAAGAAGAATAAAATCTCAATCTTTTCGTATACTTATTTTGCCTAGTGGTTATTTCTTATAACCATAATAATAGTACTTTAATGATCAAAAAATCTTGTAAAAAGTTACTTACAAAATGATGTGGCTAGTTATAGCAGGTTTAATTTCTATCACCAGGCACATCCATTTATGGTAAATTATCCACTAATTATACTTTGCAACATCATTTCGTAAATTAATTTTTGTAAGTTTTTTTTTTCACCATAGCAACATGAAATACAAAATTATTGACTATATTTTTTTATTTATCAAATATTATTTCATTATTGTTTTAACAATAAACTTTAATATTAGTATTATACTCCCTTCGTCCCTTGATAAAATATCGTTTTAGAGAAGTATTTTTGTCTTTTAATATTTGTCGTTTAAGAATTTTAATTAAGCATTAATTGTTTAGTTACAAATATTACTCCAAATATTAAATATAACTTTGGTTCTCTCACTCCTTTCTACCCAATAAATAACACGCTCTTTTTCTGATACAAGAGCAATATAAGCAATTGATATTATATTTAATGTTATGTAATTATTTCCTTAATACTAGTGCACAACTCTAAACCACATATATTTAAAGGAAGGAAGAAGTACCAAAAAAGGAAATTATAAAAATAACATTCTTTTCTCGAGAAGTAAGTAATTTAGTTAAGTAGAAAGGTTTAACATTTGCACACAAACGTGCAAAAACACATAAATGTAGATAGGATATGATCAGCAAATACATTAAGAATCAAACTTATGATATTATATGATCAGCAAATGTATAAATAAGAATCAAACTTATGATAGAGTAACATTCATATAATCAACCAAGTGCTTGCTTCTGTCCCAAAAAATGACACCCAAAATATTCAACACTTTCTTGTGCATTTTCCTTCTTTTTCTATTCCATTCAAATCAATCCCATGCAAATTCACGTAGCGGGTCATTTGATTTTTTGAACAAATTGCAAGGTTGTCAAAAAGGTGACAATATTGAAGGGATTAGCAAGATAAAACTGTACCTTTATACTTTCGGTTATCTTAGTTATAATCAAAATTCTGAAATTCATAATATTGACGTTTTTGATGATTTATTAGAGTCGGCCCTCAAAACGTATCAGTTAAATTATAATCTCAATGTTACTGGAGTTTTAGACAATAGTACAGTATTGACAATGATAATGCCCCGATGTGGTGTGGCTGATATTATCAATGGTACTACTCGAATGCGGTCAGGTACAATGAGAACTCAACATCATGGTTCAAACTTCCTCGAGATTGTCCCTCATTATACCCTCTATCCAGGTAATAATTAATTACGCATGAATGGATAAAGTTAATGTGTAAACTGCTAAGTTCAAAATTCTCTCTTCTTAAATCACAACGTCAAATTTTTTTTTATTTATTTCTCGAGCCTAGGATTTTCTTTTCACCTCTTTCCAAAATTATTAACTTTTTATGGTCGATAGGTGCAAAGTTCAACAACCCTTTTCTCAAATTTTTGAGAGAGAGTATTTTCAGTGCAATAGTTACTATTTCAATGCATATGTACAATTTTTACGTACACAATACAATTATATTCTGAATTATTAGATTAGTAAATTAACTTTATTTAAAAACATCAACCTCTTTTTCAATGTGGTTTTAGTATCTTCTATTTAGAACAAAAGGCAAAATCATCATGTCCCTTAAACTTATTCCACAAAGTCATTTAATCATTATCCATCTACTATTACCTTCACAATACATCTAAATGATATATATTACAATTTTCATTAAGAGAAGACACATAAATAAATTGTCAATCTTTTCATACTTATTTACGGTGTGAAATTTTATTCGATTGCAAAATAAATTATAATATTTTACCGCAAGATATATCAGGATTCTAAAAAAAATAATTGTTGTCCTTACAGGTAATCCGAAATGGACTAAGTTTGAACTCACCTATGCTTTTCGTCCGGATACCCGCAAAGATGCATGGTATCCTGTCTCCCAGGCTTTTCTAAAATGGGCCTCTGTCTCACAGTTTGTATTTATACCCACTACAGACTATGATCATGCAGACTTGAAGATTAGTTTCGAAAGGCGTAATCACGGAGATGGTTTCCCGTTTGAGGGCCCAGGTGGAGTATTGGCCCATTCTTTCAGGCCCATGGATGGTAGGTTACACTATGATGCGGATGAGGAATGGGCTGATGGCCCAGTTCCGGGTGCATTTGATTTCGAGAGCGTGGCATTGCATGAAATTGGGCACCTTCTTGGGCTTGGCCATAGCTCAGTTGGGAATGCTATTATGTTTCCATCTATTGGGTCAGGTGTGGTCAGAAATTTGGATAATGATGATATTGATGGGCTAAAGGATCTTTATAGTCCATAAATGTTGAAAAGGTTGTCCCAAAAATAAGAGAAGCCCTTTTGTCTCGTGTATTCAAATGGGAACCCTTTTACAAATTGGATAAAAAATGGTGTAATGTGTTGAATTCTTTCGTATGAATTAATCTTATTAATTAGGTGTTATTTCAAGTTTAAATGGAAGTAAATGAACTTTTATTTTAAAATAAATGGTTACTTATTCTTATTCTGCGAAGGGAACACTAGCTCTTTACAAACGTTAAATGGAAGCGTATGACGTTATAGGCGTATTGTACAAACGCCTAAATTGAATGAAATTAGCTCTTTTTTAAGACAATATTGATTTTCCTATTTCTACGGTGAATTATTAACGAATTTGTCTCTCAAGTTGAAATACATATTATATATATATATATATATATATATATATATATATATATATATATATATATATAGTCAAAACTACGTCGTTTTGGTAGATTTATTTTTAAAACAAAAATAATTTCTCTACTTCCAAATCAAAAATCAAAAATAAATTTGTCAAAACGACATAGTTTTAAACAATATAGTTGGTTAACTGTCGGGTCAACTCATATTAACTAAAACCAAATGGGTTGGTTAACTATTTTTATTTATTTGGGTTGAGTAAAGTTTGGAACCATATTCTTAAAAAGAAATATAGTCCCAACCCGATTAACCATTTTTCGACTCATATTTTATTCTAAATCCAAATCAAAAGTTCTTTCCACCCATATTTACATATTCAAGAAACTCAACCACCCACCCCACCCACTCCACCAAAAAAAATATTATGTGATTATGTATACATCCCTTACCCCCCATCCCACCCCACTCCCACCACACCCAAAAAAAATAATATTATGTGATTATGTATACACACCTTATCCCCACTCCTATCCCACCCCACCCCACCCCACTCCACCCCTCACCCCCACCCCCACCCCCACCCCAAAAAAATAATATTATGTGATTATGTATACACCCACTCCACCCCACTCCTCACTCCACCCCCACCCCCACCCCCAAAAAATAATTTGTATACACCACCCACCCCACCCCACCTTCACCCACCCCCTACCCCCACCCACGCCACCCACCCACCCCAACCCCCCACCACTCCCTCTCAAAAAAATTTAATATTAAGCGATTATGTATACACCATCCACCCTCTACCCCTACCCACCCCACCCCACCCCACCTCACCTACCCACCCACCCACTCCACTCTTGCCTACCTACTAATAGTAATGATTTTGGCTCATTTGCAACTTATATACCAACACAAAATTGATTAATTCAACAATAATTAATGATAATTTTATTAAAATAAACGTAGCCAAATTCATAATAATTATGTGACAACATTTAATTGATTAGTGATAATTTCATTTATTAAAATATATAAACGTAGCAAAATAATAAGTATGTAACAACATTTTATTAGTATAGATTATTGCACATAGAGGCATGTCACATGCTATATGTAAGAATATTAATTTCTTTAATACAAGTGATAAAAAATAAATATTTTTTTTCATACAAACATATCTCATAGCATTACTTAAGGAGCCTAAATTCCACCCCTTATATCTGTGACAACCCCAAAACAGGTCCATTCCATCCAACCTATTCTGAGTCGCCAAATACATGGTACAGATAACAACTACAACTTTATTACAACAATTGTCGTGCAAAATACAACAACACATATGTTGTGAGTTTGGATACAAATATATACCAAATGTGACATTGGACACCATCATGTATCAGTACCTCACAAAGGTACCTTACATAAAGGTACAGTCAAAAACTGTTTTAGAGACTAGAATCTCTGGGAAGTGCTCAAGAAAACATTCGTACATGGGAGGCCATGCTTCTAGGTTATGATAGACATCATATGGCCACAGAATTATCCTTGGTTGACCCAATAGACCCTAAAGAAAAACAAGAAGATTACTATCATATTCTTCTCAATGGTGAGTCTTCTCTTGACTTATCATTATCTCCACTGTCTCTAATTGAGAATTATACTTCAAACAAATACCAAGATTATATAGGTAGTGCTCGTATATATACTCAGCAAGTGGATGAGCACATCCCTGTCTTATGATGACACGAGGTTGTATGTCGTTAGACATCTTGTATGATAGTGGCAAAACACCCTTCCAACGTTGGGTACACCTTACCCTATTGGATTCACCAAATAAAACTACTAAATGAACTTTTCTATACTGCTTCGGGAGAACCTCCACAGCTAGAGACCACCGTTCTATTTCCCCGTTACCCTCGCTCGACTCAGCTACACTCTTATTACCTGAAAGGAATTGTGAAGCAAAAGGGTGAGCACAACTAGCTTAGTAAAGAATATCATGACTAAAGATAAATAAATTATCAATAGTCTTCATCAGTAATAAATCAGAGATTTAGAACATATGGTAGATGATAAAATTTCAACCATAGTTGCAGCGGAACGAGCAATCCATTAGAAGAGTCAAATAGACCATAAAGTCTATTATCTCCTCCATGTTAAAAATCCACCAACAATATTTTATCCATGTAACATCACTCAACAGTTCCTTTCCACAATCATATGAATAACTCATAATCATAATTGTGACTCTAAATTTTTCTTCGCACCCAGGACGAAGAATATTTTCACCACCTGTCTTTACCTGAAACATCAAAGATCGTGGTTATACCAAATCACAGTTCCTGTTCATAATCATACTAATAACTTCATCTTTGCACTACGACCAAAGATATTCATTTGTACCAGTTGGTCATGTTCATCTCAACACCTGTTCATCTTTGCACTACTGGCCAAAGATATTCAACAACATGTCATCTTTGCACTACAGGCCAAAGATATTCATCTACAATTCATCTTTGCACTACAGGGCAAAGATATTCATCAACAGTTCATATTTGCACTACTGGCCAAATATATTCATATCTCAAAGAAATATATAATCATTTCAGAATTTATATAAACAATAATTATAACCATGTTGATCATTTCACCTTTGCACTTAAGCTAAAGATATTCACTTATAAATTCAATGGTCATGATCATACCAGTCACCAATTCAACTTTGCACAACTGGCCAAAGAGAACCCTAGTCATGATCATACCAATAATCTACCCATCTTTACACTCAAGTGAAAGAGAATATCATCATTAGGGTTATAAAAATGTTATATATGATAATAAAAATAATATGATCAACATATAATTTTAATCTCAAGAGTAATATTCATAAATCAACTATAATTTGGTCAGAAAAAGAAACTAATTTTATCGTGAATAGTACCCGTTAATAGTAACTCGTGAATAGTAACTCATGAATAGTAACCCCGACACAAAAAGGTAGAAATTTCACAATAAAATTCATACCAATATTTCGGTATAATGATATTGAAAGGATAACATTTCTTAAACTTATAAACAATTTATTTTAATTGTTTACACTTTACTAAATAATGTATTTAATCATTCTAAAATGCCAAACTCATAAGATTTCATCACCAATAACCAAAACTCTCATCAAAAATCTGCATATACCTCATATAAGATTCTCAAGTCATAAAATCTTATTTTTCAATTTTCTTACTTCACATAACATATTTTATAAATTTACTCATAACTAGTCCATTTTCATGAAAAATATCAAATCAGTTCTAAAAATATTTCTTTTTTTTGAGATTTAGTAGAATATAGTCCCATATTGAACATATATTTATCTCAGAATTTTTAAAACTCATTTATTATTTTTCATATGGCCAAAACCGCCGAATATTTAGACATTTATCATAAATTGTACTTTTGTCTAAAAATTCTGAAATTTACAGATTATACTTCTATCATATACATGTACTCCCAATAAAAATTTCATCAATTTTAGAGTTAACCACAAGGAGTTATAAGCGATTACTTTTAAAATAGTCTTTTCCCGTAAAATTCATAACTCTTAATCTATACATCCAAAAATCACCATTTTTGGACACAATCAAGAAAACTCATCAAAATATCATTTCAAATTTTTCCAGAATTTTTGAAGGTCAGAAAAATTACAAAACTGAAAAACATAACAACCCTTAAAATCCCTTACTATCCCTTACCTCAAAAGAGCAGTATTTCTGACCGGAATGTAAAGCCGAAGGAACCTTGCACTGAATAACAACTCTCAAAGTATCTAAAAACTCACAAAATATGATTCATAATATAGAGAGAGAAAGAGAGAAAACTTATGTTTCTGGTGTGATTTTCAATTCTAACTTAGCCCTCTAGGAAAATGTTAGCACGCCGAAGCAGACTTAACCTACAACCTGATGGCTTTACCTGCTACTATTCTCACCCACCACATTTGAATAAAAATTTCAGCACATTTCTTCACCAACCAAGAGTGGGGCCCACCAATTCTAGAATTTTCCACCAAAATTATTAACTCCGAAAATTCAACAATTTCTGAACCAGTCATCTCGTAAAATTCATAACAAATTATACGTTCATTTTTAACGGCTCAAAATTTGTGGACATATACTCAACTTATATATGTATAACATATCCAAATATTACCATGATCCAACGGTCGGATTAAAAATTATAACCCTCGCAAAATATCTCGAAAACCCTAATTTAATTTTCAATACCACCGTTCCGACAAAAATACAGATAAAATACCTCAACATTATCTCCTTCATTTTTAACCACAAAAATATATCCCTCATTTATATCCACATAAAATAAATATTTTCTTATCATATGAATCAATAATTAATTATTCACAAACAATATTACAGAATCACATTTATGATAACTAGGCCGTTCCCAAGAAAGAGGAGGCTTTCCAATAAGAATTTCTCCTTACTGGCGCGCAATTAGATAACCAAACCTCTCCTTAGACAGAACTTTATAGACATTGCCAATAATGCTATCTAATAATATTATTCAAATAATATGAATTATTGATCTGATAATGGAGATGATGTGCAGCAACAATTATTGAAACAACAATAATATAAAATATCAACGCAGCAATTATTGAATCAATAACATAAAATATTGAACAGTAATTACTGTGACAATTATTCAGTAGTGCCTTCTTACGTAAGAATTAATAATTTCAAAAATACTGTGCAATATCGTGTGCTACTGTGCAATAACGCGTATTACTGTATTTTAAGCACCGGGTATTCCAACAGTGTTAACGGTAACAATTACGCCGTTATTTATAAAAACTCAAATTTATCATTTTCTTCATCCGACCGTTATTCTGTTATGGGGCCCACAAATGTCTGCGCCGTCGTACGAATATTCCCCGACAGAAAGAATATTCCACGACCAAACGAATATTTCCCGACAACAATGAATATTTTATAACCACTTGTGTATTTTGAAAAAAAAAATTCATATATCACCCTTAACTTTAACATTTATCAATTTAACCATTTACTGAATAGTAATTATAAGAAAAATTGAATACTTTTATTTCATAAAATTCGGGGTCTTACAATCTCCCCTCCTTATGAAATTTCGTCCCCGAAATTTACGTACCTGGTATTTCGAAGAGTTGAAAATACCTTGCTTCCATTTCAGATTCTATCTCTCAGATCATCATGATTTCTCCATTGCTCATCTCCCATGATAATTTCATTTGGGTTCCTCATTTGTTGGGAAGTCATGACAACCGCCATCCCTCGAACTAATCGGCTTTGACTTGTCTGGAGTAGCATTTGGCGTCATCATTATCGTTGGAATATACCTTTCTATAGGACATATTCCTCCCTCAACTGCCTCTTCGTACTCCTCATTCATTATCTGAATCATCAATCTTCGATCCATATCGGATTCAGGTTGACCGCTATGTACAGGGTAATTCAAAACTCGATGTTGGGTTCTCCCAATTGCTTTCCAAAAAGAGAAATTCATATTATCTATTTTAGCCTTCATAGATCGAACATCTCTTTCCACAATATCCACGTGTCGTGCGGCTTTTGCCCATGCATCACTTATTCTCACTCGTTCAGTTTTTTCTTCTTTCAGCTCAGATTCTATTTTTATCATCTTATACTCTGCCAAAGAATGCTTCTGTTCAAGCATCACATATCGGGTAACACAAGCTTGAATTGTTGCATCCTTTTGTTCCACGACCGCCTGTCGTTCTTCTGCCTGCTCTTCTAACTCATGAATACGATTTTGAAATTCTACATTTTGATCATATAATACCTCTAATAAACTCTCCTCAAGTACTTCTTTTTCCTCTTCTTCCTCAGTCTCAGCTGTTACCTCTGCGACTATCTCGGGTGCAACTATCAATTCTTCACTCACCACATGGATATCTCTAATTCCTTCTTCGTCTGACATCACATTATCACGGTTAGTGATTAGAGGTATCCCTACAGTCTCATTCACTCCATTGTTAGTATTCTCAGCTGTCATTCTCAAATACTGCCATAAAACAAGGGTTAATTAAACAAATTAACATTTCACATAATATCCCAATATTATGACTGACCAAATAATAAGCTTAGGTAGGACACACTAGCGTAAGATTTACTCATCTCTCCCCTCCTAGTTGTATTCCTCGATCTCCGCCAGAGATCATATCCCTAAGCTCTGATACCACCTGTGACAACCCCAAAACAGGTCCATTCCATCCAACCTATTCTGAGTCGCCAAATACATGGTACAGATAACAACTACAACTTTATTACAACAATTGTCGTGCAAAATACAACAACACATATGTTGTGAGTTTGGATACAAATATATACCAAATGTGACATTGGACACCATCATGTATCAACACCTCACAAAGGTACCTTACATAAAGGTACAGTCAAAAATTATTTTAGAAACTAGAATCTCTGGGAAGTGCTCAAGGAAACCTTCGTACATGGGAGGCCATGCTTTTAGGTTATGATAGATATCATATGGCCACAGAATTATCCTTGGTTGACCCAAAAGACCCCAAAGAAAAACGAGAAGATTACTATCATATTCTTCCCAATGGTGAGTCTTCTCTTGACTTATCATTATCTCCACTGTCTCTAATTGAGAATTATACTTCAAACAAACACCAAGATTATATAGGTAGTGCTCGTATATATACTCAGCAAGTGGATGAGCACATCCCTGTCTTATGATGACACGAGGTTGTATGTCGTTAGACATCTTGTATGATAGTGGCAAAACACCCTTCCAACGTTGGGTACACCTTACCCTATTGGATTCACCAAATAAAACTACTAAATGAACTTTTCTATACTGCTTCGGGAGAACCTCCACAGCTAGAGACCACCGTTCTATTTCCCCGTTACCCTCGCTCGACTCAGCTACACTCTTATTACCTGAAAGGAATTGTGAAGCAAAAGGGTGAGCACAACTAGCTTAGTAAAGAATATCATGACTAAAGATAAATAAATTATCAATAGTCTTCATCAGTAATAAATCAGAGATTTAGAACATATGGTAGATGATAAAATTTCAACCATAGTTGCAGCGGAACGAGCAATCCATTAGAAGAGTCAAATAGACCATAAAGTCTATTATCTCCTCCATGTTAAAAATCCACCAACAATGTTTTATCCATGTAACATCACTCAACAGTTCCTTTCCACAATCATATGAATAACTCATAATCATAATTGTGACTCTAAATTTTTCTTCGCACCCAGGACGAAGAATATTTTCACCACCTGTCTTTACCTGAAACATCAAAGATCGTGGTTATACCAAATCACAGTTCCTGTTCATAATCATACTAATAACTTCATCTTTGCACTACGACCAAAGATATTCATTTGTACCAGTTGGTCATGTTCATCTCAACACCTGTTCATCTTTGCACTACTGGCTAAAGATATTCAACAACATGTCATCTTTGCACTACAGGCCAAAGATATTCATCTACAATTCATCTTTGCACTACAGGGCAAAGATATTCATCAACAGTTCATATTTGCACTACTGGCCAAATATATTCATATCTCAAAGAAATATATAATCATTTCAGAATTTATATAAACAATAATTATAACCATGTTGATCATTTCACCTTTGCACTTAAGCTAAAGATATTCACTTATAAATTCAATGGTCATGATCATACCAGTCACCAATTCAACTTTGCACAACTGGCCAAAGAGAACCCTAGTCATGATCATACCAATAATCTACCCATCTTTACACTCAAGTGAAAGAGAATATCATCATTAGGGTTATAAAAATGTTATATATGATAATAAAAATAATATGATCAACATATAATTTTAATCTCAAGAGTAATATTCATAAATCAACTATAATTTGGTCAGAAAAAGAAACTAATTTTATCGTGAATAGTACCCGTTAATAGTAACTCGTGAATAGTAACTCATGAATAGTAACCCCGACACAAAAAGGTAGAAATTTCACAATAAAATTCATACCAATATTTCGGTATAATGATATTGAAAGAATAACATTTCTTAAACTTATAAACAATTTATTTTAATTGTTTACACTTTACTAAATAATGTATTTAATCATTCTAAAATGCCAAACTCATAAGATTTCATCACCAATAACCAAAACTCTCATCAAAAATCTGCATATACCTCATATAAGATTCTCAAGTCATAAAATCTTATTTTTCAATTTTCTTACTTCACATAACATATTTTATAAATTTACTCATAACTAGTCCATTTTCATGAAAAATATCAAATCAGTTCTAAAAATATTTCTTTTTTTTGAGATTTAGTAGAATATAGTCCCATATTGAACATATATTTATCTCAGAATTTTTAAAACTCATTTATTATTTTTCATATGGCCAAAACCGCCGAATATTTAGACATTTATCATAAATTGTACTTTTGTCCAAAAATTCTGAAATTTACAGATTATACTTCTATCATATACATGTACTCCCAATAAAAATTTCATCAATTTTGGAGTTAACCACAAGGAGTTATAAGCGATTACTTTTAAAATAGTCTTTTCCCGTAAAATTCATAACTCTTAATCTATACATCCAAAAATCACCATTTTAGGACACAAACAAGAAAACTCATCAAAATATCATTTCAAATTTTTCCAGAATTTTTGAAGGTCAGAAAAATTATGAAACTGAAAAACATAACAACCCTTAAAATCTCTTACTATCTCTTACCTCAAAAGAGCAGTATTTCTGACCGGAATGTAAAGCCGAAGGAACCTTGCACTGAATAGCAACTCTCAAAGTATCTAAAAACTCACAAAATATGCTTCATAATATAGAGAGAGAAAGAGAGAAAACTTATGTTTCTGGTGTGATTTTCAATTCTAACTTAGCCCTCTATTTATAGGAAAATGTTAGCACGCCGAAGTAGACTTAACCTACAACCTGATGGCTTTACCTGCTACTATTCCCACCCACCACATTTGAATAAAAATCTCAGCACATTTCTTCACCAACCAAGAGTGAGGCCCACTAATTCTAGAATTTTCCACTAAAATTATTAACTCCAAAAATTCAACAATTTTTGAACCAGTCATCTCGTAAAATTCATAACAAGTTATACGTTCATTTTTAACGGTTCAAAATTTATGGACATATACTCAACTTATATATGTATAACATATCCAAATATTACCATGATCCAACGGTCGGATTAAAAATTATAACTCTCGCAAAATATCTCAAAAACCCTAATTTGATTTTCAATACCACCGTTCCGACAAAAATACAGATAAAATACCTCAACATTAACTCCTTCATTTTTAACCACAAAAATATATCCCTCATTTATATCCACATAAAATAAATATTTTCTTATCATATGAATTAATAATTAATTATTCATAAATAATATTACAGAATCACATTTATGACAACTAGGCCGTTCCCAGGAAAGAGGGGGCTTTCCAATAAGAATTTCTCCTTACTGGCGCGCAATTAGATAACCAAACCTCTCCTTAGACAGAACTTTATAGACATTGCCAATAATGCTATCTAATAATATTATTCAAATAATATGAATTATTGATCTGATAATGGAGATGATGTGCAGCAACAATTATTGAAACAACAATAATATAAAATATCAACGCAGCAATTATTGAATCAATAACATAAAATATTGAACAGTAATTACTGTGACAATTATTCAGTAGTGCCTTCTTACGTAAGAATTAATAATTTCAAAAATACTGTGCAATACCGTGTGCTACTATGCAATAACGCGTATTACTGTATTTTAACCACCGGGTATTCTAACAGTGTTAACGGTAACAATTACGACGTTATTTATAAAAACTCAAATTTGTAATTTTCTTCATCCGACCGTTATTCTGTTATGGGGCCCACAAATGTCTCCGCCGTCGTACGAATATTCCCCGACAGAAAGAATATTCCACGACCAAACGAATATTTCCCGACAACAATGAATATTTTATAACCACTTGTGTATTTTGAAAAAAAAAATTATATATCACCCTTAACTTTAACATTTATCAATTTAACCATTTACTGAATAGTAAGTATAAGAAAAATTAAATACTTTTATTTCATAAAATTCTGGGTCTTACAATATCCGCCTCTCTGTCTATAGTATATATTAATTTTATTTTTAATTTTTTTTTAAAAGACAAAACATCTTAAAATGGTTAATATGGTTTTTAACCATAACCATATGGTTCCAACCCACATAACCCATATTAAAAATGGTTAATATTGTTTTAGTTTTTAAATGAAACCATAACCATATTTTAAAAACTAAAATCAATCCATAACCATATTTTATTAGGCCTAATAAGAATGGACACCAATTGACTAGTTATATCTTTTTAGAAAATATATCTTCAACTTGAAATAATGAATTTTAACACCAAAACGTGACAATGAAAATATGCCTTCTCATCTTGCAAAAGGGAAACTGCCCCTTATAACTGTTTTTTAAAAACAAACGCGGCTATCCTGAGCCGGTGTTGGTGTAATCATGTCACATTATTTTTTTTACTCTTGCCTTTATAAGTTTACTTATATTACTATTTTATCTTTTTTATATTATTTTTTTTATTTAAATTTTTTGAACTCTTTATTTTATTACACATAATTTAAACACGGAACGCGTGTACTATCGGATGTTACTTAAAATAAACCAACTCAATTACTATTGGATGAAATTGTCCGTTTCCAAAAATATAACCCAACCTAACACTGGAATTGGGGCAAGGGTTTTTAGTGAATATAAAAAGTGGGCCTAAAAAGTTAATGCGACTTTAAGACGGGGTTAAATATTTTTTTGATCACTGTACTTTATATCAACTTACAAGAAAGTCGCTCAATCGATTTTTCTTACAGTCAACTCATTATACTTTTGTTTACTTACAACCCGCTTGAAAATCTGTTAAATCATGTTGACTTTAAACATAAATACACACAAGTTGCTGAGTTGTAAAAAAAATATACGCGTAAAAGATTATCCTATGTGACATTTCCAACTAGGATTGAGTATTATAAACAATTCATCTCCTCACCCAAAAAAACTTTTTATATTCTCTCTCTAAGTTTCAGTAATCATTTTCTCTCTCCTCTTTGTAGCTTTCCTTTTTTCTCTCCTTTGGAACAGATTTGCCGTCGATGACCAGTCCAACAACTTCGATAGCTTATGTTGCCCCCAAATCACGCTCCTAATTTTAACTACCCGCCTTATGCTGAGGTACAAATCCTCAATTTCTCTCTCTAAAAATATACATACATACATATATATACATATACACACATCTAAGTAATACATCTCTAATTTTTGATCAAGATGCATGAGTAATCTCTTTTCTGAATTTTGCAAATTTTCTATTCCTTTAACCTGTTGTTTATCCCGGTCCTAATCTTTCTGGTTCATAACCATAATCTGATGTTGTAGATCTGATGTAATTTAGAGTCTGCTTCTTTGTTTTCTCAAAATCAACCCTATGCAGATGATATGATATACTGATAAATAAAAGGAAAATAATAGTGATATGACTCAAACTTTTTCGGAAGCTAGAATCTATAACAATCTGTTTTGACATCGTTATCATTTTTCTTATCAATATATGCATCATTGCTTCATGTCCCTGATGATTCAGTACATAAGAACTCGGATTACTATTTTGTTGGGACAAACTTCTACTTTAAGTTACGGCGACGGCAATAACTTATGATTTTTGGCAATGGTTGACGAGGTTAATTTACCCGAATTGGGGCTACTAAATGGTTGAGGACATCAGAAACTATGGAGGCCTGATTGAAGATGATGATTGCACAAATTATAACCATTGTAATTAAACCCTAAAATTTGGGCATATCGTGTTGTGTATTTGAAAAGGTACAAATAATTTCTTATCTAATCTTATTTGGGCATATTGTGTTGTGTTTTCTTTTTGTTGGTGATGATGGTGGGCAGGAGACTAAGAGTAATGGTGGTAGGTCTCTACTATGGAGAGGAAAGAGAAGGATGAAAAATACAAATGGTGAAAGGACGGTGGTGGTGCAACGGTAGATATTGGTGGGGGATAAATTGATTTAATTGAAAATATTTTCAATAATTTCTTCAATCTTCAATTCAACAAATTAATCGTTCATTGAAGTCTCTGCTTGCTTCTGATTATCGATTTTGATTTCATTTTGCATTTGATTATTTTTTACTTAATTAAATTAGAGAGAGAATTAAAAATGTATGCGACATTTAATAAATGTAAAAAATTCATTTGAAATAATATTTAAGCCTTACCTAAAAAAATGTTTTCTATTAATTACAAAAATAAGTAGAAAAAAAATATTTTTTCCATGTATTTTTCATAATTTTTTTTATTTTATTCTATTTTAAAAAAAATCTTTCATATTCCCCTTAATTTTAATTAGCAAATTGTTATAGTATTTATGTTTTATAATTTCCTTAATTATATTTATCAGTCACTTGATCATTAAATAAAAAATCATTTGATATTAATTACAAAAATAATTAAATATATTTTTTTCATTTATTTTTTTATTTTTTGGCTAACTTTTCTAATTTATATTATACTTTAAAATATTTTTTTCATTTTCTTCATAAAATTTTTCCTCCAAATTTACATAATGAATGCCACATAGGATAATCTTTGACACATAAGCTTCTTTTTTTACAACTCAACAACTTATGTGTATTTCCATTTAAAGTCAACATGATTTAATGGATTTTAACGTTTTAAAAATAAACAAAAGTATAATGAGTTGACGGTAAGAAAAAACGGTTGAGTGACTCACTTGTAAATTGAGATAAAATAAAGTGACCAAAAAAATATTTAACCCTTTTAAAACGTGGTGCATAGGTTTGGTCCTTGCCCCCCTAACTTTAATCTTCCAAATAATTTGACTAATCACATAAATACTTACAAATTTGAAATTTGGTTAAATTTAGGGGCTTAAAATTTTATACTTAAATGAATATCAAACGATGTGATATTAAAATTTTTAATAATATTTTAATAAACCAATAAAATAATAACATATGTAATATTTTTGTGATACAAATTTGACACCCCTAATATAATAAATTCATGCTTTACTTCCTTGAATAAAATAATTCAAAAAATTCATGCACTTGACCTAGTTGAATGGATTGGTTTGGTTTATATGTTAAAAAAGAGTCTATGTATGCATCTTGAAAAAATTATAATTAAATAGATGCATTGAAATAAGAATTAGGAAAAAAGAAAGATACCATGCACTTGATTTATGACTTTAAGAAGTCTATTGATAAACATGTAATTCATACATTTAATTATCCCTAATTTTGTCCTTTTAATTATATTAGTTTATTAAATTAATATGTTTTATTTTATTTTGTAGGATTTAATATTTGTTGCAATAAAGTCAAAATCTTGGTGATCAAGGGATATTTAATGCTTTTATTCATATAAGGAATATCCAAGAAGAATCCTACAAGGAGTAGAAAAGAGGTTGAAAAATCTTGGTGTGCAAGCCAAACCCAACAAGAGAAGAAAAGTATATCTAGAAGATCTTTTTGAGAAGTTGATTGGGGATAAAACTGTCCAAGTTCAATTAGGGTTCCAAGTTATTTTCCTTATAAATAGGCATCTTGTTTTAGAGAGAAGGACACCACTTGTTATTTTCTTTTTCTTAGTTCTTCACTAGGATAGAAGGGAGTAAGATATTTAGAGTTTGTTTTTCTCTGATTTCAATCACGTGTGAAACTACTGTCAGGGAGTATTTGTTTCTTTTATTTATATAATAGAAATTCTCTTTTTAATTATTGTTCTTATTTCATGCGAATTGTAGTACTAATATTATTTGTTTTTGTTTTTAATTCCATGGCTAGCTAAATTTCTAATACCTAGGATTATGATGAAACTAAGTATTTCATAATAATATTTTCTTTACGTTCCAAAATTAATGCCTAATTATTTTCGCCTTCATATTTTCCTCCGCATAAATTGCATATGATTTTTATATTGATTGCGAGGTTTTGATAAGTTATAGTTAATCTGTGAATTTTTCATAACTTATGCTTGCCCATATTAATTATATGAATCATTATTTTTAAAGGGAAGGGAGAATAATTTGGGAATTGATTTAGTAAATAAGAAATTATTTATTATGTTAATATTTGGTGGATTCTGATTCCTAGGTATCTTTTCTCATTAATAGTTTCCGTTATTAATTAGTAGTTTGAATAATTTAGTTAATAAATTTTCTCTACCATATTTATTTCTAATTCGCCTAAAATATTAATTAAGGATATATTAAAGAATTAATCTAGTCTCTGTGGGTTCGACCTGTACTTGCCAGTTCTTCAATTTGACACTGTGCACTTGCAGTTACATATTTTTATCACATCAAGTTTTTGGCGCCGCTGCCGGGGACTAGAATTAATTTTTATTTATCCCTTAATTTTTATTTATTCGAATTAGCTTTAACTCTCTATTTTTTTTTTCAGGATTATTGAAGTTGGTCGAAGGAGCGAAAAGATAAAAATTTTGTTGCTGCGCTTTCTTCGGTACTTCGTATCTCCATATTTAAAAAAAAAAAAAGTTTAGCTTTTATTATTATTAATATTTTTTTTATTTGCCGCATTCATGCATTCACTCACGTAGAGCACATCCTGTTAGGTTTTTATTTTTATTTATTATTATTATTTTATTTTTGTCAAATATAAACTGTGGTGATTGCTGGAGGATTGAGGTACGTCAAAATTTCTCATTCTTTCGTAATTCACATAGTTTTAGGACACTTTATTTGTTTACAGTTTTTTTATTATTTGTGCATTTTCCTCTTTAATCTAACAATAAGGGCACAACCCTTAACAAGATAAGGTGGGAATTTCATCACCCTTCCTTGGCCCACAAACAACCCAATTTGTATTTTGCATGACCATGACCTAATAAAATCAAGTAGACGTTGGCCCCTAGGACCCTCGAGCTCAATTAGGACAAGAAACTCCAAGAGGAGTCTGAATTTTAAATTAATCAAACTACTGATGTCTAGGCAAGTGGTTCAAAAGGTATACGCCTAAAGATTGTGTGGTTAATCAATTAGTCACCGTTTCTACGGAGAGACTCCCACCTTTCTTACACTTACTTGGCTAGTGGTGTGATTAATTTCGAATTTGGTGGACCTTGCGGTGTAACTTGGAATAGTTAGGAGCTGTCTAGATTTTAATTAGGTTGACTTTAGAAGTAAATTTATTGTTATTATTTTTATTTTTTATTATATTTTTTTGTTTTTTTGTTTTTTGTTGTTTTTTGTGCTTATCTGCTTATTTGTTAAGTAGTGTATGCAAAAAGTGTGGATTAGGGACGAAACATCCCGATTAGTGAGAACACTTGATTTTTCGGATTTCACTTTAAAAGATCTCACTTTAAGAAAAATGGAGGGCGCACAAACTGTTTCTTTAAGGGATCGATGTTATCCTTCCCGCTCTGCCCAACCTTCATGTATCAGTCTACCACCGGTAACTGGTAACAATTTTGAACTTAAGCCACATTTTATAAATATGTTACCTAGGTTCACAGGGATAGAAGATGCATATTTATTTATTCAGGAATTTGAGGAAGTTTGTGCCCTAATGAAAATTCAACAATTGTCTGATGACTCAATTAGGCTAAGATTTATAACATTTGCTTTAAAAGATAATGCTAAAAAATGGTTATATAGCCTACCAAATAATTCCATATCAACCTGGGAGGGATTTGTTGTTACATTTCTAAAAAAATATTTTCCAAATCATAAAACTGCTAAAATTCGGACTGCAATTCATCAATTTTGCCAACATGAAAAAGAGTCATTTTGGAAATATTTTGATAGATTTAAAAATTTGTTATCCCAATGCCCACACCACGGAATTGAGAAATGGAGATTGTGTCAAATTGCTTACGAAGGTTTAGACTATCCCACTAAAACAATGTTAGAGTCAATGTGTAAAGGGGATTTTTTGAATAATGATGAGGAAAAGGCTTGGGAGTTTTTAGAAGACTTAGCAGAAAAAACCATGCAATGGAAAACCACCCGAGAGACAGATAAACCTAGTTCATCTAGGGGTGTTCATACAATTGATAATTCAATTACTACCGAAGTTAAGTTGGCTGGTGTACTTAAAAGACTTGAAGATTTAGAAACTAGGGGACAATCACACGTGAACCAAGTCTCAACACCACCACCTTTGTGTCTAAAGTGTAATTCACCAAGCCATGTGATTGAGGAATGTCCTAGAGTCGTGCCCCAATTTGAAGAATATGAACAAGTCAATGCAATGTTTCAACGACCTAGGAATGACCCATTTGCACCCACTTATAATCCTGGTTGGAGAAATCATCCTAATTTTGCATGGAACCAAGGACCCTACCCAAATAATTCTTCAAATCAGGTCAATCAGTCTCTAAATCAATCTTTTCAACCTTACCAAAAGTCAAATCCTGGTCCGTACCAAAATTCAAATCCAGCACCTCAATATCCACCAGGTTTTTCTAATGAAAGTGAGAGGAGACTTAGCACCTTAGAGAAAAGTGTGAGCACCTTAGAGAAGAGTGTGGAAACTGTAATAAAATCCATTTCTCGCCTAGAGATCCAAATGAGTCAATTGGCCACTACAGTTAGTGAAAGAGAGAAGGGTAAACTTCCTAGTCAACCCGAGACCAATCCAAAATTTTCAGTTCCTACTCAAAAATCTTATCATGTTAATTCACTTGAAAACAACCAAGTCAATCATGTGAATTCTGTAATTTTTTTAGGGTCTGAAAATTATTTTAACAATCATGCTGGAATTGATAATGAAGAAAAGAAAAATTTAAATGCTGAATATAATAATCCATCTTCAAAGTTAGCCCAGCCTGAAAAGCCCACAAACTCTGAGTCAGTAGGTCTATCTACTCAGCGTGTGTCAAAAAATGATCAAACCACATCTTCTGAATCAAATGAAAAAGTCTTCAAACCTAAAGCCCCATTCCCTCAAAGACTTATTTCAAATAAGCAGTCAGCCCAGTTGGACAAAATTCTAGAAGTGTTCAAACAAGTAAAAATTAACATTCCTCTTTTAGATGACATTCAACAAGTTCCCTCATATGCTAAATGTCTAAAAGATTTGTGCACACATAAAAGAACCACTCATGTTCCTAAGAAAGCTTTTTTAACAGCTCATGTTAGTTCTATCTTGTCATGTCAAGTCCCTGTGAAATATAAGGACCCCGGTTGTCCTACTATTTCATGCATCATAGGTGACACCTTAATTGAAAAGGCTTTACTTGATTTAGGAGCTAGTGTGAACCTATTACCATTTTCTGTGTACCAAACCTTAGGCTTAGGGGAGTTGAAAAAAACAAGTGTCACACTCCAACTAGTTGACCGTTCTGTTAAAGTGCCAAAAGGAATAGTTGAAGATGTACTCATTAAGGTTGGTGATTTTATCTTCCCTGTTGACTTTGTTGTCCTTGAAACCCAACCTGTTGTCAATCCCAAGGGTCAAATTCCTGTAATTTTAGGTAGACCATTTCTCGCAACTTCTAATGCGTTAATCAACTGTAGAAATAGACTTATGAAATTGACATTTGGGAACATGACAATTGATTTAAATGTGTTTAATGTGGGAAAGCAACCTTGTGATTTTTCAGACCAACCCGTTGAAGTGAACATGATTCAGGTCATGTCCGACAATGAACTTACAGGAGAAGACGAAATTTTTAATTTTTGTCTAAATCATTTTGGTCAAAATTGGGATGAAACAGAATATGTAAATGAGGTTAATGAAATGCTAGAGTCATCAACATCAATGTCTTACTCTAAATGGGAACCCGAGACTGAGCCATTAATCTTGCAATCTTCAGAACCTCTTGAAAAAAGTCCACCAGAGTTAGAACTCAAACCTCTGCCTGATAATCTTAAATATGCCTATTTAGGTCCCTCCAAAACTCTTCCTGTAATCATTGCTTCTGATTTAACAAACACACAGGAGGAAGAGTTATTGACCATCTTGAGAGAAAACAAGGAAGCCATAGGATGGAGTATAACTGATATTAAGGGGATCAGTCCAACAATTGTCCAACATAGGATCCATTTAATAGATGATGCTAAACCTGTGAGAGACCCACAAAGGCGTTTAAACCCGGTTCTAAAAGATGTTGTTAAGAAAGAAATTCTCAAGTGTCTAGATAATGGGATCATCTATCCCATTTCTGATAGCTCGTGGGTAAGTCCTGTTCAGGTGGTACCTAAAAAGTCTGGCTTAACTGTGGTTCAAAATGAAGCTAATGAGTTAGTTCCCACTCGTGTCCAATCAGGTTGGAGGGTTTGCATAGACTATAGAAAACTCAATGCTGCCACAAGAAAGGATCATTTTCCTTTACCCTTCATTGACCAAATTCTAGAAAGATTAGCTGGTCATGCTTACTATTGTTTCCTTGATGGTTACTCGGGCTACTTTCAAATTCCCATAGCCCCAGAAGACCAAGAAAAAACCACTTTCACTTGTCCTTATGGAACCTTTGCATATCGTCGTCTGCCCTTTGGGCTATGTAGTGCCCCTGCCACCTTTCAAAGATGCATGATGAGTATTTTTTCTGACATGGTGGAGAAATTCCTAGAAATTTTCATAGATGATTTTTCCATATTTGGGTCTACATTTCATGAGTGTCTTCACCACCTTGACTTAGTTTTAAGGAGATGTAAGGAAACAAGTTTAATCCTGAATTGGGAAAAATGTCACTTCATGGTAAAAAAAGGAATTGTTCTGGGTCACATCATATCTGAAAAGGGAATTGAAGTAGATAAAGCCAAAATTGACCTCATTGCCAATCTTTCACCACCTAGGACAGTCAAAGAAATTCGTTCTTTCCTAGGACATGCAGGCTTTTATAGGCGATTTATTAAAGATTTTAGTAAGAAAGCAAGGCCCTTGACCAATCTTCTAGGTAAAGATGCAAAATTTGAATTTAATGAAAAATGTCTTCAATCTTTTGAACAACTCAAAAAGGAGTTAACTTCAGCTCCTATCATCAAATCACCTGATTGGAGACAACCATTTGAGTTAATGTGTGATGCATCTGACTATGCAGTTGGTGTTGTTCTAGGGCAAAGAATCAACACGATTCCCCATGTCATATACTATGCTAGTAGGACTTTGAATGATGCTCAATTGAACTATTCAACTACTGAAAAAGAACTTCTAGCTGTAGTTTTTGCCCTAGAAAAGTTTCGATCTTATCTTATTGGGTCTAAAATAATTGTTTACACTGACCATGCTGCTCTCAAACATCTTCTTTCAAAAAAAGATTCAAAAGCACGTTTAATTCGTTGGGTCTTATTGCTCCAAGAATTTGACCTCGAGATACGAGACAAAAAAGGTTCTGAAAACGTGGTAGCTGATCATTTGTCACGTTTAGTTGTGGAGTCCAACTCTGACCTGCCCTTAAATGAATTTTTCCCTGATGAGCAACTTTTCTCTATATCTGCTACACCTTGGTTTGCTGATATTGTGAATTACCTAGTGACTAGTGAGATTCCTTCCCATTGGTCCAAACAAGACCGATCCAAGTTTCTTTCACAAGTCAAACACTTTTATTGGGATGACCCCTATTTGTTCAAATATTGTCCTGATCAAATCATTAGGAGGTGTGTACCCGACCACGAGTTTAGAAGTGTTCTGTCCTTTTGTCATGACCAAGCTTGTGGAGGACATTTTGGAGGCAAAAAGACGGCCGCCAAAGTCCTCCAATGTGGTTTCTATTGGCCTAGTCTATTCAAGAATGCCACATCATTTTGTGCCAATTGCAATAGGTGTCAACAATTAGGGAGGATCACTAGGAGGAATATGATGCCAATGCAACCTATTCTAGTCATTGAATTGTTTGATGTATGGGGAATCGATTTCATGGGCCCATTTCCAAATTCTTTTGGGAATCTGTACATTTTACTTGCGGTGGATTACGTGTCTAAGTGGGTAGAAGCTATACCAACCAAGACCAATGACAACAAAGTTGTTGTCAAATTTTTGAAAGAGAACATTTTCTCTCGCTTTGGTACCCCTAGGGCCATAATCAGTGATCAAGGAAAACATTTTCGCAATCAGCCTTTTGCATCCTTGCTAAAAAACTACTCCATCACCCACAAGCTTGCAACATCATATCATCCTCAAACAAGTGGCCAGGTAGAAGTCTCAAATAGGCAAATAAAACAAATCTTGGAAAAAACGGTGAGTTCCAATAGAAAAGACTGGTCTCTAAAATTGTTAGATGCATTGTGGGCTTACCGTACTGCCTTTAAAACTAATTTAGGGATGTCACCATATCGGCTTGTGTTTGGAAAAGCTTGTCACTTACCTATTGAACTTGAACATCGTGCTTTGTGGGCCATAAAACAGTTGAATTTTGATATGTCCACCGGTGGGAGTCATAGACAATTGCAATTAGCTGAGTTAGATGAGATTAGGAACGATGTTTATGAAAATGCTAAAATTTACAAGGAAAGAACAAAAGTGTTTCATGACAAAACAATTTTGAGGAAATCATTTTCACCTGGACAAAAAGTTCTCTTGTATAATTCTAGGCTACATTTATTCCCTGGAAAATTGCGTTCTAGATGGGATGGACCTTTTGTAGTGAAGGTAGTTTACTCTCATGGGGCAGTCGATATTGAAAATCCACATAGTGGAGAAATTCTCAAAGTGAATGGTCAACGACTCAAACTTTTTTTAGAAATGCCGACCGAACCAGAGGAGGTGGTATACCTTGTTGACCCACCTGATTTAGTATGACTGGCACTGCACTTTTAAGTTTGTACGTATATTTTTTTTTGTCCAATATTGTCATCCGGTTTCTGCCCCATCGTACAAGGTATAATTCTTTCATATCTTTGTTCTCTTTTCTTCATTTGCATACATTGAGGACAATGCATGATTTAGGTATGGGGGGTTATTGTATTAGATTTTTTTTATTTATTTATTATTTTTTTTTAGGAAAAAATAGTAAAAAAAAACACGAAAAAAGTATTAAAAAAAAATAATAATAAATAAATTTGTTTGACTTTTTATGCATTGGATTAATTCTAATAAGTGTTTGTGGAGCAAAACTCATGAGTAAGATTGAAAGATTTAGAACTCTTGAATCTTTGATAAGATGCGAAATCTTAGTTCAAAACACCATTCGGATTAAAATTGATTTCACAAGCATTTTTGCACTTCACGTTTACACTAATTCTTAGTTGTGGGGTATAAACCATGATTCGAGTAATTTCAAAAAAAAAAGAAAAAAAAAGGATAGAAAAGAAAAGAAAAGAAGAAAGAATGAAAAAAATGAAGTTGAAAAAAGTTGAAAAAAAAGAAGAAATAAATAACTGCTTCAATGTCCATTAAACGAAATAACTGGGTATCCAAGCCTCGGGAAGCATCGATATTCACGCTGAAAAGTGTGATGGATAAAAGCAGCTTGACTAGTCTAATTTTGTGGCCTTTGTTACTCGAGTAAGTAAGCCCTTAGGGGTGTCTCTACACCTAGTGCCCTAAAGCCATCTGGTTTGGGAGTCATTGGTCCAACGCTCGCTCTACATGGGTAACTCTGAAAAGCCTAAGAAAATGAGACATTGCACAAGTCAAGAATCAAAATTGAAAAAAATGTAAAAAGGAAGAAGAAAAAAAAAAGGAAAAAAAAAGAAAAAAATGAATTTGCTTGATTTTCATGATAAAAATCCCTACTAAGAGTTACATCATATACACATGCATGCATCACATGGAATTGATTTAATGAAAGATGGTGTCTAAAATAAAGATTGAGTATTTTTGATAAGGTAAAAATGTGATTTTGAATTTAATCTTGCTTCTGTGCAATGCCCATAGATATTTAGAAGTTTTCTTTCAATTTCATAATTTGTTGAACCCATAAAATATATTTTTGAATTTTGTGGGTATATTCACTGCAAACCCTCACGAGACACAACTCGTCCACTTGGGTAACCTTGGGGTTTAAAGGCTTGTTGCACATGCTAAGTGCAATCGTGTTTCCTACGGAAATGGGGTAGTGTAATTTTTATTTTATTTTATTTTTATTTTACTCGAGGACGAGCAAAAGCTAGGTATGAGGGTATTTGATAAACATGTAATTCATACATTTAATTATCCCTAATTTTGTCCTTTTAATTATATTAGTTTATTAAATTAATATGTTTTATTTTATTTTGTAGGATTTAATATTTGTTGCAATAAAGTCAAAATCTTGGTGATCAAGGGATATTTAATGCTTTTATTCATATAAGGAATATCCAAGAAGAATCCTATAAGGAGTAGGAAAGAGGTTGAAAAATCTTGGTGTGCAAGTCAAACCCAACAAGAGAAGAAAAGTATATCTAGAATGTAAGACCCCGAATTTTATGAAATAAAAGTATTCAATTTTTCTTATAATTACAATTTAGTAAATGGTTAAATTGATAAAAAAAAAATTAAAGTTATGGGTGAAATGTGAAAATTGTTCAAAATAACAAGTGGTTATAAAATAATCATTGTTGTCGGGGAATATTCGTTTGGTCGTGGAATATTCTTTCTGTCGGGGAATATTCGTACGACGGCGCAGCTATTTGTGGGCCCCATAACGAATAACTGTCGGATGAAGAAAACGACAAATTTGAGTTTTTACAAATAACGGCGTAGTTGTTACCGTTAACACTGTTGGAATACCCGGTGGTTAAAATACAGTAATACGCGTTATTGCACAGTAGCACACGGTATTGCACAGTATTTTTTAAATTATTGATTCTTACGTAAGAAGGCACTACTCAATAATTGTTACAGTAATTACTGTTCAATATTTTATTTTATTGATTCAATAATTGCTGCGTTGATATTTTATATTATTGTTGTTTCAATAATTGTTGCTGCACAGTATTTTCTATTATCAGATCAATAATTCATATTATTTGAATAATATTATTAGATAGCATTATTGGCAATGTCTAGAAAGTTCTGTCTAAGGAGAGGTTTGGTCATCTAATTGCGCGCCAGTAAGGAGAAATTCTTATTGGAAAGCCCCCTCTTTCCTGGGAACGGCCTGGTTGTCATAAATGTGATTCTGTAATATTATTTGTGAATAATTAATTATTGATTCATATGATAAGGAAATATTTATTTTATGTGGATATAAATGAGGGATATATTTTTGTGGTTAAAAAATGAAGGAGTTAATGTTGAGGTTTTTATCCGTATTTTTGTCGGAATGGAGGTATTAAAAATCAGGGTTTTTGAGATATTTTGCGGGGGTTATAATTTTTAATCCGACCGTTGGATCGTGGTAATTTTTGGATATGTTATACATATATAAGTTGAGTATATGTCCACAAATTTTGAACCGTTAAAAATGAACGTATGATTTATTATGAATTTTACGAGATGACTGGTTCAGAAATTGTTGAATTTTTGGAGTTTATCATTTTGGTGGAAAATTCTAGAATTGGTGGGCCCCACTTGTGGTTGGTGAAGAAATGTGCTGAATTATATTTCAAATGTGGTGGGTGGGAATAGTAGCAGGTAAAGGCATCAGGTTGCAGGTCAAACCTACCAAAATTTTCCTATAAATAGAGGGCTAAGTTAGAATTGAAAATCACACCAAAAACATAAGCTTTCTCTCTTTCTCTCTCTATATTATGAAGCATATTTTGTGAGTATTTAGATACTTTGAGAGTTTCTATTCATCAGTGCAAGTTTCTTTCAGCCTTATACCGATCAGAAGTACTGCTCTTTTGAGGTAAGGGATAGTAAGGGATTTTAAGGGTTGTTATGATTTTTAGTTTCGTAATTTTTCTGAACTTCAAAAATTCTGGAAAAATTTGAAATGATATTTTGATGAGTTTTATTGATTGTGTCCAAAAATGGTGATTTTTGGATGTATAGATTGAGAGTTATGAATTTTATGAGAAAAGACTATTTTAAAAGTAACCGCTTATAATTCCTTGTGGTTAACTCCAAAATTGATGAAATTTTTATTGGGAGTACATGTATATGATAGAAGTATACTCTGTAAATTTCAGAATTTTTAGACAAAAGTACAATTTTTGATAAATGTCTAAATATTCGGCTATTTTGGCCATATGAAAAATAGTAAATGACTTTTAAAAATTCTGAGAAAAATATATGTTCACTATGGGACTATATTATGCTAAATCCCAGAAAAGAAATATTTTTGGAACTGATTTGGTATTTTTCATGAAAATGGTCTAGTTATGAGTAAATGAATTAAATATGTTTTGTGAAGAAAGAAAATTGGAAAATAGGATTTTATGGCTTGAGAATCCTATATGAGGTATATGCAGATTTTTGATGAGGGTTTTGGTTATTGATGATGAAATTGTAAGAGTTGGCATTTTATGATGATTAAATGCATTAATTAGTAAAGTGTAAACAATTTAAATAAATTGTTTATAAGCTTAAGAAATGTTATTCTTTCAATATCATTATACCGAAATATTGGTATAGATTTTATTGTGGAATTTCTACCTTTTTGAGTCGGGGTTACTATTCACGAGTTACTAATCATGAGTTACTATTCACGAGTTATTATTCACGACAAAATTGGTTTCTTTTTCTAACCAAATTATAGTTGATTTATGAATATTACTCTTGAGATTAAATCTATATGTTGATTATATTGATTTTATTATCATATATAACATTTTTATAACCCTGATGTTGAATTTCTCTTTCACTTGAGTGTAAAGATGGGTAGATTTTTGGTATGATCATGACTATGGGTTCTCTTTGGCCAGTAGTGCAAAGTTGAATTGTTGACTGGTATGATCATGACCATTGAATTTATAATTGAATATCTTTAGCTTAAGTGCAAAGGTGAAATGATCAACATGGTTATAATTATTATTTATATAAATTCTGAAATGATTATATATTCTTTGAGATATTAATATATTTGGCATGTAGTGCAAATATGAATTGTTGAGGAATATCTTTGGCCTGTAGTGCAAAGATGAATTGTTGATGAATATCTTTGGCCAGTAATGCAAAGATGAACTGTTGATGAATATCTTTGGCCTGTAGTGCAAAGATGACTTGTTGATGAATATCTTTGGCCCGTAGTGCAAAGATGAAGTTATTAGTATGATTATGAACAGGAACTGTGATTTGGTATAACCATGATCTTTGATGTTTCAGGTGATGAAAATTATCTTCGTCCTAGATGAGAAGAGGAATTTAGAACTACAGTTATGATTATGAGTTATTCATATGATTGTGGACCAGAATTGTTGATTGATGTTATAGGGATAAAACATTGTTGGTGGATTTTTAACATGGAGAAGATAATAGACTTTATAGTCTATTTGACTCTTCTAATGGATTGCTCGTTCCGCTGCAACTATGGTTGAAATTTTTATCATTTACCATATATTCTAAATCTCTGATTTATTATTGATGAAGGCTATTGATAATTTAATTATCTTTAGTCATGATATTCTTTACTGAGCTAGTTGTGCTCACCCTTTTGCTTCACAATTCCTTTCAGGTAATAAGAGTGTAGCTGGGTCGAGCGAGGGTAACGGAAAAATAGAACGGTGGTCACTAGCTGTGGATGTTCTCCCGAAGCAGTATAGAAAAGTTCATTTAGTAGTTATATTTGGTGAATCCAATAGGGTAAGGTGTACCCAACGTTGGAAGGGTGGTTTGCCACTATCATACAAGATGTCTAACGACATACAACCTCGTGTCATCATAAGACAGGGATGTGCTCATCCACTTGCTGAGTATATCTATGGGCACTACCTATATAATCTTGGTGTTTGTTTGAAGTATAATTCTCAATTAGAGACAGTGGAGATAATGATAAGTCAAGAGAAGACTCACCATTGGGAAGAATATGATAGTAATCTTCTCGTTTTTCTTTGGGGTCTATTGGGTCAACCAAGGATAATTCTGTGGCCATATGATATCTATCATAACCTAGACGCGTGGCCTCCCATGTACGAAGGTTTCCTTGAGCACTTCCCAAAGATTCTAATTTCTAAAACAGTTTTTGACTATACCTTTATGTAAGGTGTTATTGTGAGGTGATGTCCACGGTTGGAACATGAGTCACATTTGGTATATATTTGTATCCAAACTCACAGCATATGTGTTGTTGTATTTTGCACGACAATTGTTGTAATAAAGTTGTAGTTGTTTTCTGTACCATGTATTTGACGACTCAGAATGGGTTGGGTGGAATGGACCTGTTTTGGGGTCGTCACAGGTGGTATCAGAGCTTAGGGATATGATCTCTGGTGGAGATCGGGGAATAGGACTAGGAGGGGAGAGATGAGTAAATCCTTCGCTAGTGTGTCCTGCCTAAGCTTATTTGTTGGTCAGTCATAATATCGGGATATTATGTGATATGTTAATTTGTTCAATTAACCCTTGTTTTGAAGCTGTATTCTAGAATGATATCTGAAATACAGGAGATGAGCAATGGAAAAATCATGATGACAGGGAAGATGGAATCTGAAATGAAAGCAAGGTATTCTCAACTCTTTGAAATACCAGGTACGTAAATTTCGGGGACGAAATTTCATAAGGAGGGGAGATTGTAAGACCCCGAATTTTATGAAATAAAAGTATTCAATTTTTCTTATAATTACAATTCAGTAAATGGTTAAATTGATAAAAAATTAAAGTTATGGGTGAAATATGAAAATTTTTCAAAATAAACAAGTGGTTATAAAATAATCATTGTTGTCGGGAAATATTCGTTTGGTCGTGGAATATTCTTTCTGTCGGGGAATATTCGTACGACGGCGCAGCTATTTGTGGGCCCCATAACGAATAACTGTCGGATGAAGAAAACGACAAATTTGAGTTTTTACAAATAACGGCGTAGTTGTTACCGTTAACACTGTTGGAATACCCGGTGGTTAAAATACAGTAATACGCGTTATTGCACAGTAGCACACGGTATTGCACAGTATTTTTTAAATTATTGATTCTTACGTAAGAAGGCACTACTCAATAATTGTTACAGTAATTACTGTTCAATATTTTATTTTATTGATTCAATAATTGCTGCGTTGATATTTTATATTATTGTTGTTTCAATAATTGTTGCTGCACAGTATTTTCTATTATCAGATCAATAATTCATATTATTTGAATAATATTATTAGATAGCATTATTGGCAATGTCTAGAAAGTTCTGTCTAAGGAGAGGTTTGGTCATCTAATTGCGCGCCAGTAAGGAGAAATTCTTATTGGAAAGCCCCCTCTTTCCTGGGAACGGCCTGGTTGTCATAAATGTGATTCTGTAATATTATTTGTGAATAATTAATTATTGATTCATATGATAAGGAAATATTTATTTTATGTGGATATAAATGAGGGATATATTTTTGTGGTTAAAAAATGAAGGAGTTAATGTTGAGGTTTTTATCCGTATTTTTGTCGGAATGGAGGTATTAAAAATCAGGGTTTTTGAGATATTTTGCGGGGGTTATAATTTTTAATCCGACCGTTGGATCGTGGTAATTTTTGGATATGTTATACATATATAAGTTGAGTATATGTCCACAAATTTTGAACCGTTAAAAATGAACGTATGATTTATTATGAATTTTACGAGATGACTGGTTCAGAAATTGTTGAATTTTCGGAGTTTATCATTTTGGTGGAAAATTCTAGAATTGGTGGGCCCCACTTGTGGTTGGTGAAGAAATGTGCTGAATTATATTTCAAATGTGGTGGGTGGGAATAGTAGCAGGTAAAGCCATCAGGTTGCAGGTCAAACCTACCAAAATTTTCCTATAAATAGAGGGCTAAGTTAGAATTGAAAATCACACCAGAAACATAAGCTTTCTCTCTTTCTCTCTCTATATTATGAAGCATATTTTGTGAGTATTTAGATACTTTGAGAGTTTCTATTCATGAGTGCAAGTTTCCTTCAGCCTTATACCGATCAGAAGTACTGCTCTTTTGAGGTAAGGGATAGTAAGGGATTTTAAGGGTTGTTATGATTTTTAGTTTCGTAATTTTTCTGAACTTCAAAAATTCTGAAAAAATTTGAAATGATATTTTGATGAGTTTTATTGATTGTGTCCAAAAATGGTGATTTTTGGATGTATAGATTGAGAGTTATGAATTTTATGAGAAAAGACTATTTTAAAAGTAACCGCTTATAATTCCTTGTGGTTAACTCCAAAATTGATGAAATTTTTATTGGGAGTACATGTATATGATAGAAGTATACTCTGTAAATTTCAGAATTTTTAGACAAAAGTACAATTTTTGATAAATGTCTAAATATTCGGCTATTTTGGCCATATGAAAAATAGTAAATGACTTTTAAAAATTCTGAGAAAAATATATGTTCACTATGGGACTATATTATGCTAAATCCCAGAAAAGAAATATTTTTGGAACTGATTTGGTATTTTTCATGAAAATGGTCTAGTTATGAGTAAATGAATTAAATATGTTTTGTGAAGAAAGAAAATTGGAAAATAGGATTTTATGGCTTGAGAATCCTATATGAGGTATATGCAGATTTTTGATGAGGGTTTTGGTTATTGATGATGAAATTGTAAGAGTTGGCATTTTATGATGATTAAATGCATTAATTAGTAAAGTGTAAACAATTTAAATAAATTGTTTATAAGCTTAAGAAATGTTATTCTTTCAATATCATTATACCAAAATATTGGTATAGATTTTATTGTGGAATTTCTACCTTTTTGAGTCGGGGTTACTATTCACGAGTTACTATTCATGAGTTACTATTCACGAGTTATTATTCACGACAAAATTGGTTTCTTTTTCTAACCAAATTATAGTTGATTTATGAATATTACTCTTGAGATTAAATCTATATGTTGATTATATTGATTTTATTATCATATATAACATTTTTATAACCCTGATGTTGAATTTCTCTTTCACTTGAGTGTAAAGATGGGTAGATTTTTGGTATGATCATGACTATGGGTTCTCTTTGGCCAGTAGTGCAAAGTTGAATTGTTGACTGGTATGATCATGACCATTGAATTTATAATTGAATATCTTTAGCTTAAGTGCAAAGGTGAATTGATCAACATGGTTATAATTATTGTTTATATAAATTCTGAAATGATTATATATTCTTTGAGATATTAATATATTTGGCCTGTAGTGCAAATATGAATTGTTGAGGAATATCTTTGGCCTGTAGTGCAAAGATGAATTGTAGATGAATATCTTTGGCCAGTAATGCAAAGATGAACTGTTGATGAATATCTTTGGCCTGTAGTGCAAAGATGACTTGTTGATGAATATCTTTGGCCCGTAGTGCAAAGATGAAGTTATTAGTATGATTATGAACAGGAACTGTGATTTGGTATAACCATGATCTTTGATGTTTCAGGTGATGAAAATTATCTTCGTCCTGGATGAGAAGAGGAATTTAGAACTACAGTTATGATTATGAGTTATTCATATGATTGTGGACCAGAATTGTTGATTGATGTTACAGGGATAAAACATTGTTGGTGGATTTTTAACATGGAGAAAATAATAGACTTTATAGTCTATTTGACTCTTCTAATGGATTGCTCGTTCCGCTGCAACTATGGTTGAAATTTTTATCATTTACCATATGTTCTAAATCTCTGATTTATTATTGATGAAGGCTATTGATAATTTAATTATCTTTAGTCATGATATTCTTTACTGAGCTAGTTGTGCTCACCCTTTTGCTTCACAATTCCTTTCAGGTAATAAGAGTGTAGCTGGGTCGAGCGAGGGTAACGGAAAAATAGAACGGTGGTCTCTAGCTGTGGATGTTCTCCCGAAGCAGTATAGAAAAGTTCATTTAGTAGTTATATTTGGTGAATCCAATAGGTTAAGGTGTACCCAACGTTGGAAGGGTGGTTTGCCACTATCATACAAGATGTCTAACGACATACAACCTCGTGTCATCATAAGACAGGGATGTGCTCATCCACTTGCTGAGTATATCTATGGGCACTACCTATATAATCTTGGTGTTTGTTTGAAGTATAATTCTCAATTAGAGACAGTGGAGATAATGATAAGTCAAGAGAAGACTCACCATTGGGAAGAATATGATAGTAATCTTCTCGTTTTTCTTTGGGGTCTATTGGGTCAACCAAGGATAATTCTGTGGCCATATGATATCTATCATAACCTAGACGCGTGGCCTCCCATGTACGAAGGTTTCCTTGAGCACTTCCCAAAGATTCTAATTTCTAAAACAGTTTTTGACTATACCTTTATGTAAGGTGTTATTGTGAGGTGACGTCCACGGTTGGAACATGAGTCACATTTGGTATATATTTGTATCCAAACTCACAGCATATGTGTTGTTGTATTTTGCACGACAATTGTTGTAATAAAGTTGTAGTTATTTTCTGTACCATGTATTTGACGACTCAGAATGGGTTGGGTGGAATGGACCTGTTTTGGGGTCGTCACATAGAAGATCTTTTTGAGAAGTTGATTGGGGACAAAACTGTCCAAGTTCAATTAGGGTTCCAAGTTATTTTCCTTATAAATAGGCCTCTTGTTTTAGAGAGAAGGACACCACTTGTTATTTTCTTTTTCTTAGTTCTTCACTAGGGTAGAAGGGAGTAAGATATTTAGAGTTTGTTTTTCTCTGATTTCAATCACGTGTGAAACTACTGTCATGGAGTATTTGTTTCTTTTATTTATATAATAGAAATTCTCTTTTTAATTATTGTTCTTATTTCATGCGAATTGTAGTACTAATATTATTTGTTTTTATTTTTAATTCCATGACTAGCTAAATTTCTAATACCTAGGATTATGATGAAACTAAGTATTTCATAATAATATTTTCTTTACGTTCCAAAATTAATGCCTAATTATTTTCGCCTTCATATTTTCCTCCGCATAAATTGCATATGATTTTTATATTGATTGCGAGGTTTTGATAAGTTATAGTTAATCTGTGAATTTTTCATAACTTATGCTTGCCCATATTAATTATATGAATTATTATTTTTAAAGGAAAAGGAGAATAATTTGGGAATTGATTTAGTAAATAAGAAATTATTTATTATGTTAATATTTGGTGGATTCTGATTCCTAGGTATCTTTTCTCATTAATAGTTTCCGTTATTAATTAGTAGTTTGAATAATTTAGTTAATAAATTTTCTCCACCATATTTATTTCTAATTCGCCTAAAATATTAATTAAGGATATATTAAAGAATTAATCTAGTCTCTGTGGGTTCGACCTGTACTTGCCAGTTCTTCAATTTGACACTGTGCACTTGCAGTTACATATTTTTATCACATCATCTATGCAAGTGTATATATGACATAATGACACGCAAAAATAGTAAAATCCAAAAAATATTTAAAGTTGCTAAATTACAAAAAAAAAAATAGACTACTGAGTGGAATTATGATCAACAAAAACTACTTGATCTTTGTTTTAGGCAAAACTAATGAATTACTCACCGTAATTGACACGTTTGACTGATTATACTATTGGATTTTTAATTTTTTAAATTACCACAGTAAATTAATTATTATTTTGAAATTGAGCCATTCTGTTAAAAATATTCAACATACAGTAATTTTTTATCGGCAAAACTAATGAATTACCCACTGTAGTAGACACGTTTTACTGTAATCAGCATTGAACTTTTAATTTTATAAATTACCCTAATAAATTAATTACTCCCTCCGTCCCTTATTACTATTTTAGGTAGTCCCATGTTAAATGTTCATTTTCCTTTAATAACCAAATTTTAGTTTTGTCCAATGTCTCTTATATTTTGGTATAATAAATACAAAAACAAATAAATTTTATTATCATCCTCTATTACAATAATTAGTATACGATTCTCATTGAGGGAACTTAAAATTCGGCGGAGCGCAAAGTGCGGCTGGGTTGGAATTATGGAAATACTAAAAAATTAGAGTTCCCTTAATCATAACTTCCTTAATTTTGTTTGGTATTTTATTGCAATATTTTTTTTGAGATCTTCATAATAAATTTTAAGACGATTATATATTATGTTTGTAGTCAATAATATATATATATATATATATATATATATATATATATATATATATATATATATATATATATATATTCTTTCGACAAAATAACTAGGTAGATATCACATGCTTTATTATTATTATTTTTTTAAACTAATAGTCCCAAGTCTAATTTTAAAAACAAACATGACACTTGAGATTAATAATCATATCTTAAGTATAATACTTGCAAACAAACATAGCCTAAATGATTTTAAGTAGGATAAAATCTAAATCTTTTCGTATACTTATTTTTGAGTCGATGAGTTCTTACCCCAAAAACTCTATGTGGGCATAAAAATTGGACATGAAAATTGAACATGAGTGTATTTAAATTTTACTTAATTGTATTTTGACCCCCAGTGGTGGGTAAAAATATAAATTGTTAAAATTCAAATACACTCATGTCCAATTTTCATATCCACTTAGAAGAGCTCGTTTTTAGCCTAATGATTATTTCTTATAACCATAACAATAGTACTTTGATGACTAAAAATCATATAAAAAGTTGTTTTCAAAATGATGTGGCTGATTGTGGTTGGTTACTATCACTAGACTCATCCGTATACACGGTGGATCATCCACTAATTGCATTCTGTCACATTATTTTTTAAACTAAATTTTGTAAGCATTTTTTGTCACCATAGCAACACAAAATACAAAATTATTGACTATATTTTTTATATCAAATACTATTTTATCATTGTTTTAACAATACTCTTTAATCTTAATATTATACCAGAGAAGGAAATTATAAAAATAAGATTCTTATTTGGAGAAGTAATAAGTGATTCAATTAAGTAGAATAAATATCCCAATAGTTTCGTATACTTATTTTGGAAAGGCTTAAAATTAGCACACAAACGCGCAAAAACCCATAAACGTAGATATGATATTATATGATCAGCAAATGTATAAATAAGAATTAAACTTATGATAGAGCAACATTCATATAATCAACCAAGTTGTTGGGAACTTGTGACTCATAATATAGAAGTCAGTGGAAAAGGCTAGCGCGGGCCGCGCTATGGTGCGGCCCATGGTAAGCCTTGGGACAGCGCGGGCCGCGCTGTTCGGCGATCACAGTTTTCAGGGCCCTTAATTGAAAAGGGTATTATTGGTAATTGACCATAATATAAAATAGGGTTGGAATAAGATTAGTAAATATATATATATATACTATCTATTGTAAAACCATATGTAACCAAGGAATCATCAAATAACAACAAGCCGCCTGTGGAGTACCCAAATTGGAGAACCACGTAAATCTCTTGTGTTCTTCTTAATTCTCTATTGTTTGTGTGCGTGATCCTATATTCTAACACAAGTTCTTGCTTCTATCCCAAAAAATGGCACCCAAAATTTCCAACACTTTCTTATGTATTTTCCTTCCTTTTCTATTCCATTTAAATCAATCCCATGCAAATTCACGTAGCCTCAATCAAAAAAACCCAACGTCATTTAAATTTTTGAACAAATTGCATGGTTGTAAAAAAGGTGACAATATTGAAGGGATTCACAAGTTAAAAATATACCTTCATACTTTTGGTTATCTTAGTTATGATCAAAATTCTGAAATCGGTAACATTAACGTTTTCGATGATTTATTAGAGTCGGTCCTTAAAACGTACCAGTTCAATTATAATCTCAATGTTACAGGGGTTTTAGACACTAGTACAGTATCGATAATGATGATGCCTCGGTGTGGTGTGCCCGATATTATCAATGGTACTACTCGAATGCAGTCACGTACAATGAGAACTCAACATCATGGTTCAAACTTCCTCTAGGTTGTCTCCCACTATGCCTTCTTTCCAGGTAATTACGCATGCATGAATAAAGTTAATGTGTAAACTGTCAAGTTCAAAATTCTCTCTTCTTAAATCACCACTTCAATTATTTTTTATTTTTTTCTTGAGCCTAGGTATTTTGTTTCACTTCTTTTCAAAATTATTGACTTTTAGGGACCCTTTTCTCAAATTTTAGGGAGATAATATTTTCAGTGCAATATTTACCATTCCAATGCGTATGTACAATTTTTACGCACACTATACAATTATATTCTGAATCATTAGATTAGTAAATTAACTTTGTTTAAAAACATCAACCTCTTTTTCAACATGGTTTTAGTATCTTCTATTTAGAATAAAAAGAAAAAACATCATGTCCCTCAAACTTGTCATTTAATCAGTATCCATCTATAATTATTTTCACAATACATCTAATGATATATGTCATAAAAATATTGCAATTTTCATTACGAGTAGACACAAATAAATTATCAATCTTTTCATACTTATTTACCGTGTGAAATTTTATTTGGTTACAAAATAAATTATTGTAATATTTTATTGCAAGATATAACAAGATTCAAAAAAAAAATATTGTCATCCTTACAGGTAATCCGAAATGGACTAAGTTCGACCTCACCTATGCTTTTCGTCCGGATACCCGTAAAGATGCCTGGTATCCTGTTTCTCGGGCTTTTCTGAAATGGACCTCCGTCTCACCGTTTGTATTTATACCCACTACAGACTATAATCATGCGGACTTGAAGATTAGTTTCGAAAGACGTGATCACGGAGATGGGTACCCGTTTGATGGTCCAGGTGGAATATTGGCCCATTCTACCAAGCCCACAGGTGGAATTTTTCACTTTGATGCGGAAGAGGAATGGGCCGATGGCCCAGTTACGGGTGCAATTGATTTTGAGACTGTGGCATTGCATGAAATTGGGCACCTTCTTGGGATTGCGCATAGCTCGGTTGTAAGACCCCAAATTATTAATAAATAAAATTTAAATTCCTCTATTTATTATTTTGAAATAGTAAAGGTTGATTTGATTAATGTGGTTAGTTATGGGTAAAATGCGCAAATATTTCAAATAAGCAGGTGGTTATAAAATATTCATTGTTGTCGGGGAATATTCATTTGGTCGTGGAATATTCTTCCTGTCGGGGAATATTCGTACGACGGCGCAGTATTTTGTGGGCCCCATAACGGAAAGCGATTGGATGAAGAAAACGACAAAAATAAGTTGTTTATAAATAACGGCGTAGTTGTTACCGTTAATACTGTTGAAATACCCGGTGGTTAAAATACAGTAATACGCGTTGTTGCACAGTAGCACACGGTATTGCACCAATTATTGATTTTTACGTAAGAAGGCATTACTCAATAATTGTTACAGTAATTACTGTTCAGTATTTTATTTTATTGATTCAATAATTACTGCGTTGATATTTTATATTACTGTTGTTTTAATAATTGTCACTACACAGTATTTTCTATTATCGGAACAATAATTCATATTATCTGAATAATATTATTAGATAACATTATTGGTAATGTCTAGAAAGTTCTGTCTAAGGAGAGGTTTGGTCATCTAATTGCGCGCCAGTAAGGAGAGATCCTTATTGGAAAGCCCCCTCTTTCCTGGGAACGGCCTGGTTGCCAGTACTGTGATTCTGTAATATTATTTGTGTATAATTAATTATTGATTTATATGATGAGAAAAATATTGATTTTATGTGGATATAGATGGAGAAAATTTTTAATGTGACAGTTGTTGAAAATTAATATTTTATCTTTTTCCGATAAAATAATTCATTTAAATATATTATTTTAATAATATATTGATGGTGATATTTTTACAATGAATGTGGGATATATGAGTATACGAGGAGGAAGAGTATTTTTGTGGCATTAAATGATTAACACATGTTTTATGTGTTGGTGGACACAATTCTTGACCGAAAATTTATTATTGACTGTAAAATCGCCTGTTTGTGGATTTCGGTCAATTTCTGTTTAGAATTTGGAAAAACTTTCTTCTGCAAAGTTGTAGAGAATTGAAATTCCTATAAAAACTCGCGAGATTTGAATTTTCTGATAGAAGGGCTATTTATTATGAATTATTGAAGTTCTGAAGTTCCGTAATAATTGATTTTTGGAAGTTTTATTTATTATTTTGAAGAAAAAAGTTTTTTGTATTTTGTTGGACATCATTAACATGTGTGGATGGTGTTTTTGACCAAATGTGGGCTAAGAAAAATTTGTATAATTATATTAATATTATATTCAATTTTCTGCTTTGGTGTTCTAAGCATTTTCCTATAAATAGGGTGCTTAGGTTAGAATTGAAAATCACACCAGAAACACAAGTTTCTCTCTCTTTCTCTCTCTATATTAGTGAGCGTATTCTTGTGAGTATTCTAATACTTTGAGTATTGCTATACGGTGCAAGTTTCCTTCAGCACTATATCTAGTATTCCAGTCAGAAGTACCGTATTTCCGAGGTAAGGGATGTTATTTCTTCTTAAATGATATTATTTTCTTCAATATCAGTATGCCGAAGTATTGATCTAAATTTTTATCAAATTTGGAACTTTTCATGTCGGGGTTACTATTCATGAGTTACTATTCACGAGTTACTATTCATGAGTTACTATTCACGAGTTACTATTCACCGAAAAATGAAAATTTCTTCTTTTCGTCCAAATATCTATTCTGGATACTAGCTTTGATTGTATCCATGTTTTGATCATTCTTGAATTTTACTCCATTATGATTATTTATGAGGTATTTTTGGACACGGAATAGCTGAAATACGAATCCTTAATATTTATTATTTTGTTTCACTGGATTCGTTTCCTTTAAAATATTTTCCATCATCCTCAGTCCTAAATGATGATATAATTGAATATCTTTGGCCTGTAGTGCAAAGATTAATGATTTCTGATGAATATCTTTGGCCCGTAGTGCAAAGATGAACAGGTGTTGAGATGAACATGATCGACTGGTGATACAAATGAATATCTTTGGCCTGTAGTGCAAAGATGAATATTTGATTAAAGATGGTTATTGATTGTTGTTACAGGGATAAAATATTGATGATGGACTTTTAAATCTTAGAAGATAGTAGAACTCATTCTCTACTTGACTCTTCTAATGGTTTGTTGTTTCCGCTGCAGTTATTGATTTAAAACTTGTTGTCTATTGTATTCTATTAGATTTTTCCCTGTTGAAGACTAACGATAATTTGTTGTATATTATCTTAGTCATAATATTCTTTACTGGGCTAGTTGAGCTCACCCTTTTTCTTGTTGTTCCATTTTTCTTCTCAGGAGGCGAGAATGTAGCGAGTACTAGTCGGGGTGTGGAATGATGGTTCAAGACAGTTGTTTTAGTAGTCCTCACTATTTTGTAAAATAGTGTATCAATAATTGTTATGAGGACTTATTTGAGTGTGGATATTGTCTAGAAGACAATAGTTGTATTTTAAACTCACAGTTAAGTGTTGTCGTATTTTGCACGACAATTGTATTAATAAAGTTGTAGTTATTTCTGTACCATGTATTTGGCGACTCAGAATGGGTTGGATGGATTGGACCTATTTTGGGGGCGTCACAGTTGGTATCAGAGCTTAGGGATATGATCTCTGGCGGAGATCAGGGAATAGAACTAGGAGGGGAGAGACGAGTAAATCCTTCGCTAGTGTGTCCTACCTAAGCTTATTTGTTGGTCGGTCATAATATAGGGATATTATATGATATGTTAATTTGTTAAATTAACCCTTGTTTTATGACTGTATTTGAAAATGTCGACTGAGAATATTAACAATGGAGTGAATGAGATCGTGGAGACACTTCTAATCACCAACCAGGATAATGTGATGTCAGGCGAAGAAGGAATTAGAGATATCCATGTGGTGAGTGAAGAATTAATAGTTGCACCTGAGATAGTCGCAGAGGTAGGAGCTGAGAGTGTGGAAGAAGAGGAAGAAGAGGCACCTGAGGAGAATTTATTAGAGGTATTATATGATCAAAATGTAGAATTGCAAAATCGTATTCATGAGTTAGAAGAGCAGGTTGAAGAACGGCAGGCGGTCGTGGAGCAAAAGGATGAAACGATTCAAGCTTGTGTTACCCGATATGTGATGCTTGAACAGAAGCACTCTTTGGCAGAGTATAAGATGATAAAGCTAGAATCTGAGCTGAAAGAAAAAATAACTAAACGAGTGAGAATGAGTGATGCATGGGTAAAAGTCGCACGACGCGTTGATATTGTGGAAAGAGATGCCCGATCTAATAAGAGAAGATTGAACGATAACGGGAAGACATCGGCAACATCACCAGCACCAACAACAAATTCTAGGGGGGGAGAACGACCGCCAGTTAGATGCTACAGATGCGGAGATGAGGGACATATAAGGTCAAACTGTTCAAAGCCTTCCAAGGTATGTTATAACTGTGGAAAGGAGGGACATATCGCTCGAGATTGCACTGTAGCGAAATCAAGTCCAGCGGGGATGGTGACTCAAAAAGTTATCCCAGAAAAGTCAAAGTCAACGGTTCTTGGAAGAGCGTTTTTTGTGGCTGGTCAGAATGCGAGGAACCCGAACGAAGTTAGCACGGGTTAGTTAATTATAAATTTTTGTGAAGTCTATACCTTATTAGATACCGGTTCTACCCATTCATTTATCTCTCCTGCTTATACTCAACGTTTAAAATTGACTCCGGAGAAAATTAGACTTTGACTTATCTGTTGAAACTCCGTTAGGAGAAACTTTCGTTGCATCCACTGTTTATAAATCTTGTTTGATCCAAGTTGGCACCATCACATTACCTGTTGACCTTATCTCTTTAAAGATACTTGCTTTTGATGTGATTGATTGGTTAACTACTCATCATGCCAAAATTGATTGCTTTCGTAAGGTTGTTAGTTTTCATATTCCTAAGCAACCTGTTATTCAAATTCAAGCAGCCAAACCATTGAAGTCAAACTCTTTCATATCAAGCCGTAAAGTCATTCGTTTATTGAAAAACGGATGTCAAGCTTTCTTAGCTATGTTATGGACTTGAACAAAAATACGTCAGATTTGAATGATATTTCTATTGTTAGTAAAATTTTTGACGTATTTCTTGAAGCATTTATTGGCTTACTCCCAGAGCGTGATATTGAATTTTGTATCGACTTTGAACCCGGTACAAAACCCATTTCTAAAATCTCATATCGAATGGCTCCTATTGAACTTCAGGAGTTAAAAATCCAACTATAGAAGTTGATAACCGAGCCTTTATTTGGTGACTTCCTTTGTGGAATGCACTGAATCCAGACTCTCCGTAGGGGACGCCATATTCTTGCGGTAGTAAACTAATAGGTGTCATTGTGACGTGCTATCCAAGATTGGGATATGAGTCACAGTTGAGAGCAACCTAAGTCAGTAATCGAAATACATAGCTTTCTAGGCTTAGCTGGTTATTATCGGAGATTTGTAAAAGGATTTTCTCGAATCGCTACTCCATTAACTCAGCTGACTCGAAAAGATACAAAATTCGAATGGACCGAAGAATGCGAGAAGAGCTTCCAAGAATTCAACATGCGACACCGACGTTGGCTCGAGCTGTTGAAAGATTTCGATCATACCATCCTGAAAAAAAAAAACGAACGCGGTAGCTGACGCATTGAGTAGAAGATTATATGCAGGAACGAGTGTGATGATGTCAAGTATACGCGTAGAATCAACTTTAATCGATAAAGTTAAAGTTGCTTAAGCCACAGATCGGGAGCTGATGCGTATGAAGAAGAAAGTACAAGAAGGTGCTATTCCGGAAGCAAGAATCGATGAAGAAGGAATACTTCGAGTCCACTCCAGACTTTGTGTTCCTAACGATTCTGATTTGAAGTACAAGATCATGATGGAGGCACACAATACACCATTTGCAATCCATCCTGGTAGTACTAAAATGTATCGTGATCTTCGACATACATTTTGGTGGAATAATATGAAGAGAGAGATTGCATAGTTTATCTCGAGGTGTTTAACTTGTCAACGTGTAAAGGCGGAGCATCAAGTGCCAAAGGGTCCATTACAACCACTTGAGATTCCGAAATGGAAGTGGGAACACATTACCATGGATTTCGTTACGGGTCTTCCTACGGTTTCTCAAGGCATAAATGTGATTTGGGTTATTGTTGATAGATTAACCAAGTCTGCTCATTTCTTTCCGATACGGGAGACTTATTCTCTTGAACGTCTTGCTAGTATGTACGTGAATGAGATTGTAAGGTTGCATGGCATGCCAGTATCCATAGTTTTGGATCGTGACCCAAGATTCACTTCAAGATTTTGGGTTAGCTTGCAAAAAGCTATAGGCACGGATTTACGATTTAGTTCAGCTTACCATCCTCAAACGGACGGACAATTAGAGAGGACTATTTAAACTCTTGAAGATCTATTAAGACTTTGTGTCCTAGATCTCAAAGGGAGTTGGGATAAGTACCTACCATTGGTGGAATTCTCCTACAACAATAGTTATCAGGCGAGCATAGGTGTGGCTCCATTCGAGGCGTTGTATGGAAGAAAATGTCGTTCTCCAGTATGTTGGGATGAGGTGGGAGAAGCAACGTTGTTGGGACCAGAGTTGGTACGAATGACTATAGAGGAGATCCAAACGATTCGACAACGTATACAAACGGCACAAGATCGACAAAAGAGTTATGCGGATCTTCATCGAAAGGACGTGGAATTTGATATTGGGGATCATGTATTGTTGCGAGTTACTCCATGGAAGGGAGTTACAAGATTCGGGAATAGAGGAAAGCTCAATCCACGATTTATTGGTCCATTTCAGATTCTTGACCGAGTAAGAAATGTGGCCTATAGACTCGCGTTACCTCAAAGCATGTCTTGTGTTCATAACAATTTTTACATATCTATGCTTCGTAAATATGTGAAAGACCCAAACCACGTTATTGAGTTAGAACCAGACGAGATAGCCGAAGACTTAACGTACGAGGAGGTATCTGTCAAGATCTTGGATAGGAAGGAGCATGTCCTATGCACGAAGGTCATACCACAAGTTAAAGTTTTGTGGAGAAACCATGCTATTGAGGAAATGACCTGGGTGTTGGAAACGGAAATAAAAGCGAGGTACCCTCATCTTTTCGAAACACCAGGTACGTACGTCAATTTCGAGGACGAAATTTCATAAGGAGGGGAGGTTGTAAGACCCCAAATTATTAATAAATGAAATTTAAATTCCTCTATTTATTATTTTGAAATAGTAAGGGTTGATTTGATTAATGTGGTTAGTTATGGTTAAAATGCGCAAATATTTCAAATAAGCAGGTGGTTATAAAATATTCATTGTTGTCGGGGAATATTCATTTGGTCGTGGAATATTCTTCCTGTCGGGAAATATTCGTACGACGGCGCAGTCTTTTGTGGGCCCCATAACGGAAAGTGATTGGATGAAGAAAACGATAAAAACAAGTTGTTTATAAATAACGGCGTAGTTGTTACCGTTAATACTGTTGGAATACCCGGTGGTTAAAACACAGTAATACGCGTTGTTGCACAGTAGCACACGGTATTGCACCAATTATTGATTTTTACGTAAGAAGGCATTACTCAATAATTGCTACAGTAATTACTGTTCAGTATTTTATTTTATTGATTCAATAATTGCTGCGTTGATATTTTATATTACTGTTGTTTTAATAATTGTCACTACACAGTATTTTCTATTATCGGAACAATAATTCATATTATCTGAATAATATTATTAGATAACATTATTGGCAATGTCTAGAAAGTTCTGTCTAAGGAGAGGTTTGGTCATCTAATTGCGCGCCAGTAAGGAGAGATCCTTATTGGAAAGCCCCCTCTTTCCTGGGAACGACCTGGTTGCCAGTACTGTGATTCTGTAATATTATTTGTGTATAATTAATTATTGATTTATATGATGAGAAAAATATTGATTTTATGTGGATATAGATGGAGAAAATTTTTAATGTGACAATTGTTGAAAATTAATATTTTATCTTTTTCTGATAAAATAATTCATTTAAATATATTATTTTAATAATATATTGATGGTGATATTTTTACAATGAATGTGGGATATATGAGTATATGAGGAGGAAGAGTATTTTTGTGGCATTAAATGATTAACGCATGTTTTATGTGTTGGTGGACACAATTCTTGACCGAAAATTTATTATTGACTGTAAAATCGCCTGTTTGTGGATTTCGGTCAATTTCTGTTTAGAATTTGGAAAAACTTTCTTCTGCAAAGTTGTAGAGAATTGAAATTTCTTTAAAAACTCGCGAGATTCGAATTTTTTGATAAAAGGGCTATTTATTATGAATTATTGAAGTTCTGAAGTTCCGAAATAATTGATTTTTGGAAGTTTTATTTATTATTTTGAAGAAAAACGTTTTTTGTATTTTGTTGGACATCATTAACATGTGTGGCTGGTGTTTTTGACCAAAAGTGGGCTAAGGAAAATTTGTATAATTATATTAATATTATATTCAATTTTCTGCTTTGGTGTTCTAAGCATTTTTCTATAAATATGGTGCTTAGGTTAGAATTGAAAATCACACCAGAAACACAAGTTTCTCTCTCTTTTTCTCTCTATATTAGTGAGCGTATTCTTGTGAGTATTCTAATACTTTGAGTATTGCTATACGGTGCAAGTTTCCTTCAACACTATATCTAGTATTCCAGTCAGAAGTACCGTATTTCCGAGGTAAGGGATGTTATTTCTTCTTAAATGATATTATTTTTTTCAATATCATTATGCCGAAGTATTGATCTGAATTTTTATCAAATTTAGAACTTTTCATGTCGGGGTTACTATTCATGAGTTACTATTCACGAGTTACTATTCACGAGTTACTATTTACCGAAAAATGAAAATTTCTTCTTTTCGTCCAAATATCTATTCTGGATACTAGTTTTAATTGTATCCATATTTTGATCATTCTTAAATTTTACTCCATTATGATTATTTATGAGGTATTTTTGGACACGGAATAGCTGAAATACGAATCCTTAATATTTATTATTTTGTTTCACTGGATTCGTTTCTTTTAAAATATTTTTCATCATCCTCAGTCCTAAATGATGATATAATTGAATATCTTTGGCCTGTAGTGCAAAGATTAATGATTTCTGATGAATATCTTTGGCCCGTAGTGCAAAGATGAACAGGTGTTGAGATGAACATGATCGACTGGTGATACAAATGAATATCTTTGGCCTGTAGTGCAAAGATGAATATTTGATTAAAGATGGTTATTGATTGTTGTTACAGGGATAAAATATTGATGATGGACTTTTAAATCTTAGAAGATAGTAGAACTCATTCTCTACTTGACTCTTCTAATGGTTTGCTATTTCCGCTGCAGTTATTGATTTAAAACTTGTTGTCTATTGTATTCTATTAGATTTTTCCCTGTTGAAGACTAACGATAATTTGTTGTATATTATCTTAGTCATAATATTCTTTACTGGGCTAGTTGAGCTCACCCTTTTCCTTGTTGTTCCATTTTTCTTCTCAGGAGGCGAGAATGTAGCGAGTACTAGTCGGGGTGTGGAATGATGGTTCAAGACAGTTGTTTTAGTAGTCCTCACTATTTTGTAAAATAGTGTATCAATAATTGTTATGAGGACTTATTTGAGTGTGTATATTGTCTAGAAGACAATAGTTGTATTTTAAACTCACAGTTAAGTGTTGTCGTATTTTGCACGACAATTGTATTAATAAAGTTGTAGTTATTTCTGTACCATGTATTTGGTGACTCAAAATGGGTTGGGTGGAATGAACCTATTTTGGGGGCGTCACATCGGTGACTAATTCTATTATGTTTCCAGTTACTAAACCTGGTATCGTCAAGAATTTGGACGGTGATGATATTGATGGGCTTAGGGTTCTTTATAGTCCATAAATGTTGAAAAGGTCGTGCCCTTTTGTGTATTCAAATGGGAATCCTCTCTTTACAAAGTAAATTAAAAGCGGTGTAATGTGTTGAATTTTTTTCGTATGAATTAATCTTATTAAATTAGGTGGAATTTCAAGGTTAAATAGAAGCAGATGAATTTCTATTTTAAAATAAATGATTACTTATTTCTTATATATTCTATGAAGGGAATTATATTAAAAGCTTATTGACGTTATATGCATGTTGTACAAACGCCTAAATTGAATGACACTAACACGTTTTTTAAGACCATATTGGTTTTCCCATTATTACATTATTACGGTGGGTTATTAACGAATTTGTCTCCCAAAGTTAAAAGAGAACATTATATATATATATATATATATATATATATATATATATATATATATATATATATATCCTTGCTACTGACTGCAATAATAATAAAGAAGTAAAATTATACATGTAGAGAATATAGAGTGAAAGATTCAGAAATGTGTGTAGTAGTTATATATTTTCAGAAAATATATCTTCAACTTGAAATAATGAATTTTAACACCAAAACGTGCCCATGAAAATATGCCTTCTCATCTTGCAAAAGGAAAACTACCTCTTTTTACCAACACTTGCTTCTATCCCAAAAAAATTGCACCCAAAATTTCCAACACTTATGCATTTTCCCTCTCTTTCTATTCCATTCAAATCAATCCCATACAAATTCACGTAGCGCGTCATTTGAATTTTTGAACAAATTGCATGGTTGTCAAATATGTGACAATATTAAAGGCATTCACAAGTTAAAAATGTACCTTCATACTTTCGGTTATCTTAATTATGAACAAAATTCTAAAATCGGTAACATTCACGTTTTCGATGATTTATGAGTCCGCCCTCAAAACGTACCGGTTAAATTATAAATGCTAGTACAATATCGACAATGATGATGCCTCACATAGGTGTGGCCGTGTTAGCATGATAAACATTATTGGGCCCTCCATCTAACAGCTTAAGCTTTTAGATGAGTTGGTTACTTAACATGGTATCAGAGCTCTGGGTGTGCAAGGTCTTGGGTTCTAATCTTCCCAGCTGCACAATTATATTTAGTAGTGCAAATGCACTTTAATTTCTCCCAAGTTGCATTTGAGGGGGAGTGTTAGCATGATAAACATTGTTGGGCCCTCCATCTAACAGCTTAAGCTTTTAGGTGAGTTGGTTACTTAACAGGCCGATATTATCAATGGTATTTCAAGTACAATGAAAACTGAATATCATGGTTCAAACTTTTTCCAGATTTTCTCTCACTATGCCTTCTTCCCAGGTAATTAAACATGGATAAAGTTAATGTGTAACTGTTAAGTTCAAAATTTTCTTTCTTCTTAAATCACGACATCTATTATTTTTTTATTTATTTCTTGAGCCTAGGGTTTTCTTTTCACCTAGCTCAAAATTATTGATTTTCTATTGTCAATAGGTGCAAATTTCAACAATCATATTCTCAAATTTTAAGGAGATTATATTTTTAATACAATATTTACCATTCCAACACGTATGTATACTTTTTATGCACATGATACAATCATGTTCTAAATCATTAGATTAGTAAACTTTGCTTAAAAACACCAACCACTTTTTAACGTGCTTTGAGTATCTTCTATTTAGAACACAAGGCAAAAACATCATGTCCCTCAAGCTTATTCCACAAAGTCATTTAATCTTTATTCATCTACTATTACTATCACAATATATTTAAATGATATATCTGCCATAAAAATATTACAATTTTTGTTGCGAGTAGACAAAAATAAATTATCAATTTTTTATACTTATTTACATTGTGACATTATATTTGGTCGCATAAAAAATTACAATATTTTATCGCAAGATATAACACAATTCAAAAAAAATAAAATTTGTCATCCTTAGAAGTAATCTGAAATGGACTAAGTTCAACCTCACCTATGCTCTTCTTTCAGGTACCCGTGAAGGTGCGTCGAATCTTGTCCACCTACCTTTTCTTAAATGGACCTCCGTCTTATCGTTAACATTTACATCCATTACAGGCTATGATTATGCGGAATTAAAGATTAGGTCCCAATGGGGTGGTCACGGAGATGGGTTCTCGTTTGAGGGCCCAGGTGGAACATTGGCTCTTCTTGTGTACCACTAGACGGAAGGTTTCACTATGATGCCGGAGAGGAATGGGCCGTTGGCCCAGTTCTGGGTACATATAATTTGGAGACTGTGGCATTGCATGAAATTGGGCATCCTATTGGGCTTGCACATAGCTCGGTTAATAATGTTATTATGTTTTAGGTTATTGGGCTTGGTGTAAGGCTGTAAAATGAGCAAATAGTTTGGGCTCGATTCGTACTCGCTCGACTAAAAGTTTGATTCGAGCTCGACTCGAAATATAAATGAGTCAAATATGAGCAAATTTTAAAGTTCGATAAATTACTCGACCCTCCTCAAATTGCAATTTTCTATTGATACTAAGATCATATTCGTTCGAAAAGTTCAAATTATTCAGGCTCGATTCAGGATCGTGCTCGACTCGATAGCTAAATGAGCTTCGATCAAACCTTATTTTATACTCGATAAATTTTGTGAACCAAATCTGAACAACTCAATACTCGACTCGATTCATTTACACCCTTAGCCTGATGTGGTCAAGAATTTGGAAGGGCGTGATGTGGTCAAGAATTTCGTTGATGATGATATTCAAGGGCTCAAGGCCCTTTATAATGCATAAATGTTGAAAAATGTGGTGCCAAAAATAAGAGCTACTTTTTTTGCGTGTTAAAAAATGAGTAAATGAGAGTCCATTTATCTTAATGAAAAATGATACTTAACTTTGGTATAAATTAACTTTGTTAATTAGCTAGAATTCTAAGGATAAATGGAAGCAGATGAAGTTATTTTAAAAATGAATGGTTATTTTTTTGTATAATTTTTAATACAGCGGATTGTATGAGACAACATATTAGATGAAAATAACGGTACCCTATATAAGAATATTGTTGGGCCATAACATTGTATATATATATATATATATATATATATATATATATTTGGGTTATCCTTATTATGGGCCTTTTGGAGTATTGGACCGAATTAGTGGGCCGGTCCATTGGGTGAATATGTTTTCATTTGGGCTTTGACCGGTGATCATGAGGGAGATAAACATTGACTGTTATCTCTGCATTTAATTAATGGAGATTAGACATATTCCGACTGGGTGGCAAACGGTGATGGGAGTAGCAGGTGGATTGCATGCAGTCGGCTGATGTCATGGCAGGTCGGTGGCATGCAAGACAAACCGGGGAGTATATGAGGACAGAGAAAAACACAAAGGAGGTAACTGATATTTTTATTATCAAAACACTAGAGCTAAACACCTCCATTGTTATCCTTGTATTTGCTTATACTGGCTCTCACGCTGGAGCTATCCCCCGACGGTCCAAGCCGTCAAGCTTCTGGTATTGACGTGTTTACTGTGCAGGATTGGATGCGCTTTTACATGATTGAGGCGCGTGAAAAGATCTTAGCGTTAACATTGACGCTAGAAGGAGGGGTTTTTCTAGTGTTTTTGGATTTCAATCACAAACATTAACTGCTTGACAACAGAAGTTATGGTGAAAAGTAAGACAGATACTGCTGAAGGACAGCCGACGGCTGCGAGTTCATATATGCAAAGAACCTCTGTTAAGGATAGGCTGGGTCCTTCAAAAAGTATTCATGATAGGTCTGCATCACGAGATGTTTCAGAAGGTTCTCATGCGAAAGTCCATGGTGATGTCAAAAGAAGATTAGTATACACTGCTAGTAAAAGACCTGACCAGGATCGAAGAAGAGTAGAAGGCACACCGCCTAGAACTCAACGCCGAGATGGTAAGACCGACCGAGCAAACAAGTTGGCCAAAATGGCAGAAGAAGCTGACAAAGCTTTGGAAGTCCTTCTGAAACAGAGGGAAGAAATTTCTGAACAGATGGTTTATATGGCACAGATGAAGGATGAGGCGTCAAGTTATGCTTGGTCTGAAGAGTGTAGCAGATCCATGGAAAGGCATTCGAGAAGAGGAATAAAGCCTATGCACTTTGGAGATATGTCTAGAGGCCACCCTCGGGACCGAAGAAGGTCAATGAGCCGTACTCCTGAGAATTCGAAGAGGGTATCACACCCTAGGGGTTCTTGGGATCATGGTAGAAGCAGACGAAGGAGCAGGTTGAGAGGATATACACCCGAGAATACAAAGAAGGCACTCTGCCTTGAGTATTCTCACCGTAGTGAAAGAACTCCACGCCGAAGCAGATCTATAAGTTGCACACTTGGTAATCCGACGAGGGCACACTGCCCTGTGGATATTCATCATCGGAGAAGTCCGTCTAAAGCTGCAAGTTCGGGTGGAAAGGGCCAATCTGTTCAAAATAAGGAAAGCTCTCCGAAGAAGGAAGTCTCTGCACAACCGGAAGGAGTAGAATTCTTGGCTAAAAAGTTAAAGGAGCTTCAGAAGCAGCTGGCCGAAGTTCAACAAGCAAAAGACACTTCGGGTAAAAAGGCGTCTCCTTTTTCCTCAGAAATTCTTAAAGAGAAGGCTGACTCTACGAAAAAGCTTCCTTACATGGAAAGTTATGATGGTTCTGGAGATCCATATTACCACAGCCAAGCGTTTGATAGGCTGATGGATTACTACGATTTTTTGGATGCAGCCAAGTGTCAAACTTTTGCAACGACAGTAAGAAAGGATGCGAGGCAGTGGATGGGTACTTTACCATTAAATTCCATTTCATCTTGGGTGGATCTATGTAGCAAATTCCATGCCCATTTTGGAAGCAACAAGAGGAGGGGAAAGTCTACTGGCTCATTGGCTCAAGTTCGTCAATATTCGAATGAGTCTTTGAGCCAGTATGTGAAAAGATTTAAAGAAGCGGTTGGCCAGGTGACTGATCTCAACGATCTTCAAGATGTTGGGCTATTTCAGAATGGCCTAGACCTGGTGAAGTCAGAGAAGCTGGTGAAGAAGCTGATGTTCAATCACCCAAAAAGCTTAGCTGAAGCGTTTGAGAAAGCTGAGGGGTATATCGTGGTGGAGTAAGCTATGAATAGATTGAAATGTCCTTCTTCAGAAAAAATAAAAGAAGTTTTTTTCTCCAATGATGTTCTTTTCAGTAGTGTTCTGATGGTGTAAGGAGGTTCGGTTGGATATGTCTCACCATGAAAATGGTGAATAGGCACGTATGGAGTTTATTTCGTGTTTGGAGGTTCGGTTGGACTCATTCGACCATTCGATGGCGAAACACATTGTTTGGAGGTTTTATGGAATTTGTTCGGCCCTTTGTTGGCGAATAAAACTTTTATGGATGTTTGGAGGTTCGGTTCAACTCATTCGACCATTCGATGGCGAAACACATTATTTGGAGGTTTTATAGAATTTGTTCGGCCCTTTGTTGGCGAACAAAACTTTTATGGATGTTTGGAGGTTTGGTTGGACTCATTCGACCATTCGATGGCGAAACAAATTGTTTGGAGGTTTTATGGAATTTGTTCGGCCCTTTTGTTGGCGAACAAAACTTTTATGGATGTTTGGAGGTTCGGTTGTACTCATTTGACCATTCGATGGCGAAACACATTGTTTGGAGGTTTTATGGAATTTGTTCGACCCTTTGTTGGCGAACAAAACTTTTATGGATGTTTGGAGGTTCGGTTGGTTTTGCCTCGCTCTATAATTGGCGAACAGACACGTTTGGAGGTTCTGTTGGAATAACTCGTCTCACACTTCGGTAATAAATAAGTATTACATTACTTTATTACCTGATTTTACTTGAAGTGTTGAGTTCAGTTCATATTATTACTTGTTCTTGTTTGTTGTTTAGTTTGTTTGTTTATTGACTAACAATTCAAGCTAGAGTTAAAGGGAGCTTGTACATTTTTTAAGTTGATTGATGATGAATTATTGATAAGAAATGGTCACAAAGGAGTAATAAGGATAAGAAGTTAATATCATTTCATTAATATGATAGGGATGATTACAAAATGATAGTAGAAATTTTTACAAAAAAGTTCTAAGATTGAAAGAAGAAGAGGATCTTGTTCATGCTTTATCATCGTCCTCGCCGTCTGAAGAGTCTAGCAGAGCTAGGTCTACCTTGGCGTCGACGAGTTTGGCCTTGCCTTTGCTTTGGCATATTTCATATCCTTCAGAATACATATGAACAATCTCATCGTTCAGCTCTTTTGATTTTCGGCACTCTACTTGGATTTCCTTGCGCAGATCTTCGATCAAGGGCAGACTCAGATCTTTAAGTGCTCGAAGTTTCTCTTCAAGTTTACGGCGCTTTGCCAGATGTCTTTCTTCCTTAGCTTGGACATCATTAACTTGCTTTGTCAAGCTAAAGTTGGATTGGGCGAGATCTTCATTCTTCTTCTTCAACACTTCGTTTTTCTGAACTAAGTCGACATTCATGTCAACTGTTGTTCGTTGAACGGCCTTGGTTGTATCTAGTTGCTCTTTAACTTGAGCAAGTTCCTTCCGAAGGCCCTCATTATTGAAGAGGGCATCTCAATGCTGACCTCTTGCCTTTGTCAGGTCAGACTTGAGAATTGTATTCTCTCTCTGGACGGCATCTTCTTCGGCTTTAGCTTCTTTGTATTTTGGATGAAGGCGCCCGAAGATTCCGTTTGCCTACAAATATTCAGAGTTATCAGTTAATTTCAGACAGCTATACATGAATACAAACAAGTAAACTGTAGATAAGAAATGAATAGCTTACTTTGGCTTGGTACTTCATTCCTTCGTCAATCAGATCCATGATAGAGTTGTTGCCAAAACGATGGTCATCAGTATCACGCACAAATGAATTGTAGAGTTGAAAGGGAAAATTCTCGTTGAGGTCCGACCATAGAGTAGGAGAAGCTACAGCTTCGAACCTGGCCTCAGAAGAGGTGGGTCTTTGTGGAGATAAAGGGGGTTGTTCGGGTCGGGTTTCGGATGAGGAAGGTTGTTGCGAGGGAAGTATTCTTGGTTCAGGTGGTGGCGTGGGTTGGCTCTCTGAAGGTTATTTTCTTTTTCGAAGAAGGGAAGGAGTTGGATCAACTTGTTCTTCTGGTTCTTCGTCAGAAGCATTAATTTAAACCGAAACAACTGAAGGAGGAGTGGCTTCAGGTATCCTAAGTTCTTCGGCAGAAAGAGGGGTTATGTTGACTTTCCTCTTTTTGAATCGGAGAACTTGGGTACGTCAATAGGCATATCAAGGATACTTTCGCTAGGGTTTGGAGCAGGTGTACGTTTTGGTTTTCTAGGGGCTTGTTTTTTCCTGCGAAGATGACTGGTTTTGTAAAACCCCAACTTATTAATGAATAAAATCAAATTTTATATATTTATTATTGTGAATAATAAGGTATTAATTTGATATAATAACTTTGGTTATGGGTGAAATGTGAAAATTTTGCAAAATAAGCAAGTGGTTATAAAATATTCATTTTGTCGGGGAATATTCGTTTGGTCGTGGAATATTCTTTCTGTTGGGGAATATTCGTACGACGACGCAGCTATTTGTGGGCGCCATAACGAATAACTGTCGGATGAAGAAAACGACAAAATTGAATAACGGCGTAGTTGTTACCGTTAATACTGTTGGAATACCCGGTGGTTAAAAATACAGGAATACGCGTTGTTGCACAGTAGCACACGGTATTGCACAATATTGTTGAATTATTAATTCTTACGAAGGAAGACACTATTCAATAATGGTTACAGTAGTTACTGTTCAATATTTTATTGATTCAATAATTACTGCGTTGATATTTTATATTATTGTTGTTTCAATAATTGTTACTGCACAATATTTCCCATTATCAAATCAATAATTCATATTATTTGAATAATATTATTAGATAACATTATTGGCAATGTCTAGAAAGTTCTGTCTAAGGAGAGGTTTTGTCACCTAATTGTGCGCCAGTAAGGTGAAATCCTTATTGGAAAGCCCCCTCTTTCCTGGGAACGGCCTGGTTGTCATAAATGTGATTCTGTAATATTATTTGTGAATAATTAATTATTGATTCATATGATAAGGAAATATTTATTTTATGTGGATATAAATGTTGGATATATTTATTGTGGTTAAAAATGAAGGAGTTAATATTGAGGTTTTTATCAGTATTTTTGTCGGAATTGAGGTATTAAAAATCAGGATTTTTGAGATATTTTGTGGGGGCTATAATTTTTAATCCGACCGTTGGATCGTGGTAATTTTTGGATATGTTATACATATATAAGTTGAGTATATGTCCAAAAATTTTGAACCGTTAAAAATGAACGTATGATTTATTATGAATTTTACGAGATGACTGGTTCAGAAATTGTTGAATTTTCGGAGTTTATCATTTTGGTGGAAAATTCTAGAATTGGTGGGCCCCACTCTTGGTTGGTGAATAAATATGCTGAGATTTTTATTCAAATGTGGTAGGCTTGAATAGTAGCAGGTAAAGCCATCAGGTTGCAGGTTAAGTCTGCTTCGGCGTGCTAACATTTTACTATAAATAGAGGGCTAAGTTAGAATTGAAAATCACACCAGAAACAAGTTTTCTTTCTTTCTCTCTCTAGATTATTGAGTGTAGTTTGTGAGTATTTAGATACTTTGTGAGTTTCTAGTCATCAGTGCAAGTTTCCTTCAGCCTTACACCGATATTCCGATCAGAAGTACTGGTATTTTGGATAAGGGATATTATCTTCTTCTTAAATGATATTTTCTTCAATATCATTATGCCGAAATATTGGTATGAACTTTTTATCAAATTTAGAACTTTTTGTGTCGGGGTTACTTTTCACGTATACGGCACTATTCACGGAAAAATGAAATTTTCTTCTTTTTGTCCAAGTTGTCTATTATGGTTACTATCTTTGATTGTATCTATGTTTTTATCATTATTTTTGAATTCTGCTTCAAAATGGGTTATTTCGGAATATTATTGAACTTGGATAAACTGTAATACGAATCCTTAATATTTGATCTGTTATCTCACTGGATTCGTTTTTTTTAAAATATTTTTCATCATCCTCAGTCCTAAATGATGATACAAATGAATATCTTTAGCCTGTAGTGCAAAGATGAATGATTACCTAATGAATATCTTTGGCATGTAGTGCAAAGATGAACAGGTGTTGAGATGAACATGATCAACTGGTGATACAAATGAATATCTTTGGCCTGTAGTGCAAAGATGAATATTTGATTCAAGATGTATATTAATTGATGTTACAGGGATAAAATATTGATGATGGACTTTTATATCTTAGAAGATAGTAGAATTCTTTCTCTACTTGACTCTTCTAATGGATTGCTGTTTCCGCTGCAGTTGTTGATCTAAAACTTGTTGTCGATTATATTCTATCAGATTTTTCCCTGTTGAATACTAATGATAATTTGTTGTATATTATCTTAGTCATAATATTCTTTACTAGGCTAGTTGAGCTCACCCTTTTTGTTCCATTTTTCTCAGGAGGCGAGAATATAGCGGGAACTAGTCGGGGTGCGTAGTGAGGTTTTCAGTCAGTGGTGTTAGCAGTCCTCACTATTTTATAAAATAGTGTGATAATAATTGTAATAAGGACTCCTTTTAAGTTTGTATAATCTCTAGTAGAGAATATTTGTATTCAAACTCAGAGTTTTGAGTTGTTGTATTTTACACAACAACTGTATTAATGAAGTTGTAGTTGTTTCTGTACCAAGTTTTTGGCGACTCATAATAGGTGATGTATGCCTATTTTGGGGGCGTCACAGGTTTCTTCGGTAGGAATTGGTTTGGTGGTTTGACGTTCAGATGTCTGGGGTTCCGAAGACGGAATTTCAGCACTCTGGGGATCGATAGGAGTTTTAGAAGATTTACCAGAAAGTAATTGGTCTAATTCCTTTCGGTCTATGGAAGTCGATTTGATGAGGGATACTGAAGCAGATAAAGATATTATCTCAGAATAATTACAAATAAAAAAAATTTGGACAATTATGCAATAGTAGAGTTCTGGACTTACATTTATGGTCGTACAACCATGCCTGCTTGCTCAGAAGTCCGAAGCTCCATTCCTTCATTAGGATCTTCTCTATCAGTACTATCATCTCCGCCATGCGTTCATCGGAGATGTCATCAAAGTCAACAGAAAGTTTGTCGGCAGTGGTCCAGTTAGGGAGGGAAGAGATTTCCGGTCCTTTAACGAAGAACCACTCCTTATGTCATCCCTTGTTACTTGAGGAAGTATCTATCAGAGATCGCCTCTCGAAGCCCTTATTAGGCTTCGGGGATTGCTTGTTCAACCCCTTGAATCCTTTTTCTCGGGACCTGCTAGCAGTGTAGATGGAGAAAAAGAAATCAAGAGTAGGAGTGATTCCTAACTCAGGACAGAAAGCTATGAAATCAAGGATATGAATGTAGGAGTTCGGGACCAGTTGGGCGAATCCGACACCAACAAACCCAAGAACAGTGATAAGAAAGGCATGAAGGGGAAAGCGAACTCCCTTCTCCAGGAGAGTGAGAGGGACGGCGGTCCAGCCATCAAGCCTTTGATACATTTTTTTAGAAGAGGAGGGCAACCTCAGATGATGGGTATCCGGTATTTGATATCGTTCCCAGATAATTTGAATTTCCTTATCCGACAGTGAGGAAGGCGTATTAGCATGGGGAAATCTTTCTTCATCTTGGAAGAACAGAGAAGGGTTTGGAATGACAATCGGTGGAGATTCCTTACTGGGGGTAGCAAACGACTTGGGGTTTGATCCTGAAGCCGTTTTTGCAGGGCTTTGAGGAGGATGGATAGAAGCAAGAGGTGTCACGGAGATGGGGTGGAGTTATCTGAACTTTTGGAAGCCATTGATGATGATTTACAGAGAACTAGAGCTCGAGAGGAAGAAGAAAAGCTAAGGGTTTCTGAAATTCAAATTAGCTGGTAAAGCTGTCAAAATTGGGGTAAAATGGTTTATATAGTAACTGTCCCTTCAGTTATAATGATGAATTTGGAGAGGTAGCGTCCGGTTTTGGTTTTGGTACTGATTGGGCTTGACTCAATTAAGCTTGGGCTTCTGGCTAGGGCTTAGTATGGGTTTTTCCAGATTTCCTTACATCTTGGGCCAATTTTATTTGTACTCTTTTATTAAACATCCTGTTTAATAAAAGACTGGGGGGCAATATTGGGCCATAACATTATATATGTAGGGTTTCGGCACAGAAACGCACAGCGGAAATTAAAATTTTAAAGCAATTTTTGAAACCGTAAAACAGGATCCATGCGAAAAATCAATTAATTCAGAGGTTTAGAGATTATACCGAATATGAAAAACGAGAATCTGAAACCGACTGCGCCTCGAATCTCTAACGCAATACAAATCGACTGCGTCTCTATGGTATCCACACGAACGCTCCGCGAATCGTCCTACGATCTGCAGAAGAAGGAATCGCAGTACTAGCCACCAAGGATGAGGATTTTCAAAGCTGTATTCTCTAGTCTCTCTCTAAGAGCGGCTAGGGTTTTGTGTTTTGACGTAAAACCTAAAGTGACTGATATATATCATATATATAGCAATTAGGAGGAATTAATCAAAACCTAATATTATTAAAATCCGAATTTATATATATCTTAATTAAGTCTTACTTAATTAATATACCTATATATAAATTATCCTATTAATTTAAATTCGTAATTTAAAAATTCTATCAATCATATTGACATATTTAAATCTTTACAATTTAAATTAATTTTCTTTTAATTACGTTCTTTGTGTGTGACCCTGTAGGTTCTTATTACGTTGGCAATAATTTTAAAATCATATTATAAAATTATAAACAGTGAGCGGCATCTAGTAATGCATCACTGCTACCCAAGTAATAATAAGATCGATGATTCGATGCAACCTTTTCGTGACCAATGTTTCAATGTAATTTAATCCTTTTAACCTTAATATCCTAGATTAAACTCGAGTCATGGAATGTGTCATACTCTTCATAATTTAATCTGAGTTTTCTTGATCAATGAGTAGACTATATGAAACAAATCACTATTTGAGCATGGCCATGCATTTCATAGTCCTACTCAATCAAGAGGCCTAAGGATATCACCCATAATATATAGGATGGTTAAATTCCATCTAGATCACTCATATTTCTCACACGATTCATGATGAACCCAATAATCATCTTTATAGTCCACCCTATTAAAGGTGACATTTGATGATATCAAAGTACATAAATCCTCGTGTAGTAATATAGCGATTTCAGGTCGGAGGACCATTACATCATTGTCACCATGAGAATTGCTAATGACACTTCGCATAATGCTCCGTATAGAATTCTCATGGTGGGTCTGTCCAGTACATCGTTCTCTAACATGTACCTATGTATTGACATAATATCTCATATATTTATGACCAATGAGATTTGGTCATCAGTAAATTCACATACTAGTCTTAATGCATTACTGTTGTCCCATCAACAATGATACTTGACTAGGGACATTTAAGAACAATGATACTAATTGTAATTATATAATCTCATGTTCAAGTCACATACTTGAAACTATATAAATTGTATCACTATTCTAAGGAATTTTATTATGTTAACATTTATATAACGCAGAAAATAAAACCATAATAAAATCATTCATTTATTCAATCAAATATAATATCAAAATGTTAAGCAATTATATCAAATAATTGGCCTCTAGGACATACACTCTAACAATATATATATATATATATATATATATATATATATATATATATATATATATATAATATATATATATATTTGGGTTATCCTTAATATGGGCATTTGGAGTATTGGGCCAAATCAGTGGGCCGGTCCATTGGGTGAATATGTTTCCATTTGGGCTTTGACCGGTGATCATGAGGGAGATAAACATTGACTGTTATCTTTGTATATAATTAATGGGGATTAAACATATTCTGGCTGGGTGGCAAACGGTGATGGGAGTAGTAGGTGGGTTGCATGCAGTCAGCTGATGTCATAGCAGGTTGGTGGCATGTAAGACAAACCGGGGAGTATATGAGGACAGAGAACAACACAAATGAGGTAACTGATATTTTTATTATCAAAACACTAGAGCTAAACACCTCCATTGTTATCATTGTATCTGCCTGCACTGACTATCACGTCGGAGCTATCCCCCGACGGTCCAAGCCGTCAAGCTTCTGGTATTGGCGTATTTACTGTGCAGGATTGGACGCGCTTTTACGTGATTAAGGCGCGTGCAAAGATCTTGGCGCTAACAAATACATATCTGTTGTTTGGTAGGGATGAAATGGAAGCGGAATGAACTGTTAATTCCGACTAAATATTTCATTTTGACATTTAGTATTCTCAAAAATATTTCATTTTGGAATGCCTATATATTTCACCTCTACATTTAAAACAACATAACATTTCCAAAATAAAGGTTATGAAAAAGATTTCGTTAGAGCATCTCCAGCAGGCCAGAGATGCTCAAATCCTAGACTAAATTTAGTCTAAGACTCAGAATTTGCTCCAGCAGACAGACTAAATATAGTCTAGGTGTGATGCCCCCAAAATAGGTATACATCATCCATCTTGAGTCGCCAAATACATGGTACAGAATATAAATACAAACTTAATTATACAACCGTCGTGTAATATACGACAATACATAAACGGAGAGTTTTAATAGGAATATTGTCATCTAGACAATATCCACACTCAAAGGAGTCCTCATTACATATATTGTCACACTATTTAACAGAATAGTGAGGACTACTAATGCTATCATCTGGACCGTCACTCCTTTCCCCGACTCGTCCCAGCTATATTCTCATTTCCTGAAGATAACAGTGAAAGCAAGGGTTAGCTCAACTAGCCCAGTAAGAAATATTATGACTAAGATAATACAAAATAAATTATCAATAGTCTTCAACAATGTTAAACTATTAAAATACAATAGACATCAAGTTTAACTATAGCGGAACAAGCAATCCATTAGAAGAGTCAAGTAGAGAATAAAATCTACTATCTTCTATGATTTAAAAGGTTTTTCATTACTTTTATCGCTGAGACTCAGCTTAATAAATAATCAACATCATCCATGCACTACGGCCAAGGATATTCATTAGTATTACGACCACAAATTATCCATGCACTACGGGCCAAGGATATTCGTGTATTCATCAATGGTCATGATCATGTCATAAAACAATTCATCTTTGCACCCTTGGCCGAAAAGAATCCATAGCCATAATCATACCAAAAACTGTCCATCAATGCACTACGGGCCAATGAGGACTTTTTCCACATCATTTGTAACATTACGGTCATGATTATACCAAATAATCCCTGGTCATAATCATACCAAGTCCATCTATGCACTACAGGCCATAGATGACTTTCAACATATAATAAACATGAGGATGATGACAATGATATAAGAATTCAATAAAACAAGTTCAAGAATTAATTTATCCAGGAACAAATAACGTCCAAATTGTCAACATGATACTTCTTTGTGGAGTAAAATTCAAGAATGCTCAGAAGAAAATTTTCATGAAAAGATACTGGATGAAGCGCAAATATCAAGGATATTCCACTAATTTCATAGAGTATAGAAGCAAAAACTTTAACCAATTGAGTATAAGAGAATATATAAAACTGCAAATGGATTTTCGTCCGCCATGCGGTAATCCACTTAGACAGATCATTTCCACAATTTAATAAGGAATGAATACAAAGGATCATTCACCATGCATGTGATAATCCACATAGACAGGTTATTCCAACAGAATAATAAAGAATGGAATAACAGAAGAAATTCCCATGCATGTGATAGACAGCACAGACAGGTTATTCCAACAGAATAATAAAGAATGGAACCAGGTCATGCGTAATCCGCACAGACAGGATGTTCCAACAGAATAATAAAGAACAGAACCAGGTCATGCGTAAACCGCACAGACAGGATATTCCAACAAAATAATAAAGAACGGAACCAGGTCATGCATAAACCGCACAAACAGGATGTTCCAACAGAATAATAAAGAATGGAATAACAGAAGAATTTCACCATGTATGCGGTACTTCGCATAGATAAGTTATTCCAATATAATGATAAAGAATGGAATAACAGAAGAATTTTACCATATATGCGATACTTCTTATAGACAGGTTATTCTAACATAATGATAAAGAATGGAATAACAGAAGTTCTCTTCATGAATACGAAAGAAATAATACCCCTTACGAGTACAACAAATAATATCCCTTACTATAATAATATCCCTTACCTTAGAATAACTGGATATAGGAATAGTGAAGTAGCAGAATACTTTTCTTCTTTCTCTCTATAGTTTATCTCTCTAAAGTTTCAGTGAATTCGTAAGAAATAATGAAGGAATGAGCTTCTATTTAAAGGAGAATGGTCTGAATAGTAACTAATTCATGAACGGTCCAGATTGATTTACTTTTAAACGGACGGTCCATATTGATTTACTATGCAGTATTAATAACATATTCTAATAAAACAAAATCTTTTAAATAAAATATAATATATTCTATTTATAATCTAATAAAACGAATAACTTTATAAAAGTATTTTATTTTATATAAAAAGATTTTACTATGCAAACACTATACAGACACTATGCAAATACTATGCATAATAGAATATTATATATTCTATTTATAGTCTAATAAAACAAATAACTTTATAAAAGTATTATGTTTTATATAAAAAGATTTTACTATACAAATACTATGTAGACACTATGCAAACACTATACATAATAGAATATCATATATTTTTTTATAGTCTAATAAAACAAATAACTTTATAAAAGTATTTTTTTTTATATAAAAAGTTTTTACTATACAAACACTATGCAGGCACTATGCAAATACTATGCATAATAGAATATCATATATTCTATTTATAGTCTAATAAAATAAATAACTTTATAAAAGTATTCTGTTTTATATAAAAAGATTTTACTATACAGACACTATGCATAATAGAATATCATATATTCTATTTATAGTCTAATAAAATAAATAATTTTATAAAAGTATTTTGTTTTATATAAAAAAATTTCTGTTTTATTACATTTATAATAATAATAAAACAAAACTTATCACCTTTATTATAATTCACAATATTAATCGACCAGGTCGTTCCCAGGAAAGAGGGGGCTTTTCAATAAGAATTTCTCCCTATTGGCACGCAATTATGTGACCAAACCTCTGCTTGACAGAACTTCTAGACATCGTTAATATTGCAAATAATAATATTAATAACTTTGTCATCTCAATTATTGATTTAATAATATATAAAATATCGACAATAATTGAATCAAATAACGTGAGATACTATGCAATAATTACTGTAGCAATAATTGAACAAAACTGAGTGACTTCTCACGTAAGCATCAATAATCAATACCGTGTGCTACTATGCAACCACGCGTATTACTGTACTTTTAACACCGGGTGTTTCAACAGTTAACGGTAAAACTTTCGCCGTTATTTTCATAAAAATATTTTTGTCGTTTTCTCAATCCGACAATAATTTCGTTGTGGGGTCCATCAATGATTGTGCCGTTGTACGAATATTCCCTGTTAAAACGAATATTTTCCGACCAATCGAATATTATATAACAACTTGCGTACTTTGCAAAATTTATAAATATTACCCACAACTATAACATTATATCAAATCCACACCATAATATTAAAAAAAACTATTTCGAGAAATTTAAATCTTTATTCATAAAACTTGGGGTCTCATAATCTCCCCTCCTTATGAAATTTCGCCCTCGAAATTTACGTACGTACCTGGTATGCCGAAGAGATGAGGATACCTTGACTTCATTTCAGATTCTAACTCTTAAGGTATAACCTTTGAGTGTCGAACAAGATTCTTCTTATCCAAGATTTTAACACGTATCTCCTCATACGTTAAATCTTCTGCTATCTCGTCTAGTTCTAATTCAATAATGTGGTTCGGGTCGTCCACATATTTACGTAACATCGATACGTAAAAAAAAACGTTATGAACACGCGACATACTTGGCGGTAAAACGAGTCTATAGGCCACAGTTCCTACTCGATCGAGGATTTCAAATGGACCAATAAAATCGAGAGTTGATGTAAGACCCCAACTTATTAATGAATAAAATCAAATTTTCTCTAATTATTATTGTGAATAATAATGTATTAATTTGATATAATACTTTGGTTATGGGTGAAATGTGAAAATTTTGCAAAATAAACAAGTGGTTATAAAATATTCATTTTGTCGGTGGAATATTCTTTCTGTCGGGGAATATTCGTACGACGGTGCAGCCAATTGTGGGCCCCATGGCGGATAACGGTCGAATGAAGAAAATGACAAAATTGAATAACAGCGTAGTTGTTACCGTTAATACTGTTGGAATACCCTGTGGTTAAAAATACAGTAATACACGTTGTTGCACAGTAGCACACGGATTGCACAGTATTTTAAATTATTGATTCTTACGAAGGAAGACACTACTCAATAATTGTTACAGTAGTTACTGTTCAATATTTTATTTTATTGATTCAATAATTACTGCGTTGATAATTTATATTATTGTGTTTTAATAATTGTTACTGCACAGTATTTTCCATTATCAGATCAATAATTCATATTATTTGAATAATATTATTAGATAACATTATTGGCAATGTCTAGAAATTTCTGTCTAAGGAGAGGTTTGGTCACCTAATTGCGCGCCAGTAAGGAGAAATCCTTATTGGAAAGCCCCCTCTTTCCTGGGAACGGCCTGGTTGTCATAAATGTGATTCTGTAATAATATTTGTGAATAATTAATTATTGATTCATATGATAAGGAAATATTTATTTTATGTGGATATAAATGTTGGATATATTTATTGTGGTTAAAAATGAAGGAGTTAATATTAAGGTTTTTATCAGTATTTTTGTCGGAATGGAGGTATTAAAAATCAGGGTTTTTGAGATATTTTACGGGGGTTATAATTTTTAATCCGACCGTTGGATCGTGGTAATTTTTGGATATGTTATACATATATAAGTTGAGTATATGTCCACAAATTGTGAACCGTTAAAAATGAACGTATGATTTATTATGAATTTTACGAGATGACTGGTTCAGAAATTGTTGAATTTTCGGAGTTTATCATTTTGGTGAAAAATTCTAGAATTGGTGGGCCCCACTCTTGGATGGTGAAGAAATGTGCTGAGATTTTTATTCAAATGTGGTAGGCTTGAATAGTAGCAGGTAAAGCCATCAGGTTGCAGGTTAAGTCTGTTTCGGCGTGCTAACAATTTCCTATAAATAGAGGGCTAAGTTAGAATTGAAAATCAGACCAGAAATAAGTTTTCTCTCTTTCTCTCTCTAGATTATTGAGTGTATTTTGTGAGTATTTAGATACTTTGAGAGTTTCTATTCATCAGAGCAAGTTTCTTTCAGCCTTATATCGGTATTCCGACCAGAAGTACTAATATTTTGAGGTAAGGGGTATTATCTTCTTCTTAAATGATATTTTCTTCAATATCATTATGCCGAAGTGTTGGTATAAATTTTTTATCAAATTTAGAACTTTTTGTGTCGAGGTTACTATTCACGTATACGGCACTATTCACGTATACGGCACTATTCACCGAAAAATAAAATTTTCTTCTTTTTGTCCAAGTTGTCTATTATGGTTACTTTATTTGATTGTATCCATGTTTTGATCTTTATTTTTGAATTCTTTTTTAAAACGGGTTATTCTGGAGTATTATTTAACTTGGATAAACTGTAATACGAATCCCTAAAATTTGTCCTTTTGTTTCACTGGATTCGTTTTCTTTAAAATATTTTTTATCATCCTCAGTCCTAAATGATGATATAAATGAATATCTTTGGCCTGTAGTGCAAAGATGAATGATTACCTAATGAATATCTTTGGCTCGTAGTACAAAGATGAATATGTGTTGAGATGAACATGACCAACTGATGATACAAATGAATATCTTTGGCCTGTAGTGCAAAGATGAATATTTGATTCAAGATGTATATTGATTGATGTTACAAGGATAAAATATTGATGATAGACTTTTAAATCTTAGAAGATAGTAGAATTCTTTCTCTACTTGACTCTTCTAATGGATTGCTGTTTCCACTACAGTTGTTGATCTAAAACTTGTTGTCGATTATATTCTATCAGATTTTTCCCTGTTGAATACTAATGATAATTTGTTGTATATTATCTTAATCATAATATTCTTTACTGGGCTAGTTGAGCTCACCCTTTTTGTTCCATTTTTCTCAGGAGGCGAGAATATAGCGGGAACTAGTCGGGGTGCGTAGTGAGATTTTCAGACAGTGGTGTTAGCAGTCCTCACTATTTTATAAAATAGTGTGATAATAATTGTAATAAAGACTCCTTTTGAGTTTGTATAATCTCTAGTAGAGAATATTTATATTCAAACTCAGAGTTTTGGGTTGTTTTATTTTACACAACAATTGTATTAATGAAGTTGTAGTTGTTTCTGTACCAAGTTTTTGGCAACTCATAATGGGTGATGTATACCTATTTTGGAGGCGTCGCAGTTGAGATTTCCTCTCTTCGTCGATTCTTGCATCTAGAATAACGCCCTCTTGAACCTTCTTCTTCACATTCATTAGCTCTGAGTATGTAGCTTGAGCGGCTTTAACTTTATCGATTAAAGTCGATTCTAATCGTATATTTGTTATCTTCACGTAGGTTCGTATATTCGCACTCGTAAACGCATATAATCTTCTACTCAATGCGTCAGCTACCACGTTCGCTTTTCCACGATGGTATTGAATGGTATTATCGTAATCTTTCAACAGCTGGAGCCAACGTCTTTGGCGCGTAATACGTTTGTTTTAGTTGAAGAAATATTTAAGAGTTTTAGAAATGGAGTTTTGTACTGGGGTCAATACAAAATTCGATTTCACGCTCTAGGGGTAGGCTAAGAAGTCTTCAAGAATACGTCAGGAAATTTATTAACAATAGAATTATCATTCAAAACTGTGACTCTCATCCAAGACTTGGATAGCACATGTAATGAAGGTTTCTCCTAACGGAGTTTCAACCGATAAGTCAAAGTGTAACTTCTCTAGAATCAAATTTAAATGTTGAGCGCAAGTAGGAGAAATAAAGGAGTGGGTAGAACTGGTATCGAATAAGGTATAGATTTCACAAGAATTTATAATTAACTAACCCGTGCTAACTTCGTTCGGGTTACTCGCTTTTTGAGAAGTCACGAAAAACACTCTTCCTGAAACCACCGACTTTGTTTTGTCCGTATCCGCCTTTGGTGCCACCGTCCCAGCTGGACTTGACTTTGGTGCACGACAAAATTGAGCTTAATGATCCTTTCTTCTTGAAATTTCTACTTCTATTATCTTGGCCATGATTACCACCGAAGTGGTTACCATTCTTGGCATGATAATTTCCCCCACGATGGTTATCATTGTTCCGATGGTCGTTGTCACCGGTATGATTATTATCATGTTGCTGGTCGTTACCTTTTGGTTGAGCTGACTCAACGGTCTCATTTGCTTCATTGCTTATCTCAATATTTTCAGATGTCATTCGCAAACACTGTCACAAAACAAGGGTTAATTGACATATCATATATTATCCCTATACTCTGACCGACCAATAAAATACCAAATAAACTTAGTTAGGTCATACTAGCGAAGGAATTTCCCGTCTGTCCCCTCCTAGTTCTTGTCTCACATCTCAGCCAGGGATCATATCCCTAAGCTCTGATACCAACTGTGACGCCCCCAAAATAGGTATACATCACCCATCTTGAGTCGCCAAATACATGGTACAGAATATAAATACAAACTTAATTATACAACCGACGTGTAATATACGACAATACATAAACTGAGAGTTTGAATAGGAATATTGTCATCTAGATAATATCCACACTCAAATGAGTCCTTATTACATATATTGTCACACTATTTAACAGAATAGTGAGGACTACTAATGCTATCATCTGGGCCGTCACTCCTTTTCCCGACTCGTCCCAGCTATATTATTATTTCCTGCAGAGAACAGTGAAAGCAAGGATGAGCTCAACTAGTCCAGTAAGAAATATTATGACTAAGATAATGCAGAATAAATTATAAATAGTCTTCAATAATGTTAAACTGATAAAATACAATAGACATCAAGTTTAACTGCAGCGGAACAAGCAATCCATTAAAAGAGTCAAGTAGAGAATAAAATCTACTATCTTCTATGATTTAAAAGGTTTTTCATTACTTTTATCGCTGAGACTCAGCTTAATAAATAATTCACATCATCCCTGCACTACGACCAAGGATATTCATTAGTATCACGACCACAAATTATCCATGCACTACGGGCCAAGGATATTCGTGTATTCATCAATGGTCATGATCATGTTATAAAACAATTCATATTTTCACCCTTGGCCGAAGAGAATCCATAGCCATAATCATACAAAAAACTATCCATCAATGCACTACGGGCCAATGAAAACTTTTTTCACATCATTTGTAACATTACGGTCATGATTATACCGAATAATCCCTGGTCATAATCATACCAAGTCCATTTATACACTACAGACCATAGATGACTTTCAACCTATAATAAACATGAGGATGATGACAATGATATAAGAAATCAATAAAACAAGTTCAAGAATTAATTTATCCAGGAACCAATAACGTCCAAATTGTCAACATGATACTTCTTTGTGGAGTAAAATTCAAGAATGCTCAGAAGAATATTTTCATGAAAAGATACTGGATGAAGTGCAAATATCAAGGATATTCCACTAATTTCATGGAGTATAAAAGCCAAAATTTTAACCAGTTGAGTATAAAAGAATATATGAAACTACAAATAAATTTTCGTCCGCCATGCAGTAATCCATTTAGACAGATCATTTCCACAATTTAATAAGGAATGAATACAAAGGATCATTCACCATGCATGTGATAATCCACATAGACAGGTTATTCTAACAGAATAATAAAGAATGGAATAACAAAAGAAATCACCATGTATGCGATAGACCGCATAGACAGGTTATTCCAACAGAATAATAAAGAATGGAATCAGGTCATGCGTAATCTGCATAGACAGGATGTTCCAACAGAATAATAAAGAACGGAACCAGGTCATGCGTAAACCGCACAGACAGGATGTTCCAACAGAATAATAAAGAACGGAACCAGGTCATGCGTAAACTGCACAGACAGGATGTTCCAAAAGAATAATAAAGAACGGAACCAGGTCATGCGTAAACAGCACAGACAGGATGTTCCAACAGAATAATAAAGAACGGAACCAGGTCATGCGTAAACCGCACAGACAGGATGTTCCAACAGAATAATAAAGAATGGAATAACAGAAGAATTTCACCATGTATGCGGTACTTCGCATAAACAAGTTATTCCAACATAATGATAAAGAATGGAATAATAGAAGAATTTCACCATGTATGCGGTACTTCGTATAGACAGGTTATTCCAACATAATGATAAAAAATAGAATAACAGAAGTTCTCTTCATGAAGACGAAAGAAATAATACCCCTTACGAGTACAACAAATAATATCCCTTACTATAATAATATCACTTACCTTAGAATAACTGGATATAGGAGTAGTGAAGTAGCAGAATATTTTTCTTCTTTCTCCTTAGAGTTTCAGTGAATTCGTAAGAAATAATGAAGGAATGAACTTCTATTTATAGGAGAATGGACTGAATAATAACTAATTCATGAACGAACCAGATTGATTTACTTTTAAACGGACGGTCCATATTGATTTACTATGCAGTATTAATAAAATATTCTAATAAAACAAAATCTTTTAAATAAAATATAATATATTCTATTTATAATCTAATAAAACGAATAACTTTATAAAAGTATTCTGTTTTATATAAAAAGATTTTACTATGCAAACACTATGCAGACACTATGTAAATACTATGCATAATAGAATATTATATATTCTATCTATAGTCTAATAAAACAAATAACTTTATAAAAGTATTCGGTTTTATATAAAAAGATTTTACTATGCAAACACTATGCAGACACTATGCAAACACTATGCATAATAGAATATCATATATTCTATTTATAGTCTAATAAAACAAATAACTTTATAAAAGTATTCTGTTTTATATAAAAAGTTTTTATTATGCAGGCACTATGCAAACATTATGCATAATAGAATATCATAGATTCTATTTATTGTCTAATAAAACAAATAACTTTATAAATGTATTCTATTTTATATAAAAAGATTTTACTATGAAAATACTATGCAGACACTATGCATAATAGAATATCATATATTCTATTTATAGTCTAATAAAATAAATAACTTTATAAAAGTATTCTGTTTTATATAAAAAGTTTTCTGTTTTATTACATTTATAATAATAATAAAACAAAACTTATCACATTTATTATAATTCACATTATTAATCGACCAGGTCGTTCCCAAGAAAGAGAGGGCTTTCCAATAAAGATTTCTCCCTATTGGCGTGTAATTAGGTGACCAAACCTCTCCTTGACAGAACTTCTAGACATCGTTAATATTATAAATAATAATATAAATAACTTTGTCATCTCAATTATTGATTTAATAATATATACAATATCGACAATAATTGAATCAAATAACGTGAGATACTATACAATAATTACTGTAGCAATAATTGAACAAAACTGAGTGACTTCTCACGTAAGCATTTATAATCAATACCGTATGCTACTATGCAACCACGCGTATTACTGTACTTTTAACACTGGGTGTTTCAACAGTTAACGGTAAAACTTCCGCCGTTATTTTCATAAAAATATTTTTGTCGTTTTCTCAATTCGATAATAATTCCGTTGTGGGGTCCACCAATGATTATGCCCTTGTACGAATAATCCCTGTGAAAACGAATATTCCCCGACCAATTGAATATTATATAACAACTTGCGTACTTTGTAAAATTTATAAATATTACCCACAACTATAACATTATATCAAATTCACACCATAATATTAAAAAACATATTTCGAGAAATTTAAATCTTTATTCATAAAATTTGGAGTCTCACAATAGGGTATTTTCTGACAAAACAAAGAGACTATATCTAGGAACTTGGTTTGGTGGACTATAAATTTTTAATATATTTAAATGGTAGTGAGGAAGAATGATTGGTGGACAAAAATTTATTAAATATAATATAATATTTTAATATTATAATCCATGAGATAGTCTATCTGCTGAAAAGATTGAAAGACTATTTCATAGATTGACGTCATATGGACTAAATATAGTCCATGATATAGTCCACGTTGCTGGAGATGTTCTTACTGAACAAAAATGGGTCCATAATAACCCTAACTATCTCACCAAAAAAAATTATGTCTAAAAATTTAGATTTATTTAGAATATTAATCGGAAAAGAACTTTTAAATTCAATGAATTTTGATCTAGGTATAACACTAGTTTAATCTAGGTATGACTTCCACTATATTGATTTTTATAAGACCCCGAATTTTATGAAATGAAAGTATTCAATTTTCTTATAATTATTATTTTATTTCGTAAATGGTTAAATTGATAAAAGTTTAAAGTTAAGGGTGATATGTGAAATTTTTTGCAAAGTAAGCAAGTGGTTATAAAATATTCGTTTGGTCGGGAAATATTCTTTTTGTCAGAGAATATCCATACGACGACACAATCATTGATGGACCCCACAACGGAAGTATTATCGTAGTAAGAAAACGACAGAATTATCTTTTTATAAAAATAACGGCGAAAGTTTTACCGTTAAACTGTTGAACTACCTGGTAGTAAAAGTACAGTAATACGCGTGGTTGCATAGTAGCACACGGTATTGATTATTGATGCTTACGTGAGAAGTCACTTAGTTATACTCAATTATTGCTACAGTAATTGCTGCATCATATCTCTCATATTATTGATTCAATTATTGTCATAGTATCATCTGCATAATATAATATATTATTAAATCAATAATTGAGACGGAAAAGTTATTCATATTAATATTTGTAATATTGACAATATCTAGAAGTTCTGTCAAGGAGAGGTTTGGTCACCTAATTGCACGCCAATAAGGAGAAATCCTTATCAGAAAGCCCTCTCTTTCCTGAGAACGACCTTGTTGTTAAATATTGTGAATTATAATATTAATGATGAATAAGTTCGTGATGATTAAAGATGAAATTGATAGTTCCATTGTGTGAGAATTTTTAGTGTTAGTAGAAATCGATATTTATTTCGATAATAATTGATGTCTGGAGGTTATATTGACCAATCGGGTATTCGGGGCACTTTTCGTGTCAGAATACTATTCACGGGTTACTATTCACCCTGTTACTATTCACTCTAGTATTGTTCACTCGGGTATTTGGGACAGTTTTTGTGTCAGAGTACTATTCACGGGTTACTATTCACCCAATTACTATTCACTCTAGTATCATTCACTCGGGTATTCGAGACACTTTTCGAGTCGGGGTACTATTCACGGGATACTATTCCCGAAGTACTATTCACGGGGTACTATTCATCCGAAAAATATATTTCTTTTCTATCTAAATTATTTTTGATACATGAATATTATTCTTGAATTTTACTCCACAAAGCAGTATGATGTTGGTAATTTGGATATTTTAAACTCTGGATAAATTTAAAGTCTATAATATTTATCCTTGATTACGTTTGATTAATGCTTATATCATTGTCATCATCCTCATGCTTATATTGTGATGAAAGTCATCTTTGGCTTACGTGCATAGATGAACTGTTGATTATTGGTTTTATGGTTGTATATCTTTGGCTTAAGTGTGAGACCCCAAATTTTATGAATAAAGATTTAATTTTCTCGAAATAAATTTTTAAATATTATGGTGTGGATTTGATATAATGTTATAGTTGTGGGTAATATTTATAAATTTTGTAAAGTACGCAAGTTGTTATATAATATTCAATTGGTCGGGGAATATTCGTTTTAACAGGGAATATTCGTACAACGGCACAATCATTGGTGGACCCCCACAACGGAATTATTGTCGGATTGAGAAAATACAAAAATACTTTATGAAAATAACGGCGGAAGTTTTACCGTTAACTGTTGAAACACCCGATAGTAAAAGTACAGTAATACGCGTGGTTGCATAGTAGCACACGGTATTGATTATTGATGCTTACGTGAGAAGTCACTCAGTTATACTCAATTATTTCTACAGTAATTGCTGCATCATATCTCGCATATTATTGATTCGATTATTGTCATAGTATTATCTGCATAATATGTTATTTTATTAAATCAATAATTGAGACGACAAAGTTATTCATATTATTAAATTGCAATATTTACAATGTCTAGAAGTTCTGTCAAGGAGAGGTTTGGTCACCTAATTACGCGCCAATAGGGAGAAATCCTTATTGGAAAGCCACCTCTTTCCTGGAAACGACCTGGTTGATAAATATTGTGAGTTATAATATTAATGATGAATGTTGTTCGGAGTTGAATTTGGAGACACAGACGTGATATTTGAGTCCAGAACGACGAGATTAGTAAAAATAGTCTATAAACACAAAATTTTTTGAAATTCACTATTTGGTCAAAAAGTCAACAGTTGACTTTTTCGAGAAAGTCAAACTTCGAAATTTCAAATTTTATATTTTTGATAAAAATAGTTTCATTATGTTGGAATTGTTTGTGTTAGTGAAAATCGACATTTATTCCGATGATAATTGATGTCTAGGGATTATATTGATAAATCGGGTAATTCATCGGATAAATGAGCTATTAATTGCTACTAATTCACATGCTTATATAACTATTTGTTCACATGTGGGTACTATTGAATCACATTCATGTACTATTAGGGGAGTTGGTGCAAGATTGATAATACTTGCATGACTAAGTTAAAAATAGAGGTATAGTTGAAGGTACTATTGTAAGACCCCGACTTATTAAGGAATAAAATCAAATTTTTTTTATTTATTATTTGTGAATAATTAATTATTGATTCATATGATAAGGAAATATTTATTTTTTTTGTGGATATAAATGTTGGATATATCTATTGTGGTTAAAAATGAAGGAGTTAATGTTGAGATTTTTATCAGTATTTTTGTCGGAATGGAGGTATTAAAAATCAGGGTTTTTGCGATATATTGCGGGGGTTATAATTTTTAATCTGACCGTTAGATCGTGGTAATTTTTGAATATGTTATACATATATAAGTTGAGTATATGTCCACAAATTTTGAACCGTTAAAAATGAACGTATGATTTATTATTGAATTTTCAGAGTTTATCATTTTGGTAGAAAATTCTAGAATCGGTGGGCCCCACTCTTGGTTGGTGAAGAAATGTGCTGAGATTTTTATTCAAATGTGGTAGGCTTGAATAGTAGCAGGTAAAGCCATCAGGTTGCAGGTTAAGTCTGCTTCGGCGTGCTAACATTTTCCTATAAATAGAGGGCTAAGTTAGAATTGAAAATCACACCAGAAACAAGTTTTCTCTCTTTCTCTCTCTAGATTATTGAGTGTATTTTGTGAGTATTTAGATACTTTGAGAGTTTCTATTCATCAGAGCAAGTTTCTTTCAGCCTTATACCGGTATTCCGACCAGAAGTACGGTTATTTTGAGGTAAGGGGTATTATCTTCTTCTTAAATGATATTTTCTTCAATATCATTATGCCGAAGTGTTGGTATAAACTTTTTATCAAATTTGAAACTTTTTGGTGTCGGGGTTACTATTCACGTATACGGCACTATTCACGAATACGACACTATTCACCGAAAAATAAAATTTTCTTCTTTTTGTCCAAGTTGTCTATTATAGTTGCTATCATTGATTGTATCCATGTTTTGGTCATTATTTTTGAATTCTGCTTCAAAATTGTTTATTTCGAAATATTATTGAACTTGGATAAACTGTAATACGAATCCTTAATATTTGATCTTTTATCTCACTGGATTCGTTTTCTCTAAAATGTTTTTCATCATCCTTAGTCCTTAATGATGACACTTGATGAATATCTTTGGCCGTAGTGCAAAGATTAATGATTACTTGATGAATATCTTTGGCCCGTAGTGCAAAGATGAATGATTACCTGATGAATATCTTTGGCCCGTAGTGCAAAGATGAACAGGTGTTGAGATGAACATGATCGACTGATGATACAAATGAATATCTTTGGCCTGTAGTGCAAAGATGAATATTTGATTAAAGATGTATATTTATTGATGTTACAAGGATAAAATATCGATGATGGGCTTCTAAATCTTAGAAGATAGTAGAATTCTTTCTCTACTTGACTCTTCTAATGGATTGTTGTTTCCGCTGCAGTTGTTGATCTAAAACTTGTTGTCGATTATATTCTATCAGATTTTTCCCTGTTGAATACTAATGATAATTTGTTGTATATTATCTTAGTCATAATATTCTTTACTGGGCTAGTTGAGCTCACCCTTTTTGTTCCATTTTTCTCAGGAGACGAGAATATAGCGGGAACTAGTCGGGGTGCGGAGTGAGGTTTTCAGTCAGTGGTGTTAGCAGTTCTCACTATTTTATAAAATAGTGTGATAATAATTGTAATAAGGACTCCTTTTGAGTTTGTATAATCTCTAGTAGAGAATATTTGTATTCAAACTCACAGTATATGTGTTGTCGTATATTGCACGACAATTGTATTGCACGACATGGGTTGGATGGAATGGACCTATTTTGGGGTCGTCACAGTTGGTATCAGAGCTTAGGGATATGATCCCTGGCTGAGATGTGAGACAAGTACTAGGAGGGGAGAGACGGGGAATTCCTTCACTAGTATGACCTGACTAAGTTTATTTGGTATTTATTTGGTCAGTCAGAGTATAAGGATAATATGTGACTTGTCAATTAACCCTTGTTTTGTGGCAGTATTTGAGAATGGTAGCAGAGAATGTTAATAATGGAGTGAATGAGACTGTGGAGACACCTTTGATCACCACCCAGGGGAACGTGCAACAGGAAGGCAATAATCCTCCTGTAAACAACGTTACTGAACAAATGATGAATGATGGGATGTTTAGAAGCTTTTTGCAGTTCATGCAAAATCAGACGAGGGAGACTCGTGCACAAAATACGGGTGGAAGTGATAACAACGCGCGGCTTGTCACAGCCAAGCAGTTCAAAGAGTTGGGACCACCAGAATTTAAGGGAAAGCCGGATCCGATCATGGCAGAAACGTGGGTCAAACAAATTACCAAGATATTCGAAGTCTTGGGATGCACGGAGGAACAGAAGGCTCTATTCGCCACCTTTATGTTCCGCGGTGAGGCAGACTACTGGTGGGAGTCTGTGAAGCGTACCCAGCCTGACGCACTCAACATGTCCTGGGAAACGTTTCAGAAACTGTTTAATGACAAGTACTTTCCTGAAAGTATTCGTCATATGAAGGAGATAGAGTTTATTAGACTGGAACAAAACAACATGACGGTGTCCCAGTACGAAGCGAAATTCGCAGAGTTATCCAGGTTTGCACCTCATTTGGTCGAAAATGAGGAACGAATGACAAGGATGTTTCTGAGAGGTCTAAAGCCCGAGATTCGGCAATATCTTATCTCTCATAAGTTTTCTTTATATTCAGATGTTGTAAACAGGGCTCAATTATTAGAGCGAGATAATGAGTATGTTCAACCGAGGGAACAAAACCAAGGTAATACCGGTGGCAGCGGTCATCGGAGCAATGAAAACCAGCAGGGAGGAAAGCATTCGGACAAAAGCGGTAACCACTCTGGTGGTAATCGTGGTCGTGATAATAGGAGGAGCGAGTCGGGAGGAGATTTCAAGAAGAGAAGGTACAACAATGATAACGTAAAGACGTCAGCACAAACATCAACTGCTTTTAAGGGAGGAGAACGACCACCGGTCGTATGTTACAAATGCGGGAAAGAGGGACACATCAGTCCAAACTGTCCACAACAGTTCAAGGTATGTTATAACTGTGGAAAGGAAGGTCATATAGCTAAAGATTGTCCTATAGCGAAATCAAGTCCAGTTGGGACGGTGGCACCAAAGGTGGATACAGACAAAACAAAGTTGGTGGTTTCAGGAAGAGCGTTTTTCGTGACTTCTCAAAGAGCGAGTAACCCGAACGAAGTTAGCACGGGTTAGTTAATTATAAATTCTTTAGAAGTCTATACCTTATTAGATACCGGTTCTATCCACTCTTTTATTTCTCCTGCCTGTGCTCAATGTTTAAACTTGACTCCAGAGAAATTAGACTTTGATTTATCTGTGGAAACTCCGTTAGGAGAAACTTTCATCACATCCACTGTTTATAAATCTTGTTTGATCCAAGTTGGCACCATCACATTACATGTTGATCTTATCTCTTTAAAGATACTTGCGTGTGATGTGATTTTAAAGATTGATTGGTTAACTACTCATCATGCAAAATTAATTGCTTTTGCAAGGTTGTTAGTTTTCATACTCCTAAGCAACCTGTTATACGAATTCAAGTAACCAAACCATTGAAGTCAAACTCTTTCATATCAAGCCGTAAAGTCATTCGTTTATTGAAAAAACGGATGTCAAGCTTTCTTAGCCATGTTATGGACTTGAACAAAAATACGTCAGATTTGAATGATATTTCTGTTGTTAATAAATTTCCTGACGTATTTCTTGAAAAAATTTCCTGGCCTACTCCCAGAGCGTGATATTGAATTTTGTATCGACTTTGAACCCGGTACAAAACCCATTTCTAAAATCTCATATCGAATGGCTCCTATTGAACTTCAGGAGTTAAAAATCCAACTATAGAAGTTGATAACCGAGCCTCTATCTGGTGACTTCTTTTGTGGAATACACCGAAGCTAGACTCTCCGTAGGGGATGTCATATTTGTGCGGTAGCAAACTGATAGGCGCCATTGTGACGTGTTATCCAAGATTGGGATATGAGTCACAGTTGAGAGCAACCTAAGTCAGTAATCGAAATATCTAGCTTTCTAGGCTTAGCTGGTTACTATCGGAGATTCGTGGAAGGATTTTCGTGAATCGCTACTCCGTTAACTTAGCTGACTCGGAAAGATACAAAATTCGTATGGAGCGAGGAATGCGAGAAGATTTTCCAAGAGCTCAAGAGGCGACTCATTTCAGCACATGTTCTGACCATACCATCCTGGAAAAGCGAACGTGGTAGCTGACGCGTTGAGTAGAAGATCGTACGCGAGTACGAGTGCGATATTGTTGAACACAAATTTACAAACGATAGAGATAGAGTTAAAGACTCTAGGGACCCATGTTATGATGTCAAATATACGAGTAGAATCGACTTTAATCGATAAAGTTTAAACCGCTCAAGCTACACACCGGAGCTGATGAATATAAAGAAGAAGGTGCAAGAAGGCGTTATTCTAGAAGTAAGAGTCGATGAAGAGAAGAAAGCTCAAACCTTCGATTTATTTGAAATCCTCAATCGAGTAGGAACTGTGGCCTATAGACTCGCCTTAACGCTAAGTATGTCGCGTATTCATAACGTTTTTCACGTATCGATATTACGTAAATATGTGGACGACCCAAACCACCTTATTGCGTTACAACCAGACGAGATAGCCGAAGATTTAACGTACGAGGAGGTACCTGTTAAGATATTGGATAGAAAAGAGCATGTCCTACGCACGAAGGTTATACCACAAGTTAAGATTTTGTAGAGAAACCATGCTATTGAAGAAATGACCTGGGAGTTAGAATCAGAAATGAAAGCGAGGTATCCTCACCTTTTCGAAACACCAGGTACGTACGTCAATTTCGAGGACAAAATTTCATAGGGAGGGGAGGTTGTAAGACCCCGACTTATTATGGAATAAAATCAAATTTTCTTTATTTATTATTTATGAATAATTAATTATTGATTCATATGATAAGGAAATATTTATTTTTTTTGTGGATATAAATGTTGGATATATTTATTGTGGTTAAAAATGAAGGAGTTAATGTTGAGATTTTTATCAGTATTTTTGTCGGAATGGAGGTATTAAAAATCAGGGTTTTTTGCGATATATTGCGGGGGTTATAATTTTTAATCCGACCGTTGGATCGTGGTAATTTTTGGATATGTTATACATATATAAGTTGAGTATATGTCCACAAATTTTGAACCATTAAAAATGAACGTATGATTTATTATGAATTTTACGAGATGACTGGTTCAGAAATTGTTGAATTTTTGGAGTTTATCATTTTGGTGGAAAATTCTAGAATTTGTGGGCCCCACTCTTGGTTGGTGAAGAAATGTGCTGAGATTTTTATTCAAATATGGTAGGCTTGAATAGTAGCAGGTAAAGCCATCAGGTTGCAGGTTAAGTCTGCTTCGGCGTGCTAACATTTTCCTATAAATAGAGGGCTAAGTTAGAATTGAAAATCACACCAGAAACAAGTTTTCTCTCTTTCTCTCTCTAGATTATTGAGTGTATTTTGTGAGTATTTAGATACTTTGAGAGTTTCTATTCATCAGAGCAAGATTCTTTCAGCCTTATACCGGTATTCCGACCAGAAGTACGGTTATTTTGAGGTAAGGGGTATTATCTTCTTCTTAAATGATATTTTCTTCAATATCATTATGCCGAAATGTTGGTATAAACTTTTTATCAAATTTGGAACTTTTTGGTGTCGGGGTTACTATTCACGTATACGGCACTATTCACGTATACGGTACTATTCACCGAAAAATAAAATTTTCTTCTTTTTGTCCAAGTTATCTATTATGGTTGCTATCTTTGATTGTATCCATGTTTTGGTCATTATTTTTGAATTCTGCTTCAAAATTGGTTATTTCGGAATATTATTGAACTTGGATAAACTGTAATACGAATCCTTAATATTTGATCTTTTATCTCACTGGATTCGTTTTCTCTAAAATATTTTTCATCATCCTTAGTCCTTAATGATGACACTTGATGAATATCTTTGGCCGTAGTGCAAAGATAAATGATTACTTGATGAATATCTTTGGCCCGTAGTACAAAAATGAATGATTACCTGATAAATATCTTTGGCCCGTAGTGCAAAGATGAACAGGTGTTGAGATGAACATGACCGACTAATGATACAAATGAATATCTTTGGCCTGTAGTGCAAAGATGAATATTTGATTAAAGATGTATATTTATTGATGTTACAAGGATAAAATATCGATGATGGGCTTCTAAATCTTAGAAGATAGTAGAATTCTTTCTCTACTTGACTCTTCTAATGGATTGTTGTTTCCGCTGCAGTTGTTGATCTAAAACTTGTTGTCGATTATATTCTATCAGATTTTTCCCTGTTGAATACTAATGATAATTTGTTGTATATTATCTTAGTCATAATATTCTTTACTGGGCTAGTTGAGCTCACCCTTTTTATTCTATTTTTCTCAGGAGACGAGAATATAGCGGGAACTAGTCGAGGTGCGGAGTGAGGTTTTCAGTCAGTGGTGTTAGCAGTTCTCACTATTTTATAAAATAGTGTGATAATAATTGTAATAAGGACTCCTTTTGAGTTTGTATACTCTCTAGTAGAGAATATTTGTATTCAAACTCACAGTATATGTGTTGTCGTATATTGCACGATAATTGTATTACTGAGGTTGTATTTGTTTCGGTACCATGTATTTGGCGACTCAGAATGGGTTGGATGGAATGGACCTATTTTGGGGTCGTCACAACTATACTGTAATTAAAATTTTCACATGATTATACTATTTATTCACATGACTGTACTATTGATTCACATTATTTACTATTAGGGGAGGTGGTGCAAGTTTGATAATACTTGCAGGACTAAATTAAAAATGAAAGAAAAGTTGGAGGTATTGCACTGTAATTTTTCGAGCCCCAAAACGTGCAATTATCGAAACTATATTTTTCTATAAATAGAAGCTCATTCCTCCTTCATTTCTCACCAATTCACAAAAGCTTTAGAGCGATTATTATAGAGAGAAATTATAGAGAGAAAAAAGAAGAGAAATCTGCTACCTCACTATTCCAGTATCCAGTTTTCTAAGGTAGGGAATATTATTTCTTTCTTATCCATGAAGAGAACTTCTGTTATTCTATTCTTTATTATTCTATTGGAATAACATGTATACGCGGGCTACCCTATACTTGGTGAAATTCTTCTCTTATTCCATCCTTTATCATTCTGTTGGAACATCCTGTCTGTGCGTTTACGCCGGACCTGGTTCTGTCTTTATTATTCTGTTGGAACATCATGTCTGTGCGTTTACGCCGGACCTGGTTCCGTCTTTATTATTCTGTTGGAATATCCTGTCTGTGCGTTTTACGCTGGACCTGGTTCCGTCTTTATTATTCTGTTGGAATATCCTGTCTGTGCGTTTTACGCCGGAGCTGATTCCGTCTTTATTATTCTGTTGGAATATCCTGTCTGTGCATTTTACGCTGGACCTGATTCCGTTATTTATTATTCTGTTAGAATAACCTGCCTGTGCGGTCTATCGCATGCCTGGTGATTTCTTTTGTTATTACATTCCTTATTATACTCAGTTGGTTAAAGTTTTGACTTCTATACTCCATGAAATTAGTGGAATATCCTTGATATTTGCGCTTCATCCAGTATCTTTTGATGAAAATATTCTTCTAAGCATTTTTGAATTTTACCCCACAAAGTAGTATCATGTTGACAATTTGGACGTTATTGGTTCCTGGACAAATTAATTCTTGAACTTGTTTTATTGAATTCTTATATCATTGTCATCATCCTCATGTTTATATTTTGTTGAAAGTCATCTGTGGCCTGTAGTGCATAGATGGACTTGGTATGATTATAACCAGGGATTATTCGGTGTAATCATGACCGTAATATTACAAATGATGTGGTAAAAGTCCTCATTGGCCCGTAGTGCATTGATGGACAGTTGTTGGCATGATCATGACCATTAATGAATACACAAATATTCTTGGCCCGTAGTGCATGGATAATTGTGGTCGTGATACTAAAGAATATCCTTGGCCGTAGTGCAGGGGTGATTCGATGATGTGGATTATTTATTAAGCTGAGTCCCAGCTATAAAAGTGATGAAAAACCTTTTAAATCATAAAAGATAGTAGATTTTATTCTCTACTTGACTCTTTTAATGGATTGCTTGTTCCGCTGCAGTTAAACTTGATGTTTGTTATATTGTATCAGTTTAACACTGTTTAAGGCTAATGATAATTTATTCTGCATTATCTTAGTCATAATATTTTCTACTGGGCTAGTTGAGCTCACCCTTTTTACTTTCATTGTTCTCTTCAGGAAATGAGAACGTAGCAGGGACTAGTCGGAGAACGGAGTGATGGTTCTAGATGGTGCTTTAGTAGTCCTCACTATTCGGTGAAATAGTGTGATAATAATTGTAATGAGGACTCCATTGAGTTTGTATAATTTCTAGATGACAATATTTGTATTCAAACTCATAGCATATGTTTTGTCGTATTGTACACGACTGTTGTATAATTAAGTTGTATTTGAATTTTGAACCATGTAAGTGGCGACCCAAGATGGGTGACGTATACCTAATTTTGGGGGCGTCACATTAAGTGCAAAGATGGACTGTTGATTATTGATTTTACAATTGTATATCTTTGGCTTACGTGCAAAGATGAACTGTTGATTGAAAGCTTTGGCCCGTAGTGCAAAGATGAATTGTTAATAAATATCTTTGGTCGTAGTGCAAAGATGAATTTATTAGTATGATTATGAACAGGAATTGTGATTTGGTATAACCATAATTTTTGATGTTTCAGGTAAAGATAGGTGATAAAAATTATTTTCGTCCTGGGTGCGAAGAGGAATTTAGAATCACAATTATGATTACGAGTTATTCATATGATTGTGGACAGGAATTATTGATTGATGTTAATTACAGGGATAAATCATTATTGGTGGACTTTTAACATGTAGAAGATAATAGACCTGATGGTCTATTTGACTCTTTTAATGGATTGTTCGTTCCGCTGCAACTATGATTGAAAAGTTTTATCATCTACCATATGTTCTAAATCTCTGATTTATTATTTATGAAAGCTATTGATAATTTAATTATCTATAGCCATGATATTCTTTACTGGGCTAGTTGTGCTCACCCTTTTGCTTCACAATTCCTTTCAGGTAATAAAAGTGTAGCTGGGTCGAGCGAGGTATTAAGAGGATTAGAACGATGGTCTATAGCTGTTGAGGTTCTCCTTAAATAGTATGAAAATAATTTTCTTGAGAACTTTAGATAAGTGTGTCGTATTGTATACGTCATTTGATATTTAATTTTGGTGAATCGAATAGGGTGAGGTGAACCCAACTTTGGAAGTATGTTTTACCACCATCATACAAGATGTCTAATGACATACAACCTCGTGTTATCATAAGACAGGGTTGTGCACATCCACTTGCTTAGTATATCTACGAGCACTACCTATATGATCTTGGAGTTTATTTTAAATATAATTTTTACTTGGAGACAACGGAGATAATTATATGTCTAGAGAAGACTCACCATTGGAAAAAAGATGATAGTAATCTTCTTGTTTTTCTTTGGGGACTTTTGGGTCAACCAAGGATAATTCTGTGGACATATGATATCTATCATAACCTAGACGCAAGGCCTCCCATGTACGAAGGTTTCCTTGAGCACTTCCCAAAGATTTTAATTTCTAAAACAGTTTTTGACTGTACTTTTATGTAAAGTACCATTATAAGGTTGTGGTCGAGGCACCATGAGAGTTACATACATTTGTATTAAAACTCACAGCTTATCTGTTGTCGTACTCTGCACGACAGTTCAACAGTTGTATAAATGAAGTTTATATTTAATTTTTATAGTGCGATATCTGGCGACTCAGAATGGGTCGTGTGGACCTATTTTGGAGACGTTACAATTTTAATTCACAAGGTACCAAACCCTAAGTCTCCTTTATTTAATTAACAAACAAGGTTCATAGCCGGCATAAATTTATTACGTCAGTTCTAAAATTAGAGATACAATTTTATTTTTAAGGTCGGAATATTAAACTTGGTATGACTTAAAAAGGTTTAAAACGAAATAAATTTTGTTATATATTATACAAGCATAATAATTGTATCAACTAAAATTAAATAAATTCATATTAATTTAAAATTTAATATGTGAGACCCCAGATTTTATGAATAAATATTTAATTTTCTCGAAATAATTTTTTTAAAAATTATGGTGTGGATTTGATATAATGTTATAGTTGTGGGTAATATTTATAAATTTTACAAAGTACGCAAGTTGTTATATAATATTCGATTGGTCAGGGAATATTCGTTTTAGCAGGGAATATTCGTACAACGGCACAATCATTGGTGGACCTCCCACAACGTAATTATTGTCGGATTGAGAAAACGACAAAAATACTTTATGAAAATAACGACGGAAGTTTTACCGTTAACTGTTGAACTACCCGGTAGTAAAAGTACAGTAATACGCGTGGTTGCATAGTAGCACACGGTATTGATTATTGATGCTTACGTGAGAAGTCACTCAATTATACTCAATTATTGCTACAGTAATTGCTGCATCATATATCTCATATTATTGATTCGATTATTGTCACAGTATCATCTGCATAATATGTTATTTTATTAAATCAATAATTGAGACGACAAAGTTATTCATATTATTAAATTGCAATATTTACAATGTCTAGAAGTTCTGTCAAGGAGAGGTTTGGTCACCTAATTGCGCGCCAATATGGAGAAATCCTTATTGGAAAGCCCCCTCTTTCCTGGGAACGACCTGGTTGATAAATATTGTGAGTTATAATATTAATGATGAATGTTGTTCGGAGTTGAATTTGGAGACGCGGACGTGATATTTGAGTCCGGAACGACGAAATTAGTAAAAATAGTCTATAAACACAAAATTTTCTGAAATTCACTATTTGGTCAAAAAGTCAACAGTTGACTTTTTCGGGAAAAGTCAAACTTCGAAATTTCAAAATTTATATTTTTGATAAAAATAGTTTCATTATGTTGGAATTATTTGTGTTAGTGAAAATCGACATTTATTCCGATGATAATTGATGTCTAGTGGTTATATTGATAAATCGGGTAATTCATCGGATAAATGAGTTATTAGTGGCTACTAATTCACATGCTTATATAACTATTTGTTCACATGTGGGTACTATTGAATCACATTCATGTACTATTAGGGGAGTTGGTGCAAGATTGATAATATTTGCATGACTAAGTTAGAAATAGAGATATAGTTGAAGGTACTATACTGTAATTAAATTTTTCACATGATTATACTATTTATTCACATGATTGTACTATTGATTCATATTATTTATGATTAGGGGAGGTGGTGCAAGTTTGATAATACTTGCAGGACTAAATTAAAAATGAAAGAAAAGTTGGAGGTATTGCACTGTAATTTTTCGAGCCCCAAAACGTGCAATTATCGAAACTATATTTTTCTATAAATAGAAGCTCATTCTTCCTTCATTTCTCACTAATTCAGAAAAGCTTTAGAGCGATTATTATAGAGAGAAATTATAGAGAGAAAGAAGAAGAGAAATCTGCTACCTCACTATTCCAGTATCCAGTTTTCCAAGGTAGGGGATATTATTTCTTTCTTCCATCTTCGTGAAGAGAACTTCTGTTATTCCATTATTTATTATTCTATTGGAATAACCTGTATACGCGGGCTACCCTATACTTGGTGAAATTCTTCTCTTATTCCATCCTTTATCATTCTGTTGGAACATCATGTCTGTGCGTTTACGCCGGACCTGGTTCCGTCTTTATTATTCTGTTGGAATATCCTGTCTGTGCGTTTTACGCCGGACCTGGTTCCGTCTTTATTATTCTGTTGGAATATCCTGTCTGTGCGTTTTACGCCTGACCTGATTCCGTTATTTATTATTCTGTTGGAACATCCTGTCGGTGTGAAATTCACCTGACCTGGTTCTGTTATTATTATTCCGTTGAAATAACCGTCTATGCGAAGTACCGCATGCATGGTGATATCTTTTGTTATTCCATTCGGTATTATATTCAGTTGATTAAAATTTTTACTTATATACTCCATGAAATTAGTGGAATATCCTTGATATTTGCGCTTTATCCAGTATCTTTTCGTGGAAATATTCTTCTGAGCATTTTTGAATTTTACTCTACAAAACAGTATCATGTTGACAATTTGGACGTTAATAATTCCTGGATAAAATAATTCTTGCACTTGTTTTATTGAATTCTTATATCATTGTCATCATCCTCATGTTTATATTTTGTTAAAAGTCATCTGTGGCATGTAGTGCATAGATGGACTTGGTATGATTATGACCAGGGATTATTCGGTGTAATCATGACCGTAATGTTACAAATGATGTGGTAAAAGTTTTCATTGGCCCGTAGTGCATTGATGGACAGTTGTTGGCATGATCATGACCATTAATGAATAAACAAATATTCTTGGCCCGTAGTGCATGGATAATTGTGGTCGTGATACTAAAGAATATCCTTGGCCGTAGTGTAGGGGTGATTCGATGATGTGGATTATTTATTAAGCTGAGTCCCAACTATAAAAGTGATGAAAAACCTTTTGAATCATAAAAGATAGTAGATTTTATTCTCTACTTGACTCTTTTAATGGATTGCTTGTTCCGCTGCAGTTAAACTTGATGTTTGTTATATTGTATCAGTTTAACACTGTTTAAGGCTAATGATAATTTATTCTGCATTATCTTAGTCATAATATTTCCTACTGGGCTAATTGAGCTCACCCTTTTTACTTTCATTGTTCTCTTCAGGAAATAAGAACGTAGCAGGGACTAGTCGGGGAACGGAGTGATGGACCAGATGATAGCATTAGTAGTCCTCACTATTCAGTGAAATAGTGGGAAAATAAATGTAATATTATTGAATTTGAGTTTGTATATTGTCAAGACGACAATATTTGTATTAAAACTCACAGCTTATGTTTTGTTGTACTTTACAAGACAGTTGTATAGTTAAGTTGTATTTGTTTTATGTACCATATAAGTGGCGACCCAAGATGAGTGACGTATACCTAATTTTGGGGGCGTCACATAATATGTCTTGGTTTGAATGAAAAGCTTCCATGGTGCAAATTTATCTGGCCTGACATAATTCCTCTAAAGAAAGTTTACTTGCAATCTTTATGTAAAGGGAGGCTAGTTAGATAAAAAACAATAAGTTAAAGAAGGCTAGTTAGATAAAAAACAATAAGTTAAAGAATCATGCCGCATTATATGTTACCACTTGAGGCCTATGTACTAACCTTTAAGTAGAAAATTTTGAATTAAAGAAATAAGATTCTTACCTTGAGAAGTAAGTGATTTAAGAAGAATAAAATCTCAATCTTTTCGTATACTTATTTTGCCTATTGGTTATTTCTTATAACCATAATAATAGTATTTTAATGATCAAAATTTTTTACAAAAAGTTACTTATAAAATGATGTGGTTGGTTATGGCAGGTTTATCTCACCAGGCCCATCTATTTATGGTAGATTATCCACTAATTACACTTTGCCACATCATTTTGCAAATTAAGTTTTGTAAGTTTTTTTTGTCGCCATAGCAACATGAAATACAAAATTATTGACTATATTTTTTTATTTATCAAATACTATTTCATTATTGTTTTAACAATAAACTTTAATATTAGTATTATACTCCCTTTGTCCCTTAATAAAATATCGTTTTAGAGAAGTATTTTTGTCTTTTAATATTTGTCGTTTAAGAATTTCAATTAAGCATTAATTACTTAGTTACAAATATTACTCCAAGTATTAAATATAACTTTGATTCTCTCACTACTTTCTACCCAATAAATAATATTCTCTTTTTCTGATACAAGAGCAATATAAGCAATTGATATTATATTTAATATTATGCAATTATTTCTTTAATACTAATGCACAACTCTAAACCAGATATATTAAAGGAAGGAAGAAGTAAGTGATTAAGTTAAGTAGAAAGGTTTAACATTTGCACACAAACGTGCAAAAACACATAAATGTAGATATGATATGATCAGCAAATAAATACATTAAGAATCATACTTATGATATTATATGATCAACAAATGTATAAATAAGAATTAAACTTATGATAGAGCAACATTCATATAATCAACCAAGTGCTTGCTTCTAACCCAAAAAAATGGCACCCAAAATTTCCAACACTTTCTTATGTGTTTTCCTTCTTTTTCTATTCCATTCAAATCAATCCCATGCAAATTCACGTAGCCTCAATCAAAAAAACCCAACGTCATTTGAATTTTTGAACAAATTGCATGGTTGTCAAAAAGGTGACAATATTGAAGGGATTCACAAGTTAAAAATGTACCTTCATACTTTTGGTTATCTTAGTTATGATCAAAATTCTGAAATCGGTAACATTGACGTTTTCGATGATTTATTAGAGTCGGCCCTCAAAACGTACCAGTTCAATTATAATCTAAATGTTACAGGGGTTTTAGACGCTGGTACAGTATCGACAATGATGATGCCTCGTTGTGGTGTGCCCGATATTATCAATGGTACTACTCGAATGCAGTCACGTACAATGAGAACTCAACATCATAGTTCAAACTTCCTCGAAGTTGTCTCTCGCTATGCCTTCTTTCCAGGTAATTACGCATGCATGGATAAAGTTAATATGTGTAAACTATTAAGTTCAAAATTCTTTCTTCTTAAATCACCACTTCAATTATTTTTTTATTTATTTCTCGAGCCTAGGTATTTTTTTTCACTTCTTTTCAAAATTATTGACTTTTAGGGACCTTTTTCTAAGATTTTAGGGAGATAATATTTTCAGTGCAATATTTACCATTCCAATGCGTATGTACAATTTTTACGCACACTATACAATTATATTTTGAATCATTAGATTAGTAAATTAACTTTGTTTAAAAACATCAACCTCTTTTTCAACGTGGTTTTAGTATCTTCAATTTAGAATAGAAGGCAAAAACAACATGTCCCTCAAACTTATTCCACAAAGTCATTTAATCATTATCCATCTATAATTATTTTCACAATAAATCTAATGATATATCTGTCATAAAAATATTGCAATTTTCATTTCGAGTAGACACATAAATAAATTATCAATCTTTTCATACTTATTTACCTTGTGAAATTTTATTTGGTTGCAAAATAAATTATAGTAATATTTTATCGCAAGATATAACAAGATCCAAAAATTAAAAAAAATTGTCGTCCTTACAGGTAATCCAAAATGGACTAAGTTCGACCTCACCTACGCTTTTCGTCCGGATACCCGCAAAGATGCTTGGTATCCTGTCTCCCAGGCTTTTTTGAAATGGACCTCCGTTTCACCGTTTGTATTTATACCCACTACAGACTATGATCATGCGGACTTGAAGATTAGTTTCGAAAAAGGTGATCACGGAGATGGGTTCCCGTTTGAAGGCCGAGGTGGAGCATTGGCCCATTCTTTCACTCCCATGGATGGAAGGTTTCACTATGATGTGGATGAGGAATGGGCCGTTGGCCCAGTTCCGGGTGCATATGATTTGGAGTCTGTGGCATTGCATGAAATTGGGCACCTTCTTGGGCTTGAGCATAGCTCGGTGCCTAATTCTATTATGTTTCCAGTTATTAATACTGGTGTGGTCAAGAATTTGGACGTTGATGATATTGATGGGCTCAGGGTTCTTTATAGTCCATAAATGTTGAAAAGGTTGTCCCAAAAATAAGAGGTGCCCTTTTGTGTATTCAAATAGGAATCCTCTCTTTACAAATTAGATTAAAAGTGGTGTAACACCTTAGTTCCACATCGACGGTGTAACACAATCTTATATCTAAAAATATGAGAAAATTTTGTCAATATATAAAGAATTAAGTTACTAACAATAGTAATTTCAGTGTAAGGGTTCCACCTTCCACGTATAAAAGTACTTGCCTAGCAGGCAAAGATTGATCTCTGCAGAAATAGTGTGAGATGAAAGTCTCGTACACAATTTAAAAAAAATGTAATATTAATTGATCACTTGTTTAAAATATTTTTTTAAATATAGTAATGTTAATGTGAAGAAAATTAATAATTAAAATAAATATTGACTCATAGTACAGTAACTAAAATATAATTCACTCAACAAAGTTCAATTGTGGGTTCCACGAGAAAATGCATGTCTATAACACGGGAGTGATTAATACGAAGTGAACTTCATGGTAAGTTCACTTCATGTTCAATGAAGTGCTGACACACAGGCGGGAGGGTGATCTCTCCGTTTGCGTGTCAGCACTGTATTGGTTATGAAGTGAACTTCATGCTAACCGGATCCCTATAACACCCAGGTGCCACCTGTACCACTTTTCAACTTTTCATACTACGTGTTCAACCGCATGCAACTCAGTTCTCAACCTACATTTTAGACCATAATTAATTCAGCACGATAATAAATTAGTGAGTAATGTTATGAATACAAATTATACACAAAAAATAATAATAAGAAGAAATGAAATATATTATTAGATATTTTATATATTATAATTAATATACAATACATGAGTTCTACTTTTTGTGCATCTCATATTATTCCAAGTTAAATTCCTTACAAATAAATATCTCAAGATTTGAAGAAACATAAAGCCACAAGAAGGAGAGAGAAAGGAAAAGGACCGGAAAATGGAAGGGAAACACGTATCAACTCGATCATCCGGAAGTTCGAGGAGAACCAACTCAAATGGGATCCGCGTTTCTTGAGACGGCCACTGCCAGTATCCAAGGCTTCGGTCCTATCAACAAAATCCACCAGCAAGGCAACTCAAATGGACATGACAATATATAAAACTATATATAAGCGATTCATTAATTGCTTGTGATGCTGGGTTTTTTGAGGCATATATATAATAATTTGGTTGGGTCATTCATTTCCTTTTCAATCTTAAATTTTTCCCCCTACCCGAAATGTAAGTTTTGTATCAAGATTTCTGCTTATAAAGACCTCTGTTAATATTTTTCTTCTGCATGCCAAGGTAATGTTCTTTTCTACTTTTTGGTCTAGTTTATATTTTCTTTTCTAATGGAAGTGTTCCTTTGCGCTGGTTAGACAACTTATGATACACTGTCACGAGCGTTGAAGAATGAAGAGAATGTAGTGAATATGTTTGTTCTTGATTTAAAATAAAACCACTTAATTTACTATATTATTGTATTGTTAAAACCTGTGTCGAGTTATTCTTTATATATATTCTGTTTCTTTTCGTTTATATATATATATATATATATATATATATATATATATATATATATATATATATATATATATATTGTAATATTATCAATTTTCCGCATTATACTTTGATTATTAAAAGTCAAGATTTTTATAGTAGTACTTAAACGTTGTATAAGTGAGCACAAAGTCTGACTTGGCGAGACGAAGCAAACAAGTGGATTTTGGGGGCCTCACAATCTTCTTGTATGCCTTCAAATTTTTGGGAAAGCTAGTTAGGCTTGGAAATTTTATGACTTTGCTTGTCCGGAATTGATGACTGACTTTTGTGAAATTTATCGCTGCTCAATTTGTTAGCAACTAGGAGTAATTGAAACAACTAGATTTATTTATTTTTTTTATAAATAATCAAACAAGAAATTAAAGGATAAATAACCCGCTAGATACTTAGTTTTGATACCAAATGATAGACTCCACGACACGTTTGCGTGAGATAGTCGTCGTCCGGATTGTTTTTAACAAAGTTATAAGATGGAATATGCACGACACCTCAACCCTTCGCTTATATTGAAATAAGAACCTCAGTCCATTAATCGATAGTGTAAATGATTTTGCGTTGAATGGAACACCGACGACACCTCGACCCTTTGCCTATATGTAAGCAAAAACATTAGTACAATCGACGATTGATACGATAAAAGACGTCACACCAACTATGTATTGTTGAATGATAAGTTAAATTAAATCTCAAAGAAAATTAAAAATTGTTTAAGAATTCTTAAAGAACCATAAGAAGAGAAAAATCTCACAAGTAATTTTATTGATAAAAAAAATCTAATTGTTGTTAATTAAGTACATCAGCCAAACTCTTATATATGCTACTCAAAAGTAATCCTAATCTAAGGAATTAACAAATTAAATTGATTTTAAATTAAAAACCTAGCTAACAAGTTTCCTAATTACATTAGATGTCCTAAATCTCGTGCAAGTCCTAATTAAAATAGTAAAAATCAACTTCCAATTAAGTCGTGAACTAGCGTTGTGGCGCGACATTGAGCGCTGCAGTGCTACAATAACAGAGACATAGCACTTCTGCGCTATAGTTGGGCGTTGTTTCGTTGAAGGATAAGTGATTGAGCGCTACAATGCTGGGGCACACGAGCTCTGATCGGCGTGCTGAACTCTAACATGGGTTGGAATGTTGGACTTGGACCAATCGCTTGCACCAAGTTAATGAATTTAGAATCATTCTTGAATTCCCTCAAACTCCTATCTGCCTAAACTTCTTGGATTAATCCATTAAGTCCTTCTTTGAACCGTTTAACTCATGCCCTCGTAATTAGACCAACAGGAACTTGAATTAGATATGCCCAAATTTGATCTTTTTGATTTCTGTCCACGCCCAAGCTAAGCATGTCCTCATATATTAGCCACATAAATACTTTGATCAAATATTATTATTTCTAATATAAACAATCTCATTCCTAACACAGGCTATTACACTAATTTTTTTAATTATTAAGCTAACTTCAAGAGAAACCGAGACAACTCACCTAATTTTGTACCAACCAAGTCGACTTATAATAGCGATTTTTGTAATTAGATGAATCAGTACATTATCATTTTTGCTTAGGATCATAATATCTCATTAATATAGTATTTATATTAGGCAAGATTATCCTTATTTTAATAACGTGTCAAAATCCTAATAACGTCCGTATCAATTTATCAAATTTAAATTATAAATTAATATCTTCATATGGAATGAAATGTCATTAAAATTTTACTCTTTAATTTTTCTCTCTTTTACTTCTTATTCCCTTATTTCTCTTCTATCTTTTCTCACCAATTACAATTCTTAAATATTTTTAATCACACACACATCATGTGTTTATCTGTAGGAATAGTAAGTATTTCTTTACAATCTTCTTATTATTATGTATTGCCATAAATTTATACTGAATTATAATTGTGAATCTTATTAATATATGGGATCGGCAAGAATTATCGGAGACTTTAATTATTATACATTTTTTCAAAAAAATTATTATTAATATTTATCTATATAGCTAATAATAAAAAAATTGACATAAATTAAATATTATTTTTTCCACTTTTTCTCCTGAACTGATGATGCCTTAAGTTCGCAATATATATTAAGAATTCTCCACTTTTTTCTCTCGGCTGATGATGCATTAAGTGTGTGGGTGCAATTTCGAGTCCAAAAACACGAACAAGTCCACTTAATTTGTCAGTTAGCGAACAAAAGGCACGTTATAACCCCCAAACCAAGCCACCTGTACCACCTTTCATGCTACGTGTTGAAGTGCATGCAAAGGAGCTCCCTCCCGAGCCTTTTATACCCCATTCCCCTATTCTCTCAACTCAACATTTCCATGCAAATTAATAAATTCCTCTACATTTTAATTTTAATGAGAATTTGAAGAAACAAACACCACAAGCCAAAAATTAATGGAAGGGAAAAACATATCAACTCACCCGGAAGTTCCCGGAGAACCAACTCAAACGGCTACTGCTCTTCTGGAGACGGCCACTGCCACCATCCAAGGCTTTGGTCCGATCAACAAAATCCACCAGCATCTCTGCGCGTAACCTAATTCTACTTAATTTCCTCTCTTTTCCTATTTCCTCTGTTTATTTGATTCCGTTTAGATTAATTTCATGAAGTTGTCACCTGTCTCACATTTTAGGGAGTGGTTAACATGAATTTAATTTTGGTCAATTAACCAATACAACGAGAGGTGATCTCATTGCGTGTCTGTATTGGTCAATTGATCAACTTTAAATTTATAGTAACCGGATCTCATATTCCATATTAATGGACAGAACTAGACATTCTTTCAGGGAAATGCCCTTGTATGAGTTGAAAAACTTTTAAAAAAAAATTAATCTTACAAATAAATCATAAAAATTATTGTACAATTAAGCAAGTCATATATCTTGTTAATTCTAAATTTAGTAGTTTTACATAATAAAACCCAACTAATTACGTGCTTACAATTTACTTGTGTACATAGATTTCATTTCTATGGCCATGACATGACCCGGCAAGTCGAGGCGCACCACTACTGCGCACACCAGAATGAGGAGATGAGGCAGTGCCTAATCTATGACAGCCCCAACGCCGACGCCCGTCTTATCGGGGTCGAGTACATGGTCTCGGAGAACTTATTCCTGACTCTTCCAGACGACGAGAAGCGCATGTGGCACTCCCACGAGTACGAAGTCAAGAGCGGAGTCCTCTTCATGCCGGGAATTCCGGGGCCCATACAGCGCCAGGATCTCGACAAGGTTGCGAAAACGTATGGAAAGGTGATCCATTTCTGGCAGACGGATAAAGGGGATAATCTTCCTCTGGGAATTCCACAGGTGATGATGGCCCTAACTAGAGATGGCCAGCTCTATCAAAACCTTGCCCAAGGTTTGTTTCTAAGCACTTCTTTAATATTTTGGTTCTTGTGTTAGGTTAAAATAAAGGTTACTAGAAATGGCTGTCTATGACTAAATACGTTTGTACTAGCATGTTATTTTTAGGGTCACATTGTGGATTTTTGCGTCATTGATTATTTGATGTACTTAAAAAGCTTAACTACAAAATTTTATTTTGTGGAGATATGGTATCTTATTTTAAAATATAGCAAAACGAAATCAATTGGTGCAATTAGTAGTAAAAATTATAACTCTTGGGGTCAGTTTTACACACCTAATTATTCCTTAAAAGTTAGGATTTTGAACTAATATATGGTTGTATCTTCATGAGGGAAGGATTTGCCGATTAGTCAAATAAAAAGACAAAAAATGTCACATGGGCACACAAATGCGAGGGATAGTTTGGATAAATGTTATTGGGGGTAAAAGATTGTGGATATTATTATTGTGGTGTTGGTGTACTTTTAAAATGGGACAATTATTCTAAGCCCGTCACAGGTTCATCCAAAATTTCAAGTCCGAATAGAATCAAATTATCCAAATAAGTCTTAAAACCACTAGCATAATAGTATTTTATATATTGGTCATCTTAGCTTATCACATGTTCACTCAAAAAAGTCTTGACTGAAAGTACTATTGTTTAGTAACTTAATTATTTGAAAAAAATGTATATATACAGCTGTGTAGTACACAATCGTCATTTTTTTGGTCTATGACGATGGTTGAATCGTCCCTATAGCCCAAAAAAATCGTCGTCATGGCATGACTGTATACTATATAACTGTGTATATACATATAGTCCTAATTATTTATATACAAACAATTTTTTTCATATCTTTTGATATGGGACATCAGGACTGGGATGTTACATTAACGGTGAAGTGGGAGAATTATTTTGGGAAAGAGGAAGTATATGCTAATTACTTGTGGTTGACCTTTGCTTTTCATTTTGGACTATTCTTTTCTCATGAGGTTCAGGATGGTGTTGATGCAGATGTAGAGAAGCGTTTTAATGTGTCCTTCGACAAGGAGAGGGAGAATAGGGCGTACATTTCAGGTCCGGAAAATGGGATACATCCATTGGCGAATGCTGGTGGGAAGGGGATCAAAACAGTGCTGAGGGAGACTGACTGCAAGCCTGTGGACTCTGTTCCTAGCTAGGGTCTTTGTTTGAGTTAATCACTTCTAATTTTATATAAGTTATAGTTTTTGGTTCTAAGTGAAGAAACATGTGTGTATAATAAGAATATGAGAAGGCCATATTGTATGTAAATATGTGGTTAGGGGAGTATGTAATATCCCGTCTTCATCGCAAAATGCTGCTATGTTAAAGAAATATGTTCCTGAGTTTTTTTATTATCATTATAATCTTTTGTATATATATTTTTTATTGTTCTTATTGCATTAGAAGATATAGTAGTGGTTGATATCATCATTATCCGGTTATCAATGATGTTAATTTCATAATAAGTTAGTCAATTGATCAATACAGTATTTACACGTATTGTGACGCCCCCAGAATAGGTATACAACACCCATTCTGAGTCGCCAAATACATGGTACAGAAAGCAAACTACAACTTCAATAATACAATTGTCGTGCAAAATACGACAACACACACTGTGAGTTTAAATACAAATATTGTCTTCTAGACAATATCCACACTCAAATAAATCCTTATTACAATTATTCAAACACTATTTTACAGAAATAGTGAGGACTGCTAATACATCTTTCTAGAACCATCACTCCATACCCCGACTAGATCCTGCTATGTTCTCACCTCCTGAGAAGAAAAATGGAACAAAAAGGAAAAGGGTGAGCTCAACTAGCCCAGTAAAGAATATTATGACTAAGATAATATACAACAAATTATCGTTAGTCTTCAACAGGGAAAAATCTGATAAAATATAATCGACAACAAGTTTTAGATCAACAACTGCAGCGGAAACAGCAAACCATTAGAAGAGTCAAGTAGAGAAAGAATTCTACTATCTTCTAAGATTTAAAAGTCCATCATCAATATTTTATCCCTGTAACATCAATTAATAATCATCTTTAACCAAATATTCATCTTTGCACTACAGGCCAAAGATATTCATTTGTATCATCAGTCGGTCATGTTCATCTCAACACCTGTTCATCTTTGCACTACAGGCCAAAGATATTCATCAAGTAATTATACATCTTTGCACTACAGGCCAAAGATATTCAGTAATATCATCATTTAGGACTGAGGATGATGAAAAATATCTTAAAGAGAACGAATCCAATGAGACAGAAGGACAAATAGTAGGGATTCGTATAACAGTTTATCCAAGATCAATAATACTTCATAATAATCAATTGTGAAGCAGAATTCAAAAATAAAGATCAAAACATGGATACAATCAAAGATAGTAACCATAATAGACATCTTGGACAAAAAGGAAAAATTTTATTTTTCGGTGAATAGTGCCGTATTCGTGAATAGTGCCGTATACGTGAATAGTGCCGTATACGTGAATAGTAACCCCCGACACAAAAAGTTCCAAATTTGATAAAAACTCATATCAATATTTCAGCATAATGATATTGAAGAAAATAATATCATTAAGAAGAAAATAATATCCCTTACCTCAAAATATCAGTACTTCTGGTCGGAATACCGGTATAAGGCTGAAAGAAACTTGCTCTGATGAATAGAAACTCTCAAAGTATCTAAATACTCACAAAATACACTCAATAATCTAGAGAGAGAAAGAGAGAAAACTTGTTTCTGGTGTGATTTTCAATTCTAACTTAGCCCTCTATTTATAGGAAAATTTTGGTAGGTTTGACCTGCAACCTGATGGCTTTACCTGCTACTATTCCCACCCACCACATTTGAAATATAATTCAGCACATTTCTTCACCAACCACAAGTGGGGCCCACCAATTCTAGAATTTTCCACCAAAATGATAAACTCCGAAAATTCAACAATTTCTGAACCAGTCATCTTGTAAAATTCGTAATAAATCATACGTTCATTTTTAACGGTTCAAAATTTGTGGACATATACTCAACTTATATATGTATAACATATCCAAAAATTACCACGATCCAACGGTCGGATTAAAAATTATAACCCCCGCAAACTATCTCAAAAACCCTGATTTTTAATACCTCCATTCCGACAAAAATACTGACAAAAACCTCAACATTAACTCCTTCATTTTTAACCACAAAAATATATCCCTCATTTATATCCACATAAAATAAATATTTCCTTATCATATGAATCAATAATTAATTATTCACAAATAATATTACAGAATCACATTTATGACAACCAGGCCGTTCCCAGGAAAGAGGGGGCTTTCCAATAAGGATTTCTCCTTACTGGCGCGCAATTAGATGACCAAACCTCTCCTTAGACAGAACTTTCTAGACATTGCCAATAATGTTATCTAATAATATTATTCAAATAATATGAATTATTGATCTGATAAATGAAAATACTGTGCAGCAACAATTATTGAAACAACAATAATATAAAATATCAACGCAGCAATTATTGAATCAATAAAATAAAATATTGAATAATAACTACTGTAACAATTATTGAGTAGTGCCTTCTTACGTAAGAATCAATAATTGGTGCAATACCGTGTGCTACTGTATTTTAACCACCGGGTATTCCAACAGTATTAACGGTAACAACTACGCCGTTATTTATAAACAACTTATACTTGTCGTTTTCTTCATCCAATCGCTTTCCGTTATGGGGCCCACACAAGGCTGCGTCGTCGTACGAATATTCCCCGACAGCAAGAATATTCCACGACCAACCGAATATTCACCGACCAAAAATAAATATTTTATAACCACTTGCTTATTTTGCAAAATTTGCACATTTCACCCATAACCAAAGTATTATATCAAATTAACCCCTTATTATTCACAATAATATTTAGAGAAAATTTGATTTTATTCATTAATAAGTTGGGGTCTTACAACCTCCCCTCCTTATGAAATTTCGTCCTCGAAATTGACGTACGTACCTGATGTTTCAAAAAGGTGAGGATACCTCGCTTTCATTTCTGATTCCAACTCCCAGGTCATTTCTTCAATAGCATGGTTTCTCCACAAAACCTTAACTTGTGGTATAACCTTCGTGCGTAGGACATGCTCTTTCCTATCCAAGATCTTAACAGGTACCTCCTCGTACGTTAAATCTTCAGCTATCTCGTCTGGTTCTAACTCAATAATGTGGTTCGGGTCTTTAACATATTTACGAAGCATAGATATGTGAAAAACATTATGAACACGAGACATGCTTGGAGGTAATGCGAGTCTATATGCCACATTTCCTATTCGCTCAAGAATCTCAAATGGACCAACAAATCTTGGATTGAGCTTTCCTCTCTTCCCAAATCTTGTAACTCCCTTCCATGGTGCAACACGTAACAATACATGATCCCCAATATTAAATTCCACGTCCTTCCGATGAAGATCCGCATAACTCTTTTGTCGATCCTGTGCCGTTTGTATACGTTGTCGAATCGTTTGGATCTTCTCTGTAGTAATGCGTACCAATTCTGGTCCCAACAATGTTGCTTCACCCACCTCGTCCCAGCATACTGGAGAACGACATTTTCTTCCATACAACGCCTCAAATGGAGCCATACCTATGCTCGCCTGATAACTGTTGTTGTAGGAGAATTCCACCAATGGTAGGTACTTATCCCAACTCCCTTTGAGATCTAAGACACAAAGTCTTAATAGATCTTCAAGAGTTTGAATAGTCCTCTCTGATTGTCCGTCCGTTTGAGGATGGTATGCTGAACTGAATCGTAAATCCGTGCCCATAGCTTTCTGCAAGCTAACCCAAAATCGTGAAGTGAATCTTGGGTCACGATCCGAAACTATGGATACTGGCATGCCATGCAATCTCACAATCTCGTTCACGTACATACTAGCAAGACGTTCAAGGGAATAAGTCTCACGTATCGGCAAGAAATGAGCGGACTTGGTTAATCTATCAACAATAACCCAAATCGCATCTATGCCTTGAGAAACCTTGGGAAGACCTGTAACAAAATCCATAGTAATGTGTTCCCACTTCCATTTCGGAATCTCAAGTGGTTGCAATGGACCCTTTGGTACTTGATGCTCCGCTTTTACACGTTGACAAGTTAAACATCTCGAGATAAACTCCGCGATCTCTCTTTTCATATTGCTCCACCAAAATGTATGTCGAAGATCGTGATACATTTTGGTACTCCCAGGATGGATTGCAAACGGTGTGTTGTGTGCCTCCATCATTATTCTATGCTTCAAGTCAAAATCGTTAGGAACACAAAGTCTGGAGTTGACTCGAAGTATTCCTTCTTCATCGATTCTTGCTTCTGGAATAGCACCTTCTTGCACTTTCTTCTTCATACGCATCAGCTCTATATCCGTAGCTTGAGCAGCTTTAACTTTATCGATTAAAGTCGGTTCTACTCGTATATTTGATATCATCATGTGGGTACTTGGAGCCTTCATCTCTATCTCCATCCTTTGCAAGTCATACAAAATGGGCCTTTGTGTTAAAAACATTGCACTCGTACCCGCATATGATCTTCTACTCAATGCGTCAGCTACTACGTTTGCTTTTCCAGGATGGTATTGGATGGTATGATCGTAATCTTTCAACAGCTCAAGCCAACGTCGTTGCCGCATGTTGAGTTCCTTTTGGGTGAAGAAATATTTGAGGCTTTTATGATCTGTATAGATCTCCACTTTCTCCCCATACAGGTAGTGTCTCCAGATCTTCAACGCAAAAACGACTGCTGCCAACTCCAAATCATGAGTAGGATAATTCCTCTCATATTCTTTGAGTTGTCGTGAGGCATAGGCTATGACTTTCCCATGTTGCATGAGAACACATCCTAACCCTTTGCCTGAAGCATCGCTGTAGATAACAAATCCATCCGAACCAGATGGTATTGTCAAAACAGGTGCCGAAATGAGTCTCCTCTTGAGTTCTTGGAAACTCTTCTCGCATTCCTCACTCCATACGAATTTTGTATCTTTCCGAGTCAGCTGAGTTAACGGAGTAGCGATTCGAGAAAATCCTTCCACAAATCTCCGATAATAACCAGCTAAGCCCAGAAAGCTACGTACTTCGGTTACCGACTTCGGTTGCTCCCAACTTTGTATGGCTTCAATCTTCGCCGGGTCGACAGATACTCCATGTTTTGACACCACGTGCCCAAGGAATGCTACTTCCTCAAGCCAGAACTCGCATTTCTTCAGTTTGGCATATAGCTTGTTTTCACGAAGCCTTTGCAGTACCAGCTTCAAATGGCGCTCATGATCTTCACGGCTTTTGGAATAGATGAGGATGTCATCAATAAAGACAACAACGAACTGATCCAAATATTCTTTGAATACACGGTTCATCATATCCATGAAGGCAGCAGGAGCATTAGTCAATCCAAAAGACATTACTAAGAATTCATAATGCCCGTACCGAGTTCTGAAGGCAGTCTTTGGAATATCCTCAGTTTTAATCTTCAGCTGATGATATCCAGAACGAAGATCGATCTTTGAAAAGAATTGTGCTCCTTGCAACTGGTCAAACAGGTCATCAATGCGAGGTAGCGGATACCTATTCTTGATGGTGACATGGTTCAATTCTCGATAGTCAATACAAAGTCGCATACTCCCGTCTTTCTTCTTTACGAATAAAACAGGAGCACCCCAAGGAGACGTACTAGGACGAATAAAACCGATGTCCAACAACTCCTGTAGTTGGACTTTTAACTCCTGAAGTTCAATAGGAGCCATTCGATATGGGGTTTTAGAAATGGGCTTTGTACCGGGTTCAAGGTCAATAAAGAATTCAATTTCTCGTTCCGGGGGTAGACCGGGAAGTTCTTCAGGAAATACATCGGAAAATTCTCTAACAATAGAAATATTATTCAAATCTGACTTGTCTTTGTTCAAATCCATAACATGGGCTAAGAAAGCTTGACATCCGTTTTTCAATAAACGAATAGCTTTGTGGCTTGATATGACAGTGACTGATTTTAGTGGTTTAGTAGTTTGAATTCGTATGACAGGTTGGTTAGGAATATGAAAACTAACAACCTTACGAAAACAATCAATTTTAGCATGATGAGTGGTTAACCAATCAATTCCTAAAATCACATCAAAAGCAAGTATCTTTAAAGAGATAAGATCAACAGGTAATGTGATAGTGCCAACTTGGATCATGCAAGATTTATAAACTGTAGATGTAACGAAGGTTTCACCCAACGGAGTTTCAACAGATAAGTTAAAGTCCAATTTCTCCGGAGTCAAGTTTAAACGTTGAGCACAAGCAGGAGAGATAAAAGAATGGGTAGAACCGGTATCTAGTAAAGTATAAACTTCGCAAGAATTCAAGATTAGCTTACCCGTGATCACCTCGTTCGGGTTTCTCGCGTTTTGGCCAGTAACGACAAACGCCCTTCCAGGAACCGCTGATTTCGACTTATCCGGGATAACTTTTGGAGTCACCATCCCCGCTGAACTTGGTTTTGCTACAGAACACTCTCGAGCTATATGACCTTCCTTTCCACAGTTATAACATACCTTGGATTGTTGTGGGCAGTTTGGGCTGATATGTCCCTCTTTCCCACATTTGTAACATACGACCGGTGGTCGTTCTCCTCCCCTAGAAACAGTTGATGTTTGTGCTGACGTCTTCACGTTATCATTGTTGTACCTTCTCTTCTTGAAATCTCCTCCCGACTCGCTCCTTCTATTATCACGACCACGATTACCACCAGAGTGGTTACCGCTTTTGTCCGAATGTTTTCCTCCCTGCTGGTTTTCATTGCTTCGATGACTGCCGCCACCGGTATGACCCTGGTTGTGGTCCCTCGGTTGCACATACTCATTATCTCGCTCTAATAATTGAGCCCTGTTTACAACATCTGAATATAAAGAAAATTTATGAGAGATAAGATATTGCCGAATCTCGGGTTTTAGACCTCTCAGAAACATCCTTGTCATTCGTTCCTCATTTTCGACCAAATGAGGTGCAAACCTGGATAACTCTGCAAACTTCGCCTCGTACTGGGACACCGTCATGTTGTTTTGTTCCAGTCTAATAAACTCAACCTCCTTCATATGACGAATACTTTCAGGAAAGTACTTGTCATTGAACAGTTTTTGAAATGTTTCCCAGGACATGTTGAGTGCGTCAGGCTGGGTACGCTTCACAGACTCCCACCAGTAGTCTGCCTCACCGCGGAACATAAATGTGGCGAATGGAACCTTCTGTTCCTCCGTGCATCCCAAGACATCAAATATCTTGGTAATTTGCTTGACCCACGTTTCCGCCATGATCGGATCCGGCTTTCCCTTAAATTCTGGTGGTCCCAATTCTTTGAACTGCTTAGCTGTGACAAACCGCGCGTTGTTATCATTTCCACCCGTATTCTGCACACGAGTCTCCCTCGTCTGATTTTGCATGAACTGCAAAAAGCTCCTAAACATTCCATCATTCATCGTTTGCTCGGTAACGTTGTTTACAGGAGGAATATTGCCTTCCTGTTGCACGTTCCCCTGGGTAGTGATCAAAGGTGTCTCCACGGTCTGATTTACTCCATTATTAACGTTCTCAGCTGCCATTCTTAAATACTGCCATAAAACAAGGGTTAATAGTCATGTCATATATTATCCCTATACTCTGACCGACCAAATAAACACCAAATAAACTTAGTCAGGTCATACTAGCGAAGGAATTCCCCGTCTCTCCCCTCCTAGTTCTTGTCTCACATCTCAGCCAGGGATCATATCCCTAAGCTCTGATACCAACTGTGACGCCCCCAGAATAGGTATACAACACCCATTCTGAGTCGCCAAATACATGGTACAGAAAGCAAACTACAACTTCAATAATACAATTGTCGTGCAAAATACGACAACACATACTGTGAGTTTAAATACAAATATTGTCTTCTAGACAATATCCACACTCAAATAAATCCTCATTACAATTATTCAAACACTATTTTACAGAAATAGTGAGGACTGCTAATACATCTTTCTAGAACCATCACTCCATACCCCGACTAGATCCTGCTATGTTCTCACCTCCTGAGAAGAAAAATGGAACAAAAAGGAAAAGGGTGAGCTCAACTAGCCCAGTAAAGAATATTATGACTAAGATAATATACAACAAATTATCGTTAGTCTTCAACAGGGAAAAATCTGATAAAATATAATCGACAACAAGTTTTAGATCAACAACTGCAGCGGAAACAGCAAACCATTAGAAGAGTCAAGTAGAGAAAGAATTCTACTATCTTCTAAGATTTAAAAGTCCATCATCAATATTTTATCCCTGTAACATCAATTAATAATCATCTTTAACCAAATATTCATCTTTGCACTACAGGCCAAAGATATTCATTTGTATCATCAGTCGGTCATGTTCATCTCAACACCTGTTCATCTTTGCACTACAGGCCAAAGATATTCATCAAGTAATTATACATCTTTGCACTACAGGCCAAAGATATTCAGTAATATCATCATTTAGGACTGAGGATGATGAAAAATATCTTAAAGAGAACGAATCCAATGAGACAGAAGGACAAATAGTAGGGATTCGTATAACAGTTTATCCAAGATCAATAATACTTCATAATAATCAATTGTGAAGCAGAATTCAAAAATAAAGATCAAAACATGGATACAATCAAAGATAGTAACCATAATAGACATCTTGGACAAAAAGGAAAAATTTTATTTTTCGGTGAATAGTGCCGTATTCGTGAATAGTGCCGTATACGTGAATAGTGCCGTATACGTGAATAGTAACCCCCGACACAAAAAGTTCCAAATTTGATAAAAACTCATATCAATATTTCAGCATAATGATATTGAAGAAAATAATATCATTAAGAAGAAAATAATATCCCTTACCTCAAAATATCAGTACTTCTGGTCGGAATACCGGTATAAGGCTGAAAGAAACTTGCTCTGATGAATAGAAACTCTCAAAGTATCTAAATACTCACAAAATACACTCAATAATCTAGAGAGAGAAAGAGAGAAAACTTGTTTCTGGTGTGATTTTCAATTCTAACTTAGCCCTCTATTTATAGGAAAATTTTGGTAGGTTTGACCTGCAACCTGATGGCTTTACCTGCTACTATTCCCACCCACCACATTTGAAATATAATTCAGCACATTTCTTCACCAACCACAAGTGGGGCCCACCAATTCTAGAATTTTCCACCAAAATGATAAACTCCGAAAATTCAACAATTTCTGAACCAGTCATCTTGTAAAATTCGTAATAAATCATACGTTCATTTTTAACGGTTCAAAATTTGTGGACATATACTCAACTTATATATGTATAACATATCCAAAAATTACCACGATCCAACGGTCGGATTAAAAATTATAACCCCCGCAAACTATCTCAAAAACCCTGATTTTTAATACCTCCATTCCGACAAAAATACTGACAAAAACCTCAACATTAACTCCTTCATTTTTAACCACAAAAATATATCCCTCATTTATATCCACATAAAATAAATATTTCCTTATCATATGAATCAATAATTAATTATTCACAAATAATATTACAGAATCACATTTATGACAACCAGGCCGTTCCCAGGAAAGAGGGGGCTTTCCAATAAGGATTTCTCCTTACTGGCGCGCAATTAGATGACCAAACCTCTCCTTAGACAGAACTTTCTAGACATTGCCAATAATGTTATCTAATAATATTATTCAAATAATATGAATTATTGATCTGATAAATGAAAATACTGTGCAGCAACAATTATTGAAACAACAATAATATAAAATATCAACGCAGCAATTATTGAATCAATAAAATAAAATATTGAATAATAACTACTGTAACAATTATTGAGTAGTGCCTTCTTACGTAAGAATCAATAATTGGTGCAATACCGTGTGCTACTGTATTTTAACCACCGGGTATTCCAACAGTATTAACGGTAACAACTACGCCGTTATTTATAAACAACTTATACTTGTCGTTTTCTTCATCCAATCGCTTTCCGTTATGGGGCCCACACAAGGCTGCGTCGTCGTACGAATATTCCCCGACAGCAAGAATATTCCACGACCAACCGAATATTCACCGACCAAAAATAAATATTTTATAACCACTTGCTTATTTTGCAAAATTTGCACATTTCACCCATAACCAAAGTATTATATCAAATTAACCCCTTATTAATCACAATAATATTTAGAGAAAATTTGATTTTATTCATTAATAAGTTGGGGTCTTACACGTATAGTGATTACCTCGCAGAGAAATTACTTCCTCGTTTATGTGTCGACATTATATTGATCAATTGACCAAATTTAATTTTATACTAAACACTCCTAGAGAAATGATAGTAATACGTTACGTTGTAGTTATGAGTCACTTCAAGTGTTTGGTAGTGTAAAAATAAAAAAAGTGTCACGTGTCTCAAATTTTGTAGTGTTATAATGTAACACCCCCTTTCCGAAATAGAAAGAGAGGTTACTCAAAACATAACAAAACTGATGAATTTAATAACAAGGCTCTAATCCACAAAAGAATAGTCTTAAACTAATTAAATGTCTTAAGTCAAACCATAATAAATGTCACACTGGCTCAAACCACAATCTGAAATAATTATTACAATTCTAAGTAAACTAACACATCAAGTCTAAACAGAATATTTCTAAAGCATTGGAATGAATGGAGCTCTCATCACACTTGCCCTTGATTCCCCTGATTACCTGCCGGAAGAAAAACACAGCATGAGCCAAATGCCCAGTACGGATATAGAATACAATTAATGAACTGAAATAATTAACTCAATTAAATGAAAAGAGACGAAACGAAACGAGCAAATCTAACACAACGAAATAATAGGCTGAAACAAATGGTTGGGTGTTATTTCATACCGAGCTCAAAATAAAACAGAAATATACATTGCCACACAGGCAAGTCAAATAATGCCACATAGGCAAATCAAATAATGCCACACAGGCAAGTCACATACATTGGACCGCGAATCCAATGCATGTAAAATCGGAAGGTGTGTTTGGCACAAACATCACCAATCCGTAAAACAGAACAGAAAAACTAGGGTCGACCCATACGCCTCCCACAACAAAACACCAAATGGCCAACTCCCACCGGAGCACAAAACGGAGACGCCGTGGACTGATCACACCGCCACGGAAGGTGTCATGCCTCGGTGCCAAGAGGACATGCCTGTGGTACCCCCACAGGTGGTTATAGCTCAGGTATACCCTACGGTATATTCTAACAAGAATACCATGTCACAACACATGCGATACAATATCAACACAAAGGGGTTCTAATATGTACATGTTAAACTGAAATGAATCATCAACTCCAAGTCCTCAACAATACTAACATGCACATTACTACAAATATCAAAATAAATTTAGACATGGTGTACTAGTCTAAAGAGTACAAATATGAGTTCCAACTATGAACGCCAAACGGAACTATCACAATGAATTGACAAGGAATAATTATGAGAGGCAATACTAAATTTCGAAACGAAAAACGAAACGAACAAATCAAAAATAAATGGGTCTCGCTGAAAAAGTACGGAATCCGTACGTGGATTAAGTAATGTAATACCCAAAGTTTATATTCCAAATTTGACTCGTTAAATTCCCTCCGTCCGATCTAATAATAAAATAAAATTTTATTATAATCTAATCATTACTAACATAATATTTAATTTTATTAAGTAAATTTATAACTTTATTATTAGAACTAATTAATTTATGTACTAATTAAATTTTCAATTTAAATAAAAAAAATATATTGGTATTATAAAATAAATAACATAATATATATACTGTACTAACTATATATATATATATATATATATATATATATATATATATATATATATATATATATATACTATACAGCATCCACACAGCAACATGATTAAATTTTTTTTTTTTATTTTTTTATACAGCAACAGGTTCAATAACTTAAAAAAAAAATAATAATCCTCACAAGTGTACTATAGCTACATGGCTCACAGGCTCAGTTCACTGCAATCACAAATTATATATATACAATTGATACATCAAATACCTCTCTCAGGCAATCTTTTACAATAGTACAAGAGATGCACGATTTACGAAGTAAAAAAAAATTCATTCTCAGATATCATTCATTTAAAATTGTAGAAGAACCACATATATATCAGCAACTTACAGTCCAATCTCTCTTTTTCCTTCTCTTTGCAGCGGCGGCCTCTTCTTCTTTTCTTTCTGATTTGTAGCGCATATATGATTAGGTTTTAGTATCTATTTATTTATTAATTATCTTATTTATTCTCCTAATTGTAATAAAATTAATATTACCCACATTTAATTAAATTAAATCCAAATAAATTTTAAGGCCCAAATTGTACTAAATTAATTTACCCATCTCTTATTAATATTTATTAGCCCACACAAATTAAATAACTAGTTTGACCCAAAATAAATAACAAGGTCCAATTAATATATTTTAAAACAAAGAAATTTTTATTATTCAATTTTTATTTATTTATAAATTTTTTTACCGGGTATTACATCACCTACCCCTTAAAAGAATTCCGTCCCCGGAATCAAAAGAATAGAACGTACCTAATTATCAAAAAGATGCGGATATTCCGCTCGAATAGACTCCTCCATCTCCCAAGTGGCTTCTCGCTCCGAATGGTTCCTCCACAAAACTTTAACAAACGGAATAGTCTTCCTCTTCATAATCCTTTCTTGACGATCCAAAATCGCCTCAGCTTTCTCCTCACAAGTAAGATCCTCCCGAATCTTATCGAATGGATATTGCACCACATGCAACGGATGATAATGATAACTCCTCAACACCGACACATGAAATACATTGTGCACATGAGCTAGCTGTGGAGGCAAAGCTAACCGATATGCAACCTCACCAACCCTTTCCAAAATCTCAAATGGGCCGATATAACGTGGACTAAGCTTTCCTTTCAACCCGAATCGCCGAATGCCCTTCCAAGGAGAAACTTTTAGAAAAACATGCTCACCGGGTTCAAACTCTAAAGTCCTCCTATGTTTATCAGCATAACACTTCTGTCGTGATCGAGCCGACTTCAATTTCTCTTTAGCCACCGCTACCTTCCCCGTAGTGATTTGAACTAACTCAGGCCCTTCTATGGCCCTTTCGCCAACCTCATCCCAACAAGTTGGTGCCCGACACTTTCTACCATACAGTGCCTCAAACGGAGCCATCCCAATACTTGCATGCCAACTGTTGTTATAAGCAAACTCAACTAGGCTCAAATAATCATCCCAATTACCCAACCACTCAAGTGTACAAGACCTCAACATATCCTCCAACGTCTGAATAGTCCTTTCGGATTGTCCATCAGTTTGCGGATGGAAAGAAGTACTGAAGTTGAGCCGAGTGCCCCAAGCTCGTAGAAACCCTTTCCAAAACCGTGAAGTAAACCGTAGGTCCCGATCTGAAACAATAGACACCGGAGTACCACGAAGTCTAATAATCTCCTGCTGAAAGATTGGTGCTAACCTATCCACTGAGTAACCCTCACGGATAGCCAAAAAGTGTGCCGATTTGGTCAGTCGGTCCACCACTACCCAAATGGCATCATTCTTCCTGAAAGTCTTCGGCAAACCAGTCACAAAATCCATCGTGATATCCTCCCACTTCCACACTGGAATGTCTAACTGTTGCAACAAGCCACTAGCTCGTTGATGTTCTATCTTCACTTGCTGACAAGTGAGACACTTCCCAACATATTCAGCCACGTCTCGTTTCATCCCATTCCACCAAAAATTCTTCTTCAAATCCCTATACATCTTTGTAGAACCAGGATGAATAGAAAATGGTGAACTATGAGCCTCAGCCAACACCGCCTCCCGAATGATTAGATCGGACGGTACACACAACTGCTCACCCAACCAAATCACACCATGGTCATCAATACGAAACTCTTACTGCTTGTCTTCCTCTAGATTCTGCGTCATACTCCACAACTCCCCATCTTCCTTTTGAGCTTCTTTAACTCGCGAGATAAGAGAGGGCTCAACTCTCATACCCGCCAAATGCCCATCTGAACCTCGTACATACAACTCCAACTCTAGCCGATCCATATCTGAAATAAGCTGAGGTTGTGTAATAAGGGCTGCTACACTCCCTGAACTCTTCCGGCTAAGAGCATCCGCAACCACGTTTGCCTTTCCCGGGTGATACTGAATTCTAGCATCATAATCTTTTAGAAGCTCCAACCAACGCCTCTGCCTCATGTTAAGCTCTTTCTGACTGAAAATGTATTTAAGACTTTTATGATCGGTGAAGATATCACAAGTCTCTCCATACAAATAATGCCTCCAAATCTTTAAGGCAAAGATCACCGCCGCCAACTCCAAATCATGTGTGGGGTAGTTCACCTCATAAGGTTTAAGCTGCCTAGAAGCATAAGCAATCACCTTACCGTGTTGCATCAAAACACACCCCAAGCCCTTCTTAGAAGCATCACTATAAATCTAGTAACCTCCAGTCCCCAACTGCAATGCAAGTATAGGAGCTGTCACAAGTCGTTTCTTCAACTCCTCGAAACTCTTCTCACGCTCCTCATTCCACACAAACTTCACGCCCTTTCTCATCAACTGAGTCAATGGTAAAGCAAGCAAGGAAAACCCTTCCACAAATCGCCTATAGTACCCTGCCAAACCCAAGAAACTCCTAATCTCTGTCACTGTAGTAGGTCTCGGCCATTTATTGATAGCCTCAACCTTCGCAGGATCCACCTTAATGCCTTCAGCAGAAACAACGTGACCCAAAAATGCAACCTGCTCCAACCAGAACTCGCATTTAGAGAATTTAGCATACAACTTCTCTTTCTGCAAAATCCCCAACACTGTGCGAAGATGCTCCTCATGTTCTTCCTTAGACTTGGAGTAAACCAAAATGTCATCAATAAAGTCAATGACAAATTGGTCCAAGTACTCCCTGAACACCCGATTCATTAAATCCATGAACACCGCCGGAGCATTAGTTAACCCAAATGGCATCACCAGAAACTCGTAATGCCCATATCGAGTGCGAAAAGTTGTTTTAGGGATATCCTCATCCCTCACCCTCAACTGATGATAACCCGACCTCAAATCTATCTTCGAAAAATATGCTGCCCCTTGAAGTTGGTCAAACAAGTCATCAATCCTCGGCAATGGATACCGATTCCTGATGGTGATCTTGTTCAACTCTCTGTAGTCTATACACAGCCTCATAGACCCATCTTTCTTCTTTACAAACAAGACCGGAGCACCCCACGGCGAAACACTCGGCCGAATCACACCACGATCTAACAATTCCTGCAACTGTTCCTTCAACTCCTGCAACTCCAACGGGGCCATCCGATACGGCGCCTTAGAGATAGGCTCCGCACCAGGAACAAGCTCAATAGGAAACTCTACTTCCCGTTGTGGTGGCAACCCTGACAACTCCTCAGGAAATACATCGGAAAAATCACGAACAATTGGAACATCCTCAATACGAGACTCACCCTTGGAGGTATCTTTCACAAACGCCAAATACCCCTCACAACCCTTTGCTACCAACTTTCCAGCCTTCAAAGCTGAAATTAGCTTCACCACTCTACTCGGTTGTGAACCTTGAAACACGAATTTTGGAGACTTCACATCTCCAAATATAACCTTCTTCGCCTGACAATCGATAGTGGCCCGGTGCTTATCCAACCAGTCCATCCAAAGAATGACATCAAAATCGTGCATACACATCGGAAGAAGATTAGCCCTACGAATCTTATCTCCAAAACTTATCGGACACCCTCGATACAAATCGGAAATAACAACAGAAGTCCCCATCGGGGTAGAAATAGACACAACAGAATCTAATAACTGAGATGGCACACCTAGGTGCCGAACAAAAGACTGAGCAACAACAGAATGAGTAGAACCCGTATCAAATAAAATAGACGCCTCACGATTCCCAACTAAAAGAGTACCAGAAACAGTACCTGGTGCACCTGCCGCCTGGTTATATGTCAAGGCGAACACTCGGCCACCCCGATGCTGACCTCCATTGCCACCATTATCACCACCTCCACCATTTCCGCGTGGACCGGTACAATCCCTAGCAATATGACCCATCTGTCCACACAAGAACCATGCACCGGTGAGTCTGTGGCACTGCCTCCCCGGATGATTTTCCCCACAAGTAGCACAAGGAGCCATCGGAATGAGATTCGAGTTACCCCCACCAGCTGGTCCCGAATAACGACCCTGATTCTGCCCCTGCTGACGATTATGCCCCTGCTGACGATTTTTCCATACCAAGGTAGCTGAAGCTGACGATTTTGCCCTTGCTGAGGCGTCTGCTGATAATCCCTGTTCTGATTCTGTCCACGCCACTGCCCTTGTTGGCCACCACGATTCCTATTCAACTGACCACCCTGATTTTTCCCCTGCTAAACTGAGGATTGACCCTGCTGGTCATCTCTGTCCCTCTTTCGACTCCCTTCCGGTTTAGAAGACCGAAAGTCCTGTCGCTCCATCTCAATATTCTTTGCTGCATTGGCCACTGCTGACACGTCTGCAAACTTGTTGTTAATGAGATGCTGCCGATACCTGTAATGAATCCTCCACTTAAACTTCTCTGCCTGTTCTGTTGCAGTCCCTGCTGAGGTTCCCGCAAAGCCTGCCAACCTAGTAAACCTCGTCATGAAGTCCGTGATGGACTCATCATCTTTCTGCCGAATAGACAGATACTCTCTGGCATAAGCCTCTTTATCAGCAGCTGGGAAGTACTGCTGATAAAAGACCTCACAAAATTCCACCCAATTAAGTGTCTCAGCAAAATTTTCACCTTTTGTTGTTTTCAACGTTTTCCACCACCTCTGCGCATCCCCCTCCAGTTTGTAAGCAGCTAGCAACACTTTCTGATTATCCGAGAACCCCAACACATCGAAAATCTTCTCTAAGTGGGCAATCCAATTCTCTGCATCAATTGGAGTTGGTGCTGAGCTGAATGATTGTGGTTTCTGTTTTTGAAACAATTTTTTTCATATCTTTTGATATGGGACCTCCAGGACTGGGATGTTACATTAACGGTGAAGTGGGAGAATTATTTTGGGAAAGAGGAAGTATATGCTAATTACTTGTGGTTGACCTTTGCTTTTCATTTTGGACTATTCTTTTCTCATGAGGTTCAGGGTGGTGTTGATGCAGATGTAGAGAAGCGTTTTAATGTGTCCTTCGACAAGGAGAGGGAGAATAGGGCGTACATTTCAGGTCCAGAAAATGGGATACATCCATTGGCGAATGCTGGTGGGAAGGGGATCAAAACAGTGCTGAGGGAGACTAACTGCAAGCCTGTGGACTCTGTTCCTAGCTAGGGTCTTTGTTTGAGTTAATCACTTCTAATTTTATATAAGTTATAGTTTTTGTGTGACGCCCCCAGAATAGGTATACAACACCCATTCTGAGTCGCCAAATATATGGTACAGAAAGCAAACTACAACTTCAATAATACAATTGTCGTGCAAAATACGACAACACACACTGTGAGTTTAAATACAAATATTGTCTTCTAGACAATATCCACACTCAAATAAATCCTTATTACAATTATTCAAACACTATTTTACAGAAATAGTGAGGACTGCTAATACATCTTTCTAGAACCATCACTCCATACCCCGACTAGATCCTGCTATGTTCTCACCTCCTGAGAAGAAAAATGGAACAAAAAGGAAAAGGGTGAGCTCAACTAGCCCAGTAAAGAATATTATGACTAAGATAATATACAACAAATTATTGTTAGTCTTCAACAGGGAAAAATCTGATAAAATATAATCGACAACAAGTTTTAGATCAACAACTGCAGCGGAAACAGCAAACCATTAGAAGAGTCAAGTAGAGAAAGAATTCTACTATCTTCTAAGATTTAAAAGTCCATCATCAATATTTTATCCCTGTAACATCAATTAATAATCATCTTTAACCAAATATTCATCTTTGCACTACAGGCCAAAGATATTCATTTGTATCATCAGTCGGTCATGTTCATCTCAACACCTGTTCATCTTTGCACTACAGGCCAAAGATATTCATCAAGTAATTATACATCTTTGCACTACAGGCCAAAGATATTCAGTAATATCATCATTTAGGACTGAGGATGATGAAAAATATCTTAAAGAGAACGAATCCAATGAGACAGAAGGACAAATAGTAGGGATTCGTATAACAGTTTATCCAAGATCAATAATACTTCATAATAATCAATTGTGAAGCAGAATTCAAAAATAAAGATCAAAACATGGATACAATCAAAGATAGTAACCATAATAGACATCTTGGACAAAAAGGAAAAATTTTATTTTTCGGTGAATAGTGCCGTATTCGTGAATAGTGCCGTATACGTGAATAGTGCCGTATACGTGAATAGTAACCCCCGACACAAAAAGTTCCAAATTTGATAAAAACTCATATCAATATTTCAGCATAATGATATTGAAGAAAATAATATCATTAAGAAGAAAATAATATCCCTTACCTCAAAATATCAGTACTTCTGGTCGGAATACCGGTATAAGGCTGAAAGAAACTTGCTCTGATGAATAGAAACTCTCAAAGTATCTAAATACTCACAAAATACACTCAATAATCTAGAGAGAGAAAGAGAGAAAACTTGTTTCTGGTGTGATTTTCAATTCTAACTTAGCCCTCTATTTATAGGAAAATTTTGGTAGGTTTGACCTGCAACCTGATGGCTTTACCTGCTACTATTCCCACCCACCACATTTGAAATATAATTCAGCACATTTCTTCACCAACCACAAGTGGGGCCCACCAATTCTAGAATTTTCCACCAAAATGATAAACTCCGAAAATTCAACAATTTCTGAACCAGTCATCTTGTAAAATTCGTAATAAATTATACGTTCATTTTTAACGGTTCAAAATTTGTGGACATATACTCAACTTATATATGTATAACATATCCAAAAATTACCACGATCCAACGGTCGGATTAAAAATTATAACCCCCGCAAACTATCTCAAAAACCCTGATTTTTAATACCTCCATTCCGATAAAAATACTGACAAAAACCTCAACATTAACTCCTTCATTTTTAACCACAAAAATATATCTCTCATTTATATCCACATAAAATAAATATTTCCTTATCATATGAATCAATAATTAATTATTCACAAATAATATTACAGAATCACATTTATGACAACCAGGCCGTTCCCAGGAAAGAGGGGGCTTTCCAATAAGGATTTCTCCTTACTGGCGCGCAATTAGATGACCAAACCTCTCCTTAGACAGAACTTTCTAGACATTGCCAATAATGTTATCTAATAATATTATTCAAATAATATGAATTATTGATCTGATAAATGAAAATACTGTGCAGCAACAATTATTGAAACAACAATAATATAAAATATCAACGCAGCAATTATTGAATCAATAAAATAAAATATTGAATAATAACTACTGTAACAATTATTGAGTAGTGCCTTCTTACGTAAGAATCAATAATTGATGCAATACCGTGTGCTACTGTATTTTAACCACCGGGTATTCCAACAGTATTAACGGTAACAACTACGCCGTTATTTATAAACAACTTATACTTGTCGTTTTTTTCATCCAATCGCTTTCCGTTATGGGGCCCACACAAGGCTGCGTCGTCGTACGAATATTCCCCGACAGCAAGAATATTCCACGACCAACCGAATATTCACCGACCAAAAATAAATATTTTATAACCACTTGCTTATTTTGCAAAATTTGCGCATTTCACCCATAACCAAAGTATTATATCAAATTAACCCCTTATTATTCACAATAATATTTAGAGAAAATTTGATTTTATTCATTAATAAGTTGGGGTCTTACATTTTGGTTCTAAGTGAAGAAACATGTGTGTATAATAAGAATATGAGAAGGCCATATTGTATGTAAATATGTGGTTAGGGGAGTATGTAATATCCCGTCTTCATCGCAAAATGCTGCTATGTTAAAGAAATATGTTCCTGAGTTTTTTTATTATCATTATAATCTTTTGTATATATATTTTTTATTGTTCTTATTGCATTAGAAGATATAGTAGTGGTTGATATCATCATTATCCGGTTATCAATGATGTTAATTTCATAATAAGTTAGTCAATTGATCAATACAGTATTTACACGTATAGTGATTACCTCGCAGAGAAATTACTTCCTCGTTTATGTGTCGACATTATATTGATCAATTGACCAAATTTAATTTTATACTAAACACTCCTAGAGAAATGATAGTAATACGTTGTAGTTATGAGTCACTTCAAGTGTTTGGTAGTGTAAAAATAAAAAAAGTGTCACGTGTCTCAAATTTTGTAGTGTTATAATGTAACACCCCCTTTCCGAAATAGAAAGAGAGGTTACTCAAAACATAACAAAACTGATGAATTTAATAACAAGGCTCTAATCCACAAAAGAATAGTCTTAAACTAATTAAATGTCTTAAGTCAAACCATAATAAATGTCACACTGGCTCAAACCACAATCTGAAATAATTATTACAATTCTAAGTAAACTAACACATCAAGTCTAAACAGAATATTTCTAAAGCATTGGAATGAATGGAGCTCTCATCACACTTGCCCTTGATTCCCCTGATTACCTGCCGGAAGAAAAACACAGCATGAGCCAAATGCCCAGTACGGATATAGAATACAATTAATGAACTGAAATAATTAACTCAATTAAATGAAAAGAGACGAAACGAAACGAGCAAATCTAACACAACGAAATAATAGGCTGAAACAAATGGTTGGGTGTTATTTCATACCGAGCTCAAAATAAAACAGAAATATACATTGCCACACAGGCAAGTCAAATAATGCCACATAGGCAAATCAAATAATGCCACACAGGCAAGTCACATACATTGGACCGCGAATCCAATGCATGTAAAATCGGAAGGTGTGTTTGGCACAAACATCACCAATCCGTAAAACAGAACAGAAAAACTAGGGTCGACCCATACGCCTCCCACAACAAAACACCAAATGGCCAACTCCCACCGGAGCACAAAACGGAGACGCCGTGGACTGATCACACCGCCACGGAAGGTGTCATGCCTCGGTGCCAAGAGGACATGCCTGTGGTACCCCCACAGGTGGTTATAGCTCAGGTATACCCTACGGTATATTCTAACAAGAATACCATGTCACAACACATGCGATACAATATCAACACAAAGGGGTTCTAATATGTACATGTTAAACTGAAATGAATCATCAACTCCAAGTCCTCAACAATACTAACATGCACATTACTACAAATATCAAAATAAATTTAGACATGGTGTACTAGTCTAAAGAGTACAAATATGAGTTCCAACTATGAACGCCAAACGGAACTATCACAATGAATTGACAAGGAATAATTATGAGAGGCAATACTAAATTTCGAAACGAAAAACGAAACGAACAAATCAAAAATAAATGGGTCTCGCTGAAAAAGTACGGAATCCGTACCTGGATTAAGTAATGTAATACCCAAAGTTTATACTCCAAATTTGACTCGTTAAATTCCCTCCGTCCGATCTAATAATAAAATAAAATTTTATTATAATCTAATCATTACTAACATAATATTTAATTTTATTAAGTAAATTTATAACTTTATTATTAGAACTAATTAATTTATGTACTAATTAAATTTTCAATTTAAATAAAAAAAATATATTGGTAATATAAAATAAATAACATAATATATATACTGTACTAACTATATATATATATATATATATATATATATATATATATATATATATATACTATACTATACAGCATCCACGCAGCAACATGATTAAATTTTTTTATTTTTATTTTTTTTTATTTATTTTTTTTTTATACAGCAGCAGGTTCAATAACTTTAAAAAAAAAAATAATCCTCACAAGTGTACTATAGCTACATGGCTCACAGGCTCAGTTCACTGCAATCACAAATTATATATATACAATTGATACATCAAATACCTCTCTCAGGCAATCTTTTACAATAGTACAAGAGATGCACGATTTACGAAGTAAAAAAAAATTCATTCTCAGATATCATTCATTTAAAATTGTAGAAGACCCACATATATATCAGCAACTTACAGTCCAATCTCTCTTTTTCCTTCTCTTTGCAGCGGCGGCCTCTTCTTCTTTTCTTTTTGATTTGTAGCGCATATATGATTAGGTTTTAGTATCTATTTATTTATTAATTATCTTATTTATTCTCCTAATTGTAATAAAATTAATATTACCCACATTTAATTAAATTAAATCCAAATAAATTTTAAGGCCCAAATTGTATTAAATTAATTTATCCATCTCTTATTAATATTTATTAGCCCACACAAATTAAATAACTAGTTTGACCCAAAATAAATAACAAGGTCCAATTAATATGTTTTAAAACAAAGAAATTTTTATTATTCAATTTTTATTTATTTATAAATTTTTTTACCGGGTATTACATCATTTGAGATTTTAAAAAAAAAATTTAAAAATGTGAAATTCTTAAAATTACTCGAATAAAAAACATATAACATATACGAGTAGGCTTAAATATGAATTAGTATCTTAAACTATTGATCATATTTCACTTCGGTGATTTACCTTTTAATTTTGTCAATTAGATGATTGAACTATTAATTTTTTCCAATTGCAACAAATTGAATATGTCACGTCAGAAATTGCTGACGTGGCTATTTGTGTGGGGCCATATGAAGTTGGTGTGGCTAAAAAAATAGTTTTTTAATTATGTATTAAACAAATCTGATATAATGGAAGGTAAAATGGTTCATGAGCAACAATTCAAACAAATTAAACATTAACTTAAAATCTTCAGAACATGTACAATCAATCTAAACCAAGATATTTGATGTCTTGGGATGTTTCGAGAAGCAAAAGGTTCCATTTGTCACCTTCATGTTGTGAGGAGAGGTAAATTACTGGTGAAAATCTGTAAAACGTACTCAACATGTCGCACTAAAGATGTCTTGGGAGAAGTTCCAAGAACTGTTGAACGACAAGTACTTTTTCGAAAATATTCGTCACATGAAGGAGGTGGAGTTCATCAAGCCGGAGTAAAATAATATGACTGTGTCACAATATGAGGCTAAGTTTGCGGAGTTTTCCCGGTTTGCATCTCACTTGGTTGATAATGAGGAGAGAATGACACGAATGTTCCTGCGCGGTTTGAAACTCGAAAAATGTCAATACCTCATCTCACAAACTGTGTTTGTATTCAGATGTTGTAAATAGGGCTCATTTATTGGAGCGTGATAATGAGTCAACCCAACCAAGAGATAGCAGCCGAAAAAGCGATACTACCAGTGGTAGCAGTTATCAAAGCGGTGACAACAAATGTGGAGAAAATTAACATGCCAGATATGGTAACCACTTCGGTGGTAATCCTGGCCAAGACAATAGAAGTGAAAATTTCAATAAGAATAGATTCAATAATGATGGAAAGACGTCAGCACCAGCACTCGTTGTTAAGGAAGGAGAACGACCACCGATCGTATACTACAAATACGGAAGGGAGGGACACATCAGTCCAAAATGTAAGACTCCAACTTTCATGAATAAAGATTAATTTTTCTCGAAATATCATTTTTAATATTATGGTGTGAATTTGATATAATATTATAATTGTGGGTAATATTTATAAATTTTACAAAGTAAGCAAGTTGTTATAAAATATTCGATTGTTCGAGGAATATTCGTTTTAATAGAAAATATTTATATGACAGCACAATCATTGGTGGACTCCACAACGAAATTATTGTCGGAGTTAGAAAATGACAGAAATATCTTTTTATAAAAATAACGGCGAAAGTTTTACCGTTAACAGTTGAAATACCCGGTGATAAAAGAACAATAATACGCGTGGTTGCATAGTAGCACACGGTATTGATTATTGATGCTTACGTAAGAAGTTACTCAGTTATACTTAAGTATTGCTACAGTAATTGTTGCATAATATCATACTATATTTGATTCAATTATTGTCAATATTTTATATTATTAAATCAATAATTGAGATGACAAGTTATTCATATTATTATTTGCATTATCGACAATATCTAGAAAATTTTGTCGAGTAAAGGGGTTTGCTTACCTAATTACGTGTCAATAGGGAAAAATTCTTATCGGAAAACCTCCTATTTCCTGGGAATGATCTGGTTGTTAATATTGCAAGTTATATTATTGATGAATAAATGTTATTAAAAATGAATTTGTTCAAAGCAGTTCTGCCTCTTTGTTGCAAGGCAGGAACTTGAATGAAGTGGAGTGAGAGATCTTCTACAATTTTGAATAACAATTCTAATCTGTACCCTTTCCATCCTATAAAAAATGACTCAAGTACATCTTTTCACATAAATTATAAAATTTAAAATAAAAAAAATTATCAATGAAATTGTATTTTTTTCCCCATAGTAGACCATTAGTAATTGTCTATGCCTGAAGATAAGGCGTAACGAAATCCTCCCTTTCTCTCTCTTTTCAACAATTCCATTTTCATTTCCTCTCTCTCCTCCTTCCTCTCCCACCACCCTCTCTTGTCCAAATCGATTAGAATGAATCTGAACCATTTTTGTGGTTTCTCGCCCAAATCAATTAGAATAAATCTGAACCGTCTTTATATTTTTCCGCCCAAATTTACTAAATATAGATTATTATATAGATATCTACCATACACTAGAAAACTTTTTTTCCTTTAAAATAATAGACTCCACCTAAATATTTGCTTACCAAAAAGTGGTTTCTGTTTAATCACTTAGTGTACTTGAGCCATTTTTTAGGAGACTCATTTTATTTTTATACTTAAAAGACATTTTTTATGGAATAAAGAGTATTTCATATATTAGACAAACTCTCCAAGTCTAAAAATAATAATAATACCTCCATTAAAAATTATACGATTATTATTGATTTTTAAAAGTTAATTTAATTAAAATATTTTCAAACTCCAAATTGAGAAAATTCATCAAAAATTATAAAATAATAAATCTTGCAATGAGTAGTCTCCATTGACTAAAATTAAAAAAAAATCACATCAATTTAAATTTTGAAAATGTCTTGATGTCTTCAAAAAGTCAATAATTATCTTATAATTTGAAATAAATTTGAGTAACTAACTAAAATAAAAATAAAAACAAAAACCTGAACCCATAATAACTCAACTTTTTATCCAAGTGATAAAAAAAATTATTTGAACTTTTATTTCAAATTAACATAATTCGTACACTGTAGAGCAAAAGCTAAACTCGACTCAACAACGCTTAATATCCAAAGTCATAAAAATTTACTTATGAAATTTATTTAAATAAAACAAACTCATACAGTATAGAGCAAGAGGTAAACTCCAGTGTTATTTGACCCCCAACACGTTTTTATCTTGGCCTACCAGTTCATCCGCTCCTCTAGTAACCTGCCTGAATATGTCCCGGAAAAGCTTTAGCCTTGACAACATGACCGGCGGCCAGTTTCTACCCTTACCTGCCCAAATGCCAGTTCTGCATTTTTGAACATACTGAGAGACTATAAAGAAGAGAAGATTCGTAGTTTATATACCAGGCGTCGAGTCTTTCAGAGCTGGGATTTGTAAATTTCATGGCCAGAGGTGGGTGAAGTGATCGGACAGAACCTGATGGAAAACGAATAAGATACAGCAGGAACCAGATACTTGTCGTGGCAAGTTGGTGACCAGCTATCATCTCCTCCCAAACCCATATGTTTGTGATCAAGATGAACCTGCAACACCAAAATAATTATATCATATAACAAAGTTAAATTAATACATACCATAAAATAAATAATAAAAAACCAAACACAGTGGTGTCCCATTTGCCAATTTTTTAAGGTTGTTGATATTGTCAAAGCAAAAATAATGCTGCCGGAGCAAATATACAAGTAACGACACTTTTGTAATTGTTTTAGCTATACTTGTTGCTTTGGCAACATAATATTTACTCTGAAAAAATATCAACCGCCTTTTTTTATTCCAGAAAAAATAGTCCCATATATACTGTAATAAATTTGGTTGAATAAATTTGGTAAAATACAATGACGCAATGTGCTCAAGTTTGTCATCACAATTTTAGTAACATGTCATCACTAGAAACTAAACACTCAAAACAAATTAAGGGTAAACATGGACAAAATTAAATACTTAGAATTTGTAAAGTTTGCAAATGGGACTCTTTCTGTGGGTTGGAGGGAGTAATGGATAGACAAAGTTAGTTGCTGTTACAAGCATGTATAGACAGCCTCCATTTCTTAGAACTCGAGCAAAGGCAACACAATATGATTTACAGCTAGGAAGTTAACATGCGACTGACAGGTACAGATTCCATCAACCTTGAAGACCTTAAGAGAGACCCTTGAGGACTGTCAATGGCCTCCACCACTTTACTACATTTCAAGTTAAGAAGATGGGATAAAATAAAATTTAAAAACAGAAAATTGCCCATCATATTTTCTCACTTGCTCAATATCAGTATGTCCTGTATATTCTCAAATCCAATATCAAAAGTTGGTCATACATGGTTCGGAAATAGAGGATAGGGATCTAATATCAAAATAGTTAATGTGGACAAGAAGTCCTCCAAATATTCAAAAGTGAAAAGAAAACAATACAGATCCTTGTGAAGAAATTGCTACACCCCAAAAGGCATCCATAGCCAAAGACCATAGCGATGCCAATAAAGATACCTACCCAACCCATGGGGAAAGAGAGATACGTCTCAGTAAATATCCTTGCATTTCTCTCAGTCCAAATACTCCATAGAATAGCAAATATCAGACACCGCTACAAACTTTTACCATCACTCTTCCTGTCAAATCCTAAACCTGATCTGCAAAGTTATTAAGGGATGTAGGACAAACCAGGCCTCGCTGAAAAAAGAAAACAAGGAACTTTGCAACCTCATTACCACGTATTTAGCCTTTCAAGGACAGTAGTCCATGCGAAAGCCCTCATCCTAGATTCACTTTCCAAATACACTTTGAAAGAGGGATGTGGGCCCAAATAAACAATGATGCTGCATTGAATCCTCCTCCCCCGAGGAAGAATCCTTCAGAGCCTATTGTCAATTTTCATCCTCCCTAAAAGGATTCGGTATCAACTTCTCCAAAATGATGCCGATGAATAATCCTTCCTGAGGCGAGTTGAACTATCGAACGAAACGACAAGTTTGGAGAAAATGAGCAACATGAGCAAAAGAAGAAAATGAACTTTGAGGGTGCCCCCTAGGGTTCGGCCCCCTATAGGGCACACTCATTTCGAAGTGATTTCCCGATCGAAATTTGATTATCATGACAATCAATATAATTAAAACTAACGAAAGAGTCGAGAAATACATGGAGACTTGGGGATGATCTCTCTCAAGTCCTTCGTGACATATAAAACTACTCAAAGGGTCAAGAATCGTGACGAAAGGATGAGAAAAGAATGAAACAAGCGAGAATAAACAAGGAGGATCGAAGAAGGCACGAGCCTAGGGCATGGCCCCCTAGGTTTCGGCCATCTAGGGCTTGGCCTCCCTAAGGCTCCATCAAAGCTTTCTTCGAGGATCTTTTTCGGTAAATCTTTGGATCAAGGCACAATAAAGATTGAACGGAAGGAAAAGTAAAATATGGTAATTAGATTCGAAGATTGGAGGAGCCTCAGTAAGTCCCTAGGCAGAAGACTTAGGGAGGAAACATCATATGGGAAATGGTTGAGGGATTTGAATTGGTGGCCACAAGAATGGGGTGATTTAGGCATCACTTTTGACAACGAGACGCATTTCTAGTATTTGACCTGAAGTCACATGTCAGGCACATGACCCAATCATGTGTCAGACACATGATTATTTATCAGATAGACCACCTCTATAAATAGCCCCCTCATTCAGAGGAAGGGACATTTGGATTCTCTCCATACTCCAAGACACAAGAAGGCTCTCACTTGAGTTCTGTTGCGTGTTATCTTGGTGACCGCCTACCCATTCTTCTTCCCTCTTATGACCTTCGATCACACCCATACTCTTTGTGGATTATTTCTCTCCTCACCCAATTCGAAACCCTAATTGAGTGAGGTACTATTTCCTTACCTACAAGGGAAAGAAATGTTTCCCAGTTACAAATGAGAAAACCAAAATAGTACTTGTAATATTCCCAGAACCTTTTACTTCTCCTTTCATATTCTGAAGCATCTACAGTTTTCACTCTCTTGTCATCTACGACTGAGTGACAACTTTAAAACTTAGCTTGCTATTTTGACGACAATATTACAAAGAAAGTAAGAAATAAAAAATTTGCACAGTATTTTTTAAGGGGTTTAAGCCTTTTTATTCTAATAATTGTAAACATATTATAAAATCTATAACCATTATAGAAAATTATATTGTTCGGTACCATTTTCTTAATCTACTAATTCCTTAAGCATCCAACTAGGATGTTCTTCCTTTGAAGGGTCTTATGACTATAGATATTGTTAATTATGGTACAACCACACATATTCATAGTCAAAGAATAATCTTTAGCTACGTTTGGATTGGAGGAATGGAATTGATGAATGAACGGTTTAAAGAAGAGAATGGAATGGTGAGTGGAATGATTCATTCCATTCTTGATTGGTTAGAATGAGTCATTCCATACCCTCTCCTAAAGAATAAAATTCACAAATTTGGTATGAATGAGAATGGTTCATTCCATTCAAATGGAACAATCAAACACAATTTTTTTCATTCTATAAGAATGAGTCGTTCCATTCTCACCTTGATTCCTGCAATCCAAATGCAACATTACTACTTACAAAAAAAATGAAGAACATATATCTTGTAAGGAGACTTCTGAAAAATTTAAGCAAAATATTTATGCCAAATTCAATGAAATAAAACATACCGCAATATCACCTCCTTTTATAAGTTCATCATTATGTGTTGCCCGGTCAAGCTCCTCTGTGTTATAGTAACTTGCATTCATTTGCATCGGTGGAGACCCACCATACATGCTTGTGTAGAGTCCGCACCCTTGCTTGTTCAAAAATGTCACCCACCTAACGTCTGCCCTACCTGAACATTCACCAGGAGCAATATAGGGAACATGCATGTCATCCACATTCAATTCATAGACTCCAACATGGGCAGCTGATTTTCGGTCCGGATAACATTCAAATGGTCCCCTCCCATACCATTTGACCATGTCCATTGATCTGTTCAAATGAAATTCGACTCCAACACGTGGCAATGGTGGAAGATCAGATCTTGGTTTCACATTGCACTCCATAATAACATCTCCAGAACCATGGATTAAGTAAGTCGTATCAACTTTGAAGAGGATATTTGAATCCTTTGACCCGAAGACAGATTTCTCCTCACCTTGTACCACACCAAGATATACAACCGCTAATTCCAGGTGATGATCCGCCTTTTTCTGAACGGTGCAACTTTCTGTGATAAAGGACACGTTATCAAGATTGGCAGCTTTCCACTTCGAGAGATAACTATTCGACTCTCCTCCTTTGTCATTATCTGTTGGTGCTCGCCAAAAGCATGGGAGTATCCCTTTATGCATCACCGAAACTCCTTCAACCTACCCATTCATCGCACTTGCATTAGATTCAGAAGTAATAAGAAGAAATGCTTCAATTTAAAATTTTAAACTACCCAAAAACTATGCTTCAAGACCATTTATATTGAAATGTAACATGTAAAACACATTCCTATTGCCGTTACTTTTCAGTAATATGAAAAGGACAGTAGCCAATTTAAAGAACCCATTGGCATCGATTACCGTCCAGCTCTCAATGGCACCAGTGCATTTGTTGAATTTTATCTCCCACAAGTTATGGTCGCTAACTTTTATTGCATCATCTGTAATTTCACTAAGGAAAGTGGCACCCTTAGTTTTGATCACCTAAAACGCATAAATTGTCATGAAATATTTAGTAAAATATATATATATATATAATTTATATAAATCAACAAGGATACAGGAAGCAACTTACATGAGGAATAAATTCCGTCTGAGCAGGCAACAGAACTTGTGTAGATGAAATGACATGACCGGATTCAGCCCACCGTGTAGCGTGCAAAAGCTTTGCAGTTATCGTCAAAAACTTTTCCACTGCAACTGATGAAGACCAAAGAGAGTACCATATGCCTGACTCCCACTTTATTTCAAAACTTTTCTGGGGTTCTATTGTTGGTAGACTGAGGATTCCTGATCCAAGTTCACATCCATCACCAACAGCGGTCCAGTTAAATTCTAATGCTTGCGTTGTTTCAAAAAAGTTGGTGTTGGTGATCTACAAGGTAAAATTTCAACTGACAATAAGGCGAAATTGATTCAAGGAAATAGCATATGTCAAGAAATATGACTATACCTTAATTGTGCCTTCTTTGAATGAAACTTTGATTGGTTGGTAAAGATACTTAACCTCTGAAAACAACCAATAACTTCATGAGACATCAAATAATAATCACAGTTGTGGTCACTCACCATCTTGTATAAAACTTTAGTAACACAGAAGGATAAGAATTTTAGCTAACCATGTACTGCAGGATGAAGAGTTCGATCCGGCCACACAATGCCATTAAGACAAAAGTTCAAATCATTAGGCATATCGCCAAAATCACCTCCGTATGCCCAATGCTTGTTACCATCAGGACCATCCTTCAGTAGTCCCTGCATAAAAGCCAGGTACATCGTTAGTCTGTAACAACAATCGTATAAGATTCATTCCAAGGTGGATTAAACAGCCATTTACATTCGTATTTTGGTCTCAGCACTTACATTCAAAATGTTATGGTATCAATGAGAACATATAATTGTGTAAAAATCCAATTTCATGAAACCACAACTGACCAAGAATGTACTTCGTTGTATGCATTCGTGAAAAAACAAACTAAAATGGATTTTGTTTTATGCATTCATGACAAAGCAAATGACCTAGAATGGAACATGTTGCGCCAATTGCGTAATTACTGCAAAATGTAAGGTTAAAAACATTTTGAAATCTAAATAATTCAAATTCTCAAGTGTAACAATGTGTTTATTAGATTTATTCACAAATCAATACATTTGACCATCAGTACCATACGCTGTAATTGTAACTAGCACAAATTTTGATGTTTATGCGACAAAATATTATTTTTGGCAACATGACCTTTTTATGAAACAAGAACAAGGAACTCAATTCCAATATTTCAATCAATTTACACTATCTTTAAAAATATTGACCATTCAACAAATGGCAGACTTAATGGCTTTCAAACCTGATCAGCCCAATCCCATATAAAGCCTCCCTGGAGACCAAAAATGTTATCAATTGCTTCCCAGTATTCATCAATACTTCCATTGCTGTTCCCCATTGCATGTGAATACCTGTCGGTAGTGCATTAGGAAGATTTCAGTAAAATAAATTGCATTTCCAACAAGATTAAGAAGAGTATGGTCATGGCAGAAGGACATACTCGCACAGTATCAAAGGTCGAGTTTCAGTTGCATCTTCAGCTATCTTTATAATGTCCCAAACACGCATGTACATGGGGCACACAACATCTGTTGAAGACGTCCGGGATCCACCACCTTCATAGTGTAAAAGCCTTGATGGATCCTTTCCTCGTATCCACCCTGAAAGGTATCACTTTTAGATTACAAGTGACGGAAATAAAAAATTAAAAAACAAAAGGTTGCATTTTAAAGCAGTTCTGACAAATTGCAATACTAGTCTTCAATGATTTCAGACATAAATGGTGTCTTTGACTAATTTTGTTTTCAAAAACATTTTGATTACCAATAAGAAGATTTTTCCGTATCCTTATGAATCATAAGATAATAATACGTTATTTTCAATACTTCTATTGGTACTATTTACTTTGTTTGTTGGATTCCTAGGAATTCCTTTCAATTAAGGAGGAGTTAATTTTGACATAATATCAAACTGGTTAACTCCGTCTATAAACCTTTTACATCAATATTAGGACAATTCAACAGACTGGTATGAATTTGCAAAAAAGATACCATTTTTTCAGTTAGTATAGCCTTTTTTGGAATGTTTATAAACTCTCTTTTATACAAAATCTTTGCAAAATTTGATTACCACCGTTGGCAAGCATTGGTATGTAAATGAGTGTGTAAATGAGTGTAAAGAGTGACTATCAGCAGTAGAGGGATGGCTGGTCACACAAGGAGCGAAATGCTTTCTGCCCTTTGGGTCACTGCAGATTGTCAGGGCAAGGTGTTAGAGCCTTTTGTGGCCAGGCCGGCACCCATCTAGTGTTTTGGGATTAAGGTCCTATCACTTGATTTGATGTTTAAAGTTTGTACATAAATGTCCACAAAATTCATAACATTGAGTACGATTCAACCGTTCTACTCCCTTTGCATTCTTCTTATTCGTTATTAATTTACAATCACAGTCCGTGAAAGTTGAAACTAGTGACATGAAATTTCAAAAGAATAATCCCACGCAAAAATTTGGCATGCAACTTTTCTCACTTTTATTAAAAGAAAGGTGGTCCTTTTATAAATAGTGAATATAATTAATTATCATGTTTGATGTAGAAAACATAGTGGTCATTACTTCACAAAAATCTAAAAAACTAAACCAGAGGAAAGCTTACCGGCAAGAGCACCATGATTAGGACCATAATTTGCCTCATTTCCTAAGGACCACAAAATAATGCATGCATGATTTTTGTCCCTCTCGACCATGCCTATGACACGATCCAACATAGCTGACGCCCAAATTGGTTCCTGCGTGGGATGCTTTAAATGTCCAGAATAATCAAAACCATGTGTCTCGATGTTGGCTTCATCGATCATGTACATTCCAAACAAATCGCACAACTCATACCATCGTGGATGTTGTGGATAATGGCTATTTCTAACGGCATTTATATTATTTTGTTTCATTAAAACCAAATCCTACAAAATGAAAAATGAAATCGTATGTTAAAACCGTTATTGTCAACCACAGCATTGCATGCAAGTGCGTAGAAATTATAGCTAATGGGAACTACTTAGGGTTTCACCTTCACCATGCAAGACTCCAAGTTTGTCTTCCCAATACGTGGATGGTGTTCGTGCCTGTTTACCCCTCTTATTACAACGGGATGCCCATTTACAAGTAGCTGTTTTGGAGCTTTGGATATTTGTCGTATACCTACTTGACATGATTCACAATCAATTACATGACCTGATCCATCTTTGAGGGTGACAACGAGAGTATAAAGATTTGGCTGTCCATAAAATACAAAAAAACTACATGAGAGAAATATGGAGAAATAAAAAGAGCTCAAAACATGTAAATGAACCAAGATCAATCTTATTCAAAACTTAAGCACAAAATCAGCTAATAAATGCCATCTGCCATATCATATGGTCTCTTAAAAAAGGGCTTAATTATTAAAACATCAGGATCTATTCAAGTACAGAACAGATATTTAACTTTCAATTGTTTATCCTACAATGTCAAAATACAGAATGCAGTGAAACAAGGAGCATAGAACTTTACCAAAAATACTCTTATTTAGAGGTGAAAATGGAATACTAATTCTAGCTGGGGCCGTAAGAGGGATTGATATTCATTTTTAACTGCAACAAATATATTTGTAAGGAAAAACTCTTCTAACCATTGAATGCATTTTGACCAGAACACATTTATACTGTTAAAAAAAATTACATCTGATTCTGACCACGTGAGTTTCTATCTACTAAGTTTTAATAGAGGTAAAATGGTATACGGACATTCAATAGCATACAAAATTACAAATATATATTCACTTAAGATAAAGTAGAACTAAAGCTCATAACATTGCTTCACATGCCAGTAATTGGTTATTTCATTTTTGTTTAACCTTATTGAAAAATGGAGATTATAGGAATCAAAAAGAACACATTCTCTGAATTTATATTAGGTCAAATAAATCCTTGTTATCCTCTTTCTTATTTATCCTTTAAACTGAAAAGGGTAATTAGTTAATATGAAGAAACCAACATCATGCTTCTTGAAACAGGCACATTTGGCATAAAACTGTCAGTTATACATACAAGGTTACAGTCGCTACAATTCGTATATATGGAACACAAGTTCTTTTTCTCCCTTTGTTCCAAAACTACATATACATTTTCCTGTTTGTTCCAAAATTAGAGATAGGTTTTTATTTTTAAACTATAAAGTCGCATGAAATTCCAAACATCATTATTTATACACTACGTAGATTGATTACTACCATACAGTCATCACTACAATTAGCAGACGTTATAGATATGTTTGGGAAATGTAAAATTATCCTTAAAAGTTGTCGTTTTAGAAATGCATCTATAACTTTAAAACGGAAGGAGTATTATATGTCCGAGACTTGGGGCAAAATCATAAAATCCCCACAATGGTATAAAACTGTGGTCCATAATACGTTTATTTTCAACCAAAATGACTGCAAAAACATTAATTGTGAAAAAAAATGGGAAGAGCCGAGACTCCTCACTTGCTCTGCAGACCATAGCTTGGGCGTTTGAAGTTTCCCCACAAGGACATATCCATGGAATCCCAGAACTGTAGCAGAAGTTGGACAAAAGTCTAAATGAGCCACAACAGTTGAAAGTAGATCGACCTGTCCATCACTGCTAGACAAACTCCCAGTATCAAATACTGCAGCCTCAATAGTGAAGTTTTCAAGGACATTCCCCTTGGATGTTTCCTTCGAGATATCAATTACAACTTCAACCTGGATTGTGAATAAGTACAAGTATAAATGGCATATAATCATTTGTTTCTCGCATACTGCTGATAGAAACGACTAATGCAGTTCACCAAAGGAAGAGAGAGAGGGGGAGAGAGAGAATGACCAATGAATTTATTTCCTCAATATCTTTTCCCCAATGAAGGTATTCTCCATTTATTAAATGATACTAATCGTGATGGAAAGATAATTTGGCACCAAGATTTTTTTTAAAAAAATGAAATGAAAAAAGGAGAAAGAAAAATTCTAAACTGAAGTGCATAAAACATTAAAATAAGTACCTAAGAGAGATGACCAACATACATTTCCTAAACATTTGGAATACACGTCTTAATGCTTCAGGAAGAGCAGAGTTCTTTTACAGATTTAAATTATAGCTATACTATTAGTTTTCTCTCTGTGCTAGATATGCACTGCTAGTCTGCCAAAGGATTTTTATTCCTCCTAATTTTATTAGGGCAATATGGGGATAAATTATTGTTGAATGAGATGCTAAAGACGGTGGCTAATCTAAGAACCCCAAGCTACCAAATTATGGATATTCCTGAATCATGAGTTTCCTTGGTGTCAATGACATTGAAAAATTTACTCTTTGAAGAAATGGAGGAAAGAATTTTAACGAATACTATGTCAAGGAAAAAGTATTAGGTATGGCTATTAAAACCCACAAACCAAGTTATTAGCCAGATAATCACAAGGCATGATTGTAGATATATTTAGTGAACAACATAAACAGATAGACCAGTTCATAAACTTCAATTAAAGAGGTAGGGAAACAAATGCAAAAAAAATGGAAAACAATATCACATAAACAACTAGGACTTTGTAAGAATAAAGTTCTGTAAATTAAAATAAAAATAGTTAATTTAAACAACCCCAAAAGAAGATTTACTGGGGTGAAAAAAATTGTATGAGCTCGATTTGAGCTCCTACCTTTGCATGGAAAGGGGGGGTACACATCAAGCATACAAACATAGAATGCAAGTTCTTAGGCAAATAATACAGTCAATACATATGTTACACGGACTCTTCACTTTACCTTAAAGTACCCATGTCCGACACTCGGCCCTCGGATAAGAGTATTAGTACTAGACACTTCAATTTAGTGTAAGAAATTGGTAAAATTGAGGAATACCCACATCGGACTCTTTGATATACCGTGTCCAACCAGACACTCTATCCAAGTCCATGAAACAATAGGTCAATATACATTGGGGAAAAGAATGTGAAATAAATATTACATGGAAGAGAGAGAGAGAGAGAGAGAATTGTTATTGAATTAACATGTTCACCTGTATATTTGCATAGGAAAAGTCCTCCACCAAGTTTGATCTGAAGAAATAGTCTGAAATGAATACCTACATATAAAAGGATTATAAATCTGATCAAGTACAATCCAATTACAACCAACATTTTCTGTTTTTCCTTTCTTTCTTTTCCTTCTGGAAGAGCAGTCATACATAATATTGACAAAAAAAATTATTTGAGGTGTTTGGTAGATGTTGGGTTTGCCTAGGTGCAGTTGTAGAATTGCCTCTTACCAGGTTTCAAGGCTTTGGTAGGAAAAGAGATGAGGTGATCTATCAGTGTGGTTACTTTACTATTTTATGGGCATATGGACGGAAAAGAATGCTTAGATATGACTAACTAGTAGATGTCCTTTCATCTCCTTTGGAGTATTTGCGGTCTTCAACTATGGATGCTTTTGGTGAGATTCATATTCTAATTTACCTAGGAAGCAGGAATTTTTCATTACGACGAACTAGCTTATCCCCACACTTAATGCTCCGATTTTCGGACTCTCAAGGAATCTCTCCTCTTTTATAACTTGTGTTTAGAATTATCTATGATTATTTATGTTATTTTTATGAATTCAAAAAATTAAAGTTATATAGTTTGTTGAATGTTTTTTTTGTTTCTTTTGTAGTATCCCTTTTTTGAAAGTTTTATCATAGGCAAAACTAATGAAATACCCACTGCAGTTAGCACATTTTACTGATTACACCATTAAACTTTTAATTTTTTAAATTACCCCACTAAACTAATTATTATTTTGAAATTGGGTCATTCTGTTAAAAAAAATAAACGGACGTTAATTTTTATCGACAAACTAATGAATTACCCGCTGTAGTTGACATGTTTTACTGATTACACTATTGAACTTTTAATTTTTCAAATTGCCCCATTAAACTAATTAATATTTTGAAATTGGGTCATTCTGTTATCTCTGCCTCACGAGTGTTAAATCGTTTCAGTTTTTATCCTACGTGGACGTGAAAAAGAAAAAAAATAAAATAAACAAAATTGATTTATTCTCTCTCCCTTCCTCTCATCTCTCTCTTCTCCCCCTTCTTCCATATCAAATAGATCTGCGTATTTTTTTTCTATAAAATCTTTGAAAATTCTTAGATCTGAATACCCAAAACATTGAATCGAGCTTTAAAGTTCAACATTACATATAACAATAGAGTATGAATCTCCAAAACAACAAATGAAGTAATTGTGTTGCAGTAGGTTTCCTTCATCTCACCTCCGACTATCAACAACCTTATATCTCCGAACTCCTTTCATTCACTCTCGATCACCTCCACAATATCCATTCCTTCCCCAATCTCTCTCTATATATCTATGTGTGTGTGTGTATATATATATATGTGTGTGTGTGTGTGGTAGTAATATTTGGTTAAATTGATTTTGTTGGAATTGTATTTATGATTTGATAGAAGTTTGAGTTTTTACGAATGGATGCGGAGATAATTTAGATGCAGATGGAAAATGTTGTTGTTGTGCCAATTACCGCGTTTTCATTTCTATTGTTGATGCATTTCTTTTCATTAGCAAGGAAGTTTTTTCTATTGATATAAATCTTAGATTAAAGTACCCAAAATATTTTGATTTATTTGCTTTCACTTTCAAGTTTTTTATTATTTTTTTGCCACATAAGTAATATTTTTTATTTTTGAATTTCTTTTCCAGAGCCACATAGATAAAAAAATTAATGCCTGCTTAATTTTTTTAATAGAATGACCCAATTTTAAAATATTAATTAGTTTAATGGGATAATTTGAAAAATTAAAAGTTCAATGGTGTAATCAATAAAACGTGTCAACTACAGTGGGTAATTCATTAGTTTTGTCGATAAAATATTAACGTTCGTTTATTTTTGTAACGGAATGACCCAATTTCAAAATAATAATTGGTTTAGTGGGGTAATTTGAAAAATTAAAAGTTCAATGGTGTAATCAGTAAAACGTGACAACTACAGTGGGTTTTTAATTAGTTTTGCCTTTTATCATATATACATAACTAGACACATAAATGTTTGAATTTTTAATAATCAAATATATGTTGAATCCCCCCGCACCCGAATCCACATATTCTGATATTTGGCAAATCTTTGTATCCCCGTACACGTGCTGACTGGAAGCCAGCTCTTTTGTAAGGGCTTCTGTAAATTTTTACTTATCTAGTTTAGGAGGATTTCTCATTCCTGCATATCATTTTGTAATATTTTCTTTTATAACAAAATCTTCTTCTGTATCCAAAAAAAATGTTGACAAAGAACGACATGTACTAAGATTGATACAATTTTTTGACGGCCAAATGAATGTTGATAAAGAAGAGGACTGGTTCAGGGAATCATGGCTGCTAAGATAGATAATATTTCAATTTAGACTATATATGGTATAAGAGCAAAGTTCTTTTGAAGAGTATAGGAAAAAGACATGCATGTAACTACATTTATCCACGCATGTAAACTAATTTTGGGTGGTACATCCTTGCATATTTTAGCTTTCAAAAATAATTGTATTTCCCATAAGCAATATGACGCCTGATTCTCTGATTTCTGCTGAAGCAAATTCCATTGTCCGAAAACAAAACAGAAGATAATACAAACCTTTGGTTTGGCTAGAAGAAGCACATCACGATGAATGCCAGATAACCACCAATGATCTTGATCTTCAAGGTAAGAACCATCACTCCATCTATAGACTTGAACAGCTAAAACGTTTTGCTTGTCAGATCCACATGGATGACAGAAATCAGTGATTTCAAACTCCGCAGGTAGTCTACTATCCTGACTGACCAAACACAATATAGGAAAGTATGTTAAAATATGTACCAGATAATCCATCAGAATAAGCTTTATGCTATGTTATATGGACTCTTCTAAAATCCAAAAGTATCAGTGTCGACACGGGTGCGGGTGTCGGACACTGCAGTTTGGTGGAAAATGAACCAAAATGTTCTACAAATAGGCATATCCTTATCGTGTCGTGTCCTTTTAAGGATCCTTCTAGGGGTTGTGGAGTCCATGTAACATAGGCTTTGTGCATTTATAAAGATAAATTATAAGGGGTTATAATGTAAAGAAGATACACAACAACAATCATACTAAAGATTCCTGAGAGTTATCCTCTGAAGTAACTACAAATAGAAGTTTAATTAGCCATTCAAATGGGTAAATTTTTAGACCTCCCCTAATATTTTATGAAAACTTACTTACCTCTAATTCAAATTATTAGAATTGCACCAACCATACATCAAAAATTTTGGTTTCATGGATTTACACATGAAATAATAGGCAAATAATTCTCTATTACATCTTAACTGATATCTCATGAAAATCTTTGCAGACTGTTTATAGAATACACGTGGCATACACTAAAGAAACATAACATGCATATGATATAGAATCCCTTGGATAAAACCGCCACGGCAGTAATGACATGCATGGTTAAGTATCTGGAACATGTATCATTTAAAAGAAGCATGAGCTGGCAAAAAGTTGTTTGCTGATGTAAAAATTGTTCTGAAAGTATATAAACCTAGAGTAGCACCTTGCTTTGGACCGCTAAATGATGTAATGCCTTACTAAAATATATCACCTTCTTTACTAAAATTGTGCTGAATTCTACGTTTCATCTTCCTAACAAACCAGAGGAAACGCCATTTTTGCAGTTATTTTTCAAACGTGCAAGTCTTGTATTTAACTTTTTCATGGTCTATCCTCTACGGTCCACATCATTGATATATAACGTATTTACTCCAAATTGAGGGTTCAGGGAACAGACCTATACAACAAAATCAGGCACACTATAGATTAATAAAATGATTGAGTTCATATAGTTGAAAAGGAAGAAAAGAAGAATTAATTATTTGTTATTGTCCATGTCATCTTCTTTGTTTATCTTCTACCTTCTCTTGCGGAACATTAAACTATATGACTAATCACTAAATATTTATATATTGCATAAATAATAATGTAAAACTTTATCAACAGAAAACACACCTTGAAAGAGCTCAGTAACAATAGTCATAGAAATTTTGATAAAACCAAGGACTACAAACCTATATCCAATAGCAACCCCGTTTATCCATGCCTGGAAGGCAGAATCAACAGCCTCAAAGTGTAAAAATATCCTCCGACCTGTCAGACATTAATAACTATATTGCATAACACAGTTGGGCCAAGTAACATTTATAGAGAAAAAACATATTTCTAATCTATATTAGTGAACCTATATCAAATAGATAAATAATATAGGTACAATGAATTGTCAAAATGTACAAACAAAAGCATAATCTCAAACTGTCGATCCTTCTGAAGTTTTAGTCACATAGCACGCACAAGCCTATATATTGGGTTATGAATAGGGCTCACATGAAGTGGCAGCATTTATGACAAGTGACAACTAATAAGCTAATAATATGAATCCCTTCAATCAAAGAAATTAAGTACCAATCTATCTTATTATAATAATATTTTAGTCTATTAGTCATAACTCATAAGTGATAATTTCATACCTTCCCAGTTTTTAGGTAGGTTGAAGTATGTCCTGTAGCAGCCAGTAGGGTTATCATCAGGAACTCTAGGTGGATCAAGTGGAAATGGATATATAACATTTGTGTATATAGGTCGATCAAATCCATGCATCTGCCAATTGGAAGGTACTGTTCCAGTAAAATATAAAGAAAGATATTAGAAGAGGACCGCTCATAAGATATAACAATTCAAAATGAACTTGCAAATGAAAAAAGAATTGATGAATAAAATAATTTAACCCACTTGAAATGATTTTAAAGGACAAAAAGTTTCTGATTAAAAAGGAGCATGGATTAAAAGACATCTTCCGTCCATATATAATTAACTCTTTTTTTTTTTGCAAGTTTCAATGGTTTCGGAAAATCATACAATTCATCAAACTAGACAGCTCATCTCAACTCCAAATGTTGATATCAGGTAGATCTTAAATATGAGCACTTCACAGGATAAACAATTTGATAAATACATTCATGTTATGCATCAAAAGTAACGCTACCAAGTACTATTTCCCTTACATTTCAATGGGCCCGGGGGCGGGTCGCTCATCGGTGACATATGATAAAAGCAAACATGACCCTCATTGTTGCTTCTTCTCTTCCTCCATTGGTCATTTAGAAGTAAATCAGTAATATTCTACTAAACTCGTAGAAAAAGATAAATTAAAATAATTCATCCTATGCCCCATTCTGGTGTACATAATTTGCAGGATTGAATTACACCCGATTCATGATAACCATTTACTTTCTCATAATCTTTTCCTCAAAGAAATCCACAGTTAGCGATACTTAACATTTTAAGATAAAAAATCTGGTTGTTGAAATATTCAAACTTATAGTGGCCCACCACTCCATATATTACTTGTATAGTTGTATCATCATGTATGTATCTAAATTATTCCACAAAAGGCTTCATGTGCAACTTTCATCCACAATGACCTTATACTGGATGGAATTTTACATGCTTTAGAAATTCTATTAGCTCTACACTTTAATTCATTACATAGAAGCATCATGGAGAAAAATAACCTAGTAACGAGTAACAAATTCATGCCTAAAGTATGCTTAGATTATTAAAGAGAGAAAGTTCAAAGAGATGGAACCTGGTATAGTGTCCCACGTAGTATCTTGAAATGAACCATCATAAAAATTTGAAGGGACACTGGTAGGACTGGAAGCAAGTGAAAATTTCCAATGCCCTGACAAAGACTTAACGAAAGGCAAATCCTTCACCCAAAAAGCAGCACAATCAAGAGCTTGAGAAACAGCGTCATCATCCCAAACTGCTGATCGAGATACCAGAATGTCCACTTTGTTACGTTCATACCAGTATCTAAGTGATCCTATTTATATTTACAGTACCAAGTTTACACAGAATGAGTTATGAGCTTCATCAGGGAGGAAAACATATCAAATGAAAAGCATTCAAGTAAAAGAATTGGGGATATAAAGGAAGCAATTACAGCTTGTCTTTTATATTACGGGAATAAGGGTAAAATTTTGAAAAAGGATAATTACACAACCACATATACTTTAATACTCTAGAGTACATTAACAGAAACACAGAAAAGTACATAAGCAAATTCTTCAATATTTTGTACAAAATAGTCAGTTTTGACTCTTGAGTTGATATTATTCCATCAGTATAATCTTTGCAAAGTAATTAACATTTGATGAGAAATAAAGTCTGCTGACTCAGTCTAAGGTCCACCAAGATCAGGGCTCAGAATCTGCATAAAAAGTGAGCGGCATTTTTACGTCATTGCGAAAATCTAACCTTTGAAGTTCCTTAGTTTCTTTGGTCAAGAATGTAACAACACATTTTAGAAGTAGACAAGAATACCCTCGATGAGTTTCAATAATTTATATTGACATAATCATCCATCATCACAAATAATGAATAGACCATGATGATAATAATGATAAGAACTTAATAACAACAAAGCAACCACTGATGTGATGTGAAAGACCTTAATCAAGGAATTCGTATTACTATGATTTTCAAGTAAAGAACCCTTTTGTCCATTTTTTTAACAAGTACCTAGATGAATCCATCACCATCAATACCTTTCCTTGGAAGCCTAAAAGACGTGAATATATAACGGATCTTACTGTAAATTAGGTTCTGGAAAATAAAAATAGGGAAGACACAAGGGCAATCAAGCACCTTTAACCTATCGAGAGCAATCATTCCATTCAACATAACTTTATGAGAGATGATTGAATGCCCTTTCTATCAAAAGCATTCTATGCTAAACATGATTGTTGTGATTGAATTCTCTCATAACTCTTTACATTTTCTTAGAGAAACCTTGGACGAAAAAACAATCAGTACCCTATCTTATGTTAATGTTACATGGACTCTTCACTTTGCATTAAAAGTACCCGTGTCTGACGCTCGACACTCAACAATGGTATGGATGTTGGACCCTTCATTTTAATGTTAAAATTTGGCAAAATTGAGGAGCACCCGGTCATACTCTTCAAAATATTGTGTCCAACCAGATATTTTATCCGAACCCGTGTAGGTGTAACATGGACCCCATCATCAAGCATATAATATTAGCAAGTAGCAATTAGCATGGAATATTGAGAATCACCTTCAACTGAATCATGGCAGCGCAGTGTAACATGAGAATCTCTCTTATTCCACTTGATGAAGAATGGATCTTCCCAAACCTTATATCCATTGTTTGGAAGAAAAATGGGTTGACTAACCATAGAAGCCATATTCAATGGAGAAGAATTTTACTGCATTAAAAAGTGATTTAGATTAGCCAAGAGGGAACCAGAAGGGATATATATCCCCTATGCATATGTCATAAAACCAAAGTAACAAGTACATGATTAAAAAACATTAATATTAATAAGTCTCTCAGCTTAGATAGGAAAAAGAATTACTGATAGAAACTACTAGGCAGAGAAAACATCAAACATGTAGCAGATTGTCATATACTGAATGCAGTCTCGCTCCTCTCGATCAATGTTTATTACTGGCATAGATTAGGTAGCATCTTCATCATCTGAGAAGGTATATTATCGCCATCTAACTGAAACTCAAATTAAGGTATGTTTACCTAAATATTACTTCTTTTTTAGAATGCCATTTTATTCATACTTTTTATCCAATACTCTCTCTATTCCAAAATAAGAGATACATTTATAAAATTGACTATAGAACTTTATTTTTCCAAAGATATCCCTAACGTTAAATGTTAATAATGTAGTATTGGTGGTACGGTAATACTCAATCTACCTAGAATATACATGTAATGGCATTAGAAAGTTCATGTCAGTTTATAGTCTAAAATTTGAAATGGTTCTCTAACTTTGGAACAAAAGGAGCATTATACAGTTTTAGTGTTTTAGTTGCTTTTTCATGTCTACATAATCTAGAGGCTAACCCTTAATGCGGACTTGAGATTCCTAATCTATCTTAGAGAACACAATGGCAGCAGAGTAGTTCAAAGGGTGCAGAACTTACCTGATAGCTATTAAACCCATATCTGCCACAAAAAGTAAGAATCTTCAGTTATCGTAGTCTCCCTTCTAAGCCTAATGATTGAGATTATAATGAATACCTCTTTCTAAAAGATAATGATGAGATGATGTTTAATTTTTGAACATTAGTAATCAATTTTTGAGGGTCACTGGCCTCGCTAAAACTTTGCTGTTTAATGCTCAACATTCGAGATTAAATCCAACTTCAGGATCCTTGACCTTGCTAAAACTATGACTTTCATCTCTGAGACACATGAAACTTAAATATCGTATCTTGGAATAACACAGGGCTGAGGAGGAATAGAAGAAATTCTTATTTATCAGTACATACTTTTCAAAACTAAAAAAAAGAAAGATTGGAAGGATGAACAAACAGAAAGAATAAGACTAAAGAAGGATAAGAAAAATCATCAGGTGCAAACAACAGATATAATTGCAGATAAATTCAAATCACAATTTTGGATTTTGGGATTTAGATCAAAGTCAAATATTTTTTCGAACAAATGGAGTACAAGACAAAATCATCCCAACCCAAAATTGTCATATTCAATAATTTTATTCTGGGTAATATAAACATGATGTATAAGTATTATTTGGCGCCATGATATATATATATATATATATATATATATATATATATATATATATATATATATACACACACACACATATCTATATGACCCAAAACTGATATTATCAGGAATTATATTATGGGTTAGATATTTATAATAATCTTCATCCGTATTGTTTGAACTAGATTCTGCAAGTAAGTTAAAAGGAGGAATGTACAGAAAAGCAAAAAAAGAAGAGAGAGAAAGAATACCAGTTGCTACGACTGTTTTAAGTGCTGGTGAGTAGATCAATCCGAATACACGTCCTAGATTCTTAACTACTTTGAGAAGAGCCTTGTACTTCTACTTGGTCCTCTTCTCATACGGTGCGTTTCTCTCCGGTTTTTACTAGTAAACGTTTCATAGTTAGCCACGTTTTCCGATGGTAACTGATGAGATGAAGGAAAATACTCACACGGTCCCACAAAAGATATTTAAAATATAGTAGTAATTTTTTTTCTATATCAATTATAATTAAAAAATATTATATAAATTTTAAGCAAAATTTATTATACTCTTAAAAAGTACTTAAATAGTATTGGACCATTCTATTTTATGTGGGTAGGCCCAGTTACTAGCTCATATAATCTATTGACCCACATTAATGATTAACATACGTTTAAGTACAAAAAACTAGTAACCAAAGACGAGATAGAAAAGTAAAATCTAATTCTCGCGAAAAAATGTACAGTAATTTTTAACTTGGTAAATGAAATGTCATTTGTCTTAGGTCAGAGCAAGGAATCAAATCATCTCTGAAACTGCAGCAAAAATCGTACCAACAGTCAGTGGCGAAACCAGAACATATTTTAAAAGGGGACAAAATATATCAATAAAAAAAATTTATTTATTGACGCTTGAAAAGCTTTTTTCAGTTGTACTAGTGCTTACTTTTTCATTACATCTTTTGACAAATAAAAAAAAATATCTAACTCAAACTTGAAGCTTGCTTGACCCTTGAAACAAATAAAATATAAAAAAATAATTAAAACCAAGAATTTAAACACTCCTGATATATTCGTGGGTTATTTTAGCATTTAACAAACTAATTTAACAGCTTCTATAGTTCTATTAAACTGCAATGCTTTATGCTTCTGAGGAAAAAAAATTCGTGTCCAAAGCAACTATCATTTTGACAAATAAAAATTTAGCAAGAACAGTTTAGCAATTTAGCCATTACGTAAACTATTATTTCGATAATTTGGTAATTTGATTCTTATGGTCTAAAAAATAAATGAAAATTAGTAAATTAAAATTACCAAATTTAAAAGACATTTAGGTTAAATTAAAATTAGAAATTAGTCAAATTACTTACCAAAGTCCAAAGCAGTGGAGGCGTGGAGCAGACGACTGCGGCGGGCGGCGGCAGGGGGAGTAGTGGTGGCACTCGGCAGAGGCAGCCGGCAAGGCGGCAAGAGCACTGGAGAGAGATTGGAAGAGGCGGAGCCGCGGAGAGCAACTAAAAAGAGGAGAGCAACTGAAGAGGGAGAGGCGGACTGAGGGAGTGAAAATCTAAAAAAATTATTTTTTTTAATGAAACGACGTCATTTCATGTTATTTAAAAAAAAGAAAGTAAAAACAGATCTGTGTTTGTTGCAGTCGGCGAAGAAGAAGAAGAAGTGAAGAACCAGATATGTCATATGTGTTGGTGTTGGCTCAGTGGCTGCCCCCTGCCCCCCTGCCCGGCCCTCCCCTAGCTCCGCCTGGACCGCCACCCTACCGAAGTCAGCTGCCCACCCCTCCGCCCCCCCCAGTTCCGCCTCTACCAACGGTTCCGGCGTTTGTGCTGGTTTTAAATGGGTTGAAAAATTAAATTTACGTTTTGAGTTTGGCTACTGGCCAAAATCGCATGCATAAAATTGAAACCGCACATGTGTGTGTATGTATGTATACAGGGACGGATGGAGTACAAGGGCAACATATGCTCACTTTTTTTATATAGGTAAACTCAATAGGGCATAATTTATAAATTAGTAAACTCAAGGGGACATATTAATAAAAAAGTTGAACTTGGTGGGACAAAAGAAAAACACCCATTCTAATCTAAATATCTAATTCTTCAAAGTAAAGGACTACATACAAACTTACAAAGAGTTAAACTGTTAGAGAGGGCGAGAGCTCGGACTACTTGAAAGTTGAAATTAAAAAAAATAAAAACAAACTCTTCATCTACTTCACGCCTTCACTGCTTGGCCAAGCACTGTGACCACCGTCCACCGGTCCACCACGAGTCCGCGACTTCTCCTTTTCTCGCGACCTCGTCTCCTCTTCTCCTCTTCTCATTCTATTGCAGTCGATTTAGATGGTAACAAAACTAGGACTTTTTTATTTGATAATTTAAATTTGTAGTTTGTTTGAATTTGTTGTTAGTTAGGGACTTGGGGTTAAACCCAATTCGATTTATTTGATGTATTTGTTGTATTGGACTTAAGAGGTAGTTAATTAGGGCTTTTTTTGTTTGATAGTTTTTTTTGTTTGATAGTTTAAAGTTTATATTTATTTAAATTTGTTGTGGGTTGGTATTAAAACTTAAATGAATATGTTGTTATACACTTTAATTTGTTATGGGTTGGTTTATTTCTGGTTCTTGTTCTGAAAGTCTATTCTTTATTAATTTCCAATTAAGTTAACGGATATGTTCATGGATTATAAATAATATAATGGCAATTAATACAAATTCATGTGTAATTGCAAGAAGATATGTTCATGGATTATAGTTTAATATTGTTATTTTTATTCCAATAACCAGGTAAAAGCTGAACTAGCCCCAAATTATGTTTTATACCCCTCAAATTCCTCCAAATGAATATATTGAACAACAAAATCAACAAGCTGCTAATGAGGTATAAAATCAACACTTTTTAGTTATGCTATGTATTTCTAAGTAGTAGTTAATTATCATTTTATATACTTTTTATTTTCAGGATCAACATACACCTTCTAATGTTACTAATCCTATCAACATAGATGATGATAAAAAGGAAGATAAGGATGAATGTAAGAGTAAAAATCATTTGATTGCTTGGGAACATTTTTAGGTATCAGTGTTAGAGTTTATGTCCTAGAAGCCAATTATTTGATATAATTGCTTAACATTCTTGATATTATATTTGATTGAATAAATGAATTATTTTATTATGGTTTTATTTACTGTGTTATATAAATGTTAGCATAGTAAAAGTCCTTAGAATAGTGATACAAATTATATAGCTTCAACTATGTGACTTGAACATGAGATCATATAATTACAATTAGTATTATTGCTCTTAAATGTCCCTAATCGAGTATCATTGTTGATGGGACAACAATGATACATTGAGACTAGTATATGGATTGATTGATGACCAAATCTCATTGGTCATAAATATATGAGATATTAAGTCAATGCATAGGTACGTGTTAGAGAACGATGTACTGGACAGACCCGCCATGAGAATTCTATGTAGAGCATTATGCGAAGTGTCATTAGCGATTCTCATAGTGACAATGATGTAATTATCCTCCGGCCTGAAATCACTATATTACTACACGGGAATTTATGTACTTTGATATCATCAAAGGTCACCTTTAATAGGGTGAACTATAAAGGTGATTATTGGGTACATCATGAATTGTGTGACCAATATGAGTAATCTAGATAGAATTTAACCATCCTACATATTAGGGGTGATATCCATAGGCCTCTTGATTGAGTAGGACTATGAAATGCATGGCCATGCTCAAATAGTGATTTATTTCATATAGTCTACTCATTGATCAAGAAAACTCATATTAAATTATGAAGAGTATAACACATTCCACGACTCGAGTTTAATCTAGGATGTCAAGGTTAAAAGGATTAAAATACATTGAAACATTGGTCACGAAAATATTGCATCGAATCATCGATCTTATTATTACTTGGGTAGCAGTGATGCATTACTAGATGCCGCTCACTGTTTATAATTTTATAATATGATTTTAAAATTATTGTCAAAGTAATAATAACCTATAGGGTCACACACATAGAACATAATTAAAAAAGAATTAATTTAAATTGTAAAGATTTAAATATGTCAATATAATTGATAACATTTAAATTACAAATTTAAATTAATAGGATAATTTATATAGGTATATTAATTAAGTAAGACTTAATTAAGATATATATATATATATATATATATATATATATATATTCGGATTTTATTTTAATAAGATTAGATTTTTTTTATTAATTCCTTTTAACTACTGTATATATGATATATAGCAGCCATTTAGGGAACATATCATAACCTAAGAAAACCCTAGCCGCTCTTAGAGAGAGACTAGAGAGAAAAATGTTTGAAAAATCCTGATCCTTTGGTAGCTAGTACCACAACTCCCTTTTATTACAGGATCATACGACGATTCGCGTGCGTTCGTATGGATACCATAAAAGTGTAGTTTCGTGAGGGATTGTGTTGGAGATTCGAAGCGTTTCAGAACTCTTTCATAATCGGTATAATATCTAAACCACTGAATTAATTTCTGTTTCGCATGGATCCTGTTTTTGGGTTTCAAAAATTGCTTCGATAATTTTAAATTTTTGCTGCTTTTATGTGTCGAAACCCCTACAAATAAAAGTTATAAACTACAAGGGTCGGGCTCCTTGTGAGCATGATAACCATTGAAGCAGCTTAAGCACCAACAACCACGATTTTCACTATTGCGGGGCCTAAAATTCGGATACCGTTTTAAGGCCCAAGATTACATATACAATGGATTACAAGCTGGATATACAACTTAAACAAGTCCATCACGAGAACCGGCTTAGATCCATTGATTGAATCTTCAACCCTATAGTTCCTAAGCTCACAAGATATCATTCAAAAGCTTGCATGATATATACTTTAACATAATTTATATATATGAAGAAATCATACAACTTTACACGATATTTGCAAATGACCGGCTGAAAGCTTCCAAAAAGTTAATTTCAACTGGTATAAAGTTGATATAACAAGATTTAAATTATAAAAGTGTTTGAAACTGATATTTACAGAGTTTGAGATGAAGAAACGCTCCCTTTCTCTCTCTAACTCTCAAATTTCTCTATTTAAAAGCTTGGAAAATGAATTCTCTCTCTTCAAATGAGTTGGGGGTGTTGTATTTATGGACCTGGGCCAGCCGCAGATACCTGCGGATGGACCCAATGGGTCCTGCAACCTCAAAGTTCGTTCCTTCGATCGTTGCGCTGTCTGTTAAAATGTCTGTATCTTGCAATCCGGGTATCATATGGAGATGTGACATATCATTCCGAAAAGCTCTTTCTGAGAGCTACACAAAGACACCGAACTTACCCATTTTATAATCGGGGAAGATGGATCCATGACCAGAATAATATCTTCAGGTGTCCGATGGTAGTCCGTAAGTCTCTATTCTTGCGTAGTTTGCACTCAGGATTGTTGCGGTGGCTCTTTCTGACCCTATTTATAGCTGGACAATCATTGTTGGTGTTGAGTTGGCAAAATTACATCTTTACCATTCCGGGGTTGGCTCTGGGTTTGTAAGTGACTGTTATATTTCCCTCGGGGTTGTCTCTAGGTTTGAAATGATTGTTGTTGTTCTCCGTTAAAATTGTCTTCCAGGCTGAAATTATGATGCTATATTCCCTCGGGGATATTTCCACAGTTGAAGTTATTGAGGTTATCCCTCGGGGTTGTCTTCGGGGTGTAAAAAGATATTTTTGCCCTCCTGCATGATTAATACAAGGAAAATGAAATTTCAAGTGTCTATAGATGCCCATATTTGTCATGTTTATGCAATGTAATGAAATGAACATGAAAAAGATTACTAGACACTTGAAATTTGAACAAGTATCTAATGGTGCAATACCATGTAAAGTATGCAGTGATATATAAGTATTAACATTTTAAAAGGTTACTCTCGTCTGCTGTGGGGATGATTGTTATACTTCTATCATCGGGCGTTGTCGGCACTAATTATATTGCAAACCACAAATCACACTTCGCAAATCACACTTCGTGTATCACACTTTGTATTTTGCCAATCACACTTCGCAAATTATATATCAGATCACGGATCTAATCACACGCCGCAAATCGCACTTCGCACTTTGCAATTTGCCGATCGCACTTCACAAATCGCAATTCATATATCAAATCACGCATCAGTGATAGCACATCGTACTTCGCATAGCGCAAATTGCACTTCGCAAATCTCAAATCATATATCAAGTTATGTATCAAATCGCACCACAAATTACATATTGCATCGCAAATAACATTGCCGCCACCGGGGATTATCGATGCCTACACTAGGGTTGACTCCAATGGTTTGACTTCCATCGGGGATTCATGCCGATGCCGATGCCGATGCCTACGCTGGGACTGACTCCAATAGTTGATTTTCATCGGGGATTGATGTCAATGCCTATGTTGGTGCTGACTCCAATGGTTGACTTTCATCGGGGATTGATGTTAATTCTTACGTTGGGCCTGTCTCCAACGGTGATTTCCATTGGGGATTGATGTCGATGCTTACGATGGGGCTGACTCCAACGATTGATTTTCATTAGGGATTGATGTTGATGCATAGGTTGGTGTTGACTCCAACGGTTTGATTTCTATCGGGGATTGATGTCTATGTCTACGCTGGGGTTGACCCCAACGGTTTGACTTCCATCGGAGATTGATGTCGATGCTTATGCTGGAGTTGACTCCAAAGGTTTGATTTCCATCAGGGATTGATTTTGATGCCTACGTTGGGGTTGACTCCAACGGTTTGACTTCCATCGGGGATTGATGTCGATGCCTACGTTGTGGTTGACTCCAACAATTTTTATCATTCATTATAAAAGGGGCGAGGTTTCTACTTATGACTCCGCTGGATTAGATACTAGCTTTACTGATGACCTGGGTGCCGCTGACGTCCTTGGAGGATGTAGCTCTTCCTTTCACTGCCCAAATTTGAACTTCGGTGCAGAGGCCTCGATTTATGAGGATTTGGCGCAGGTTGACATGTTTGTCTGTAATACCCAATAAAATAAAATAAAAATATTTAAGTAAGCTTTAAAATATTTAATTGAACTTTTCTTATATCTGGGTCAAACTGTAGTTAATTTATTTGGACCATAATAAATAAATATTACATTAACTTGGGCCACTAAAATTAATTGGGTCTAAATTATATTTGTGTAATTTTAAACCCTAATAAAATTAAAAGAATGAATAAAACATGTTAATTAATAATTAAACAACTAAAACCTTGTTATATTTCATTACGCCTGATGAGTTGTGGGAATAGAACGAAAACAAAAGAAAGAGGCGGAAGGAGAACGAGGAGAATGAGGGAACGTGGCTGGAATTAAAAAGGGTTTGAGAGGAAGATCCTTAAAACTTTATTCACTATATTCTTCTTCTCAAAGGTAATTATTAGACTATTTTTTAATACAAATAATTATTTTGCTGCTATAATTACAATCTATTTTCGTGTTGTGTTTGCAATCTATTTTAAAATTTTATTATGACACTTGATTAATTAAATTTGTTAAGGAAATTTTGATTTACAATTGGGATATATATATATATATATATATATATATATATATATATATATATATATATATATATGCGTATTTACCTACGGCGCAAATTCGATATATATAATATAAGATATACATAAATTTAAAAAAAAGGAAAAATGATAAATAATATTATAATATTATTATTACAATTAAAATGTATCTTTTGATTACAAGCTGAATATAATATATTAAAATTATTGAAGTTATGAAAATATAAACTATATAAGTTCATAATTTAATTATATATATTGGATTTTATTTTGATAATTAGATCGGATTGAGTGAGTCTAGCAGGTGATATTTGAATTCAAGGAATTATTTTGGTACTATATTAAGGTACGGATTTCGTACTTTTTCAACGATACTCGTTTAAATTTAATTCGTTCGTTTTGTTACTCGTTTAGAAATTTGGTATTACCCCTCATGATTATTCTTTGTTGTCAAATTTGTTGTGATAGTTTTGACGTTGATATTAGAATTCGTATTTGTACTCTTTGAACTAGTTAATCATGTCAATATGTTTTAGAGATTATATTCGTTTGTATCATTCTTCGTATATTTTTGTTCACATTCGGGAGTTGATTGATATACTGTGATAATTGAGTACGTTCGTATTTGATAATTTAATATCATTCGGAGATGGTCATGTAAGCCTTGTGATTTAAACACCTTTTGGCTTACATTTTGTAGTTTGATTCATAGGGTATACTTGAGCTAACCACTTGTGAGGGTACCACAGACATGTTCTTTTGACACAAGGGCATGACACCTTCCATAGCGGTGTGATCAGTCCACGACGTATCCTTTTATATGCTCTGGGTATGAGCTTTGGCCATTTAATATATTTGTTCAGGATACGTATAGGTCGACCCAGTATTTGATTTGATTCAATTTGTTTGGCGAATTAGTGACGTATGTGTCGTGCGTACTATCCGATTTGATTTATTCACATCATGGTATCGATATATTTTGTTAGCCTTTGGCTATTTGTATTTGAGCTCAGTATAAAATTGTTACCTTATAACCATTTGATTCAGCCTTATTTTGTTTGGAATTCTTTTGACTATAGTTATCGGTTCGACAGTGTTAATCATTTGTACCCTATCTCACTAAATTCGATATATTCATATTTGGTTAGTAATTGTAATTGTTCGTTCATTCAGTTCTTTTGGTACATATATACATATATTGTTTTATATATGTGCATTTTTATATCCGTACAGGGTAATTGGCTCACAATGTGTTCTTTTTCAGACAGGTAATCAGGGGTGATCAGGATTTGTGGGATGAGAGCTACCGTAGATCCAAATGAGTAGATTAGTTTTTGAGAATTATTATTAGTCTTAGTTTTCCTAATATTTTGTATATGGATGTTTTGTGCCTATTTTGGCATTTATTTTTAATAGTAGAGACTATGTAAATGTGGAGTTCCTTCTTTTTAAATTGGAGTATGTGACAGTTGGTGTTTAATTTCATTTGAGATATTTTGAGATTTTTAACCAGGTGCCTTAAAGTCGTCTGGTTTGGGAGGTTACTCTATAGTGCACGTGTCATATAAGTCAATTCTACTTAATTTACTCTTTTTTTTTCAATTTCCTCTGTTTATTTGGTTCCATTTAGATTAATTTCATGAAGTTATCACCTATCTCACGTTCCAAGTAGGGGTTAACATGAATTTAATTTTGGTCAATTAACCAATACAGCGAGAAGTAATATATCTACGTGTCTAACACACTGTATTACTGTATTGGTTAATTGACCAACTTTAAGTTCATGGTAACTGGATCTCATATTCCATATTAATGGATAGAACTAGACATTCTTTCATAGAAATGCCCTTGTATAAGTTGAAAAAGTTTAAGAAAAAAAATTAAACTTACAAATAAATCATAAAAATTATTGTACAATTAAGCAAGTCATATATCTTGTTAATTCTAAATCTAGTAGTTTTTGTTGGTCAAAATCTACACCCATTGAATTTGGCCTTCATTTTTTCCCATGTACTTGGCCCTTTGAAAATTCCATCAACCTTCTCCTCATTTACTTCTCCTCCCCTCATTGTTGGCTATAAAAGGAAGCTAAATGTTGAGGGATAAAAACACCACAACAACAAGAAGCTTAGCAAAGCAAAGAGAGTTAGAGAGTGAGAAGCTCTGTTAGAGCATTCTGAGAGTGAGGGTGTAGAGAGAAATAAACAGTTAGTTTATTTCTCAGTTGAGAGTTTGTAATCTCTATATTATTTTCATAGTGAATTTCTGAGATCTCTCCCCGTGATTTTTTCCAGTTGGGTTTTCACGTAAATTTTTGGTGTTATTATTTTATATCTCATACAGTAGTGTGTTTGTATTTATCTTATGGTATTTGTGTGAGCCTCATTTGTGACGCCCCCAAAATTAGGTATACATCACCCATCTTGGGTCGTCAGATACATGGTACAGAATACAAATACAACTTACTAATACAACTGTCGTGCACAATACGACAAAACATAACTGTGAGTTTGAATACAATTATTGTCCACTAGAGACTATACAAACCCAAAAGGAGTCCTCATTACAATTATTGTCACACTATTTAATAGAATAGTGAGGACTACTAATACTATCATCTGGTCTATCACTCCGTTCCTCGACTCGTCCCAGCTATATTCTCATTTTCTGAAGAGAACAGTGAAAGAAAGGGTGAGCTCAACTAGCCCAGTAAGAAATATTATGACTAAAATAATGCAGAATAAATTATCATTAGCCTTCAACAGTGTTAAACTGATAAAATATAACGAACATCAAGTTTAACTGCAGCGGAACAAGCAATCCATTAAAAGAGTCAAGTAAAAAATAAAATCTATTATCTTCTATGATTTAAAAGGTTTTTCAACACTGTTATCGCTGGGACTCAGCTTAATAAAATAATCCACATCATCGAATCACCCCTGCACTACGGCCAAGGATATTCGTGTATTCATTAATGGTCATGATCATGCCAACAACTGTCCATCAATGCACTACGGGCCAATGAGGACTTTTACCACATCATTTGTAACATTACGGTCATAATTATACGGAATAATCCCTGGTCATAATCATACCAAGTCCATCTATGCACTACAGGCCACAGATGACTTTTAACATTTTATAAACATAAGGATGATGACAATGATATAAGAATTCAATAAAACAAGTTCAAGAATTAATTTATCCAAGAATTAACAACGTCCAAATTGTTAACATGATAATGTTTTATGGAGTAAAATTCAAGAATTCTTAGAAGAATATTTTCATGAAAAGATAATGGATGAACCGCAATTATCAAGGATATTCCACTAATTTCATGGAGTATAGAAGTTAAAACTTAACCAACTGAGTATAATAAAGAATAGAATAACAAAAGAAATCACCCGGCATGCGATAGACCGCACAGACAGGTTATTCCAACAGAATAATAAATAATGGAACCAGGTCCGGCATAAACGCACAGACATGATATTCTGACAGAATAATAAATAATAGAACCAGGTCCGGCGTAAACGCACAGACAGGATATTCCGACAGAATAATAAATAATGGAACCAGGTCCGGTGTAAAACACACAGACAGGATGTTCCAACAGAATAATAACAAGACAGAACCAGGTCCGGTGTAAAACACACAGACAGGATGTTCCAACAGAATAAAAATAAAAACGGAATCAGGTCCGGTGTAAAACACACAGACAAGATGTCCCAACAGAATAACAGAAGAATGTCACCAAGTATAGGGTAGACCGCGTATACAGGTTATTCCAACAGAATAATAAGAAATGGAATAACAAAAGTTCTCTTCATGAATAAGAAAGAATAACACCCCTTACCGTTTTAAAGAAGAACTTAAATAAGGAAGTAGTTAAGTAGCAGAATACTTTTCTTCTTTCTCTCTATAGTTTCTCTCTATAGTTTCTCTCTCTAGAGTTCAGCGAATTCGTAAGAAATAATGAAGGAATGAGCTGCTATTTATAGAAAAATAGAATGCATAGTAACTAATCCATGAACGGTCCAGATTGATTACTTTAATCTGACGGTCCATATTTAAAAAAAATCTTTTAAATAAAATATAATATATTCTATTTATAGAATAACTTTAATAAAGTATTATGTTTTATATAAAAAGATGTTTCTGTTTTATTACGTTAATAATACGAATAAAACAAAGCTTCATTATCGCTAAATAATTCATATTATTAACTGACAATAATTGAATCAAACTGAGTGACTTCTCACATAAGCATTAATAATCAATACCGCGTGCTACTATGCAACCACACGTATTACTGTACTTTTACTACCGAGTAGTTTAACAGTATCAATGGTAAAACTTCCGCCGTTATTTTTAATAAAATATTTTTGTCGTTTTCTCAATCCGACAATAATTCCGTTGTGGGGTTCACCAATGATTGTGCCGTTGTACGAATATTCCCTGTTAAAACGAATATTCTCCGACCAATCGAATATTATATAACAACTTGCGTACTTTGTAAAATTTATAAATATTACCCACAACTATAACATTATATCAAATTAACTCCATAATATTCAAAAATGATATTTATAGAAAATTCATCTTTATTTATAAAAGTTGGGGTCTTACATCATTTCTCAACAATTAGTATCAGAGCTTTTGGTTCACGCCGTTGGTGTCTAAGAAAGTGGTTCAAAAGGCAGCGCCTTTAAAAAATGTGGTTACTTAATTAGTCACCGTTGCAGAAGCACGGAGAAACTCCCACCCGACTTACACTTACCTGGCTAACTGGTACGATCCGTTTAAAAAAAAATTAGGCAGGTTACAAATACAAAGATGGCAAGCACAAATGCGAGGTATGAAGTTGAACCATTTGACGGTAAGTCAAATTTTAGTATTTGGCAGTGTACAGTCAAAGATGTATTAGCTCAACAAGGATTGACAAAGGCACTAGAAGGGAAGAAACCATCGACTATGACAGATAAAAAATGGACGGAACTTGAAGCAAAGGTCGTGGCAACAATCAGATTGAGTTTAGCGCCACATATCAAATATCAAGTTTTGACAGAAACCTCTTCGAAAGACTTGTGGGAGAAACTTAAGAAAGTTTACAAGTCAAAGTCTATACTTGGCAAACGGGCCGGGCTAGAAGCGGGTCGGGCCAAATTTGGGCCAAGCTAAAATGGCCCAGCTTTTCGTGGGCCGGAATTGTGAGGCCCGGGTTGGGCCGGGCCAGCTCGCGGGCTTCTTCTTCTTTTTTTTTTAAAAAAAAATAATAAAGACTATATAGCTACTTGTGAGGGTTGAACACAAGACCTCTAAGTCATTAAATAAGAGTCTAATCTAACTAAACTACAACAATTACTTGTTATAACATATGTAAATGAATTGTTGGCTAAGTTTCTTTCTTATTTTCTTCATATTTTTCTTTTTTGTTTTTTTGGTAAACAAGAAATTTTGGTAATGTTTCACACTTTCACCAGCCCCATTTTTTTTAATTCATTCATTTTCTGTTTCTATGCAGCGTGTCATATATAACTATATAAGTGAGTATATACGTACAACGATTCATTGAAACCTTTAAAGCATACACTCTCTTAGTTCCACACTAGTATTGTAATATCCGACAAAATAAAATAATAATTAAATTTATTTAAAAATATTTTAATTGGATTTTTTTTATATTTAATTTGTGTGGATCATAATGGGTATTGGATAACATTGAGTTGATAAATTTGGGCCTTAAAATTAATTAAGTTAAACATATATTTTATACTATTGAATTCTATTAAAATTATGAGAGTTAATAAAATGTATTTAAATGATTAAAATATAAACCATATAGGGTATTCAGAACATTATATTATACTAGTGAAACTCACCAATAGTTTTAATAAATTTAAACAAATAATCTATATTAATTTACCTTATACAGTATTAATTAATTAATATGGAGTACTGTGAATATAGTAAAGCTATCTAAAATTTCTATTAATCTCAAAATTTTATATTATTTAGAGTTAAATAAATACATTTTTCAATGTTTGAGAAACTTATGTATTGGATATAATTAAATTTTAAATAATTTAAATTGAATATTTTTAATTATGATTCAAATTTAACTCATTTAAAAAGACAAATAAATTAAAACTAGTGATTGTATATTTTGTTTAAACGGTTGTCTTTTTATTTTTTGAACTTTTATTTAGATGCATGCATGTTAAAACAAGTAACTGTTGTAGTTAAGTTGGATTGAACTCTTATTTAATGACTTGGAGGTCTTGTGTTCAATCCTTACAAGTAACATTATTTTATTAAAACAATAATTCACGGGCGGGCCGGGCTAGTACGGACCGGACCAAAAATGGGTCGGGCTAAAATGACCCAACTATATGTTGGCTATAATAATAAAGCCCATAGCCCAATTTTATGCGGGCGGGCCTGGGCCTCTTTTACTAAGTCTATCAAAGTCTTTGTCAAACCGGTTGTATTTGAAGAAGAAATTATACCGACTTCGGATGGAAGAAGGGTCAAATTTGGCAAATCATATTAATGAGTTTAATAGATTGGTGACCCAACTAACCAGTATTGATGTGAAGTTGGACGAAGAAGATAAAGCCTTATTGCTTCTTATGTCTCTACCAGATTCATACTCAATTCTCCAGACTACACTCCTTGTAGGGAAGGAAAAGCTTGTAGTTGACGATGTGATGTTAGCAGTCCTAGACCAGGATAAGTTTAGGGGCACTACTTCCAGAGATCAAGGAGACAGTCTTCTTATTTTTTCAAATGGGCGTGGCAGGGGTCCTAATCGAAAGAAGTATTCCGGCAAGGAACTAGAAAAGTCTCAGGCGAGACCAGGTAAGAAGGATAAATCTCAGGTTGAGTGTTATCATTGCCACGAGAAGGGCCACTACAAAAATCAGTGTCCATTATTGAAGAAGGATCACAAGAAGAAAGGAAAGCAGATTGAAAAATCTACTAATGTTTTTGAGCAAGCATATGTGTGCAGCGACGGAGAGCTGTACACAGTAACAGAAAATGAAGCTTCACAAGGTAATCTCTTATCTATTAGAGACAGTGACAGCTTTACAGACTGGTACATGGATTCCAGTTGTTCTTTTTATATGTCCCCTCACATGGATTGGTTTGATACTTTTACATCCTGTAATAATGGTACAGTTTTATTGGATAATAATGCAGTCTGCAAAGTTACTGGGATAGGCACCATCAAAATTAAAATGTTTGACGGGGTTGTCAGAACATTGGGTGATGTAAGGTATATTCCAGAATTGAAGGAGAGCTTGCTATCGGTTGGAGTACATGACTCTATAGGTTGCATTATCTCAGTCAGAGATGGTGTCATGAAAATTACCAAGGGTTCGATGGTAATTATGAAGGGCCAAAAGAAGGGCACCCTCTACTAGTTGATAGGGGACACAGTTGCTGATGGCGCAGTAATTTCTGTGCAGGATAATTCCAACAGTGATAGCACAGAATTATGGCACATGCGACTTGGTCATTTGAGCGAAGGTGGAATGAAAGAACTTCACAAAAGGCAGTTACTGAAAGGTGTCAAAACGTGCAGTTTGGAATTTTGCATGTTTTGCGTGTATGACAAACAACGGAGAATCAGCTTCAAGGCAGGAGCACATACCACTAAGAATGTACTTGATTATGTACATTCGGATGTGTGAGCCCGATCAAGCATACGTCAATGGGTGGAGCCCATTATTTTGTTAGCTTTATAGTTGACCACTCCAGAAAGGTGTAGGTGTATTTTATGAAGTAGAAATCTGAGGTTTTCAGAATCTTTAAGCAGTGGAAAGTTAAAGTAGAAAATTAGACCGGAAAGAAGCTGAAGTATTTCAGATCAGATAATGGCACAGAATACAAGGACATGACATTCCTACAGTTTTGCCAGGATGAAGGTATCATCAGGCACTTCTCAGTTAAAAGAACTACAGAGCAAAATGGGGTTGCCGAGACGATGAACAGAACTCTATTGTAACGTGCCAGATGTATGAGGTTGAATGCAGGATTGCCCAAGAGTTTCTGGGCTGAGGCAATCAACACAGTGTGTTATCTGATAAATCGATCTCCTTCAGCTGGAATTGATCACAAAATCCCCGAAGAGGTATGGAGTGGGAAACCAGTTGATTTTTCTGTGATGAAAATCTTTGGTTGTCCAGCTTATGATCATCTGCCAGTCGAAGAATGACAGTCCAAACTTGATCCAAGGTCAAAAGAGTGTATTTTCCTTGGATATAAAGATGGAGTCAAGGGATACAGGTTATGGAATCCAGTATCCAAGAAGAAGGTTGTCAGCAGAGATGTGGTGTTCAATGAGAAACACATGTTGAACAAGTCCGAGAATGAAGAGTCTGCAGCAGGTGAGTTGCAGAAACACCCAGTTGAGGTGGAGCTTCCTGAAGAGATTGAAGATGATCATCCTTCAAATCCCCAAAAGAGATCCTATAATCTTGTTAAAGATCAGGAAAGGTAAGTCAGTAAACTAGTGCAGAGATATGGGTTTAAAGACATGGTTGCCTTTCCCTTGATTGCTGGTAGTGAAGATTCAACTAGTTATCAAGATGTTATTCAGTCCGAGGATAATGATAAATGGGTGATAGGGATGGCAGAAGAGATGGAGTCTTTACAAAAGAACCAGACTTAGGAGTTAGTTCAACTTCCAAAAGGATCGAAGGTTATAGGATGCAAGTGGGTGTTCAGGAAAAAAGAAGCTCAATCTGACAAAGAAGGTGAAAGATTCAAGGCCAGATTAGTGGCAAAGGGATTCTTTCAGAGAGAGGGAATCGACTACAATGAGATCTTCTCACCAGTTGTGAAACACATCGATTTGGTTGATCTTATCTATTATAACATCACAAGATTTAGAGTTAGAGCAGCTTGGTGTGAAAACAGCTTTTCTCCATGGTGATTTAGAAGAAAATATCTATATGAAGCAGCCTGAGGGGTTTATTGAACCAGGGAAAGAGGGATTAGTTTACAGTTTGAAGAAGTCTCTCTATGGTTTGAAGCAATCTCCAAGACAGTGGTACATGAAGTTTGACAACTTCATGGTGGCTCATGGTTACTCTCGTTCGGAGTATGATCCATGTGTGTATTTCAGATCCCTTGATGATGACTCTCTAGTATTGTTGACGTTATATGTCGATGACATGTTGATAGCAGCAAAGAGGAAGTTAGATATTCTTCAACTGAAGAATTTGCTAAGTAGTGAATTTGACATGAAAGATCTTGGGTCAACCAAGAAAATCCTAGGTATGGAAATTCATAAGGATCGTCAAGCAGGAAAGTTGTGGCTAACTTAGAAAGGATATGTGCAGAAGGTCTTAGAGAGGTTTAACATGAACAATGCTAAACCAGTTAGCACTCCATTGGCAGCACATTTTAGGTTATATGCACAGTTGAGACCACAGACAGAGGATGAGGTGGAGTATATGTTCAAAGAACTGTATGCAAATGCGGTGGGTTGTCTAATGTATGACATGGTATGTACATGGTCAGATATCTCACAAGCAGTCAGTGTGGTTAGCAGGTATATGGCAAATCCAGGAAAAGAGCATTGGAATGCTGTAAAATGGATTTTTCGTTATCTAGCAGGTACAACCAATTACGGTCTTATGTTTGATCGTGATACCTCAAGAAGTGAGGTTATAAGGTTTGTTGATTCGGATTATGCTGGAGACCTAAATGCAAGGCGATCTACAATAGGGTTTGTATACACCTTTTGTGGAGGATGTATATGTTGGAGGTCAATGTTACAGTCTACGGTAGCATTATCAACAACAGAGGTTGAGTATACAACATTGATAGAGGCAAGCAAGGAGGCTTTGTGGCTTAAGGGACTAGTTGAATAACTATGTTTCAAGCAAGGCAATATCTAGATTCAGTGTAATAGTCAAAGTGCTATTCATTTAGCAAAGAACCAGGTGTTCCATGTCAGAACCAAATATTTAGATGTTCGGTATCACAAGATTCGTGAGTGGCTGAACAATGGTGACATTGCAGTTCATAAAGTTCACACAAAGGAGAATGCCGCAGATATGCTCACAAAGTCAGTTACAGCAGAAAAGTTCAAGCACTGCTTGGACTTAATTCACTTCACCAAATGCTAAGTTCGTGGTGGGGTATCCAGGGAAAAGGATACACTCACAAACACAAAGAAGTTCACAATATTTGAAAATTGCAAGCCAAGGTGGAGATTGCTGGTCAAAGTCTTGGTCAAAGTCTTCACCCATTGAATTTGGCCTTCATTTTTTTCCATGCACTTGGCCCTTTGTAAATTCCATCAACCTTCTCCTCATTTACTTCTCCTTCCCTCATTGTTGGCTATAAAAGGAAGCTAAATGTTGAGGGATAAAAACACCACAATAACAAGAAGCTTAGCAAAGCAAAGAGAGATAAAAGAGTGAGAAGCTTAGTTAGAGCATTCTAAGAGTGAGGGTGTAGAGAGAAATAAACAGTTAGTTTATTTCTCAGTTGAGAGTTTATAATCTCCATATTAATTTTATAGTGAATTTCTGAGATCTCTCCCCGTAGTTTTTTCCAGTTGGGTTTCCACGTAAATTTTTGGTGTTATTATTTTATATCTCATACAGTAGTGTGTTTGTATTTATCTTAGTGTATTTGTGTGAGCCTCATTTCTCAACAGTTTTACATATAAAAGCCAACTAATTACGTGCTTACAATTTACTTGTGTGCATAGATTTTATTTCTATGGCCATGACATGACCCGTCAAGTTGAGGCGCACCACTACTGCGCACACCAGAACGAGGAGATGAGGCAGTGCCTAATCTACGGCATCCCCAACGCCGACGCCCGTCTTATCGGGGTCGAGTACATGGCCTCGGAGAACTTATTCCTAACTTTTCCAGACGACGAGAAGCGCGTGTGGCACTCCCACGAGTACGAAGTCAAGAGCGGCATCCTCTTCATGCCCGGAATTCCAGGGCCCATACAGCGCCAGGATCTCGACAACGTTGCGAGAACGTATAGAAAGGTGATCCATATCTGGCAGACGGATAGAGGGGATAATCTTCCTCTAGGAATTCCACAGGTGATGATGGCCCTAACTAGATATGGCCAACTCTATCGAAACCTTGCCCAAGGTTTGTTGCTAAGCACTTCTTTAATATTTTGGTACTTGTGTTAGGTTAAAATAAAGGTTACTAAAAATGACTATCTATGACTAATTATGTTTGTACTGGTATGTTATTTTTAGGGTCACATTGTGGATTTTTGCGACATTGATGTACTTAAAAAAGCTTAACTACAAAATATTATTTTGTGGAGATATGGTATCTAATTTTAAAATATAGCAAAACGTGATGAATTAGTGCAATTAGCAGTAAAAATTATAACTTTTCGGGTCAGTTTTGCACACCTACTTATTCCTTAAAAGGTAGGATTTTGAACTAATATATTGTTGTATCTTCATGAGGGAAGGATTTGCCGATTAGTCAAATAAAAAGGCGAAAAATGTCACATGGGCACACAATTAATTGCGAGGGATAGTTTGGATTAATGTTATTGGGGCTAAAAGATTGTGGACATTATTATTATGGTGTTGGTGTACTTTTAAAATGGGATAATTATTCTGAGTCCGGCACAGGTTCACCCAAAATCTCAAGTCCGAATAGAATCAAATTTATCTAAATAAGGCCTAAAAACCACTAGCACAATAGTATTTTTTGAGTCATTTTAGCCCACCAAAGGTTCACCCAAAAAGTCTTGACTGAAGGTACTATTGTTAGTAACTTAATATTTTATATACAGATAAATTTTTTCCATATCTTTCGATATGGGACTGTGATGTTACTTGGGAGAATTATTTTGGGAAAGAGGAAGTATGTGCTAATTACTTGTGGTTAACCTTTGGTTTTCATTTTGGACTATTCTTTTCTCATGAGGTTCAAGGTGGTGTTGATGCAGATGTAGAGAAGCGTTTTAATGTGTCCTTTCACAAGGAGAAAGAGAATAGGGCTTACATTTCAGGTCCGAAAAATGGAATACATCCGTTGGCGAATGTCGGTGGGAAGGGGATTGTTAGGCCATGATTATTTGGACCTATTAGGCCACACTTATTTGGGCCTTTTGGAGTATTGGGCCACAATTTAAATGAGGATATATGTGGGCTTGGGCTTGGGCCGGTGGTTATTGGATGGGTAAGTATTGACTGTTGACCCAACATCTTAATTAATAAGGATTTGACATAATCCTAGTTAGTAGGGAACAATGATGGGATTAGCAGGTGGGTTGCATGCACTTAGCTAAGGTCATGGGAAGTCGGCTGCATACAAGGCGGTGGATGAGTACAAGAGTACAAAGCACTTCACAAAGGAAGGTAACAGGCAAAATTTTATACGAAACACTAGAGCACACAACCTCTATTGTTAACCTAGTGTCGGCCTGTACTGATTCTCACACCAGAGCTATCCCCCAGCGTCCCAAGCCGTCAAGCTGTCGGTGCTGATTCGTTTTCTGTGCAGGGTTGGACGCGTTTTTTGGTAATTGAGGCGCATAGAAAGATCTTGACGTTAACATTGGCGCTAGAAGAAGGGCCTTTCTAGTGTTTTTGGGTTTCAATCACAGTTACTGACTGTCCTACATCGAAAGTTATGGTGAAAAGTAAGACAATCACTGCTGAGGGACAGCCGACGACTGCGAGTTCTTCTTTATAAAGAATTTCTGTTAAAGATAGGTTGGGTCCTTCAAAAAGTATCCATGATAAGATTGGATCACAAGATGTTCCATAGGGGTCTCATGCAAGAGACCACGGTGACACCAAAAGAAAGTTATTTTCCACTGCAAGCAAAGGGCCTGACAAGGATCGAAAAAGGGTAGAAGACACACTGCCTAGAACTCTATACCTAGAAGGTCAGGCAGACGAAACATCTACTATGGCTAAGATGGCACAGGAGAATGATAAAGCTATGAAGGTGCTTCTGTAGTAGAGGGAGGAGATTTCCAAATAGATAAAGCTATGAAGGTTCTCGAGACTGAAGAAGAGCCCGAAGTCATATTCTCGAAGATTCAAAGAGGGCACCCCGCCCTAAGGACTCTCAGGGTAATGACAAGAGCTGACGAAGAAGTAGATCGAGAGGGTATACTCCAGAGGGTTCAAAGAAGGCACTTCGCCTTGAGTATCCTCGACATAGCGAGAAGGGTAGACGCCGAAGCCGATCCAGAAGTAGTACTCCTGAAGATCCAAAGAGGGTACACCGCCTTGTGGATTCTTGTCGTAGCAGAAGTCATAAACGATGCCCTTCTAGGGCAGATAGTTCAGATGGAAAGGGCCAGTCTGCTCAGAAAAAGAAAAGCTCTCCGAAGAAAGAAGTCTCTTCATAACCAGAAGGAGTGGAACTCTTAGCCAAAGAGGTGAAGGAGCTTCAGAGACAATTAGCAGAAGTTCAACAGGTGAAGGAACGCTCGGGTAAAAAGGCATCTCCTTTCTCTTCGAAAATTCTTCGGGAGAAGGCAGACCCTAATAAAAATCTTCCTTATATGGAGAGTTATAATGGTTCAGCAGATCCATATGACCACAACCAGCGTTTGATAGGCTGATGGATTACTATCATTATTAGGATGAATCTAAGTGCCAAACTTTTATGACGATGTTGAGGAAAGATGTAAGGCAGTGGATGGGGACTTTACCTTCAAATTCAATTTCGTCTTGGGCTGACTTATGTGACAAATTACATGCTCGGTTTGGGAGCAATAAGAGGAGAGAAAAGCCTACTGGGTCGTTGGCACAAGTTCGACAGTATTCAAATGAGTCTCTGGGCTAGTACGTGAAGAGGTTTAGAGAAGCAGTGGGTCAAGTAACATACCTTAATGGTCAAAAAGTTGATGTTCAGCCATCCGAAGAGCCTAGCCGAAGCATTTAAAAAGGCAGAAGGCTACATCGTGGTAGAAGAGGCAATGAGTAGTTTGAAGCAAAGCCCTTCGAAAAAGGCGAAAGAAAAGGACAAAGACAAATCTGCTGGTAATCAGAAGAAGAGTGGTGGCACTAATGATAGAACTGATGGGAATCAGAAGAAATACAACAATACTTGGGGGTCGAAAGGAGGTCGACCGCCTTTTCTCAGTCAGAAGGTGAATAAGGTGTTTACTCAACTTAATACAGATCGGGCTACCATTCTGGAGCAGATCAAAGACCAGCCATATTTTGAGCAGCCTCGTGATAATCTTAGACCAGGGTCGGGAAATCCACACAAGTATTGTGATTACCATCAGGCAGCTGGACATGGTACGAACTCTTGTTGGAGTTTAAGAGAGTTCATCAAAAGAAAAGTCCAAAGTGGTACTTTGGTTCATTATGTAGCTGGGCGGGAGCCTCCGAGGGAGCAACAGAAGAATGATAGACCTGTTCAAGTTGCTCAACCTGCCCCTCTAGCTTCGAATCAACCATCAAGGCATATTGTGGATGTCATTACAGGAGGAAATATTCGCAAATTTGCTGGAAAGAAACGAATAGGATACCTGGATTCGGTAATGACAGTGGTGGGTGTTCCCCCGAAGACTGAAAGAGCGTATCTAGATTCGGTAATTTCTTTTACTGATGATGATTTCCCTTCTGAACCCATCAAACCCCATGAAGGAGCTCTGGTGTTTACTGCACAAGTGGGTTCGGTGGATATGAAAAGGATGATGATAGACAATGGGTCTTCGGTGGACATCCTATACGCTCATGCATACCAGAGGATGCACTTGGATGGAAGGAATATGGAAATTGGGCAGGAGGCTCCCCTGTATGGATTCAGCAACGATCCAGTCAAGGTGGCGAGGACTATTGAGCTGCCAGTCATCTTCGGGACGGCTCCACAGCAGGTTGAAATTATGTGTAAATTTTATGTAGTGCATGTGGATTTGGCCTATAACACCATCTTGGGAAGACCCACCTTGATATCTCTCTAGGAGGTGACATCGATTCCCCATTTCAAGATTAAGTTTCTGACACCACATGGAATTGGGGTAGTTGTTGGAGATTTAAATTTGGCAAGAAGGTGTTATCGGAACGCTTTGATTACTTCGAGTGTAGGGATTAGCAAACAGAAGCAAACCATGGCTATTAAAATCGAACCTTTTACTAAAAGCAGCATGGAGCCATTGGTCATGCCCGTTGGAGAGACCGAAGAGTTTGAGCTAATTCCGGGAAAGAAGGAAAAGACGGTAAAAATAGGTTCAGGTCTGCCGGAACCTTTCCGGACGAACTTTATAATGCCCCCAAAATAGGTCTATTCCACCCAACCTATTTTGAGTCGCCACGAAATACACTCAATGCAATTTCCAAATACAAACTTTATTATTATAATTGTCGTGCAAAATACGACAACACATATGCTGTGAGTTTTAATACAAATAGATACCAACTGTGACCCTCATCTCTTTACCTGGATAGCACACCACATTGATACCTTACAATGGCACCTTACATAAAGGTACAGTCAATAACTGTTTTAGAAATTAAAATTTTTGGAAAGTGCTCAAGGAAACCTTCGTACATGGGGGGTGTGACGCCCCCAAAACAGGTATACATCACCCATTCTGAGTCGCCAAAATATGGTACAGAACCACTACAACTTTATTAATATAATTGTCGTATAAAATACGACAACACATAAACTGTGAGTTTAAATACAAATATTGTCTTTTAGACAATATCCACACTCAAATAAGTCTTCATTACAATTATTGATATATTATTTTACAAAAATAGTGAGGACTACTAAACAACTTTCTAGAACCATCATTCCATACTCCGACTAGTACTTGCTACATTCTCGCCTCCTAAGAAGAAAAATGGAACAAAAAGAAAAAAGGTGAGCTCAACTAGCCCAGTAAAGAACATTATGACTAAGATAATATAGAACAAATTATCGTTAGTCCTCAACAGGGCAAAATCTGATAGAATACAATAGACAACAAATTTTAAATCAATATTCGCAGTGGAAATAATAATTCATTAGAAGAGTTAAGTAGAGAATGAAATCTACTATCTTCTATATATGAATTTAAAAGTTCATCATCTATATTTTATCTCTGTAACATCACTCAATATATATCTGGAATCAAATATTCATCTTTGCACTACAGGCCAAAGATATTCATTAGTTGGTCATGTTCATCCAAATACCTGTTCATCTTTGCACTACGGGCCAAAGATATTCATCAGAAAATCATTCATCTTTGCACTACAGGCCAAAGATATTCAATAATATCATCACTTAGGACTGAGTATAATAAAAAATATTTTTAAAAAATGAATCCAGTGAAACAAAAGAATAAATATTAAGGATTCGTATTTCGATTTATCCATGTCCAAAAATACCTCATAAATAACCATAGTGGAGTAAAATTCAAGAATGATCAAAACATGGATACAATCAAACATGTATCCATAATAGATATCTTGGAAAAAAAAATGAAAATTTAATTTTTCTGTGAATAGTGTCGTATTCGTGAATAGTGTCGTATACATAAATAGTATCGTAAACGTGAATAGTAACCCCGACACAAAAAGTTCTAAATTTAATAAAAACTTCAGGCCAATATTTTGGCATAATGATACTGAAAGAAATAATATCATTTACGAAAAAAATAACATCCCTTACATCAGAAAGACAGTACTTCTGACTGGAATACTGGATGTAGTGCTGAAGGAACTTATACCGTATAACAACACTCAAAGTATTAAAATACTCACAAGAATACGCTCGATAATATAGAGAGAAAAGATTTCAGTTTCTGGTGTGATTTTCAATTCTTACCTAAGCACCTTATTTATAGGAAAATGCTTAGAACACCAAAGCAGAAAATTTAATAAAATATTAATATATATATATATATATATATATATATATATATATATAAATTTCTTACGCCCACTTTTGCCAACTGAAATCAACATTCAACACATTTATATCACATGTGGGACACTCACCAAAAATGTTTTTCTTAAAAAAAAAAATTGAACTTCAAAAATCAATTATTCTGGAACTTCAGAACTTCAATAATTCATAATAAATAGCTCTTTTATCAGAAAAATTCAAACCTTACATCTTTTTCATATGAAATTCCATTCTCTACAACTTTGTAAGTTTAAGTTTTTCTAAATTCCAAATAAAAATTGACCGAAATTCACAAACGGACGATTTAACAGGCTATAATCAATTTTCAGTCAATAAATGGGGTCCATAAACATGAAAAATATGTTTTAAATATTTTTAGTAACAAAAATACTTCTCCTCCTCATATACTCATATATCCCACATTCATTGTAAAAATATCACCATTATTATATTATTAAAATATAATAATATATTTAAATAAATTATTTATCAGAAAAGATAAAATATCAATTTTTTAACAATTGTCACTTTAAAATTTTCTCCATCTATATCCACATAAAATGAATATTTTTCTTATCATATAAATCAATAATTAATTATTCATAAATAATATTACAGAATTACAATACTGGCAACCAGGCCGTTCCTAGGAAAGAGGGGGTTTTCCAATAATAATTTCACCTTTCTGGAGTACAATTAGGTGACCAAACATCTCCTTATACAGAACTTTCTAGACATTGTCAATAATGTTATCTAATAATATTATTCAAATAATATGAATTATTGATCTGATAATGGAAAATACTGTGTAGTGACAATTATTGAAACAACAATAGTATAAAATATCAACACATCAATTATTGAATCCATAAAATAAAATATTGAACAGTAATTACTGTAACAATTATTAAGTAGTGTCTTCTTACGTTAGAATCAATAATTAGTGTAATACCGTGTGTTACAGTAACGCGTATTACTGTGTTTTAACCACCGGGTATTTCAACAGTGTTAACGGTCACAACTACGCCATTATTTATAAATAACTTATACTTGTCATTTTTTTCATCAAATCGATTTCCGTTATGGGGCCCACACAAGGCTGCGCCGTCGTACGAATATTCCTCGACAGCAAGAATATTCTACGACCAAACGAATATTCTCCAACAACAATGAATATTTTATAACCACTTGTTTATTTGAAATATTTGTGCATTTTTTCCATAACTAACAACATTAATCAAATCAACCCTTACTATTTCAAAGTAATAAATAGAGAAAATTAAATTTTATTTATATTAAGTTGGGATCGTACAACCTCCCCTCCTTATGAAATTTCGTCCTCGAAATTGTCGTACGTACCTGGTGTTTTGAAAAGATGAGGATACCTCGCTTTCATTTCCGTTTTCAACTCCCAGGTCATTTCTTCAATAGCATGGTTCCTCCACAAAACTTTGACTTGTGGTATGACCTTTATGCATAGGACATGCTCCTTTCTATCCAAGATCTTGACAGGTACCTCCTCGTACGTTAAGTCTTCGGCTATCTCGTCCGGTTCTAACTCAATAACGTGGTTCGGGTCTTTCACATATTTACGAAGGACATATATGTGAAAAACGTTATGAACACGAGACATACTTGAAGGTAACGCGAGTCTATAGGCCACATTTCCTACTCGGTCAAGAATCTGAAATGGACCAATAAATCGTGGATTGAGCTTTCCTCTTTTCCCAAATCTTGTAACTCCTTTCCATGGAGCAACTCGCAACAATACATGATCCCCAATACTAAATTCTACGTCCTTTCGATGAAGATCCGCATAACTCTTTTGTCGATCTTGTGCCGTTTGTATACGTTGTCGAATCATTTGAATTTTTTCTGTAGTCATACGTGCCAACTCTGGTCCCAACAATGTTGCTTCACCCACCTCATCCCAATATATTGGAGAGCGACACTTTCGTCCATATAATGCTTCGAATGGAGCCACACCTATACTTGCCTGATAACTGTTGTTGTAAGAGAATTCAACCAATGGTAAACACTTATCCCAACTCCCTTTGAAGTCTAAGACACAAAGTCTTAATAGATCTTCATGAGTTTAAATAGTCCTCTCTGATTGTTCGTCCATTTGAGGATGGTATGCCGAACTGAATCGTAAATCCGTGCCCATAGCTTTTTGCAAGCTAACCCAAAATCGTGAAGTGAATCTGGGGTCACGATATGAAACTATGGATACTGGCATGCCATGCAATCTCACAATCTCATTTACGTACATACGAGCAAGACGTTCAAGGGAATAAGTCTCCCGTATCGGCAAGAAATGGGCAGACTTGGTTAATCTATCAACAATAACCCAAATGGCATCTATGCCTTGAGAAACCTTGGGAAGACCCGTATCGAAATCCATAGTAATGTGTTCTCACTTTTATTTTGGAATCTCAAGTGGTTACAATGGACCCTTAAGCACTTGATGTTCCTTCTTTACACGTTGACAAGCTAAACACCTCGAGATAAACTTCGTAATCTCTCTCTTCATATTGTTCCACCAAAATGTATGTCTAAGATCACGATACATTTTGGTACTTCCAGGATGAATTGCAAATGATGTATTGTGTGCCTCCATCATGATCTTGTACTTTAAATCAGAATCGTTAGGAACACAAAGTCTAGAGTAGACTCGAAGTATTCCTTCTTCATCGATTCTTGCTTCCGAAATAACACCTTCTTGTACCTTCTTCTTCATACGCATCAGCTCTGGGTCTGTGGCTTGAGCAACTTTAACTTTATCGATTAAAGTTGGTTCTATGCGTATACTTAACATCATTGCATGGGTCCCCGGAGTCTTGAACTCTATCTTCATCTTTTGTAAATCATACAAAATGGGCCTTTGTGTTGACAACATTGCACTCGTTCCCGTATATGATCTTCTACTCAACGCATCAGCTACCACGTTCGCTTTTCCAGGATAGTATTGAATAGTGTGGTCATAATCTTTCAACAGCTCGAGCCAACGTCGTTGCCACATGTTGAGTTCCTTTTGGGTGAAGAAATATTTGAGGCTTTTATGATCTGAATATATCTCCACTTTCACCCTATATAGATAGTGACTCCAGATCTTTAGCGCAAAAACGACTGCTACCAATTCTAGATCATGAGTAGGATAATTCCTCTCATACTCTTTAAGTTGTCGCGAGGCATAGGCTATGACTTTTCCACGTTACATGAGAACACATCATATCCCTTTGCCGGAAGTATCGCTGTAGATAACAAATCCATCCAAACTAAATGGTATTGTCAGAACAGGTGCCGAAATGAGTCTCCTCTTAAGCTCTTGGAAACTCTTCTCGCATTCCTCGCTCCATACGAATTTTATATCTTTCCGAGTCAGCTGAGTTAATGGAGTAGCGATTCGAGAAAATTCTTCCACGAATCTCCGATAATAACCAGCTAAGCCCAGAAAGTTACATACTTTGGTCATCGACTTCGGTTGCTCCCAACTTTGAATTGCTTCAATCTTCACCGGGTCAACAGATACTCCATGTTTTGACACCACGTGCCTAAGGAATGCTACTTCCTCAAACCAGAACTCACATTTCTTCAACTTGGCATATAGCTTGTTTTCACGAAGCATTTGGAGTACCAGCTTCAAATGGTGCTCATGATCTTCACGACTTTTAAAATATATAAGGATGTCATCAATAAAGACAACAACGAACTGATCCAAATATTTCTTGAATACTCGATTCACCATATCCATGAAAGCCGCAAGAGCATTAGTCAATCCGAAAGACATGACTAAGAATTCATAATGCCCGTACCGAGTTCTGAAGGCAGTCTTTGGAATATCCTCAGTTTTAATCTTCAGCTGATGATATCCAGAACAAAAATTGATCTTTGAAAAGAATTGTGCTCCTTGTAACTGGTCAAACAGGTCATCAATGTGAGGTAGCGGATACCTATTCTTGATGGTGACATGGTTTAATTCTCGATAGTCAATACAAAGTCGCATACTCCCGTCTTTCTTCTTTGCGAATAAAATAGGAGCACCCCAAGGAGATGTACTAGGATGAATGAAACCGATGTCCAACAACTCCTGTAGTTGGACCTTTAACTCCTGAAGTTCAATAGGAGTCATTCGATATGGGGTTTTAGAAATGGGCTTTGTACCAGGTTCAAGATCAATAAAGAATTCAACTTCACGTTCTGGAGGTAAACCGGGAAGTTCTTCAGGAAATACGTCAGGAAATTCACTAACAACAGAAATTTTATTCAAATCTGACGTGTTTTTGTTCAAGTCCATAACATGGGCTAAGAAAGCTTGACATCCGTTTTTTAATAAATTAATGGCTTTATGGCTTGATATTACAGTGATTGATTTTAGTGGTTTAGTTACTTGAATTCGAATAACAGGTTGGTTAGGAATATGAAAACTAACCTTACGAAAGCAATCAATTTTGGCATAATGAGTAGTTAACCAATCAATCCCTAAAATCACGTCAAATGCAAGTATCTTTAAAGAAATAAGGTCAACAGGTAATGTGATAGCACCAACTTGGATCAAACAAGATTTATAAACAGTGGATGTAATGAAAGTTTCTCCTAATGGAGTCTCCACAGATAAATCAAAGTCTAATTTCTCTGGAGTCAAGTTTAAACGTTGAGAACAAGCAGGAGAGATAAATGAATGGGTAGTACCGGTATCTAGTAATGTATAAATTTCTCAAAAATTTATGATTAGCTTACCCGTGATCACCTCGTTTGGGTTCCTTACATTTTGACCATTCAAGACAAACGCTCTTCCAGGAACCGTTGACTTTGACTTTTTTGGGACAGCCTTTTGAGTCACCATCCCCGTTGGACTTGGTTTTGCAACAGTACAATCTCGAGCGATATGTCCTTCCTTTCCACAATTATAACATACCTTAAACTATTGTGGGCAGTTTGGGCTGATATGTCCTTCTTTTCCGCACTTATAGCATGCGACCGGTGGTCGTTCTCCTCCCTTAGAAACAGTTGATGCTGGTACTGACGTCTTCACATTGCCATTGTTGAATCTCCTCTTTTTAAAATCTCCCCCCGACTCGCTTTTTCTATTTTCATGGCCACGATTACCACCAGAGTGGTTACCACTTTTATCTGAATTTTTCTTTCCCCGCTAGTTATCGTTGCTCCGATGACTACTGTCACCGGTATGACCCTGCTTGTGGTCCCTCGGTTGAACGTACTCGTTATCTCGCTCTAATAATTGAGCCCTGTTGACAACATCTGAATATAGAGAAAATTTATGAGAAATGAGATACTGACGTATGTCGGGTTTCAAACCACTCAGAAACATTCGCGTCATACGTTCTTCATTCTCCACCAAATGAGGTGCAAACCTGCATAACTCAGCGAACTTCGCCTCGTACTGGGACACCGTCATGTAGTTCTGTTCCAGTCTAATAAACTCTACTTCCTTCATATGACGAATACTTTCAGGAAAGTACTTGACATTGAACAGTTTCTGAAACGTCTCCCAAGACATGCTGAGTGCGGCTGGATGGGTACGCTTCACAGATTCTCACCAGTAATCTGCCTCATTACGGAACATAAAGGTTGTAAAACCCCGATTTTTATGAAATAAAATTATTTAATTTTTCTTATAATTATTATTCGGTAAATGGTTAAATTGATAAAAGTTTAAAGTTATGGGTGAAATATGCAAATTTTACAAAATACGCAAGTGGCTATAAAATATTCATTGTTGTCGGGGAATATTCATTTGGTCGTGGAATATTCTTTCTGTCGGAAAATATTCGTACGACGGCGCAGCCATTTGTGGGCCCCATAACAGAATAACTGTCGGATGAAGAAAACGACAAATTTGAGATTTTATAAATAAACGGCGTAGTTATTACCGTTAACACTGTTAGAATACCTGGTGGTTAAAATACAGTAATACGCGTAGTTACACTGTAGCACACGGTATTGCACAGTATTTTTTGAATTATTTCTTACGTGAGAAGACACTACTCAATAATTATTACAGTAATTACTGTTCAATATTTTATTTTATTGATTCAATAATTGCTGCGTTGATATTTTATATTATTGTTGTTTCAATAATTGTTACTGCACAGTATTTTCTATTATCAGATCAATAATTCATATTATTTGAATAATATTATTAGATAACATTATTGGCAATATCTAGAAAGTTCTATCTAAGGAGAGGTTTGGTCATCTAATTGCGCACCAGTAAGGAGAAATTCTTATTGGAAAGCCCCCTCTTTCCTGGGAACGGCCTGGTTGTCATAAATGTGATTCTGTAATATTATTTGTGAATAATTAATTATTGATTCATATGATAAGGAAATATTTATTTTATGTGGATATAAATGAGGGATATATTTTTATGGTTAAAAATGAAGGAGTTAATGTTGAGGTTTTTATCAGTATTTTTGTAGGAATAGAGGTATTAAAAATCAGGGTTTTTGAGATATTTTGCGGGGGTTATAATTTTTAATCTGACCGTTGGATCGTGGTAATTTTTGGATATGTTATACAAATATAAGTTGAGTATATGTCCACAAATTTTGAACCGTTAAAAATGAACGTATGATTTATTATGAATTTTACGAGATGTCTGGTTCAGAAATTGTTGAATTTTCGGAGTTTATCATTTTGGTGGAAAATTCTAGAATTGGTGGGCCCCACTCTTGGTTGGTGAAGAAATGTGCTGAGATTTTTATTAAAATGTGGTACGCTTGAATAGTAGCAGATAAAGCCATCAGGTTGCAGGTTAAGTCTGCTTCGGCGTGCTAACATTTTTCTATAAATAGAGGGCTAAGTTAGAATTGAAAATCACACCAGAAACATAAGCTTTCTCTCTTTCTCTCTCTATATTATGAAGAATATTTTGTGAGTATTTTGATACTTTGAGAGTTGTTATTCAGTGTAAGTTTCCTTCGGCTTTGCATTGCAGTCAGAAATACTGCACTTTTGAGGTAAGGGATAATAAGGGATTGTAAGGGATAGTAAGAAATTTTAAGGGTTATTATGTTTTTCAGTTCGTAATTCTTCTGACCTTTAGAAAATTCTAAAAAAATTTAAAATGATATTTTGATGAGTTTTATTGATTGTGTCCAAAAATGATGATTTTTGGATGTATAGATTAAGAGTTATGAATTTTACGGGAAAAGACTATTTTAAAAGTAATCGCTTATAACTCCTTGTGGTTAACTCCAAAATTGATAAAATTTTTATTGAAAGTATATCTATATAATATCAGTGTACTCTGTGAATTTTAGAATTTTTGGATAAAAGTACAATTTATGATGAATGTCTAAATATTCGGAGGTTTTGACCATATGAAAAATAGTAAATGAGTTTTAAAAATTTTGAGAAAAATATATGTTCAATATGGGACTATATTCTGCTAAATCCCAGAAAAAAAATATTTTTGGAACTAATTTGGTATTTTCATGAAAATAGTCTAATTATGAGTAAATGAATTAAATATGTTATTTAAAGTAAGAAAATTAGAAAATATGATTTTATGGCTTGAGAATCCTATATGAGGTATAGGCAGATTTTTGATGAGGGTTTTTGGTTATTGGTGATGAAATCTTATGAGTTTGGCATTTTAGAAAATTAAATGCATTATTTAGTAAAGTGTAAACAATTAAAATAAATTATTTATAAGCTTAAGAAATATTATTCTTTCAATATCATTATACCGAAATATTGGTATGTATTTTATTGTGAAATTTCTACCTTTTTGTGTCGAGTTATTATTCATGAGTTAGTATTCACGAGTTACTATTCATGAGTTACTATTCACGAGTTACTATTCACGGTTACTATTCACGATAAAAATTGGTTTCTTTTTCTAACCAAATTATAGTTGATTTATGAATATTACTCTCGAGATTAAAACTATATGTTGATCATATTATTTTTATTATCATATATAACATTTTTATAACCCTAATGATGATATTTCTCTTTGACTTGAGTGTAAAGATGGGTAGATTTTTGGTATGATCATGACTATGGATTCCCTTTGGCCAGTAGTGCAAAGTTGAATTGTTGACTGGTATGATCATGACCATTGAATTTATAATTGAATATCTTTAGCTTAAGTGCAAAGGTGAAATGATCAACATGGTTATAATTATTGGTTATATAAATTCTGAAATGATTATATATTTCTTTGAGATAATAATATATTTGGCCTGTAGTGCAAATATGAACTATTGAGAAATATCTTTGGCCTGTAGTGCAAAGATGAGTTGTTGATGAATATCTTTGGCCCGTAGTGCAAAGATGACATGTTGTTGAATATATTTGCCCAGTAGTGCAAAGATGAACATGTGTTGAGATGAACATGACCAACTGGTACAAATGAATATCTTTGGCTCGTAGTGCAAAGATGAAATTATTAGTATGATTATGAACAGGAACTGTGATTTGGTATAACCATGATCTTTGATATTTCAGGTAAAGATAGGTGATAAAAATTATCTTCGTCCTGGATGAGAAGAGGAATTTAGAACTGCAATTATGATTATGAGTTATTCATATGATTGTGGACCAGAATTGTTAATTGATGTTACAGGGATAAAATATTATTGGTGGATTTTTAACATGGAGAAGATAATAGACTTTGTAGTCTATTTGACTCTTCTAATGGATTGCTCGTTCCGCTGTAACTATGGTTGAAATTTTTATCATCTACCATATGTTCTAAATCTCTGATTTAATTCTGTTGAAGGCTATTGATAATTTATTTATCTTTAGTCATGATATTCTTTACTGGGCTAGTTGTGCTCACCCTTCTGTTTCACAATTCCTTTCAGGTAATAAGAGTGTAGCTGGGTCGAGCGAGGGTAATGGGAAAATAGAACGGTGGTCTCTAGCTGTGGAGGTTCTCCCTAAGCAGTATAGAAAAGTGTTGTGTACATCATTTAGTAGTTATATTTGGTGAATCAAATAGGGTGAGGCGAACCCAACGTTGGAAGGGTGTTTTGCCACTATCATACAAGATGTCTAATGATATACAACCTCATGTCATCATAAGACAGGGATGTGCTCATCCACTTGCTGAGTATATTTACGAGCACTACCTATATAATCTTGGTGTTTGTTTGAAGTATAATTCTCAATTAGAGACAATAGAGATAATGATATGTCAAGAGAAGACTCCCCATTGGGAAGAATATGATAGTAATCTTCTCGTTTTTCTTTGGGGTCTATTGGGTCAACCAAGGATAATTCTGTGGCCATATGATATCTATCATAACCTAGAAGCATGACCTCCCATATACGAAGGTTTCCTTGAGCACTTCCCAAAGATTCTAATTTCTAAAACAGTTTTTCACTATACCTTTATGTAAGGTGTCATTGTGAGGTTCTGTCCACGGTTGGGATATGAGTCACATTTGGTATATATTTGTATCCAAACTCACAGCATATGTGTTGTTGTATTTTGCACGACAATTGTTGTAATAAAGTTGTAGTTGTTTTCTGTACCATGTATTTGGCGACTCAGAATAGGTTGGATGGAATGGACCTATTTTGGGATCGTTACAAAGGTGGCGAATGGAACCTTCTGTTCTTCCGTGCATCCCAAGACATCGAATATCTTGGTAATTTGCTTGACCCACGTCTCCGCCTTAATTGGATCCGGCTTTCCCCAGAATTCTGGTGGTCCCAACTCTTTGAACTTCTTAGTTGTGACCAGCTGTGCGTTGCTATTGTTCTTACCTGTATTTTGAACAGGAGTCTCCCTCGTCTAGTTTTGCATGAACCGCAAAAAGCTTCTAAACATCTCATCGTTCATCGTCTGCTAAGTGTTGTTTACAGGAGGAACATTACCAGGCTGTTGCACGTTCTCCTCGTTAGTGATTAATAGTGTCTCCACGGTCTCATTTACTCCACTGTTAACATTCTCGGTTGCCATTCTCAAATACTACCATAAAACAAAGGTTAATTAAAGAAATTAACATATCACACAATATCCCTATATTCTGACCAACCAACAAATAAGCTTAGGTAGGACAAACTAGCGAAGGATTTACTCGTCTCTCCCCTCCTAGTTCTATTCTCCGATCTCCGCCAGAGATCATATCTCTAAACTTTGATACCAACTGTGACGCCCCCAAAACAGGTATACATCACCCATTCTGAGTGGCCAAAATATGGTACAGAACCACTATAACTTTATTAATACAATCATTGTATAAAATACGATAACACATAAACTGTGAGTTTAAATACAAATATTATCTTCTAGACAATATCCACACTAAAATAAGTCCTCATTACAATTATTGATACATTATTTTACAAAAATGGTGAGGACTACTAAATAACTTTCTAGAACCATCATTCTATACCCCGACTAGTACTTGCTACATTCTCGCCTCCTGAAAAAAAAATGGAACAAAAAGGAAAAAAGTGAGCTCAACTTGCCCAGTAAAAAATGTTGGGGTTTCGATACAGAAACGCACAGCGGAAATTAAAATTTAAAGCAATTTAGAAACCCTAAAACAGGATCCATGCGAAAACAATTAATTCAGTGGTAAGAAATTATACCGATTGTAAAAGCTAGAATCGATGCGGTCGAATCTCCAACGCAATTCAAACGGACTGCGTCTCTACGGTATCCACACGAACGCTCCACACGAATTGTCCTACGATCCGTAGAAGAAGGAAACGCGGTACTAGCCACCAAGGATGAGGATTTTTAAACTATTTTTCTCTAGTCTCTCTCTAAGAGCGGCTAAGGTTTTTTTTTTGTTTTAACGTAAAAACTAAAGTGACTGATATACATCATATATATAGCAGTCAGGAGGAATTAATCAAAACCTAATGTTATTAAAATTCGAATTTATATATATCTTAATTAAGTCTTACTTAATTAATATACCTATATATAAATTATCCTATTAATTTAAATTCGTAATTTAAAATTATATCAATCATATTGACATATTTAAATCTTTACAATTTAAATTAATTTTCTTTTAATTACGTTCTTTGTGTGTGACCCTATAGGTTATTATTACGTTGGCAATAACCTTAAAATCATATTATAAAGTTATAAACGGTGAGCGGCATCTAGTAATGCATCACTGCTACCCAAGTAATAATAAGATCGATGATTCGATGCAACCTTTTCGTGACCAATGTTTCAATGTAATTTAATCCTTTTAACCTTAATATCCAAGATTAAACTCAAGTCATGGAATGTGTCATACTCTTCATAATTTAATCTGAGTATTTCTTGATCAATGAGTGGACTATATGAAACAAATCATTATTTGAGCATGGCCATGCATTTCATAGTCCTACTCAATCAAGAGGCCTATGGATATCACCCCTAATATATAGAATGGTTAAATTCCATCTAGATCACTCATATTCCTCACACGATTCATGATGTACCCAATAATCACCTTTATAGTCCACCCTATTAAAGGTGACATTTGATGATATCAAAGTACATAAATTCTCGTGTAGTAATATAGTGATTTCAGGTCGGAGGACCATTACATCATTGTCACTATGAGAATTGCTAATGACACTTCGCATAATGCTCCATATAGAATTCTCATGGTGGGTCTGTCCAGTACATCGTTCTCTAACATGTACCTATGCATTGATTTAATATCTCATATATTTATGACCAATGAGATTTGGTCATCAGTCAATCCACATACTAGTCTCAATGCATCATTGTTGTCCCATCAACAATGATACTCGACTAGGGACATTTAAGAACAATGATACTAATTGTAATTATATAATCTCATGTTCAAGTCACATACTTGAAACTATATAATTTGTATCATTATTCTAAGGAATTTTATTATGTTAACAATTATATTACGCAGTAAATAAAACCATAATAAAATCATTTATTTATTCAATCAACAATAATATCAAATGTTAAGCAATTATATCAAATAATTGGCCTCTAGGGTATAAACTCTAACAAAAAATATTATGACTAAGATAATATAGAACAAATTATCGTTAGTCCTCAACAGGAAAAAATCTAATAGAATACAATAAACAACAAATTTTAAATCAATATTCGCAGCGGAAATAATAATTCATTAGAAGAGTTAAGTAGAAAATAAAATCTACTATCTTCTATATATGAATTTAAAAGTTCATCGTCTATATTTTATCCCTGTAACATCACTCAATATATATCTGGAATCAAATATTCATCTTTGCACTACAGGTCAAAGATATTCATCATTTGGTCATGTTCATCCAAACACCGATTCATCTTTGCACTACGGGCCAAAGATATTCATTAGAAAATCATTCATCTTTGCACTACAGGCCAAAGATATTTAATAATATCATCACTTAGGACTGAGGATGATGAAAAATATTTAAAAAAAAACGAATCCAGTGAAACAAAAGAATAAATATTAAGGATTCGTATTTCGGTTTATCCATGTTCAAAAATACCTCATAAATAATCATAGTGGAGTAAAATTCAATAATGATCAAAACATGGATACAATCAAAGCTAGTATCCATAATTGATATCTTGGAAAAAAATAAAATTTTAATTTTTCTGTGAATAGTGCTGTATTCGTGAATAGTGCCGTATACGTGAATAGTAACTCCGACATAAAAAGTTTCAAATTTTATAAAAAGTTCAGACCAATATTTCGGCATAATGATATTAAAAAAAATAATATCATTTACGATCCCTTACCTTAGAAAGACAATACTTATGACTGGAATACTGGATGTAGTGTTGAAGAAACTTGTACCGTATAACAACACTCAAAGTATCAAAATACTCACAAGAATACACTCGATAATATAGAGAGAAAAGATTTCAGTTTCTGGTGTGATTTTTAATTCTAACCTAAGCACCTTATATATAGAAAAATGCTTAGAACACCAAAACAGAAAATTTAATAAAATATTAATATATATATATATACAAATTTCTTACGCCCACTTTTGCCAACTGAAATCAGCATTCAACACATTTATATCACATGTGGGACACTCACCAAAAACGTTTTTCATAAAAAAAAATTAAACTTCAAAAATCAATTATTCTGGAACTTCAGAACTTCAATAATTCATAATAAATAGCCCTTTTATCAGAAAAATTTTAACCATATGTCTTCTCCATAGGAAATTTTATTCTCTACAACTTTGTAAGTTTAAGTTTTTTCAAATTCCAAACAGAAATTGACCGAAATCCACAAACGGACGATTTAACAGGTTATAATCAATTTTCAGTCAATAAATGGGGTCCACAAACATGAAAAACATGTTTTAAATATTATTAGTAACAAAAATACTCCTCCTCCTCATATACTCATATATCCCACATTCATTGTAAAAATATCACCATTATTATATTATTAAAATATAATAATATATTTAAATAAATTATTTAGCAGAAAAGATAAAATATCAATTTTTCAACAATTGTCACTTTAAAATTTTCTCCATCTATATCCACATAAAATAAATATTTTTCTTATCATATAAATCAATAATTAATTATTCACAAATAATATTACAGAATCACAATACTGACAACCAGGCCGTTCCCAGGAAAGAGGGGGCTTTCCAATAAGGATTTCTCCTTACTGGCGCGCAATTAGGTGACCAAATCTCTCCTTAGACAGAACTTTCTAGACATTATCAATAATATTATTCAAATAATATGAATTATTGATCTGATAATAAAAAATACTGTGTAGTGACAATTATTGAAACAACAATAGTATAAAATATCAGCGCATCAATTATTGAATCCATAAAATAAAATATTGAACAGTAATTACTGTAACAATTATTAAGTAGTGCCTTCTTACGTAAAAATCAATAATTAGTGCAATACCGTGTGCTACAGTATTTTAACCACCAGGTATTCCAACAGTATTAACGGTAACAACTACGCCGTTATTTATAAACAACTTATACTTGTCATAAACAAGTATAAGTTGTATATAAACAACTAAGCCGTTATTTAATAAATGAAATTAAATTTCCTCTATTTATTATTTTGAAATAGAAAGGGTTGATTTGATTAATGTGGTTAGTTATGGGTAAAATGCGCAAATATTTCAAATAAGCAAGTGGTTATAAAATATTCATTTTTGGTCGGTGAATATTCGTTTGATCGTAGAATATTCTTGCTGTCGGGGAATATTCGTACGACGGCGCAACCTTGTGTAGGCCCCATAACGGAAAGCGATTGGATGAAGAAAATGACAAGTATAAGTTGTTTATAAATAACGGCGTAGTTGTTACCGTTAATACTGTTGGAATACCTGGTGGTTAAAATACAGTAGCACACGGTATTGCACTAATTATTGATTCTTACGTAAGAAGGCACTACTCAATAATTGTTACAGTAGTTACTGTTCAATATTTTATTTTATTGATTCAATAATTGCTGCGTTGATATTTTATATTATTGTTGTTTCAATAATTATTGCTGCACAGTACTTTCCATTATCAAATCAATAATTCATATTATTTAAATAATATTATTAGATATCATTATTGGTAATGTCTAGAAAGTTCTGTCTCAGGAGAGGTTTGGTCATCTAATTGCGCGCTAGTAAGGAGAAATCCTTATTGGAAAGCCCCCTCTTTCCTGGGAACGGCCTGATTGTCATAAATATGATTCTGTAATATTATTTGTGAATAATTAATTATTGATTCATATGATAAGGAAATATTTATTTTATATGGATATAAATGTTGGATATATTTATTGTGGTTAAAAATGAAGGAGTTAATGTTGAAGTGTTTTATCAGTATTTTTATCGGAATGGAGGTATTAAAAATCAAATCAAGATTTTTTGAGAAATATTGCGGGGGTTATAATTTTTAATCCGACCGTTGGATCGTGGTAATTTTTGGATATGTTATTCATATATAAGTTGAGTATATGTTCACAAATTTTGAACCGTTAAAAATGAACGTATGATTTGTTATGAATTTTACGAGATAACTGGTTCAGAAATTGTAGAAGTTGCGGAATTTGTCATTTTCGTGCAAAATTCTAGAATTAGTGGGCCCCACTTTTGGTTGATAAAAATGTGCTGAGATTTTTATTTAAATGTGGTGGGTGGGAATAGTAGCAGGTAAAGCCATTAGGTTGCAGGTTAAGTCTGCTTCGGCGTGCTAACATTTTTCCTATAAATAGAGGGCTAAGTTAGAATTGAAAATCACACCAGAAACAAGTTTTCTCTCTTTCTCTCTCTAGATTGTTGAGTGTATTTTGGGAGTATTTAGATACTTTGTGAGTTACTATTCATCAGTGCAAGTTTTTTTCAGCCTTATACCGATATTCCGATCAGAAGTACTGATATTTTGAGGTAAGGGATATTATTTTCTTCTTAAATGATATTATTTTCTTCAATATCATTATGTTGAAATATTGATATGAGTTTTTTTATCAAATTTGAAACTTTTTGTGTCGGGTTTACTATTCACGTATACGGCACTATTCACGTATATGGCACTATTCACGAATACGACACTATTCATCAAAAAATGAAATTTTCTTTTTTTTGTCGAAGATGTCTATTATGGTTACTATCTTTGATTGTATCCATGTTTTGATCTTTATTTTTTGAATTCTGCTTCACAATTGATTATTATGAAGTATTATTGATCTTGGATAAACTGTTATACGAATCCCTACTATTTGTCCTTCTGTCTCACTGGGTTCGTTTTTTTTAAGATATTTTTCATCATCCTCAGTCCTAAATGATGATATTACAGAATATCTTTGGTGTAACGACCTCAAAATAGGTCCATTCCATCCAACCTATTCTGAGTCGCTAAATACATGGTACAAAAAAATAACTACAACTTTATTACAACAATTGTCGTGCAAAATACAACAACACATATGCTGTGTGTGACAACCCCAAAATAGGTCCATTCCATCCAACCCATTCTGAGTCGTCAAATACATGGTACAGAAAACAACTACAACTTTATTACAACAATTGTCGTGCAAAATACAACAACACATATGCTGTGAGTTTGGATACAAATATATACCAAATGTGACATTGGACACCATCATGTATCAGCACTTCACAAAGGTACCTTACATAAAGGTATAGTCAAAAACTGTTCTAGAAATTAGAATCTTTGGGAAGTGCTCAAGGAAACCTTCGTACATGGGAGGCCACGCGTCTAGGTTATGATAGATATCATATGGCCACAGAATTATCCTTGGTTGACCCAATAGACCCCAAAGAAAAACGAGAAGATTACTATCATATTCTTCCCAATGGTGAGTCTTCTCTTGACTTATCATTATCTCCACTGTATCTAACTGAGAATTATACTTTAAACAAACACCAAGATTATATAGGTAGTGCTTGTAGATATACTCGGCAAGCGAATGTGCACAATCATGTCTTATGATGACACGAGGTTGTATGTCGTTAGACATCTTGTATGATAGTGGCAAAACACCCTTCCAACGTTGGGTTCGCCTCACCCTATTTTCTTCACCAAATATAACTACTAAATGATGACCACCGTTCTATTCCCTTGTTACCCTCGCTCGACCCAGCTACACTATTATTACCTGAAAGGAATTGTGAAGCAAAAGGGTGAGCACAACTAGCCCAGTAAAGAATATCATGACTAAAGATAATTAAATTATCAGTAGCCTTCATCAATAATAAATCAGAGATTTAGAACATATGGTAAATGATAAAAATTTTAACCATAGTTGCAGCGGAACGAGCAATCCATTAGAAGAGTCAAATAGACTATAAAGTCTATTATCTTCTCCATGTTAAAAATCCATCAACAATATTTTATCCCTGTAACATCAATCAACAGTTCCTTTCCACAATCATATGAATAACTCATAATCATAATTGTGATTCTAAATTTTTCTTCGCACCCAGGACGAAGAATATTTTCATCACATGTCTTTACCTGAAACATCAAAGATCATGGTTATACCAAATCACAGTTCCTGTTCATAATCATACTAATAAATCCATCTTTGCACTACGACCAAAGATATTCAACAACAGTTTATCTTTGCACTACGGGCCAAAGATATTCATCAACAGACCATCTTTGCACTACAGGCCAAAGATATTCATCTACAATTCATCTTTGCATTACAGGCCAAAGATATTCCTCAACCGTTCATCTTTGCATTACTGGCCAAAGATATTCAACAACAGGTCATCTTTGCACTACGGGCCAAAGATATTCATCTACAATTCATCTTTGCACTACAGGCCAAAGATATTCCTCAACAATTCATATTTGCACTACATGCCAAATATATTAATACCTCAAAGAATATATAATCATTTAAGAATTTATATAAACAATAATTATAACCATGTTGATCATTTCACCTTTGCACTTAAGCTAAAGATATTCAATTATAAATTCAATGGTCATGATCATACCAGTCAACAATTCAACTTTGCACTACTGGCCAAAGAGAACCCATAGTCATGATCATACCAATAATTTACCCATCTTTACACTCAAGCGAAAGAGAATTTCAACATCAAGATTATAAAAATGTTATATATGATTATAAAAATAATATGGTCAAAACATGGATTTAATTTCAAGAGCAATATTCATAAATCAACTATAATTTGGTTAGAAAAAGAAACCAATTTTGTCGTGAATAGTAACTCATGAATAGTAACCTCGACTCAAAAAGGTAGAAATTTCACAATAAAATCTATACCAATATTTCGGTATAATGATATTGAAAGAATAACATTTCTTAAGCTTATAAACAATTTATTTAAATTGTTTACACTTTACTAATTAATGCATTTAATCATCATAAAATGTCAACTCTTAAGATTTCATCATCAATAGCCAAAACCCTCATCAAAAATCTGCATATACCTCATATAGGATTCTCAAGCCATAAAATCCTATTTTCCATTTTTCTTTCCTCACAAAACATATTTAATTCATTTACTCATAACTAGACCATTTTCATAAAAATACCAAATCAGTTCCAAAAATATTTCTTTTCTGAGATTTAGCATAATATAGTCCCATAGTGAACATATATTTTTCTCAGAATTTTTAAAAGTCATTTACTATTTTTCATATGGCCAAAATAGCCGAATATTTAGACATTTATCAAAAATTGTACTTTTGTCTAAAAATTCTAAAATTTACAGAGTATACTTCTATCATATACATGTACTCCCAATAAAAATTTCATCAATTTTGGAGTTAACCACAAGGAATTATAAGCTGTTACTTCTAAAATAGTATTTTCTCATAAAATTCATAACTCTCAATCTATACATCCAAAAATCACCATTTTTGGACACAATCAAGAAAACTCATCAAAATATCATTTCAAATTTTTCCAGAATTTTTGAAGGTCAGAAAAATTACGAAACTGAAAATCATAACAACCCTTAAAATCCCTTACTATCCCTTACTATCCCTTACCTCAAAAGAGCAGTACTTCTGATCGGTATAAGGCTGAAGGAAACTTGCACTGATGAATAGCAACTCACCAAGTATCTAAATACTCACAAAATACACTCAATAATCTAGAGAGAGAAAGAGAGAAAGCTTATGTTTCTGGTGTGATTTTCAATTCTAACTTAGCCCTCTATTTATAGGAAAATTTTGGTAGGTTTGACCTGCAACCTGATGGCTTTACCTGCTACTATTCCCACCCACCACATTTGAAATATAATTCAGCACATTTCTTCACCAACCACAAGTGGGGCCCACCAATTCTAGAATTTTCCATCAAAATGATAAACTCTGAAAATTCAACAATTTCTGAACCAGTCATCTCGTAAAATTCATAATAAATCATACGTTCATTTTTAACGGTTCAAAATTTGTGGACATATACTCAACTTATATATGTATAACATATCCAAAAATTACCACGATCCAACGGTCGGATTAAAAATTATAACCCCCGCAAAATATCTCAAAAACCCTGATTTTTAATACCTCCATTCCGACAAAAATACTGATAAAAACCTCAACATTAACTCCTTCATTTTTAACCACAAAAATATATCCCTCGTTTATATCCACATAAAATAAATATTTCCTTATCATATGAATCAATAATTAATTATTCACAGATAATATTACAGAATCACATTTATGACAACCAGGCCGTTCCCAGGAAAGAGGGGGCTTTCCAATAAGAATTTCTCCTTACTGGCGCGCAATTAAATGACCAAACCTCTCCTTAGACAGAACTTTCTAGACATTGACAATAATGTTATCTAATAATATTATTCAAATAATATGAATTATTGATCTGATAAAGGAAAATACTGTGCAGCGACAATTATTGAAACAACAATAATATAAAATATCAACGCAGCAATTATTGAATCAATAAAATAAAATATTGAACAGTAATTACTGTAACAATTATTGAGTAGTGCCTTCTTACGTAAGAATCAATAGTTTTAAAAATACTGTGCAATACCGTGTGCTACTGTGCAATAACGCGTATTACTGTATTTTAATCACCGGGTATTCCAACAGTGTTAACAGTAACAACTACGTCGTTATTTGTAAAAACTCAAATTTGTCGTTTTCTTCACCCGACAGTTACTCGTTATGGGGCCCACAAATAGGTGCGCCGTCGTACGAATATTTCCCGACAGAAAAAATATTCCATGACCAAACGAATATACCCCGACAACAATGATTATTTTATAACCACTTGTGTATTTTGAAAAAAATCATATATCACCCTTAACTTTAACATTTATCAATTTAACCATTTACTGAATAGTAATTATAAGAAAAATTGAATACTTTTATTTCATAAAATTCGGGGTCTTACACTGTGAGTTTGGATACAAATATATACCAAATGTGACTCATGTCCCAACCGTGGACAACACCTCACAATGACACCTTACATAAAGGTATAGTCAAAAACTGTTTTAGAAATGAGAATCTTTGGGAAGTGCTCAAGAAAACCTTTGTACATGGGAGGCCATGCTTCTAGGTTGTGATAGATATCATATGGCCATAGAATTATCCTTGGTTGACCCAATATACCCCAAGGAAAAATGAGAAGATTACTATCATATTCTTCGCAATGGTGAGTCTTCTCTTGACTTATCCTTATCTCCGCTGTCTCTAATTGAGAATTATACTTCAAACAAACACCAAGATTATATAGGTAGTGCTCGTAAATATACTCAACAAGTGGATGAGCACAATCCTGTCTTATGATGACACGAGGTTGTATGTTATTAGACATCTTGTATGATAGTGACAAAACACCCTTCCAACGTTGGGTTCGCCTCACCCTATTTTCTTCACCAAATATAACTACTAAATGATGACCATCGTTATATTCCCTTGTTACCCCCGCTCGACCCAGCTACACTCTTATTACCTGAAAGTAATTGTGAAACAAAAGGGTGAGCACAACTAGCCCAGTAAAGAATATCATGACTAAATATAAATAAATTATCAATAGTCTTCATCAATAATAAATCAGAGATTTTGAACATATGGTAGATGATAAAAATTTCAACCATAGTTGCAGCGGAACGAGCAATCCATTAGAAGAGTCAAATAGACTATAAAGTCTATTTTCTTCTCCATGTTAAAAATCCACCAACATTGTTTTATCCCTGTAACATCACTCAACAGTTCCTTTCCACAATCATATGAATAACTTATAATCATAATTGTGATTCTAAATTTTTCTTCGAACCCAGGACGAAAAATATTTTCATCACCTGTCTTTACCTAAAACATCAAAGATCATGGTTATACCAGATCACAGTTCCTGTTCATAATCATGCTAATAAATCCATCTTCGCACTACGACCAAAGATATTCATCAACAAACCATCTTTGCACTACGGGCCAAAGATATTCAACAACAGTTCATCTTCGCACTACAGGCCAAAGATATTCATCAATAATTCATCTTTGCACTACAGGCCAAAGATATTCATCAACAGTTCATCTTTGAACTACAGGCCAAAGATATTCATCAATAATTCATCTTTGCACTACAGGCCAAAGATATTCTTTAACAGTTCATATTTGCACTATAGGCCAAATATATTAATATCTCAAAGAAATATATAATCATTTCAGAATTATATAAACAATAATTATAACCATGTTGATCAATTCACCTTTACACTTAAGCTAAAGATATTCAGTTATAAATTCAATGGTCATGATCATACCAGTCAACAATTTAACTTTGCACTACTGGCCAAACAGAACCCATAGTCATGATCATACCAATAATCTACCCATCTTTACACTCAAGTGAAAGAGAATTTCAACATCAGGGTTATAAAAATGTTATATATGATAATAAAAATAATATGATCAACAACTGCATTTATTTTCAAGAGCAACAATCATAAATCAACGATAATTTGGTCAGAAAAAGAAACTAATTTTTGTTGTGAATAGTATCCGTGAATAGTAACTCATGAATAGAAACTCGTGAATAGAAACTCGTGAATAGTAACTCATGAATAGTAACCCCGACATAAAAAGGTAAAAATTTCACAATAAAATTTATACCAATATTTTGGTATAATGATATTGAAAGAATAACATTTCTTAAATTTATAAATAATTTATTTTAATTATTTACACTTTACTAAATAATGCATTTAATCATCCTAAAATGCCAAACTCATAAGATTTTATTATCAATAACTAAAACCCTCATCAAATTTCTGCATATACCTCATATAGGATTCTCAAGCTATAAAATCCTATTTTTCAATTTTCTTACTTCACATAACATATTTAATTCATTTACTCATAACTAGTCTATTTTTATGAAAAATACCAAATCAGTTCCAAAAATATTTCTTTTCTGAGATTTAGCAGAATATAGACCCATATTGAACATATATTTTTCTCAGAATTTTTAAAACTCATTTACTATTTTTCATATGGCCAAAACAGCCGAATTTAGACATTTATCATAAATTGTACTTTTATCCAAAAATTTCGATATTCACAGAGTACACTGATATTATATAGATATACTTCCAATAAAAATTTCATCAATTTTAGAGTTAACCACAAGGAGTTATAAGCGGTTACTTTTAAAATAGTCTTTTCTCATAAAATTCATAACTCTTAATCTATACATCCAAAAATCACTATTTTTGGACACAATCAATAAAACTCATCAAAATATCATTTCAAATTTTTTCAGAATTTTCTGAAGGTCAGAAGAATTTCGAACTGAAAAACATAATAACCATTAAAATCCCTTACTATCCCTTACCTCAAAAGAGCAGCACTTCAGACTGGATATCGAATATGACGCTGAAGGAAACTTGCGCTGATGAATAGCAACTCACCAAGTATCTAAATACTCATAAAATACACTCAATAATCTAGAGAGAGAAAGAGAGAAAACTTATTTCTGGTGTGATTTTTAATTCTGACTTAACCCTCTATTTATAGGAAAATATTAGCACGCCGAAGCAAACTTAACATGTAACTTGATGGCTTTACCTGCTACTATTTTTACCCACCACATTTGAAATTCAATTGAGCACATTTCTCACCAACCAAAAGTGGGGCCCACCAATTCTAAAATTTTCCACCAAAATGATTTATAACCTAATTTTCGAATCAGTCACGTCTTAAAATTCATAACAAATCATACGCTCATGTTTAACGGTTCAAAATTTGTGGACATATACTGAACTTATATATGTATAACATATCCAAAAATCACAACGATCCAACGGTCGGATTAATAATTATAACTCACGCAATATATCTGAAAAATACTGATTTGATTTTTAATACCTTCATTCCGACAGAAATACTGATAAAACACCTCAACATTAATTCCTTCAATAATAACCACATAAATAAATCCATCATTTATATCCACATCAAATAAATATTTTCTTATTAAATCAATAATTAATTATTCACAAATAATATTACAGAATCACAATTATGACAACTAGGTAGTTTCCAGAAAAGATGGGGCTTTCCAATAAGGATTTCTCCTTACTGGCGCGCAATTAGGTGACCAAACCTCTCCTTAGACAGATCTTTCTAGACATTGCCAATAATGTTATCTAATAACATTATTCAAATAATATGAATTATTGATCTGATAATGAAGATACTGTGCAGTGACAATTATTGAAACAACAATAATTTAAAATATCAACGCAGTAATTATTGATTCAATAAAATAAAATATTAAACAGAAATTACTGTAACAATTATTGAGTAGTGCCTTCTTACGTAAGAATCAATAATTGAAAAAAATACTGTACAATACCGTGTGCTACTGTGCAACTACGTGTATTACTGTATTTTAACCACCAGGTATTCCAACAGTGTTAACGGTAACGATTGCGCCGTTATTTATAAAAATTCAAATTTGTCATTTTCTTCATCTGACAGTTATTCTGTTATGGGGCCCACAAACGGCTGCACCGTCGTACGAATATTCCCCGACAAAAAGAATATTCCACGACCAAACGAATATTCTCCGAAAACAATGAATATTTTATAACCACTTGTGTATTTTGAAAAAAAAATTCATATATCACCCTTAACTTTAACTTTTATCAATTTAAATAGAAAAATTGAATACTTATATTTCATAAAATTCGGGGTCTTACAATCTCCCCTCCTTATAAAATTTCCTTCTCGAAATTTACGTACCTGGTATTTCGAAAAGTTGAAAATACCTTGCTTTCATTTCAGATTCCATCTTCCCTGTCATCATGATTTCTCCACGCTCATCCCCTGTATTTCAGATATCATTCTAGAATACAGCTTCAAAACAAAGGTTAATTAACATATCACAATTTGTCAACTTAAGTAAGAAAATTCAGCTTAGGTAGGACACACACTAGTGAAGGATATTACTCATCTCTCCCCTCCTAGTTCTATTTTCCGATCTCTGCCACAGATCATATCCCTAAGCTCTGATACCAAAATGTAACGACCCCAAAATAGGTCCATTCCATCCAACCTATTTTGAGTCGCCAAATACATGGTACAGAAAATAACTACAACTTTATTACAATAATTGTCGTGCAAAATACAACAACACATATGCTGTGAGTTTGGATACAAATATATACCAAATGTGACACATGTCCCAACCGTGGACAATACCTCACAATGACACCTTACATAAAGGTATAGTCAAAAACTGTTTTAGAAATGAGAATATTTGGGAAGTGCTCAAGGAAACCTTTGTACATGGGAGACCATACTTCTAGGTTGTGATAGATATCATATGGCCATAGAATTATCCTTGGTTGACCCAATATACCCCAAAGAAAAAAGAGAAGATTACTATCATATTCTTCGCAATGGTGAGTCTTCTCTTGACTTATCATTATCTCCACTGTCTCTAATTGAGAATTATACTTCAAACAAACACCAAGAATATATAGGTAGTGCTCGTAATTATACTCAGCAAGTAGATGAGCACAATCTTGTCTTATGATGACACGAGGTTGTATGTCATTAGACATCTTGTATGATAGTGACAAAACACCCTTCTAACGTTGGGTTCGCCTCACCCTATTTTCTTCACTAAATATAACTACTAAATGATGACCACCGTTCTATTCCTTTGTTACCCCCGCTCGACCCAGCTACACTCTTATTACCTGAAAGGAATTGTGAAACAAAAGGGTGAGCACAACTAGCCCAGTAAAGAATATCATGACTAAAGATAAATAAATTATCAATAGTGTTCATCAATAATAAATCAGAGATTTAGAACATATGGTAGATGATAAAAATTTCAACCATAGTTACAGCGGAACGAGCAATCCATTAGACGAGTCAAATAGACTATAAAGTCTATTTTCTTCTCCATGTTAAAAATCCACCAACAATATTTTATCCCTGTAACATCACTCAACAGTTCCTTTTCACAATCATATGAATAACTCATAATCATAATTGTGATTCTAAATTTTTCTTCGCACCCAGGACGAAGAATATTTTCATCACCTGTCTTTACCTGAAACATCAAAGATCATGGTTATACCAGATCACAGTTCCTGTTCATAATCATGCTAATAAATCCATCTTCGCACTACGACCAAAGATATTCATCAACAAACCATCTTTGCACTACGAGATATTCAACAACAGTTCATCTTCGCACTACAGGCCAAAGATATTCATCAATAATTCATCTTTGCACTATAGGCCAAAGATATTCATCAACAGTTCATCTTTACACTACAGACTAAAGATATTCATCAATAATTTATCTTTGCACTACAGGCCAAAGATATTCTTCAACAGTTCATATTTGCACTATAGGCCAAATATATTAATATCTCAAAGAAATATATAATCATTTCAGAATTATATAAACAATAATTATAACCATGTTGATCAATTCACCTTTACACTTAAGCTAAAGATATTCAGTTATAAATTCAATGGTCATGATCATACCAGTCAACAATTCAACTTTGCACTACTGGCCAAAGAGAACCCATAGTCATGATCATACCAACAATCTATCCATCTTTACACTCAAGTGAAAGAGAATTTCAACATCAGGGTTATAAAAATATTATTTATGATAATAAAAACAATATGATCAACAACTGCATTTATTTTTAAGAGCAACAATCATAAATCAACGATAATTTTGTCAGAAAAAGAAACTAATTTTTGTCGTGAATAGTATTCACGAATAGTAACTCATGAATAGTAACTCGTGAATAGTAATCCCGACACAAAAAGGTAGAAATTCCACAATAAAATTTATACCAATATTTCGGTATAATGATATTGAAAGAATAACATTTCTTAAATTTATAAATAATTTATTTTAATTGTTTACACTTTACTAAATAATGCATTTAATCATCCTAAAATGCCAAATTTATAAAATTTCATTACCAATAATCAAAACCCTCATCAAAAATCTACATATACCTCATATAGGATTCTCAAGCCATAAAATCCTATTTTCTAATTTTCTTACTTCGCATAACATATTTAATTCATTTACTCATAACTAGTCTATTTTTATAAAAAATACCAGATCAATTCTAAAAATATTTCTTTTCTGGAATTTAGCAGAATATAGTCCCATATTGAACATATATTTTTCTCAGAATTTTTAAAACTCATTTACTATTTTTCATATGGCCAAAATAGCCGAATATTTAGACATTTATCATAAATTATACTTTTATCCAAAAATTCTGAAATTCACAGAGTACACTGATATTATATAGATATACTTTCAATAAAAATTTCATCAATTTTAGAGTTAACCACAAGGAGTTATAAGCGGTTACTTTTAAAATAGTCTTTTCTCATAAAATTCATAACCCTTAATCTATACATCCAAAAATCACTATTTTTGGACACAATCAATAAAACTCATCAAAATATCATTTCAAATTTTTCCAGAATTTTCTTAAGGTCAGAAAAATTTCGAACTGAAAAACATAATAACCCTTAAAATCTATTACTATCCCTTACCTCAAAAGAGCAGCACTTCAGACTGGATATCGGATATGACGCTGAAGGAAACTTGCACTGATGAATAGCAACTCACCAAGTATCTAAATATTCATTAAATACACTCAATAATCTAGAGAGAGAAAGAGAGAAAACTTATCAATAGCATTCGTCAATAATAAATCAGAGATTTAGAACATATAGTAGATGATAAAACTTTTTAACCGTAGTTGTGATGCCCCCAAAATAGGTATACAACACCCATTCTGAGTCGCCAAATACATGGTACAATTGTCGTGCAAAATACGATAACACATATTGTGAGTTTAAATACAAATATTGTCTTCTAGACAATATTCACACTCAAATAAGTCCTCATTACAATTATTCAAACACTATTTTACAGAAATAGTGAGGACAGCTAAAACATCTTTCTAGAACCATCACTCCATACCCCGACTAGATCCTGCTATGTTCCCACCTCCTGAGAAAAAAAATGGAACAAAAAAGAAAAGGGTGAGCTCAACTAGCCCAGTAAAGAATATTATGACTAAGATAATATATAACAAATTATCATTAGTATTCAACAGGGAAAAATCTGATAGAATATAATCGACAACAAGTTTTAGATCAACAACTGCAGCGGAAACAGCAAACCATTAGAAGAGTCAAGTAGAGAATGAATTCTACTATCTTCTAAGATTTAAAAATTCATCATCAATATTTTATCCCTGTAACATCAATTAATAATCATCTTTAACCAAATATTCATCTTTACACTACAGGCCAAAGATATTCATTTGTATCACCAGTCAGTCATGTTCATCTCAACACCTGTTCATCTTTGCACTACAGGCCAAAGATATTCATCAAGTAATCATACATCTTTGCACTACAGGCCAAAGATATTCAGTAGCATCATCATTTAGGATTGAGGATGATGAAAAATTTCTTAAATAAAACAAATCCAGTGAGACAGAAGGACAAATAGTAGGGATTCGTATAACAGTTTATCCAAGATCAATAATATTTCATAATAATCAATTGTGAAGCAGAATTCAAAAAATAAAGATCAAAACATGGATACAATCAAAGATAGTAACCATAATAGACATCTTGGACAAAAAGAAGAAAATTTTATTTTTCGGTGAATAGTGCCGTATTCGTGAATAGTGTCGTATACGTGAATAGTAACCCCGACACAAAAAATTTCAAATTTGATAAAAATCTCATATCAATATTTTCGCATAATGATATTGAAGAAAATAATATCATTTAAAAAGAAAATAATATCCCTTACCTCAAAATAACCGTACTTCTGACTGAATATCGGATATGAGGCTGAATGAAACTTGTGCTGAATAGCAACTCTCAAAGTATCTAAATACTCACAAAATACACTCAATAATCTAGAGAGAGAAAGAGAGAAAACTTATGAATTCTGGTGTGATTTTCAATTCTAACTTAACCCTCTATTTATAGGAAAATGTTAGCGCGCCGAAGTAGACTTAACCTACAACCTGATGGCTTTACCTGCTACTATTCTCACCCACCATATTTGAATAAAAATCTCAGTACATTTTTTCACCAACCAAGAGTGGAGCCCACCAATTCTAGAATTTTCTACCAAAATAATTAACTCCGAAAATTCAACAATTTCTGAACCAGTCATCTCGTAAAATTCATAACAAATCATACGTTCATTTTTAACGGTTCAAAATTTGTGGACATATACTCAACTTATATATGTATAACATATCCAAATATTACCACGATCCAACGGTCGGATTAAAAATTATAACCCTCGCAAAATATCTCAAAAATCTTAATTTGATTTTCAATACCTTCGTTCCGACAAAAAATACAGATAAAACACCTCAACATTAACTCCTTCATTTTTAACCACAAAAATATATCCCTCATTTATATCCACATAAAATAAATATTTTCTTATCATATGAATCAATAATTAATTATTCACAAATAATATTACAGAATCACATTTATGACAACCAGGCCGTTCCCAAGAAAGAGGGGGCTTTCTAATAAGGATTTCTCCTTACTAGCGCGCAATTAGATGACCAAACCTCTCCTTAGACAGAACTTTCTAGACATTGCCAATAATGCTATCTAATAATTTTATTTAAATAATATGAATTACTGATCTGATAAAGGAAAATACTGTGCATCAATAATTATTAAAACAACAATAATATAAAATATCAACGCAGCAATTATTGAATCAATAAAATAAAATATTGAACAGTAACTATTGTAACAATTATTGAGTTGTGTCTTCCTTCGTAAGAATCAATAATTCTAAAATACTGTGCAATCCGTGTGCTACTGTGCAACCACGCGTATTACTGTATTTTAACCACCGGGTATTCCAACAGTGTTAACAGTAACAACTACGCCGTTATTTATAAAAACTTAATTTTTGTCGTTATCTTCATCCAATCGTTTTCTGTTATGGGGCCCATAAATAGCTGCGCCGTCGTACGAATATTCCCCGACAGAAAGAATATTCCACGACCACACGAATATTCACCGACCAAAAATGAATATTTTATAACCACTTGCTTATTTGAAATATTTGCGCATTTTATCCATAACTAACCACATTAATCAAATCAACCTTTTCTATTTCAAAATAATAAATAGAGGAAATTTAATTTCATTTATTAATAAGTTGGGGTCTTACAACCTCCCCTCCTTGTGAAATTTCGTCCTCGAAATTGACGTACGTGCCTGGTGTTTCGAAAAGGTAAGGATACCTCGCTTTCATTTCTGATTCCAACTCCATAGTCATTTCTTCAATAGCATGGTTTCTCCACAAAACCTTAACTTGTGGAATAACCTTCGTGCATAGGACATGTTCTTTCCTATCCAATATCTTAATAGGTACCTCCTCGTACGTCAAATCTTCGACTATCTCGTCTGGTTCTAATGCAATAATATGATTCGGGTCGTCCACATATTTACGTAACATCGACACGTGAAAAACGTTATGAACACGCGACATACTTAGCGTTAAGGCGAGTCTATAGGTCACAGTTCCTACTCGATCGAGGATTTCAAATAAATCGAAGGCTTGAGCTTTCTTCTCGTCATCGACTCTTACTTCTAGAATAACACATTCTTGCACCTTCTTCTTTATATTCATCAGCTCCAGGTCTGTAGCTTGAGCGGCTTTAATGTTATCGATTAAAGTCGATTTTACTCGTATATCATCACGTGGGTCCCTAGAGTCATTAACTCTATCTCTATCATTTATAAATTATACAAAATAGGTCTTTGTGTTCAACAATATCGCACTCATACTCGCGTACAATTTTCTACTTAACGCGTCAACTACCACGTTCGCTTTTCTAGGATGGTATGGTCAGAACAGGTTCCGAATGAGTCGCCTCTTGAGCTATTAGAAAATTTTCTCGCATTCCTCGCTCCATACGAATTTTGTATCTTTCTGAGTCAGCTAAGTTAACGGAGTAGCGATTCGAGAAAATCCTTCCACGAATCTCCAATAGTAACCAGTTAAGCCCAGAAAGCTACGTACTTTGGTCACCGACTTCGGTTGCTCTCAATTGTGATTCATATCCCAATCTTGGATAGCACGTCACAATGGCACCTATTATTTTACCACCACACAAATATAGAGTTCCTTACGGAGAGTCTGGCTTTGGTGCATTCCACAAAGGAAGTCACCAGATAGAGGCTCGGGTACCAACTTCTATAGTTGGGTTTTTAATTCCTGAAGTTCAATAGGAGCTATTCAATATGAGATTTTAGAAATGGGTTTTGTATCGGGTTGAAGATCAATACAAAAATTCAATATCACGCTCTGGGTTAGGCCAGGAAATACGTCAGGAAATTCACTAACAACAGAAATATCATTCAAATCTGACGTATTTTTGTTCAAGCTCATGACATGGGCTAAGAAAGCTTGACATTCATTTTTCAATAAACGAATGGCTTTATGGCTTGGTATGACAACGATTGATTTTAGTGGTTTGGTTGCTTGAATTCGCATAACAGGTTGGTTAGGAATATGAAAACTAACAACCTTACGAAAATAATCAATTTTGGCATGATGAGTAGTTAACCAATCAATTCCTAAAATCACATCAAAAGCAAGTATCTTTAAAGAGATAAGGTCAACAGGTAATGTGGTTGTGCCAACTTGGATTAAGCAAGATTTATAAACTGTAGATGTAATGAAAGTTTCTCCTAACGGAGTCTCCACAGATAGGTCAAAGTCTAATTTCTCCGGAGTCAAGTTTAAACGTTGAGCACAAGCAGGAGAGATAAAAGAATGAGTAGAACCGGTATCTAGTAAAGTATAAAATTTGCAAGAATTTATAATTAACTAACCCGTTATACCTTCGTTCGGGTTCCTCGCGTTTTGGACAGTCACGACAAACGCTCTTCCAGAAATCGCTGACTTTATTTTGTCCGTATCCGCCTTTGGTGTCACCGTCCCAGCTGGACTTGGTTTCGCTATAGTACAATCTCGAGCGATATGTCCTTCCTTTCCACAATTATAACATACCTTGAACTGTTGTGGGTAGTTTGGACTTATATGTCCCTCCTCTCTGCATCTGTAACATCTAACTGGCGGTCGTTCTCCTCCCCTAGAATTTGTTCCTGGTGCTGGTGCTGCTGTCGACGTCTTCCTGTCATCGTTAAATCTTCTCTTCTTGAAATTTTCACTTGACTCACCTCTCCTATTATCATGGTCACGATGACCACCCGAGTGGTTACCACTTTTGTCTGTATTTTTCCCTCCTCGCTGGTTCTCATCGCTCCGATGACTGCTGTCACCAGTATGACCCTAGTTGTAGTCCCTCGGTTGAACATACTCATTATCTCGCTCTAATAATTGAGCCCTGTTTACAACATCTGAATATAAAGAAAATTTATGAGAGATAAGATATTGCCGAATCTCGGGTTTTAAACCTCTCAGAAACATCCTTGTCATTCGTTCCTCATTCTCGACCAATTGAGGTGCAAACCTGGATAACTCTGCAAACTTCGCCTCGTACTGGGACACCGTCATGTTGTTTTGTTCCAGTCTAATAAACTCTACCTCCTTCATATGACGAATACTTTCAGGAAAGTACTTGTCATTAAACAGTTTCTGAAATATTTCCCAGGACATATTGAGTGCGTCAGGCTGGGTCCGCTTCACAGACTCCCACCAGTAGTCTGTCTCACCGCGGAACATAAAGGTGGCGAATGGAACCTTCTGTTCCTCCGTGCATCCCAAGACATCGAATATCTTGATAATTTGCTTGACCCACGTTTCCGCCATGATCAGATCCGGCTTTCCCTTAAATTCTGGTGGTCCCAATTCTTTGAACTGCTTGGCTGTGACAAACCGCGCGTTGTTATCATTTTCACCCGTATTCTGCACACGAGTCTCCCTCGTCTGATTTTGCATGAACTGCAAAAAGTTCCTAAACATTCCATCATTCATCGTTTGCTCGGTAACGTTGTTTACAGGAGGAATATTGCCTTCCTGTTGTATGTTCCCCTGGGTGGTGATCAAAGGTGTCTCCACGGTCTAATTTACTCCATTATTAACTTTCTCAGCTGCCATTCTTAAATACTGCCATAAAACAAGGGTTAATAGTCATGTCATATATTATCCCTATACTCTGACCGACCAAATAAACACCAAATAAACTTAGTCAGGTCATACTAGCGAAGGAATTCCCCGTCTCTCCCCTCCTAGTTCTTGTCTCATATCTCAGCCAGGGATCATATCCCTAAGCTCTGATACCAACTGTGACGCCCCCAAAATAGGTATACAACACTCATTCTGAGTCGCCAAATACATGGTACAAAAAGCAAATTACAACTTCAATAATACAATTGTCGTGCAAAATACGACAACACATACTATGAGTTTAAATACAAATATTGTCTTCTAGATAATATCCACACTCAAATAAGTCCTCATTACAATTATTCAAACACTATTTTACAGAAATAGTGAGGATAGCTAAAACATCTTTCTAGAACCATCACTCCATACCCCGACTAGATCCTGCTATGTTCTCACCTTCTGAGAAGAAAAATGGAACAAAACAGAAAAGGGTGAGCTCAACTAGCCCAGTAAAGAATATTATGACTAAGATAATATACAACAAATTATCATTAGTATTCAATAAGGAAAAATCTGATAGAAAATAATCGACAACAAGTTTTAGATTAACAACTGCAGTGGAAACAGCAAACCATTAGAAGAGTCAAATAGAGAATGAATTATACTATCTTCTAAGATTTAAAAGTCATCAATATTTTATCCCTGTAACATCAATTTATAATCATCTTTAACCAAATATTCATCTTTGCACTACAGGCCAAAGATATTCATTTGTATCACAAGTCAGTCATGTTCATCTCAACACCTGTTCATCTTTGGACTACATGCCAAAGATATTCATCAGGTAATCATACATCTTTGCACTACAGGCCAAAGATATTCAGTAGTATCATCATTTAGGACTGAGGATGATGAAAAATATCTTAAAGAAAACGAATTCAATGAAACAGAAGGACAAATAGTAGGGATTTGTATAACAGTTTATCCAAGATCAATAATACTTCATAATAATCAATTGTGAAGCAGAATTCAAAAAATAAAGATCAAAACATGGATACAATCAAAGATAGTAACCATAATAGACATCTTGGACAAAAAGAAGAAAATTTTATTTTTCGGTGAATAGTGTCGTATTCGTGAATAGTGCCGTATACGTGAATAGTAACCCCGACACAAAAAGTTCTAAATTTGATAAAAACCTCATATCAATATTTTCGCATAATGATATTGAAGAAAATAATATCATTTAAAAAAAATATCCCTTACCTCAAAATAACCGTACTTCTGACTGAATATCGGATATGAGGCTGAATGAAACTTGTGCTGAATAGCAACTCTCAAAGTATCTAAATACTCACAAAATACACTCAATAATCTAGAGAGAGAAAGAGAGAAAACTTATGAATTCTGGTGTGATTTTCAATTCTAACTTAACCCTCTATTTATAGGAAAATGTTAGCACGCCGAAGCAGACTTAACCTACAACCTGATGGCTTTACCTGCTACTATTCTCACCCACCATATTTGAATAAAAATCTCAGTACATTTTTTCACCAACCAAGAGTAGAGCCCACCAATTCTAGAATTTTCTACCAAAATAATTAACTCCGAAAATTCAACAATTTCTGAACCAGTCATCTCGTAAAATTCATAACAAATCATACGTTCATTTTTAACGGTTCAAAATTTGTGGACATATACTCAACTTATATATGTATAACATATCCAAATATTACCACGATCCAACGGTCGGATTAAAAATTATAACCCTCGCAAAATATCTCAAAAATCTTAATTTGATTTTCAATACCTTCGTTCCGACAAAAAATACAGATAAAACACCTCAACATTAACTCCTTCATTTTTAACCACAAAAATATATCCCTCATTTATATCCATATAAATTAAATATTTCCTTATCATATGAATCAATAATTAATTATTCACAAATAATATTACAGAATCATATTTATGATAACCAGACCGTTTCCAGGAAAGAGGGGGCTTTCTAATAAGGATTTCTCCTTACTAGAGCGTAATTAGATGGCCAAACCTCTCTTTAGACAGAACTTTCTAGACATTGCCAATAATGATATCTAATAATATTATTTAAATAATATGAATTATTGATCTGATAAAGGAAAATACTGTGCAGCAACAATTATTGAAACAACAATAATATAAAATATCAACGCAGCAATTATTGAATCAATAAAATAAAATTTTGAACAGTAACTACTGTAACAATTATTGAGTAGTGCCTTCCTTCGTAAGAATCAATAATTCTAAAATACTGTGCAATCCGTGTGCTACTGTGCAACCACGCGTATTACCGTATTTTAATCACCGGATATTCCAACAGTGTTAACGGTAACAATTACGCCGTTATTTATAAAAACTCAATTTTTGTCGTTATCTTTATCCAATCGTTTTCCGTTATGGGGCCCACAAATAGCTGCGCCGTCGTACGAATATTCCCCGATAGAAAGAATATTCCATGACCACACGAATATTCACCGACCAAAAATGAATATTTTATAATCACTTGCTTATTTGAAATATTTGCGCATTTTACCCATAACTAACCACATTAATCAAATCAACCCTTTCTATTTCAAAATAATAAATAGAGAAAATTTAATTTCATTTATTAATAAGTTGTGGTCTTACAGTAGTTACAGCGGAACGAGCAATCCATTAGAAGAGTCAAATAGGCCATAAAGTCTATTATCTTCTCCATGTTAAAAGTCCATCAATAATATTTTATCCCTGTAACATCAATCAAAAGTTCCTGTCCACAATCATGTGAATAACTCATAATCATAATATGGTTCTAAATTCCTCTTCGCATCCAGGATGAAAATAATTTTCATCACCTGTCTTTACCTGAAACATCAAAGATCATGGTTATACCAAATTACAGTTCCTGTTCATAATCATACTAATAAGTTCATCTTTACACTACGGGCTAAAAATATTCATTAATAGTTCATCTTTGCACTACAGGCCAAAGATATTCAACAGCAGGTCATCTTTGCACTACAGGCCAAAGGTATTCAACAACAGGTCATCTTTACACCACATGCCAAAGATATTCAACAACATGTCATCTTTGCACTACAGGCCAAAGATATTACTATCTCAAAGAAATATATAATCATTTCAGAATTTATATAAACAATAATCATAACCATGTTGATAAATTCACCATTTCACTTAAGTTAAAGATATTCAATTATAAATTCAATGGTCATGATCATACCGCTCAACAATTCATCTTTGTACTACTGGCCAAAGAGAACTCATAGTCACGATCATACCAATAATCTACCTATCTTTACTCTCAAGTCAAAGAGAATTTCCTCACCAGGATTATAAAAATGTTATATATAATAATAAAAACAATATAATCAAAACATGAGTTTAATTTCAAGAGTAAGATTCATAAATCAACGATAATTTGGTCAGAAAAAGTAACAAATTTTATCGTAAATAGTAGCTCGTGAATAGTAACTCGTGAATAATAATTCATGAATAGTAACTCGTGAATAGTAACTAATGAATAATGACTCGACACGAAAAGATAACGTTTCACAATAAAATTCATATCAATATTTACAACACCTTAATCCAAATGTTATAAATCACTTAATAATCTCATAATCTAATATTATTAATATTACAACAATATTTTAATCATTTCTTAAACTTATAAACAATTTATTTTAATTATTTATATTTTACTAATTAATGCATTTAATCATCCTAAACTGTCAAACTCATAAAATTTCATCACCAATAACGAAAACCCTCATCAAAAATCTGTATATACCTTCTATAGGATTCTCAAGCTATAAAAACCTATTTTCCAATTTTCTTACTTCACATAACATATTTAATTCATTTACTCATAACTAGTCTATTTTCATGAAAAATACCAAATCAGTACCAGAAAATTTTCTTTTCTGGGATTTAGCAGAATATAGTCCCATATTGAACATATATTTTTCTCGAAATTTTTAAAATTCATTTACTATTTTTCATATTGCCAAAACTGCCGAATATTCAGACATTTATCATAAACTGTACTTTTGTCCAAAAAATCCGAAATTTTCAGAGTATACTATTGTTATATACATGTACTCCCAATAAAAATTTTATCAATTTTAGAGTTAACCACAAAGAGTTATAAGGGTTTACTTTTAAAATAGTCTTTTACCATAAAATTCATAACTCACAATCTATACATCCAAAAATCGCCATTTTTGGACACAATCTAGAAAACTCATCAAATTATCATTTTAAATTTTTTCAGAATTTTTGAGGGTCGAAAATATTAGGAAACTGAAAAAACATAATAACTCTTACAATCTCTTACTATCCCTTACCTCAAAAGAGCAGTACTTCTGACTGGAATAACGCTGAAGGGAGCTTGCACCGTATAGCAATACATAAGATATCTAAATACTTACAAAAATATGCTCGATAATATAGAAAGAGAAAACTTCAGTTTCTGGTGTGATTTTCAATTCTAACCTAAGCATTCTATTTATAAGAAAATGCTTAGAACACCAAAGCAGAAAATTTAATAAAATATTAATATTTATAAAAAAATCATATGCACACTTGGAAAAATCTGATTTTAGAATTTTACACATGCAAGTGGGGCCCACCAACATACAAAATATATTTTTAACAATTTTTGTAACAAAATCAATTCAGACTCAATATTCTGGAACTTCAATAATTCATAATAAATAGCCCTTTTATCAGAAAAATTTAAATCTTATGTCCATTCCATAAAAAATTCAATTCTCTACAACTTTGTAAGTTTAAATTTTCCCAAATTTCAAGCAGAACTTGACCGAAATCCACATACGGGCGATTTTACAGGCTATAATCAAATTTCAGTCAAAATTTGGGTCCACTAACACACAAAACATGTGTTAAACATTTTTTGTAACAAAAATATTTTTCCTCCTCATCGATTCATATATCACACATTCATTGTAAAAATATCATTATTATTATATTATTGTAATATAATAATATATTTTATTAGAAAAGATAAAATATCAATTTTCAACAATTATCACTTTTCTAAAAATTCCCCCATTTATATCCACATAAATAAATATTTTATAACCATTTGCTTATTTTGCAAAATTTGCACATTTCACCTATAACTTTAACTTTTTATCAATTTAACCATTTACTGAATAGTAATTATAAGAAAAATTGAATATTTTTATTTCATAAAATTCGGGGTTTTATAAACTTGGTGGAATTACTTTGGTGTTATGCATGGCTAACATCTTTTCTTGGGTTCCTAGTGATATGTGTGACGCCCCCAAAATAGGTATACATCACCCATTCTGAGTCGCCAAATACATGGTACAGAATACAAATACAAACTTAAATATACAACATGAGCTGTGAGTTTCAATATAAATATTGTCGTCTAGACAGTATTGAAACTCAAAATAAGTCCTCATACATTTATTATCACACTATATCATAGAATAGTGAGGACTACTAATGCTATCATCTGTACCATCACTCAGTTCCCCGACTAGTCCCTACTACGTTCTCATTTTCTGAAGAGAACAGTGAAAGAAAGGGTGAGCTCAACTAGCCTAGTAAGAAATATTATGACTAAGATAATGCAGAATAAATTATCATTAGCCTTAAACAGTGTTAAATTGATACAATATAATAAACATCAAGTTTAACTGCAGCGGAACAAGCAATCCATTAAAAGAGTCAAGTAGAGAATAAAATTTACAATCTTTTATGATTTAAAAGGTTTTTCATCACTTTTATCGCTGAAACTCAGCTTAATAAATAATCCACATCATCGAATCACCTGCACTACGGCCAAGGATATTCTTTAGTATCACGACCACAAATTATCCATGCACTACGGGCCAAGGACATTCGTGTATTCATCAATGGTCATGATCATGCCAACAACTTTTGCACTACGGGCCAATGAGGACTTTTACCACATTATTTGTAACATTACGGTCATGATTACACCGAATAATCCCTGGTCATAATCATACCAAGTCCATCTATGCACTACAGGCCACAGATGACTTTCAACAAAATATAAACATGAGGATGATGACAATGATATAAGAATTCAATAAAACAAGTTCAAGAATTAATTTGTCCAGGAACCAGTAACGTCCAAATTGTCAACATGATACTTCTTTGTAGAGTAAAATTCAAGAATGCTCAGAAGAATATTTTCATGAAAAGATACTGGATGAAGCGCAAATATCAAGGATATTCCACTAATTTCATAGAGTATAGAAGTCAAAACTTTAACCAACTGACTATAATAAAGAATGGAATAACAAAAGAAATCACCAGGCATGCGATAGACCGCACATGCAGGTTATTTCAACAGAATAATAAATAATGGAACCAGGTCCGGCGTAAAACGCACAGACAGGATATTCCAACAGAATAATAAAGAATGGAACCAGGTCCGACGTAAAACGCACAGACAGGATATTCCAACAGAATAATAAAGAATGGAACCAGGTCATGCGTAAAGCACAGACAGGATGTTCCAACAGAATGATAAATAATGGAATAATAGAAGAATTTCACCAAGTATAGGGTAGTCCGCGTATACAGGTTATTCCAACAGAATAATAAAGAATAGAATAACAGAAGTTCTCTTCATGAATACAAAAGAAATAATACCCCTTACCTTAGTAGAAGATTGGGTGCTGCAATAGTGTAGTAACAGAATACTCTCCTTCTTTCTCTCTTATTCTCTCTATACTTTCTCTCTCTATAGTTTGAATGAATTCGTGAAAAATAATGAAGAAATGAGCTTCTATTTATAGGCTTGACAGAGTAAGGATAAAATAGTCTTTTCGCCATAATTTATGACATCACCGCTGATGTCATCGATCATAATACATCATTGTATACCTCATTGTCCGATGACATCATTGCTTACCTCATCGTCCGATGACATCATCGCTTACATCACAAAAATTCAAATTCAATTTGTTCTCTTCCACCTCTTTTTACTTTTATACCATGAATTTACTATAATAATGCTACCATTCAAATTATAAAAAAACGTACTATTATATAATTACATCATACTACTATAATGTAATATTATAATAATATATTTGAATGAATTATTGATTTGATAATGAGAAATACTATGCAGTGACAATTATTGAAACAACAATAATATAAAATATCAACGCAACAATTATTGAACCAATAAAATAAAATATTGAACAGTAATTACTGTAACAATTATTGAGTAGTGCCTTCTTACGTAAGAATCAATAATTCAAAAATACTGTGCAATACCGTGTGCTACTGTGCAACAACGCGTATTACTATATTTTAACAACCAAGTATTCCAACAGTGTTAACGGTAAAACTTTCGCCGTTATTTTATAAAAAGATATTTTTGTCGTTTTCTCAATCCGATAATAATTCTGTTATAGGGTCCACCAATGATTGTGCCGTCGAACGAATATTCCCTGTTAAAACGAATATTCTCTGACCAATTGAATATTATATAACAACTTGTGTACTTTGCAAAATTTATAAATATTACCTACAACTATGACATTATATCAAATTCATTTCATAATATTCAAAAATGATATTTATAGAAAAATCATCTTTATTTAAAAGTTGGGGTCTTACAATATGCCTGGAGTAAGTAGAAAGGTTGTTGAGCATCGGTTACAAGTGGACACGGCAAAGAAGCCAGTTCGGCGGAATAGGCAGATTTTTTCACCAGAGCAACAGAAGATAATCGACGAGGAGATTGCAAAGTTGCTGGCTGCAGACTTTATATTTGAGATTGACTATCCAGAGTGGATGACGAATGTAGTTCTAGTGCAGAAGCAGAATGGGAAATGGCAAGTTTGCATAGACTACACTGATCTAAATAAAGCGTGTCCAAAGGACTTTTATCCTTTGCCTCACATTGATCAGCTCATCGATGCGACTTCGAGATATGCCTTGCTTAGTTTTATGGATGCCTTCTTAGGGTATCATCAAATTTCTATGTGCAAAGAGGACATCTCGAAGACAGCATTCATTACTCATCGGTCGGTGTATGCATATAAGAAAATGACCTTCAGCTTGTTGAACGCAGGAGCTACGTATCAGAGGATGATGAATTATATGTTCACAAGGCAGTTGGGAAAGAATATGGAAGTTTATGTTGATGACATGATTGTCAAGAGTATGTCGGTCCAAGGTCATCTAGACGATTTAGAGAAATGTTTTTAGACGGTACGTCATTACAATTTGAAGCTGAATCCAACCAAATGTACCTTCAGACTGGGAGCAGAAAAATTTATGGGTTATCTGGTTAGTAAAAGGGGTATAGAAGCAAATCCAGAAAAAATTCAGGCTATTATGAATATGAAGTCTCCTCAGACTTACAAAGACGTTCAGCGATTGACAGGTCGGATAGCAGCCTTGAGGAGATTCATGTCTAAATCAGCTGAAAGGTGTCTGTCATTTTTTGATACGTTGAAAGGGCTGAAGAATGCTAAGAAATTTCAATGGACTTCAGTATGTGAAGACGTTTTCTAGGGAATAAAGAAGTATTTGTCTTCGGCGCCTTTGTTGGTGAAGCCAGTTCCTACTGAACCTTTATATTTTTACCTGGCAGCAAGTTCATTGGCAGTAAGAGCAATGTTTGTGCGGGAGATTGGGGGTAAGCAGCACCCGGTTTACTATGTGAGCCATGCCCTACGGGATGCAGAGACAAGGTATCCAAATCTTGAGAAATTTGCCTTTGCTTTGATAATAGCTAGCCGAAAGCTTCGGTAATATTTTCAAGGTCGGTTGATAATGGTATACACGGATCAGCCACTAAAGAAGGTGTTGGGTAAGCCAGAAGTTTTCGGGAGACTCGCTACATGGACAATGGAATTATCTCAATTCTTTTTAGAGTATCATCCTCGAACAGCTATTAAAGGTCAAGCCTAGGCTAATTTTGCGATTGAATGTTCATTTTCTGAAGCTAATGATAGTTTGAGAGAAGCTGAAGGGTCTGAGAAGGCAGATGTCGTGCTTCAACAGGTGCGGAGCTCCAAGACGTTATATGCTGATGTGTCTTCTACTTCGGATGTCAGTAGAGCTGGGATTATCTTGACGAGTCCAGAGGGATTCAAAGTACAGAAGGCTATCAGGTTTGGGGGCAACGAACAATGAGGTAGAGTACGAAGCAGTATTAGTAGGGTTGCGATTAGCGAAGAGTCTGGAAGTTCAGAGACTGATCATCTACAGTGACTCTTAGTTGGTCATCAAGCAAGTTTCAGGAGAATATGAAGCTCGAGGTTCAAGAATGGTTAAGTATCTAGCAGAATTAAAGGATCGTCTTTAGTATTTCAGTTTTTATGAGTTTCAGGGGGTCAATCAAAATGATAATTCAATTTTCGATGCGTTATCAAAGTTGGCTACTACTGAAGCAAGCACCTTTGATGGCTCAGTATATTTAGAGACTTTGAAACAGCCTAGTATCCAACATGAAGTGGTGATGCGTGTAGAGCGCTCTAATTGTTAGATGACCCCATATTTAGATTATTTGGCAGATGGCGTACTGCCTTTGGATCAGATGTTGGCTAAGAAAGTCAAGTATAAAAGTGTCAATTTTGTACTTATTGATGGAGATCTTTATCGAAGGGCTTATTCATCTCCCTTGTTGAAATGTTTGGTTCCTTCTGAAGTTGATTATGTCCTTCAGGAGGTTCATAAACGTATTTGTGGTGATCATATGGCTGCAAAGTCATTAGCATACAAGGTGCTTCGACAGGGATATTATTGGCCAACAATTTTTAAAGAAGCTACTGAGTATGTGAAAAAATGTCAATTAAACAGTTCGATCTCACATCAGCCACCAGAAGAGCTATACTCAGTTTTATCTCCTATACCTTTTACTGTATGGGGGGTAGATATCATGGATCCATTACCGAAAGTAAAAGGGCAGGATAGTTTTGTTATAGTGGTGATTGATTATATGACCAAGTGGGTGGAGGCGAATCCACTTAGAACTAGACCTGGTAAACGGGCGGGCCAGGCCGAGAGCGGGCCGGGCCAAAATGGTCCGGGTTTTGATGGGCTGATATTGTGAGGCCCGGGTTGGGTCAGCCCGGCCCGCGGGATTCTTCCTTTATTTATTTATTTATTTTCAAAATGTTGCTACTTATGGATTATGAGGCTTGAACACAAGACTTGTAAGTAAATAAATAAGAGTTCAAACCAACTAAGCTACAACAACTGTTTATTTTTAATGCAATCTTCAATATATTATTTCTTTACTTTTGTTCAAATTTTACTATTCTTAATAACTAAAACCTAAATCGTGCCTAATTTATAATATTAATGAGCATAGTAAATTAGGTACGATTTAGGATTTACTTTTTAAGAATAGTAAAATTTGAACAAAAGTAAAGAAACAATATATTGAAGATTGCATTAAAAATAAACAGTTGTTGTAGCTCAGTTGATTTGAACTCTTATTTATTTACCTATAAGTCTTGTGTTCAAGCCTCATAACCCACAAGTAGCAACATTTTAGTTTTAAAAAAAATTAGTCGCGGGCCACGGGCCGGGCCGGGCCAAAAATGGGTCGGGCCAAAATGGCCCGCATTTTCTTGGGCTGAAATATTGCGGCCCATGGCCCATACTTCTACGGGCGGGCCGGCCCGCAGGCCTGGGCCTAAATTGCCAGGTCTACTTAGAACAATCACGGAGCAAGAATGTCTAAAATTTCTGAAGGAATCTGTGGTATTTCGTTTTGGAATTCCTATGGTGGTAATCTCGGTTAATGGACGCCAGTTTGTGGGCTCGAAATTTGAAGCATTTTTAAAGGAGTTGGCGATTCAGCATAGAAAGACTTCGGTTGCTCATCCACAATCTAATGGACAAGTTGAGGTAACTAACAGAACACTCCTGAATGGAATAAAGAGAAGACTGGATGAAGCGAAAGGTAGATAGCCTGAAGAACTGCTTAGCGTGTTATGGGCCTATCGAACTACATCGAGGACTACAACTGGGGACTCACCTTTTAGGCTGGCTTATGGTTCAGATGCCTTGGTTCCTGTTGAGATTGGATCTACAAGTCTTCGGGTTAATTAATTTCGAGAAGTGTATAATGACGAAGGGCTTAAGGTCAAACTGGATTTGCTTAAAGAAGTCAGGGAAGCAGCCTTGATAAAATTGGCAGCATATCAATGTCGTGTGGCTAAGCATTACAATAAAGGGATGAAGCTTCGAAGATTTGAAGTGGGAGATTTTGTTCTTCGGGAAGTGGAAGCTGCTACACCTCATAACCAGGGAAAGCTGATGCCGAATTGGGAAGGTCCTTATGAGGTTATTGAAGTACTGAAGCCAGTGACTTATCGGCTGCGAGCATTAGATGGGTCTGAGATAAAGAATACATGGCATGCTGGAAGGCTTCAGAAATATTTTCAGTAGGGCCAGTGTCAATGTACAGAAATATGTAATTATGCCAACAGTTATCATCAATAACAGAAGCTTTTTTCTCCAATATCTCCAATAATGTTTTATCTAATGGTTGTTTGGGGGTTCAGTGGCCTATTCATCCTATAGGCGGTGAACAGGGTCCAGATTCGGCTTGTATATGGCAAACTGGATTTTATGGAGGTTTGATGATCTGTTCATCCTCAAGACGGTGAAACAGAACCTGTTCATCCTTTAGGTGGTGAACAGGGCCTATTCGTCCTCAAGATGGCGAGTAGGTTTAATGGGAGGTTCAGTTGGATTTGTTCATCCTTTAGTTGGTGAACAGAATCTACTCATCCTAAAGATGGTGAGTGGGGTCCAGATTCGACCTATATATGGCAAATTGGATTTTTCTGGAGGTTTGGGGGAATTTTCATTCTAAAGATGGTGAACAAAACATGTTCATCCAATAGATGGTGAACAGGACATGTTCGTTCTCAAGATGGCGAACAGGCTTGTTGGGAGGTTCAGTTGGATCTCTTCATCCTAAAGATGGCGAATGAGATTGTTGATGATCTGTTTCACACTTCGGTAATGAATAAGTATTACATTACATTATTACTTGATTTTATTTGAAGTGTTGAGTTCAGATTACATTATTACCTAATTTTATTTGAAGTATTGAGTTCAGGTTATTACTTGATGTTATTTGAAGTATGGAGTTCAAATATTTTATTGTTTATCAGAAGCATCAGCTAAGGTTAAAAGGAGTAAGAATGAAGCTAATTATATTTCATTAATATAAATAAAGCAATTACAAAATATTGTTGAAATTTTTACAAAGTTTCTGAAGCTAAGGGTGAGGAGGATCGTCTTCGTCTTCAGAAGAGTGAAGGAGTAATGGGTTCAGAGAAGCAGCAACTAGTTTGCTTTTACCTTTGCTTCGGGCTGTTTCATAACCTTCAGCATACATCTGAACTATTTCATTGGTTAGTTCGGGCGATCAGCGATATTCTAGTTGAATTTCTTTATGGAGCTCTTCGGTGAGTGGTGGGCCGAGGGCTTTGAGTTCTCGGAGTTCAGTTTCAATTTTGCACCGAAAGTCGAGATGTCGTTCTTCGGAGATTTGGGCGTCGTTAATTTCTTTCGCCAAGCTTCGATTGGCTTTTGCAAGAGTTTCGTTCTTTCGAACTAGTTCTTGATTCTGTATGGTGGTGGTTTGTTGGAGGGCTTCGGCAGCGGATAGCTGATCTTTTAATTTATCGAGATCTTTTCTGAGGCAATCAACATTCCATATGGCGTCTCCATGTTGATTTCTTTCCCTTGCCAGAGCATACTTCAGAACAACATTTTCTTTTCAGGCAACATCATCTTCGGCTTCAATTTGTTTATACCTTTGATGGAGTCGCCCGAAGATACCATTTGCCTGTAGTTATTTAAAGTTAGTCAACAAATTTCAAGTGTATATTTATGAATATAAATGGATAGGCAATAGTCAACTTACTTTGTCTTGGTGAGTCATGCCAGCTTCGATCAAATCCATGATAGAACTATTGTCAAAGCGATGATCATCGGTATCGAGTACGAAGGAATTGTAGAGGTGTAGAGGAAAGTTTTCATTTAGATCTGGCCATAAAGTGGGTGAATGTACAGCTTGAGGCGTAGTGGAAGAAGACGAACGTTGTGGAGATGGTGTGGGTTGTTCGGGTGGAGGTGGATAGTAGGATGTTGAAGGTTCAGAAGGTGGTATTGATTGGTCGTCTGAAGTATGTTTTCGTTTTTGGACAAAGGGAGAATTGGGATCAGTGTGTTCTTCAAGTTCATCTTCGGGTTCGTTGATCTCTACAGGAAAGACTGGTGGAAGGTTGACTTCGGCAGGGGGTACTCTGAGTTCTTCGACAGAAAGAGGAGTGACTTTGGCTCGTTTCTTTTTAGTACGAAGGATCTCGGTACGTTTGGCGATAGGCATGTCCAAAAGACTTTCGCTTAGAGTAGGGACAGGGACATGTTTTGGTTTTCTGGCAGCTCTTTTCTTTCGACGAGGATGGCTTGTTTCTTCGGTGGGAGTTGGTTCAGTAGTTTGTGGTTCAGAGGTTTGAGATTCAGTAGGTTGGGGATCGGCAGGATTTTGAGTTGGTTTGGCAACAATGAATTTTTCTAATTCCTTTCGATCTATGGAGGTAGGCTTGATAAGAGATACTGAAGAAGATGAAGAGATTATTTCAGAATGATTATTAAAGAAAATTGGAAAAAATATACAAGTATTGAGTTCGGGACTTATATTTGTAGTCATACAATCATGCTTGCTTACTTAGAGGACTAAAGCTCCATTCCTTCATAGGAAGTTTCTCTAGAAGCTTTGTCATCTCTCACACGTTCCTCAGAGATATCGCCGAAGTCTACAGAGATACGCTCGGAAGTAGTCCAATCAGGAAGGGAAGAGAGTTCAGGTCCTTTGACGAAGAACCATTCCTTATGCCATCCTTTGTTGCTTGAAGGAGTGTCCATCAAGGAGCGCTTCTTGAACCTAGCATTGGGTTTGGAGGATTGCTTGCTCAGCATTTTGAAGCCCCGTTCCCGAGATTTACCAGCTGTGTATAGAGTGAAGAAGAAATCGAGAGTGGGTGTCATCCCTATTTCGTGGCAGAGAGCGGTGAAAGTAAGGATGTGAATATAGGAGTTAGGGACTAATTGGGCAAATCCAACGCCCACAAACCCTAAAAGGTAACGATGAAAGCATGGAGGGGAAAGCGAATCCCTTTCTCCAGGAGGGTCATAGGCATAGCAGTCCATCCTTCGGGACGAAGATACATTCGCTCAGTAAGAGCAGACATTCTCACAAGGTGAGTGTCTGGTATCTGGTAGCGTGTTCGAATGTTCCGGAGGTCAACCTCTGTAAGTATGGAAGGAGTATTGGCATGGGGGAATCGTTCTTCATTTTTGAAAAACATAGAAGGGTTTGGAATGGGAGTAGGTGGGGGATTTTTACTGGAAGCAGGGGTGGATTTGTGGTTTATTTCCGAATAGACATTGATGGGATTTTGAGTAGGAGGGATGGAGGAGATGGGTGTTACAGAAATTGGGACAACATTTTTTGGGTTCTGAGAAGCCATTGCTAATAGTTTGCAGAGAAGAGAGAAATCGAGAGGAAGAAGAAAGCAAAAGCACTGAGGTTTCAAAATGAGCAAGAAAAATCGTCAAAATTGGGTGAAATTGGTCTTTGTAGTGGCTGTCTTTTCAGTTGATTCCGAAACACGAGGGAGGCACATTTAATGTGGTTAATGATGGTGAATTTGAAGAGTTATCCTTTGAATTTGGGTTTTCTACCGATTGGGCCTCGGTCAGTCTCCTTTGGGCTTCTTTTCTGGTTGGGCCATTCTTATATACTTTTTATTAAACATTTTGTTTAATAAAAGATTGGTGGGCAATGTTAGGCCATGATTATTTGGACCTATTGGGCCACACTTATTTGGCCCTTTTGGAGTATTGGGTCACTATTTAAATGAGGATATATGTGGGCTTGGGCCGGTGGTTATTGGATGGGTAAGTATTGACTGTTGATCCAACATCTTAATTAATAAGGATTGACATAATCCTAGTTAGTGGGAAACAGTGGTGGGATTAACAGGTGGGTTGCATGCAATTAGCTGAGGTCATGGGAAGTCAGCTGCATGCAAGGCGGTGGATGAGTATGAGCACTTCACAAAGGAAGGTAACAGGCAAAATTCTATACGAAATACTAGAGCACACAATCTCCATTGTTAACCTTGTGTCGGCATGTACTGATTCTCACACCGGAGCTATCTCCCTGCGGCTCAAACCGTCAAGCTTTAGGTGCTGATTCGTTTTCTGTGCAGGGTTGAACGCGCTTTTCGATGATTGAGGCGCGTAGAAAAATCTTGACGTTAACAGGAATCAAAATAGTGCAGAGGGAGACTGACGGCAAGTCTGTGGACTCTGTTCCTAGCTAGGGTCTTTGTTTGAGTTCATCACTGTTAATTTTATACTCCCTTCGTCCCAGGATAAAAGTCCTGGTGGACTTTTCACGCATGTTAAGAAGATGAATGAAATGACAAAATTGTCCATAATAATGTCATTAAATATGGAGAGATAATTAGAATAAGAAAAATATGAGATATTTAATGCTACGAGTATAATAGGAAAATATGTGTAAAAGTTTGATTATTTAAGGAAAATGGACATTTAACATGGGACTACCCAAAATCGTAATAATGACTTTTATCATGGGACGGAGGGAATATAAGTTATAGTTTTTGATTCTAAGTGAAGAAACTTGCATGTGTGTATAATAAGAATATGAGAAGGCCATATCTATTATATATACTAAATCACAGTACATGACACAATAAATTGACACATGTCATTCTACAAAATCAATACATGTCCATCCTAATTAATGTTTCTTATTGCCCTTGATAAAAATACCCTTGACAACTACTTTGATATGTATACTGATCACCTTATTTTATGGATATTATCAACAACCACGTTATTTTAGAATCCATTAATTAGATAACTCTCTTAAGCAACAACCAGATTTGATCAATTTAAACACGATAGTGTCAACTTTCTTTTTATGAAAAATTAGTTTTAATTATTTGAAAAGTAAATTTTCTTTAATATAAGACTTTTATTTATTTTACCTACTTTTCATGTGCCTAATAAATTTATTCTATGATTAATTAATTACTTTCATAGTTCTATGCAATTAAAAATTATTTCCATATTCATTTTAAAACTTCAATCTATTAGCTTCCAAAAATTCTTTCAATTATTTGAACCACGCTAATTGATTCTAAAGATATGAAAATTTATTTGCTTAACCAATTTATGGAAAACTTAATCAATTAATAAATTATGGAATACTTAAATAATATAAAACTCATCCCAAGATTTATGAAAACAATATTGGTTAGATATATGAAAGATAATAAATCTTTTAAAAATTTATTTTCTAACCAACTCCATCAATTATTAAAAGTACTAAAAATCAACATTTTAAAATATTTTCATATTTATTATTTTATTCTTTGTGCCAATTACGAGACCAACACTTTTTCATCCAATTGAATTATGCTACTTAAAAAATAAATCCTTGAAGAATTCAATCAACAAAGTAATCGACAACTTTTTATAATTTTTATGGAATATAACATTCAATCAGCTTATTACAAATTGATTTATTCCAATAAAGAAGTCATGGTTTTTAAGGAAATGATTCAAACACAATTCACTAAATAATAGGAACTTTTAAAATGGAACGAAATGAATAAAAAATTAATCTCTTTTAACAACTCGGATGGACAACTCATTACCATTTCATTTACCGCTTCTTAAATCATGAAATATGATCTATTAATCAATTAATTAATTAGACCAATTGCAAATTGAATCGAACAGTTTGAAAGTAAACTTAGGCTCAATTAAGATTTAGATATTTTTATATTTATTTTAATATAACAATTAAATAATTCCATATTATGAACCATTAAAGTTCAAATTTTTCATTATATTTGGTTCAAGCATTAATTGAGCTAGCTAATGAAATTTACACGTAAGTTGTATATAATTTTTTCAAATATATAATTTATTAACATTTTTCTTTCGTATATACTCTTCTGTTTAACAAAATGAGTCTATTTAACTTTCATTATAGTTAATTTTTAAAATTTTAAAATTCATGTGAATATTTATTTTTATCTTTAAAATAATAATTTTGTAGTAACTGATATTTTTTAAAGTAGTTCAAAAAATCAACTATATTACATTATCAAATTAATTTACATGAATTTAAATTATAATTTTCACTAATTGATTAGTAAAAGAATCTAAACTGGGGTTTTTTTTATGGGATACTGGAAGTATAATTAATTTTATCATGAAACTTGAAATTGGTTTAATTATTTTATTAAAATGGAATGAACATTTTACGTGAGCTCATATGAGGCTGTGCTGATGTGGTAAGATTTTGAATGGAATCAATCTATTATTTATTATTTATTATCTGTTATCTGTTATAAGTACTAAATTGCAGTACATAGCACCATTGAATGACATGTGCCTTTCCCACATTGTAACACATGTTCTATATAATTAATGTGCATCCCACACTAATTTAATTATATTACAACATAATATTATACAGTTTAAAACATTTAAAATAATTATATCCTAAAATCACTAATTTTCTAATATTATATCATTCATAATTATACCATACATTATATCATACATGTATGGTATAATATTATAATACACGTATATAACAAAATAACTACCTAGCTAAACTCTGCGGATATTATCATTACTAATTTAATTATATTACAGCATAATATTATACCATTTATAATTATATTACAACATAATATTATACAGTTTAAAACATTTAAAACAATATTAAAATAACAAATAATATCAATCATAACTTACTATGTTTATTTTATAATCTCATAAATCACTATTTTCTCAATCTAAACGGTTTTTATATTATTATTATTATTATTTTGATTTTATAATCCACTAAATCACTATAAAATCTAAACTGATCTGATAATGTTAACTGTTCTAATATTATCATTACTAAATTAATTATTATCTTTTAAAATCACTACTTTTTTAATTCTAAAATAATATTTTAAATTTATAATCTACTAAATCACTACAAATCTAAAATATTTTGGTTATGTCAACTGTTTTGATATTATTCTTTCTAATTTAATTATTATCTCCTAAAATCACTATTTTTTAATCCCAAATTAATATTTTTTTTTATAATCCCCTTAATCACTACACATCTAAATTGTTCTGATAATATTAACTGTTCTAATATTATCATTACTAAATTAATTATTATCTCTTAAAATTGCTACTTTTTAAATCCCAAATTAATATTTTGAATTTATAATCCACTAAATCAATATAATTCTAAATTATTTTGGTAATGTCAACCGTTCTGATATTATTCTTTTTAATTTAATTATTATATCCTAAAATCACTATTTTTTAATCCCAAATTAATATTTTTATTTTATAATCTCCTGAATCACTACAAATCTAAACTGTTTTGATAATGTCAACTTTCTGATATTATCCTTTATAATTTAATTATTATCTCTTAAAATCACTATTTTTTTTAATCCCAAGTTAATATTTTGAATTTATAATCTACTAAATCACTACAAATCTAAACTATTTTGGTAATGTCAACTGTTACATAATTACACTGGTTTTTGAATTTTATAATATTATACCTTTTATAATATTATACCATGCATATATATAAATTTCAACATTACTAACAGTGACAACCCAAAAAATTCATTTTTTTAGAATTTTACAGTATTATATACCATTTATAATCTTATACCATACATTATCATACATATATATAATCCTGCACTAATATGTTTATTTTATAAACCCTAAAATCCACTACTTTTCTAAACTGTTACTAATTTAATTATGTTAAAACATAATTATTATATCCTAAAATAATTACTTTTCTAATATTATAATATTCATAATTATACCATACATTATATCATACATATATTGTATAATATTATAATACACGTATAAAATAAAATCACTACCTATCTAAACTGTGCAGATATTATCATTACTAATTTAATTATATTACAACATAATATTATACCATTTATAATTATATTACAAAATAATATTATACAATTTAAAACATTTAAAATAAAATTAAAATAACAAATAATATAAATCATAAGTTACTATGTTGATTTTATAATCCACTAAATCACTACTTTTTCAATTTAAACGGTTTTTATATTATCATAACGTAATTATTATCTTCTAAAATAATTACTTTTTAATCCTACATTATTATTTTGATTTTATAATCCCCTAAATTACTATACATCTAAATTGTTCTAATAATGTTAACTGTTCTAATATTATCATTTCTAGATCAATTAGTATCTACTAAAATCACTACTTTTTTTAATCCCAAATTAATATTTTAAATGTATAATCTTCTAAATCACTTCAAATCTAAATTATTTTGGTAATGTAAACTGTTCTGATATTATATTTTCTAATTTAATTATTATCTCCTAAAATCACTACTTTATGATATTATCATTACTGAACTATTATCATTACTCTCCGTTATTTATCCTAATTTTCTTATCAAATATCCGATCAATCCCCTTGCAGCAATTGTTGATATCACATATTCTAATTTATTGGAAAATTTTGACAATGACTTTTATTTCCAAGACCAAGCCATCATTGCTCCTACACTTAATGCTATAAATAAGGTGAACGAATATGTGATGTATTTATGGCCAGGTGATGAAGTACCATATCTAAGATGTTCTATATAAGGTTGATGAAAACTCAAACAGCTACGAAGGTATTTACACCTTATAATTTTTGAATAGCATTACATCTTCTGGAATGTCAAATCACAAGATAACGTTGAAGATTGGGGTTCCTGTAATGTTGCTTCAAAATATAGATCAGTGATCTGGTTTGTGCAATGTCACGAGATTAATAGTAACTCATTTGGAAAAACATCCGATAGAAGCACAAGTAATTTCAGTTAGCAATTTTGGACACACAGTTTTCATACCTCGCTTGGTCTTAACACCTTCAAACATTAGATTACCTTTAAAATTCTAACAAAGACAATTTTCTTAGGTTGTTTACTTTTTCATGACAATTAATAAGAGCCAGGGGCAATCTCTCTCACATGTTGGACTGTATCTATCACATTCAGTTTTTAGCCATGACCAATTGTATGTAGCAGTATCAAGAGTTACAAACAAGAGTGGAGTAAAAATACTAATTTGTGACAAAGATGGACAAACATGCAATACTACAAAGAATGTAGTGTTTCAAAAAAAATTCATAATTTAATGTAGAAAGGTTTGACTATTTCTAGCTATTATCTTTTTGCTGCTCATTATTAGTGTAAATCCTGATTATTTTATTATTATATCTCATGAAATTTTTATTATAATCTATTTAAATCTTTTTAGGTAAATATATGATCTGCATTTACAAAGCTATCTCGATCGAGCCAAATTCCAGTTGCAAAGACAAAAATAAACCGGTAAACTCTCAACACTACCTCCTATAAAATTGTTTAGTTTTTATTATACCTTCAACTTAAAATTTTGTTAATACATGTACTGAGTATAGTTTATGTATATTCATTTTTTGTCTGTATATATATATTCATGTATAACCATTGAAAAACTTTTAAATAAGAGTATAATAGGTTTGTCTTTTGCTTTTTGGATGACAGTATTTAAAATTCTATGTAAGTCCATTTCGTATGTGTTTTACTCTAATTCTTTTTATTTTTATTTAATATAGGAGTTAAATTCCTTTATGTTCTGTTAGTTTTCAATCTGACAAACACATAAATTTTTAGCTAAGTGTGAGACTTTTTTTTTTATCTCGGATAATACTATTTCCTATAAAAGAGTTGTGAAAAGATAATTATTTATTTGGTTGATAGTTTATGCAATGTTGAAATCAACTATTAAGTATGTCTAAATTCTTATTTTTCACTATTGTCCAGATTCCTGTCGCAAATATTTATATGATTGCAACGACTGTTAAAAAGATCATTTAAGTGCTAATTTTTGTTTGTGTGAATATATTGCACATTCAATAAATATAACTGGATTGAAAACCTAAACTGGAAGAAGCTTAAATGTGATAATCCTGGTACCTATGGCTCAATGGTAATGTGACAATGAATTTGGTGTATGCAGTTCTTGGAAGAGTTAAATTTTTGTTGTCATGCTTCTTGCATTATTTCAAGTGCATCATGAATTTTATTCTGTTTAGCACAACAAAATTTTGCATCCTACAATTTTAAATACTGTTGAAAGTGCAAAGGAGTTATATGAAGACATTCAGCTTATGGGACAGTGCATTCAATGGGAAGGGCTATGATTTCATTTTGTGAACTATATCCCACGGTGTTTATATTTATGGCTTCTTCATTTATTGCATTCTAGTATATGGATTGTGGCTTTGCATGATTTGTTAAGTACTAGCATTCGGTAAATCATTTTCATCATCATTAATATATTTTTTGGCATTATGGTAATATTGTGAGTGCTTATACAATTGTCAAAAATTGACCAAAAAAAACTAATGAGGCAATGTATTCGTTCTTTAATTATAACATTGTGTTATGTATGACACGGTGCTATACTGCTATGTTTTTGGACATGGTGTTTGTTTGACATGAAGATCCAACATAATTATTAATTTTCGTGCTTTTCAGTTTTCGCATGTAACATGTGTTTTTCCTTCATGTCTGAGGACCGAAATTGAAACATTATTTTGCTGTTTTCCCTTTCGTTTGGATGTTAGAATTCTGGTGCAAGTAAGCGTATACGAGACATAGACTCTTCAAAATGCATCAAGTACATGTGTCAGATATTTGAGGCTTGATGAGGTTTGTGTAATGTGTAACAGACTTCAAATATACTACTAGCAATCATATCAATATAATAATTCGATGGCATTGTGCATGACACTTTCTAAATATTTGTTAGTGCTTTAGAATGAAAGAGTTACCCATTTTTAACCATATTGGTTACATTATAAATATTTTTATCAAGACATATATATATATATATATATATATATACACACACACACACACAACTGTTATGTAATGTTCTGGAGTTTAGTGATCAAATTAATTATATGCTTGGATATGTATTTGCGCACAAATTTTTTATGCAACACTATATAACATATGTTATTAAAATTTGATAATCGTACAACAATCTACCATCTTCTTATTATATTTTAATTTATTAATTGTATATATAAATTTATTATTAACAAAATAAATAATCCCGCCGCAAAGCGCGGGTTTGTATCTAGTTGTATGTAAATATGTGGTTAGGAGAGTATGTAATATCCAGTCTTCATCGCAAAATGCTGCTATGTTAAAGATATATATATATATATATATTCCTGTGTTTTTATTATTATTATTATTATTATTATAATCATTTGTATATATATTTTTATTGTTCTTATTGAATTGGTGGTTGATATAGAGTGGCCGACAATTGATATAGAGTGGTTAAAATAATTATGAAATTAGTGAGAAAATTTATATTTTGGTTTGGAGGTTTCAGATTTTAACTCCATTGATGGAGCTAGCTTCAGAAGATAAGAATTGTAATTATTACAATGCAAAAAAGGAGAAAGAAATATGTAGTATGAAAAATTAAATTAAATCAAATCAAAATATTAAATGTAAATTGTAGTAGAAAATTAAATGTAAATCAACAAACTGTATTAAATGTAAATCAACTAACAATATTAAATGTAAAATTAATGTAGTAGAAAATTAAATGTAAATCAACTAACAATATTAAATGTCACAAGCCATAAAATATTTAATATTTAACCACTAACTAATTAAAATTTTCAATATGCAAGTTTATTTAAAAAAGAAACAAGGCTAGAGTTAAGGGTGGGAAAAAAATACACATTCTATTAGCAGTATACTCCCTCCGTCCCGTATTAAACATCCTAATTGATTTCGGTCCGCTAATTAATAATATTTTTTTACCTAAATTGTCCTTCTAAATTACTTTTTAATTGAAGAATTCATTCACTTTTCTATACCCCAACATTAATTATTATTTGCTAGTTCCCACATGAATAAATTCTCTAATCATTTTTATTATTATTCTCATATTTTAATAAATAATATATTTCTCTCAAACCCACCCACTAATTACATGTATATCTCCATCTCCATGCATGCAAATCATCTACCTTTGTTGGTATTAGCTATTTTATTATTTTTATTGTTATTCTCACATTAAATAGAAGAGATGTTATAATAATAATATGAGAAAGAAAGTGTTATAACAATACATCACTTGCCAATATTTAAGTTTTCAACAAAAGTTGACTAAAAAGATTATGAGGTAGAAGTGAAAAAATAAGATAAAAATAATTATTAGATATTACTATATAAATAGAACATTTATTGTGAAATATTCTAAAAAAAATTAAGACATTTAATACGAAATTTAGGGAGTATATAATTTAAATAAACATGTAATTCACCCATGAATGAAATTCACTCGCAGAGTGGGCCCACTAATTTCTTACATGAAGCCCAAGGGGATAGGAGATTTTCTTCTTATTGTCTCATAATACATGGAGTAATGTTTTAGAGTTGTGTATAAAAATTAAGGAAATAATTGAATAGTATTAAATATAATATTAATTATCTATAATATTTTTAAATTTTTATTTTAGATTATATAAAATATCAAATAATTTAAAAAAATAAAATTATCTAAAACGTTATATATTATAGGACAGATGAAGTAATAAAGAGGAGATCCACAAAATATTATTTTATCTTATTGTTAAGAAATTTATATTAGTCATAATCTAATTTCATTATAAAATTAGTCAATATATAAATTGTTTTCATACTTTTAGACTATAAATTTATTTTGATATTAAATATGTGTATGTATATATATATATATATATATATATATATATGTGTGTGTGTGTGTGTGTGTGTGTGTACAGGATAGTAGTAGATAATAAAGAAAAAAATCCATATATTATTATTTTATTTTGTCATTAAGAATTTTATATTAGTCATAATCTAATTCGGTCATAAAATTAGTCAATATATAAATCATTTTCATACTTTTATTCTTTGACAATCAATAAAAAAATATATATATAATTTCGGTATAATTGTCTTAATGGTAGAAAATCAAAACAATAAAATCTCAGTAGCCCAACCAATTTGAAATTACTCTTATAATAATTCACAAAAACGTCAAAAAGGAAAATTTTAATTGCCTAAAATGCTTTTATTTTCTCGTGTAATAAATTACAATAATGGTAGTATAATATCTGCTAAATACCAAAAACATGCGGCCCCTCCAAATCCCGGTGGCCCTAGGGGTAGGCCTGAGTCCATCTTAACCGACACGTGTCCTAGCGCGGTAGGATAAAACTGACTATAGCCGGTCAACAACCCAATCCCAGTCGCTTTAAAATGCCCTCTCACAATTTCACAAACTCCATTAAGGTCTGCTTCAGTCTACCCAGTCACTCAGCCGCAGGGGGGAAGAGAGAGGAGAGAGAAAAATGAGCGGAGTTTTAGAGAGTGAAAAAGGGGTAACCCTTGATGATTTGAAGAAGAAAATGGCGGATTTTGCAAAGGAGAGGGATTGGGATCAGTTTCATAGCCCTAGAAATCTCCTCTTGGCCATGGTATATAACTATATATAACCCTTTTATATTCCTTTTTTTGTGTATTTATTTATATTAATCTTAGTACATACATTACATTTATTAGTAAGTATTGCTTTTCTTCTGGTTCTAGAAATACCCACAAGCAAAAACTTGAATTCCAGTGATTTGTGTTGCATACCCTTTTCCTTATTGTGGCACAAAAAATGGGAATTGGGAATAAAAAAGGGAGGAGACAAGCACATTCTGATAACTCTCTCTCTCTCTCTGTTTGATGGGTATTTTTTATAGACCATTTGTGATGATTTTCTTGCATGTTTATGTCAAGTTATGCCTAGAAATTATGTTGGGAAAGTATGAATTAGAAAATAAAATGGAAAGGGAAGTTTGTTGAGGAAAGAGAGGATTGAACTAACTGGTGTTTTATGGAATCTTAAACATAAAGATGCTAACTTTCCAACCAAAATTTTCCTGTTCATTACTTTTCCTTTAGACCAAATTGAGGGTAATCAAAAAGTTATGTTTATCCATGTCCAGAATATTAAATTACTGGAGTCAGAAAACTGTCCACAAAACATGATCACTTTCAGAGAAATGTCACTAAAGAGCAAACACAGAACATGGAAACTAGTGCTCCATTTATCCAGTAACCATACAAACTCTCAGCTTTTTATCCTTTTTACATTAAAAGGGAATACTAAAAGTGTGGGAGTTTCCATTTGTCAGGTCACTACTTTTCATACCCTTTTTTCCTTTTTTACTTGTATGTATGTAATTATGTGCATTTTTACTTGTATGTATGTATGTAATTATGTGCAATGTTATATGGATTTGGATGGAGTATCTGGTTGGACAGCGAATTTGAATAGTTTGACATAGGTATTTTATGGATCTAGTTATCATGAAGTTAACTTCATGGTAAGTTGGTCGATTGATCATTACAATGCTGACACGTAGATAGAGATCACATCTTGGTATGCGTGTGAACACTTCATTGATTAATTGACCCAAGTTTTTTTATAATAAAATAAAATGTCGAGTATTTATATCAATGTTGAGTGTTGAACACAAATACTTTAGGACAAATATACTATGCAATTTATGTATGTATGTAACTAGATGTAACTATTTATGTATGTTTATTTATCAGGTGGGAGAAGTGGGAGAATTGTCTGAAATTTTTCAGTGGAAAGGAGAGGTTCCAAGAGGACTGCCCGATTGGAAAGAGGAAGAGAAACAACATTTGGGTGAGGAGCTTTCTGATGTGTTGCTATATTTGGTCAGGCTCTCTGATATTTGTGGTGTTGATCTTGGGAAAGCTGCCCTTAGGAAATTGGAACTCAATGCCATAAAATACCCAGTCAAAAAGTGAAAAACACATCGGCACAACCAACCACCACCACAACAAAAACGGTGTTTTTTTTTTATGATGGTGTTATATTTTGTACTAGCCTTGAGCTGCTTCTTTTTCATATTCTATTGTTGTGATGATGGGTTTTAAGTATTATTAATATAATATGTTACTTTGGTTTCAAGTATATTTACTTTTGACCTTCCAAGCCTCTTTGAAATTATTCGCTACAATCGGTTTTTTACGGGTACTGACGGATTTGATACTATGAGCGAGTGGATAAAATTTAAAATTTGATATCAGTAGCTAACGGGTGTTGATGTGTATATATATATATATACCCAGTCCTTCTGGGGGCGACAGGGGCAGTGACCGGACAAATTTTTTTTTTTAATGATTCTCAAATAATTTATATGATTTATTAGAATTGAAATTTTTATATAATTCAGTGATTTGGGTGTTATTTGAATTTATGTAAAAAATAGGGTTGTACAGACTGTACAACCCAAATCTTATCGCTATTAACATTAAAAAAATTAAAAAATTAATTTGGGAGTCATTAAAAAAAAAATTGCCCAGTCACTATTTCTATCAGCAAAACCCGGTACCCCTAGCATTTTTGATATATACCGGACCAATATATATTATTTATATTTATATTTATTCATCAAGAAATATGGTAAAATTTTAAATTATGCAGAAAAACTCTAATACCAATACCATTAACATAAAGAGGAGTTTTTTTTTTCATACAATGCAGCCATGAAAGCTTACTGGTACAGTGGTGCCAACTGCTTACGAAAAAAAAGAGCAGCTTACTGGTTCTAGACTTTTAGCTCCTTTTATAGGTGAATCATATACCACTGTATTTTTATACTCTATATCTCATAGTCATGGCAACAAAATCACAATCAAATTATTAAGAGTATTTTTTTAAAATAAATAAATAAAATCTTTAAAATAAATAAATAAAATCAGTAGGTAATAGGTATTCCTATACCAAACTGGCATATATTGATTCGGGATACCGATATCAGTACTTAATTTTTCAAACATTTGGTAACAGCTACGACACTGTTTAAATCGAATCGATACGATTTTTTATGGATGAACATCCCTATCTGTAACGTGTCTATACAAGCAGGGGGCGAAGCCACAACCAAGGGTGTGGGGTCACTTGAACTCCACCGAAAAAAATTATTTTATTATATATGATAAATTTAGAAAAATTTTAAGTGTAATAAATAAACTGACCCCACTGAAATTTTATACTCCATCCGTCCCATGATAAAAGTCCTTATTACTATTTTGGGTAGTCCTATGTTACATGTCCACTTTCCTTTAATAACCAAACTTTTACACATTTTTTTCTATTATGCCCGTAACATTAAATATCTCATACTTTTTTTATTATAATTCTCTCTCCATATTTAATAAGTATGGAGAGAGAATATTTTTAATTAAATAGCTAGAAAGTCACTCTTTCACCTACATTGAAAATAATTAATGAAATATTATTATGAACAATTTTGTCATTTTATTATTCTTCTTAATATACGTGAAAAGTCCATCAGGATTTTTATGTGTAATTTTTTTAATTTAGAAAAATTTTATGCATCTTCCTCTAATATTTTTAAAATAAATACTAATATAATTTATTTTAGTTTTTTAACATGAGAAATTTAAATATTTATTAACAAATTTGTTATTAGAAGCTTGTATTAGGGGTCAATAAGCTGTGTGAATATATATATATATATATATATATATATATATATATATATATATATATATATATATATATATATATATATAGCGGCTCTCTCTCTCTATATATATATAGAGAGTCCGGATCAGGTCCGGACTCCCGGACCGGACCAAAATTCTGATTTTTTTTTTGCTTTTTTTTAAACAACTAAAAAAATAAATAAATTATAGAATTGAAATTTTTTTATAATACAGTGTTTTGGGTGTGATTTGGGTACGTATAACAAAACATGGTGGTACAGTCTGCACAGACTGTACCACCATGTTTTGTTATACGTACCCAAATCACACCAAAAACACTGTATTATGAAAAAATTTCAGTTCCATAAAATATTAAAAAAAAATTAGTTGTTTTAAAAAAAAATGGTCCGTTTTTTATCAGGTCTGGGAATCCATACCTGATCAATTCTGTATATATATATATATATATATATATATATATATATATATATATATATATATAATGTTATTATTTATTCGGTCCGGATCTTAAGCTTACCATTTATCTAATATATCTTGCATACCTCTCTTTAGCGACAGACCGGGCGACAATTCGGTCCGTCGCTATATATTGTCTGTCGCTATATATAGCTAAAAGTTAAGACGATGGTTCTATATATAGCGAAAGGGGGGTATGTATGTTAGATAAATGATAAGCTTTAAGATCCGGACTGATTACTTGTTATATTAACAATATTGTAATAAAATACATATTTTACATATGCAACTGACTAAAAAACACAAAATTATCTAAAAAATTGGATCGTGACTGTGCTCCCGAACTCCTGCTAAATTATTTATAATATCACAAAAAATTAACTTCACTGCATAAAAATTCTGACTTTGCCACTGTATACAAGAGAGTGTACTATGATCAGATGTTACAATTTGTTTTTCTTTTGGGTAAATGATCATTCGAGCCCTAATATGCAATGTTTTTGGAAATGTTTCAAGATTCAGACCCGTTGGGTAATTTGTTCAATTGGTGGTTGAACCGTTATTAATTTGGTGATTTCATATATATATATATATATATATATATATATAACGGATCTTAAGCATATCTTCTCTTAAATATCATTTTTCTCTTTAATAACATACTTATATTAAAACTACTTATTTTGAAGAGTTTTTTTAAAAACAAAATAATATTAAAAGAGAGTGGTGCTACCTGCTTTCCTTTTATTTACAAAAATGTCACTCACGACCTCACTTGTTTTTTAAAAGAATATTTAAAACGACGTAGTTTTAATAAATGTATGCTATTTAAGAGGATATGTTATTTAATAGGTATATATATATATATATATATATATATATATATATATATATATATATATAATGTATTATTAATAATTAATAAAAGTTTAAAACATCTTATTTTTGATAAATTAAAACATGATGAAATTGTGTTACAGGCCGAGCAAAAAACCGAATTGGCATCTAAACCGCATCAAGTTGTTATTTTTTTTAAAACGTTATATAGGCCAAAACGACGTTGTTTTGGCCTTATATATACAATGCCCTAATTTCGGATCATGTTGCCTCTCTGCATTGTCGATTCTTTCATCTCTTCTTCGTCTCGTCGTCGTCGCTGCCTTGTCACCGGTAACAACCATATCCTCCTGCGCTGGGCCCTATTTGTTTGGTAAGTAATTTATTTGTTGTTAATTAACCTAGTTCCCAATCCACTGGCTTGTTCAGTAAACTTGATAAGCATGTATGTGCTTACGGAGAATAATTAATTGAATTTGAGCTATTATTGTTTTATGGCGAATCTGGTTGGACCCATCTTGACTATGGAGCTAATTTTTTTAATTATTTGGTCATTAATTTTGATTTTCTGGAGGATGTGTGATTGAGTTTGATTATTTGAGTGTTTATGCTCATCAGGTAGAATAAATTGACTAATCTTTTAGTTTACTTTTGATTTTTCTTGATAGCTATGTGACATGTGTCTGTTTTATTGTTACTACGAACTGTGCCATTTTTCTGTTTTTAATTCCAGTGAGATTATGAGTTCTCTGTTAGTAGTTTGATTTGCAGGATGTTCATTGAACATGCAATGTTTGAAAAAGCTAAAATCGGTATGAGGTATTTTTCTCTGAGCTATGCGAGGCATAAGTCTTGAGGCGGAGCGAGGCGGAAGCCTTAATTTAAAAACCTAAAAGTCCCCAAAAAATTATGAAAAAATACTAATAAAATCATAAAATAATTCATCATTACAATTAAGGTCATAGAAGACATAAATAACCAACATCACAGTAATGTATCATTACAAAACATCAAAACAACATAATATCATCAAGTACTTAGATAGTGATCATCCATCACTATGTAAGTAATGTATCATTTGTATCTAGCGGCTTGAATAATGGATCAAATCCTAGATCATCATCTCCATCACCATCATCATCATCACTATCATCACTAAGATGATCCTCCATGGAATCATCATCGTATTTAATAGCTCTGTCATCCTCCTCATTGTCAGTGCTAAGATCCTCAAACTCAGGTTCTTCATCAACCGATTATAATCCCTTCCCTTTATCTATAAATAAACAAGTGAATATATATTTAATCCAAATGAATATGTTTTTTAAATAACACTTTAAAGGCAACTTAAGTAATGTCACTAACCTTTTGATAGTTTTTGATGGTAAAGTGTTTTTCTTTCTCTTTTGACTTCCTTGTTTACTACTTGTTCCCCGAGTCCCTTGCCCTCCAAGTGTAATCTTCCTCGTCTCTTCTCCTCCAACTGTCTTCTCTTTCCCATGAGTCCTTTCACCCTCCTCCATATCATCATTCTCAGAAGTCAGTCCCGAGATATTTTCATCATTTCCCCCCGCAATCCACTCATTATCAGATGACACATTTTCAACAACCAATGGATCTTCTTCTTCCGTTAATGCCTTTTTCTTGGGGCAAAGGGTTAAAAATACCCTTGATGTTTACCCCGATGTCCCACTTGCACCCTAAACTAATTTTTTTTTCAAAAGTACCCTTAACGTTACATTTTTTGGGTCGCCCGTGCCCCTGCCGTTAACAGAAGACAAACGGGGTTAAAATGTGATGACGTGACAAACTTAAATATAAAATATATTCTAAATAAAACAATATATATCATTTAATCAAAACAAAAATAATATTGAAATAATATTTAGTATTATAAATAAAACAATATATATCATTTAATTAAAATAATATTTAGTATTATAATTTTAGTAATTTAGTATTATGATTTTAATGATGTAATTTGAATTTTTGTTATTTTGATTAATTAACAAAATAATTTGACTTGAACCACTGTTAACTACTCTTTTGTTTAATTAACATGCTATGATATGAATTTGAAGGCAGCAGCAGAAATTCATGTCCTAAATAAGGGTTTTGTACTAACAGCGTAAGCTGTGCCAAAAATTATTATATTACTAAAATCATAATACTAAATATTATTTTAAATTATTAAAATCATAATACTAATTAAAATCATACTAAATAATATTATTTAGTATAATATAATATACTAAATAATATAATATAGTAAAATCATAATACTAAATAATATAATATATAATTTAAAAATATTATTTAGTATTATGATTTTAGTAATTTAAATTTTTTATATCAATTAGTATATAGTATTATGATTTTAGTATTTTAATGATGTAATTTGAATTTTTGTTATTTTGATTAACAAAATAATTTGAATTTTAGTATTTTAGTATTTTTTTAATTTGATTTTTTTTAGTATTTTAGTATTTTTTTTAAATTAGTATTTTAGTATTTTTTTTAAATTAGTATTTTAGTATTTTTTAATTAGTATTTGATATAAATATGTTATGTTTTGAATTTTAGTATTTTGATTAAAGGATGTAAATATGTTATACAACTTATTTTATTTAATTAGTTGTGACACCCCCAAATTCGGGTACTTCGATTCCACGGGATTTGGTGTTCACTGTACAAGCATCATCTATCTATCTACCCATAAATAATATCAAACCATACAATAGATAGAAATCATAATAAAATCTATTCCCTTAAGGGTTACATCAACTGAATCATAAATAAATCCCAGGTTACTCTAACCTTAAAACATCTGTGCGGAATTCTAACAAATAAGTCTTAACATCAACATAACTCAAGTCTTAAACAAATACATCAGTTAATAAATAACAGGTCTTCATCATTTGCTAACTTTGCCCTTGCCCTTACTAGTGGAGGGTTCATCGCTTCTTTCATTCTTAACTGCAATGTTATTATTAAGCAAGAGTGAGCACAAATGCCCACAAGTATAAAAAAATGAAACAACAGTATAATAACATGCGAATAATCAACGACATCTGAATAAAGCTCAACTTTTGAATCAAGAATAAATAACATGAATCAAAAGAATACTGAGGGTCATAAGACCTTGAACTATGTCCTAAGTTAACAAGGGTTATACTTGAAACCTTTAACAGTCATAAGACTATGGACCTTCTTCTCGTACTTAGGGGGATCAGCCCTTAGTACCATACTGTGCACAATATCTTAACACTAATCCCTTTTCAGGGTTGTTCATCTCAGTTTGACATTCGAGTCCGCACCAAAGGAAGTTTGGTTTGGATAATTCAATAAGGGTTCTGAAATTTAGAACGTTCATCAACTAAGGACTAGCTGAATCATTAAGATTCACTAGTCTAAAAAGGTTCAACAATAATGATATTCGATTTGAATAATAATCTCAAATGTATACAATAGAACAATTATTGTATAATTGAATCATGCTTTGAAAGATAATCAATCTTTAGTATAATACTTGAACTTGAATAATAATTTAAGTTTAAGTAAATTGCTCAATGTAAAAGTAGAGTTAAGAAACTTGCTCAATTTAAGAGTTTAAGTTTAGGAAACTTGCCTCGCGTGTAGATTACACTTTAACTAATCACGTTCTTTGAAATAAATCCTACATACCATTCACATTCAATACCAGTTAATTATTAACTAATCATCATAACTTATTCTCGTTGTCTACTTTAATAATTGACTAACTTAGTCAAATCATCACGTTGACACCTAATTTGTTCTTCATGAATAAATAACTAATTATGTATTTAATAATACAACTCACATGTAATTATGTTATTTACATGCTAAACAAATATTTTATCATCATATAATATTTCTAACATATTTACATGTTCATTATTTTAATACACTAACCCATTGTTAGACTTAGAAAATTTAAAAGCTCATTTTTTTTTATTTTTTTTTTGCCTTTTTCTGGGGAGTGGAGCTGCGGCGCCACGTTTATACAGGCTCTCGGCGCTGCGGCCGGCCCCCTGGCGCTGCGGCGCGGGAAAAAGACTAGGAGCTCGCGCCGCGGCGCGACGCTCCAGCCTCTGAATTTTCAGTTCGCGAAGAACACCGAATTCAGCGAAAATAATTACTACAAAATCATTAATTCTCCAAATTAAACATACCCACATGTTGGAATTCATATATAATTAATACCCAACATTTATATACTGACAAAACTAATTTTAAACACTTAATAACAGATTTAAAGCCTAACAATTCACTGACTTTGATGTTCATGAAGTTTTAGAAAATTTTATGTGAAAATTCTCCCTACGAATTCGTTATAACACCGAATTCGTTCGTTTAAGGCTTAAACTCTTCGTATTAACATGCATAACAACATACAAGTCTAAAATTTAGGGATAATATATGATCAATACATAAATTTTCACGTATAAGGCCTTAATGCCAAACCCAAATTCTGTAATTTTGTAAAACATATATATTACGTAATATTATGAAACTAATGATATGGAATCATGCAATATATATGTAAAACATGCTATACTTCTCGAATTACTACACATCTTTATCACAACACCAATTCTCAATTCACAGATATTAACAAAAGTTTTGAAAGCCATTTTATGAAAACTAAAATACGTAATTTAGAATTTGGGAAGGAGAAGATTACCCTGTAGAATATAATTAGTAGGATTAGAATTCTTCACTCAAAATCTCCTTCACCCACTCACAATTCTAAATATCTCTGACAATTTTCTCTAAACTCTCTCTGATAGCTTTCTAGACTTAGGCAAAATGAGGAAAGAAAAAGAGAAGACGTCGTAATATAATAAAGGAACTGAGCGCAGAGTGGTCAGTTGGCCCAATCATGGGTTAACTGCACCAACTCCCCTTAAGGCCCTGTTTGGTTAGTTAGGAAAAGGTTTTAAAATCATTTAATTTAATAAAATTTTATCATATAGTTTAATTTATGTCACACCCACTTGCACAATAAATCAAATATCTTATTTAATTTAATATAAATAAAATATAATAATTTCTCATAAATTCACATAGTCATATTTTTAATTTACTCATTAATAAATAATGTCAATTTATTAAATCTCTAATTAATAATTACATTAATTTAATAACATAATGCTTAATTAAATATTTCGTTTAATTCAATAAGCTCACGTACATTGATAATAAAATTCTCTACATTAATTTAATAAATGCAACACATATAATTAAATTATTCTACCACAATTGCATCAATTGATTATTTAATCTAATAATTAAATCGTCGAAAAATATTTATTTACTTCAATAAATATTTAAAATAATTTACAAAATTCTCGTTCGTCACATTAGTTGCTTTGATTAGTTAACAAAATAATTTGAATTTTATTATTTTGATTAAATGATGTAAATATGTTATGCTTTTTTTATTTTTTATTTTAGTATTTTTTTGTTTTGATTAAATGATATATATTATTTTATTTAGAATATATTTTATATTTAAGCCTGTCATGTCATCATATTTTAATCCCGTTTGTCTTCTGTTAACGGCAGGGACACGGGTGACCCAAAAAATGTAACATTAAGGGTACTTTTCAAAAAAAAAATTAGTTTAGGGTACAAGTGGGACATCGGGGTAAACATCAGGGGCATTTTTTGACCCTTTGCCCCTTTTTCTTGATATGCCGATCTTTCAATTTTTTACTGTACATAATGTAAGCCAATGAGTTAAGCCTGGATGCAGATAGTCGATTCCTTCTCTTTGTATGTATCTATATTACAAGTAATTTAGCATTAGTGACAATGTCAGATCTATAAAATCTTAATAAATGATTTATATCTAATAAATACCTGACTGAAAGTACTCCAATTACGCTCACACCCCGAAGATGAGCAAGTTAAACTCAGAATCTTCACTGCAAAGTTTCTTAATTCCGGAGCTTCATCTCCATATGTGATCCACCAATCAGTTGGATCAATATTAACACATGTCAATCTTACTGGTACACGTTTAATAAAAATGAAAGTATAACCAAACATTAGTCAACGGTACTTATCGGGAGCACGTTTCTTACACGTGTTTCTGGCATTTGTGTAGCCAAATAACCCTTGCCTCAATCGGAATGCATCCATTTGCAAATCAGCTTTCTCTTTTTCCACAGCGTTAGGAATAAGCTTGTCCATACATGAGTACAATCCCACTTTAACTTCCGCATTGGCATAGAAATTGTCTTCATATTGAAACTGAGGATTCAAATAATATGCAGCAGCGTGCAAATGTCGATGCAACTGATTATCCCACTTAGCATCTATTATGCTCCATATCTCTTTATAGGCCCCCTTCTCATTATTCAGATTTTTTGCAATCTCTTCTTTTGCATTGTCCATGACACCATATAAAAATCCCATTCCCGGCACCTTTGAATCTGTCATCCTCAATACACCTACTAGAGGTTTTGTGGTCTTAATTGTATATCCCACGCTACCCCAAAAATTTCTATCACTAAGTATGATTTTTCTCGTCTCATTACCTTCAGGTTTTTTTGCCCAAGCACAATTTGCCCACTCCCTAGATGTAAACATAGCCTCCAAAGGCTGTCTCAAACTATGCATACTCTGCAAAGTTAAATAAGCAGTGGCAAATCTAGTGGCGGCTGGCCGAACAAGGTCTTTATTAGTGTTTACCCTCATCAATGCCAAGACCCATCCATGATTATAAATGAAGTTGCTTACCTACATAATGACATTCATCAAAAAATAATAATAATTCAAGTACTCGTTGAATAAAAAAATTATAACCAAATAATAATAATAGTAATTACCTTCTTTGCCTTTGTCAAAGCATTTTTATGTTGAGGCAACTCTCAAAGCTTCTCAAGCATCAAATCAATGCAATGCGCGGCACACGGTGTCCACCACATACGTGGCATCTTCTCCATTAACATCCTCCCTGCCGCCTTATAATTAGAGGCATTGTCCGTGACTACTTGAATGACAAGGTCTTCTCCCACTTCCTCAACAACCTCATCAAGTAGTTTAAACATCAAAGTAGCATATTTAATTGCATCAGATGCATCAACAGATTTCAAAAATACAGTTCCGTGGGGGTTGTTTACAAGAAAGTTTATTAGATGTCTTTCCTTAATATCTTTCTAACCATCCGACAAGATTGACACCCCTTATGTGCCCAAGTCTTTTTTACCTCCTCAACAAAGGCCTTTGTAGTCTTCTCTTCCTCCTTCAATATCCAAGAGCTAAGCTCGTATGGGGTGGGGTTTTTCAAAGCACGACCATAGTTCCCAATAGATCGGCACATATTTATAAATGAAGGACTATCAGCAACATTGAAGGGAATCCTGTTTTCAAAGAAGAATCTACCTATATCAAGACAGACTGCATTACAAGTCTCCTTTGAAAATACGGTACACCTCGTAATAGCATCATCATCACCAGCATCAACAACAAATCTGTCCATAGGTCCCCGAACTCCCCTCTCAGAGGCACTACCCACACTTGAATCTCCCATTCCCAAGGATGGATGACTATCATAATAAAACCCATTTGTATTTTTTCAGCTTCATCTCTTTGTCTTTTCTCCTTGGAGTCTAAATTTTTCTTCATATATGAAGCAATCTATTCCTTCACTTCGCTTGGTACTTTTTTGCAAGCCTCGACGTTACTATGATTTTCCACAAGATGATTTTTTAACCTTGTAATCCTTCCTTTGCAAATTTTCTTACAAAAATTGCATTCCACATATAAATGAGCTTTATTAACTCCAGGGGCTGTGGTGCCATATTTTCATGCAGGATCTTTCTTACCCATAATCTTAATTCACTGTAATAATAAAAGAAATTGTTATTACATATTTATATTAGCAAATAGCAATTCATGTACACAAAAATTGATATTGTTATTGTCAGTCTAAAAAATCAAGTGGAATTATCATTACATAATAAAAACTGTTAATGCTATAATTGTTTTTGTGATACACTGTAAACTATAATTGCTATTGTAATACACTATACAGTGTAAACTATTAAAATAATAACAATTAAAACTAAAACAGAACTCAGAACATTCACTACAGTCGCTACATTCAGACGCGAGGAGAAGAGGAACTAAGAGAAGAAAACAGAAAAGAAAGTCGTGACTCTCGATCGAAGGAGAAGGAACTGAGAAGGAACGCGATCGAAGGAGAAAGAAGTCTCGCGAAGAAGTCTCGACTCTCGATCGAAGCAGTAGAAGAAGTCTCGCGAAGGAGAAGCCGAGAAGTAGAAGAAGAAGAAGAAAGCGGAGGCGGAAGATATCTGGAAAGTCGATCGACGAGGAGTCTCGCGACCCAAGCAGTCTTGCGATCAAGCCAAATCTGATATTAGGTACCCAAATCTAATATTAGGTCTTTTTTTTATGCGAAAACAAGGCGTACGCCTCGCGACGCCTCGAGGCGCGACGTCACGAGGCGCAAGCTTCGGCAGATAGGCTTAGTCCAGAGAAAGCGGAAGCCTCGCAAACCTTTTCTTCCGCCTCGCTACGGCCTCGCTACGAGGCGCGCCTCGAGGCGTACGCCTCAAGCGCTATTTCGAACATTGTGAACATGATAAACCCATTTTTGCTCTCTATGTTTTTACTTGATTCATGGTCATTTGAAAATTTTGAGTATTTTATTTTATGAGTGACTGATGGAGTGCGAATGTAGGTAATTTTCTGCACTTTCTGGATTTCTGCAGATTGGTGCTGTATTTGTGCTGTTTTTGATCTTCCTCTGTTCTTCCCACTCTAGCTGTTTGTATTCAGATATCCATCATAAATATCATGGATTGAGTGTTATTATTGTCTGTGGAAAAGGGTAAGTTATGTGTTCTTACCCTAATTACTCTATTCTTGCATTGTGTATCAGGTTTGCAGCTAACCAATCATGTTGCATATAAAAACTCCCAAAACAGGAAGAGCCAGGCGAGAGCTTAAAAAAATTGCCCCCAAACTCGTGAGTTTCCACAATGTTATTTCGAACTATTCAAGCAATGCATTTTGTTATTGAAGAATGTCTAAGCATTTTGTTTGTAAAATGGCAATTAAAGTTAGTTATAACAATGTTTTGACAGGTGGAAACTGGAAAGAAGACGCTAATACTTCATGGTACAAAAACCAGCAATGTATTGAATGCTGTGTTGACTGAAATATATCATCTGAAAAAGGATAATGCTGTCAAATATACTAGGAAAAATGACAATATCAGACCATTTGAGAGCGGTGGCGAAACTTCTTTGGAGTTTTACTCTCTTAAGACTGATTGCAGCCTCTTTGTGGTAAGGCCAAAACTAAGGAAAAGCATTAAGTTGTGCCTTTTTTATTTTCTTCTTGTTGCACATTTTATAAAAAATCTGAAATTAGTGTAAAATGTGAAGTTGAATATCAACTTATCAACTGGGATTCTTTTGCAGTTTCTGTATAATTCGGCGTCATTTTTTTTTCAAATTTTTTTTACGTATTTGATCTAGGTCTTTGGCTTTAGTGAGGCTTAGTTTTTTGGCTTTGCTTCATCGAGGTACAACTTTTGGGCTTTGCTTCCGCGAGGCACAGCCTTACTTTGTTTCAGTGAGGGGGCAATGGAGGTATATAAAGTGTGAGCTTAAGCCCAAGGCACATGGTTTGGCGAGGCACACTTGGGCGATAATCTGGGCTTATTTCTTTTTTTTAAAACAAAAAAAACAAAAAAAGAAAAGTTGACAAACCCCCTAAAGAAACCCAATAGGCAATCCCAAAATAGAAATTCGAAAACTAATATAGAAAAACAAACATCCCAGTTACAACATACAACTTCGCCTACCATTTTTGATTCTTGTGTGTCAAATCTTCGTGAATTATATTTTTATTTTATATGCTTTTAATTGATTTGTTCCTATTAATATGTTTGTGTATGTTAGTGGTTGAGTAGCCATATAGGTAAAAGAAATTGCTGCTTTATAGTTTGGAAACCTTGAAGGTCAAAGGAATTATTGAATGCCATTGAATTATAATTATAACTGTATTCCATTGTGCGCCTTGTTTAGAAAGGCACATGCCTATGTTCCTGGGGCATTTGTCCTTGTGCCTTAACAACTGTGCTTGTATGTGTGTTTGTATGTATATATACACACACTCACTTTTGATAATGATAGATTAATAAGTGAGTTTGTTGTATGGGGATTGAAACAAGCGACCTTGAATGTTATTCCTCGAGGCCTTTGCCATTTTCCCGGCCTCTTGAGATTTTCTCTTATAATGTATCAGTAACCAACCAAGTCACAGTTTCAGTTGGAACAAAGCATAGTTTTTAAAGGAGCGCCTAAGGCGCACTTTTTGGTCTCGCTTTGCTTGAGGTGCGCTGAGGCGCGAGGCACGCGGTGCACGAGGCGCTAGACTCTTTGAAAATTCACCCAAATTTATCTCAATTGTCCATTTTTGTAACCTACTATAATCTAAGGCGTTCATACCCAATTTGAACTTGACAAAAACAAATGAAAAGACAAAGATTTCCTTGATGGGTTGGTTATTAGGAAGAATTATCCAAAACTACTAATGTATCCATGATGGATGAGAATAATTTTTTCAATAATTTTATCTTTTGATTGTTGGGCAGTTTCTAAATGGCTTCTATTTAGTCCAAAATCCAAACAATACATGAACCATAGTATGAAATGTAATAAAATAGGTAGTTAAATTATTTTCTTTAAATTATAATTTCATAGTATAAATTATACTTTTATTCATGTTTTGGTAAGATTATTATTAGTACATTTGGTCAGTGCTTCTTTTTATTGTAATTTAATTAATTATATTATTCAGGCCATAATAAGATTTTTATGATTAACTAAATTATTATTTTTGAATTATCTATTTGATGAAGTGACAACATACTTGATACTTATTAGTTCATGAATACCTTTTTCATAATTTGTCATTGTTTAGGAGCTTATATAATAAGTTTAGATATAGTTATATACATATGTTTGTATTTTTTGAGTATGTGCGCCTCACTTCGATAAGGCGCACGCCTCGCCTCGTGCCTAGGCTTCAGCCTTCAGGGATACCTTTGCGCCTAGGCTTCAGCCTTCAGGGATACCTTTGCGCCTTGGTGCGCCTCGTGCCTTTAATAACACCAGAACAAAGTAAATGAATCTCATCATTGTGGAATTTCTGAGAGGTTGCGATGTTTGTGTCCATTTAAGTTTCTATTGTGAATTGTTTGATAAAAACATTTTTTGATGTGATACCTACATTTTGGACAATCTGTAATAGTTATCTCATAGTATGGCCGAAGTTGATAGTTGTTGGAGAGCTCTTGTTTGAGCCTGTTACTAGTGAACTATGTTATGTCCTATGTTGGAGAATTTTTTCTTATAAGTAAATATTATTATGATTTGTTAAAAAAGGGAAAACTTCAAAAACACAAAGGTTATTATGTCTGTAAATAAGATGAAATGTGAAAGGCTAGGTAGTGATTCTCTAATCGCTGAACAAGCATATGTTCTGTGTAGCCTTCTCAACGTACCAAAGCATAGACACTGATATAACATTTCACTTAATTTAGCAAAAGTTGGACTTACGTAGTATTGCATGCAAGTGTGCATCTATATCATAATTCATTCCCTTGAAGATGAGAAACTTAATTTTTTTACAGGTTTCTTTCATTTTTTGAGCTCCAGTCTGTCTATATTAATGTTAATTTGCTACTTGTATATGCAGCCTTTTGATTGTTATTTGTTTAAAATGGACTAAATTTTTATAATAAAATGTAAATTATATGATTACTTACTGGCACAATGAATGATGAGGCAACATGTCCAGATGCCAGTGTAATAAAGCAACCTAGATATCTGTATAATAGTTCTAGTCCTTAGTTCAATAGTTCCTCCTTCCCACTTTTGGTGGAAAATTTTCTTTATGGGATGTCCCAAATTAAAAGGTTGGACAATAATGATTGATTCTAAAAAGTTAATACCATAACCTTCTTTTAGTAAGAAAAAAGCATAGAAGATGGGTCGAAGGAGTAAAATTTTAGAAAAAGTATCCCATCAACAAATGTCTATACTACGTCACAAGTGAAGCTCCTTATATATATATGCGGACAACTATGTCATGTTAGGCGAATTCGTGTCACCTTAAGTTAGATATTATAGTACATAAGTCAACACAACACTACTCGTTTAGTTAATCGCGCTAATATTCTAAACACCAACCTATTTATACCTGATTCAAAGTCAAGGTAGCAACCTATATTTCGGAAGGCCATTTTTTGACTCGGTATCAGTTTTGGTATCGGTTTCAGATGATACGTATTGTTAGCTAGTTAGGAACTTCAAAAATAGATCTTTAAAAAAAGTTAAAAAAATCATGAGAATCTAAATAATAAGAATAACATGATGAATCTATTAAGTTCACAAAAAACACTATTTAGTGCACATAACGTTGTCCAAATGATGAAACAAACATTTTAGAGATATGTTTAATCAATTTTACGTTTGGATTAAGTTGATATTGATGTTTTCTTAGCTCAAATGGTTGAAAAGTTGAGTACACATTTTTTTGTAAAGCACGCATGTTAAATGCAAGTACAATTGAATTAAGTATATTTTAATTGCATTTTTTTAAATTTTATTTAAAGTTGTACTTAATTAGGTACTATAGAGGTACAATTTAATTATAATTTAAGTACAATTTACCTTAACTAATTGTATATTAAGTACATTTTTTATAATTTTTTAAAGTTATATTTAAATAGGTGCTATATAAGTATAATTTAACTTAACTAAATATATTTGAAGTACAATATATTTTTCATTTTTTAAAGTTATACTAGTACAATTTAACTTAAGTATATTTGAAGTACAATATATTTTTCATTTTTTTAAAGTTATACCAAGTATAATTTATAGAAAAAGGTTCGTTTTCTTTTGTCATCATTCTTTCATAGCTTTCAGTATATTCCTTTTTTTTCTTGGTGGCATTTCTTCCCTTTGCATCGTGATTTCTTCTTTAATTGGTCCGAAACTGTTACGTTACGTCGTGTTGCCCAAATTTCGTTGAAACTTACTCTTTAATGAATAATTCATATTTTTGCAATTTGTGTGAAGGTTGTGGTTCAACACTGACCTATAACTGATACGTCGATATTTCGGTGTAGCGGCCGATATTTTGAACGATGGACTTTGCCTACATTGAATACTGATTGGGAATCGAAGTCAAGAGAAAAGAAGAGATTTTTTATATTTATTATTTGGAGTGTTTAGTATGTTTAATGTAAAAGTAATTGATGTGATTTATGTGTTTTATTTATCAGTGGAAATTTAGGACATTAATTAGTGTCTAAGAATTAGTAATGTTTGCTAAGGGTATTTTAGTTATTTAGTACTTTTTTTATTTCCAAAGTAATATTATGGTTTTGAGTCTCTTTAAACAGTGATGTAATCCCCACAAGATTATTTGAATATAGATATTGAAGTTGATTACTATTATTCATATTGTAGAGGTATTTTATTCATCTTAGTGTTGATTATTGGAATTGATACACTACTGAGACCCTAGTGATTTAAACGTGGGGTTTAAATCCTAGTTTATTTTTTCATTGTTCTCCATTAATTCCTTATCCTAAATCTATCTTGCATCAAATTCTTTCAAGTTGAGTCTGAACAAGTTTAGAAAAATTCAGATAAGCCCGAGCCACGTTCATGCATGACCTATATGTGCTGAGGAGTCGAAAACTGCTAAAACTTGACTTGGCTTATTAAATTTTTTACACTGGCTTCTAGTGATGCTTTGTTTTCTGATGGAGATAGGTCATAAAAGTCTTCTTATATGTTCAGTCAGTTTAAAATTACAAATATTTTAAAAAGGGTGCTCGTGAGTTGTGTCAATTATCTATAATATACTACAAAGATCTGATTTTTAAGGAAATTTTCGTATTAACGAATTTTTATTCTTATCCTTTTCAATTGTACACTTTTCAGTAGTGTCAATAACATCTTTGAAATCCCTCTTTTTATTTAGTTACAGATTAAATGCCTGCCCTTAAATACACAGTTCATAGCTGAGGGATGCTCCAAAACTAATGAATATTTTGTTGCAGCTTCCGAGTCACTCAACTTCGTGTCTCTGATAACTGTTGTAGTTATTCGACCTTTAAACAGTTACAACTCTTTTTTGTTTTTTCCCTTAAAAACTCAATTTTGGCAAAACTGTGGAGTTTGCTTCTTGTCCCTTTTAGGTGATTTTATTTTATTAATATTACTGTGTTACTTGGATAACTGCTCTCTACTATCTAACACCTCATTTTCCCCTTATTTTCTACTTTCTTAGAAGTTGTCGAGTTTATCTTACCTTGACATGCAATTGTAACTTCTTTGTGATTCTATTATGCTAATTGAATAACTGTGATATTGATTCAATCTGTGTGGCTGGTGTGTGCAGTTTGGTTCTACGTCAAAGAAGCGGCCTGACAACCTTGTTATAGGACGAACCTATGATCATCACATTTATGATCTTGTGGAGGTTGGGGTCGAAAATTTCAAAAGCATGCAGTCATTCTCATATGATAAGAAATTAGCTCCTCTGATTGGGTCAAAACCTTTCTTTGCTTTTATTGGAGAAGGATTTGAGAATGTTGAAGAGTTGAAACATATGAAAGAAGTGTTGCTTGATCTTTTCCATGGAGAGGTAATTGTTGTGATCTTCCTTATCTTTTTCTTTTGTTTTTTAATTTTATTTTTTTGGGATTTGGCTGGGAGTATAAATGACATTGATCACCTATACAGGTTGTGACAAATCTGAACCTTGCTGGGTTAGACCGTGTTTACGTGTGTACAGCCGTGTCTCCAAATAGGGTGTTCTTTACCCATTGTGCATTGCGGCTGAAGAAGTCTGGCACAATAGTACCAAGGATGGAGTTGGTTGAAGTTGGTCCATCCATGGATTTGGTAATTAGAAGACATCGTCTTCCTGATGAGGGCTTACGGAAAGAATCTATGAAAACAGCTCCTGAATTGAAAAAGAAGAAGGTTAGACTTCTGTATATGCCTTTTGGAATCTGACTCTTCATGTATTTGACATGTGAAATACTGATTGCTCTTTGTCATTTTCAGGTGAAAAATGTTAGCGGCGACATAATAGAAGGGAAAATTGGAAAGATTTATATTCCAGATCAACAGGTGAGAAAAATAGCAGTTTATTATTCAGGGTGATTCACGAAAATAGAGGAACAATACACTAGTTTGGTTTAGATTTGAACCCGTGTACTTTATAAATAGATTATTGGTACACATGACGACAAATTTATATCCATAATAGTTAGTGATGTATGTGCATACATGAGATACGTTGAAATTAAGAATTGCTACCATAATTTATTCGATCTTATTTTAGAGTATACCGAATCAGTATAGCTATCATTCTTGTGACACAACAACGTACTTAAGAGTTTCACTTTAGTCGCAATTTATTTTCATCATAAATTTATATAAATCATTTTCCTTAATAAATATTTTGTTTTTGTAGGTTGGAAGTGTGCCGTTACCTAACAAATCAAAGGGATTGAAGAGGGAGCGTCGTGAAGCTAAGATGAAAGGTGAGGCAAATACTAGCGCGGAAAAGAAGCCCAAGCAGCATGACTCTTAATTTATCCGTCAACAGTCAGAATATTGTGACACCTTTACTCTAATATATTATGTTTTTTTTGGATCAATGTAATTTCACTGTAATGGAAGGCAAGTAGCTATTATACTGGCACAGGTTTCTTTTTTATTTTTGCAATCAATTTTGATTTATGGTAACTACAAGGTTTAGTGGCTGGAGTTGAGACCTGTCAAATGGACTGGCTGGTGAACAATGTGTTAGGTTAAAATGGGCTGGGTCAAAAGGCTCTATTTTACTGGCCTTGAAATGGTGGCTAAAGGCCCAGCGAACAGATGGCTTGATGGCCGATGTGAGCTTTTTATTTTGGGTCCTCAACACTAATATACAACAATTAAAAAGTAATTACATTATTAGTGTATCTATAAAATAATTACAAAAATAATGCAATTCACATTAATAAGGAAATCTAAAATTAATGAGAAATAACTGTCATAATTAATAATTTAAATTTAAATATCTGGGATTTAACAATAAAAATAAATTCAAATTAAAAATAATAATTCAAATTCAAATCTTCTCCTTTACAGTAGTCCTTTCCTGGGCTACTTCGCCGCGAATTTCTTTCTTCACAGGTTGTTCTCTCCTTCGCAGTCGCGAATCTCTGTTGTCTAAAATGCCAATGAGAAGAAGAAGAAGATTTGTCCTACAAAAAGTTCAAAAATAAATAGATGTAACTCTTACTGTTCTAAAATTTTTTTATGACTATTTGGTTTCCCACAAAAACTATAATAGTTACGTTTGTATGAATGGTTAGCTACCAACTGCATCACATTCAAACTAAATTGTTAAACTTAATAAAACTAAATTGGTTACCTTGGTCTGAAGGTTTGGCAACGTCATCTTCCTCTTCCCCCTTCACCGGTGAGACAGACCGAAAATCAACCACAAAATGGTCGATGAGATGGAGAAATGAGGTGGATATTTAATTTTTCACAATTTCTTCATGTCCGGAAATTCCAATTCCAATTTCACGTCCAAAGGAAAATAAGAACACTGCATAGGAAAGAAAGAAATAAGATAGTGATGTGTAATATAATGTTGATAATCAAACCTTCGTACCAAGGTAACCAAACTTTTATACCAAGGTAACCAATCTACTTCCATACATGCAGTATGAATTGGTTACCTTGATCTGAAAGTTTGACAACCAACTACATGAAGATTTGGCTACCAAATGCATCACATTCAAAATAAATTGGTAACTTAATAAAACTGAATTGATTACCTTGGTATGAATGTTTGGCTACCCACTGCATGAAGGTTTGACTACCAACTGCATCACATTCAAAATAAATTGGTAACCTAATAACACTGAATTGGTTACCTTGATATGAATGTTTGGCTACCAACTGCAATATGAAAAAACTGCAGGCGTGGATGCGGATTGGTTACCTTGATATGAAGGTTTTGTTACCTTGGTATGAATGTTTTGTTACATTGGTGTGAAAGTTTGGTTACCAACTGCACTATGAAAAAACTGAAGGTATGGAGGTGGATTGGTTACCTTGGTATGACGGTTTGGTTACCTTGGTATGAAGATTTGCACAATCTTTCAAGCAAGTAATACCACTTTCAGACACAGAACAAGTGTGTCAAAGTTTAAAGAGCTAACACACTTTATATTCAGAAGAACTGTTTGATATAGCAAATATCATTGAATGGAAAATGATAGGAAGCATATTAGATAAATGAGGCAGAACAGACAGTATCATTCCTCTGTAGGCGCTAATCTACCACATATTCCATAGCTGGAATTTTGGGAAAAAATTATTTAGCAACTCCAGTGCAGTCCCTATCTTTTCCTTTCTTTCTTTGTCTTACTTTGTCCTCTTTTCTTTTTTCTTTCCCTCTGGTTCCCACCTATCACAAAAGAATAAAAAGTGAGCCACTGTGTCTTGGTTTTGTTCCTTTTATAAATGCCCGCATTCTTCTCTTTCCAGATCTCTGTACCTCTATTTATTTTTGTGTAGCTTTTGTCATCTAGTTTCCCTACTTTTGCCCTTTTCTTTCTTCTAATGTAGAGAATTGCTCCTCCTTTTCGCTATTAATACCATTGCCCTAAATGAATCAATTCCTCTAAACTTATGTTCAGCACAGTAAACCACTGCAGCCTCTGTCGGGCAATCCGTCGTCACTTTGATTTATAGTAGAAAAAAAGAGGATGAAGAAAAAAGAGAGAGAAACAAGAACAGAGATAAAAAATGGGTCTGCTGTGTTTGAATAAGAAATAATAATTAACGGGAAGAGATAATGGAGATAATCGTGGGCCACGATTAAAGAATACCCAAATGTAATAATTTTGTAAATAAATATAAAAAAATGTATTACTTTTGTAATTATTTTATCTATGCACCATTATTGTAATTATTTCTAAAAATATACTAAAATATGTAATTTACCCTTTTATTTTTCTTTTGTTTGAATTTTAAAAACGAGGCACGCATATCCAATAGGCTGACCAATTTGAAGAAAAGATTTAGGCCATTTTTGTATGTAAAAAGTATACTTGGAATTAGATTATTTCTTTTAATTTAATATTATTTCAGACTCTTTAGATGAGGGATTATTAGTCTCTCAATGCGGGACTATTAGTCCCATAAAGTCATTTAATAGCTTAAAATGAGGGGATAATTAATTTTATATTTATCATGAAATTATATAATCCTTCACAAATAGCCTCAGGAATGATAAAAAAATAGTCCATGAGAGGACTATTGAACCCTCATCATGGGATAAAATAGTTCGAAGAAGTGTCAAATTAAGACAAATAATCCAATCTCAAGTATGTTTTTTTTGCAAACAAACATAGTCTTAGGAAACTGATATTTTTACATATATTTTTGATATTTCTACATAATTTTCTCTTACATAAGCATACAGTGGGTTGCACGTGAGAATGAACCATAGAAAAATATCAAAAATACATGTGGAAATAGTGCTCCTCATAATTTACAGGAAATTTTTTGTCTTTTTAAACCTAACATAGTTTACAGTGATTGATATTTTCAAAAGTTTTTTCTTACACAGAGTTTCATTTACTATTCATATTCTAATTTACAGGAAAAATTGTGTCTTTTTAAACTTAACATAGTTTACCGTGATGGATATTTTCAAAAGTTTTTTCTTATAGAGTGTTTCATTTACTATTCATATTCATATAGGAGAAAAAATGTGAAGCTATAATTTTTATTTGGCAAAACTAATGAATTAATCACCTAAGTTGGCACGTTTTATTGAATACACGATTGAACTTTTAATTTTTTAAATTACCCAACTGAATTAATTATTATTGTTAAATTGGGCCATTCTGTTAAATTTGGCTCACGGGCGTTAAATCTTTTCAATTATTATCTGACGTGGACTTAAAAAAGAAAAAGAAAAAAAAAGAGAAAATGACATGGCATACGTTGCCTAATAATTATAAATGGTAGGTAGGGGCGCTTTTGTAATTTGACGGATAAAGTAGAAGAGAAGCCCTAATATGAAGGATATTTGAATTTTGGCTGTGTGTATATATATATATATATATATATATATATATATATATATATATATATATATATATATATATGTGGGAATCCATCCATGGCAACCGGTTGCCATGGACACTGTTATAGCAACCCACTTTTGGACCGTTGATCAACTTATTGAAAGACTTAGATTGAATGCCATAATTTTCCAGCCAGCACAAGTTTTACTGATTTTTATTTTAATATATTGCATTGCATGGTCAACTGTTATCATTTTAATAATTTTAAAACGATTTTTTAATATTAAAATACTTCAGCCGGCACAGCTATTATCGGCCAGGTATTTATTTTTTTTAAAGCATTTCTCCATTATATAAGATGACTCAACACATTAAAGTTTTATTTAAAAAATAAAAAATAGTCCGGCCGGTACAAGCTATACCGGTTGATGTACTGCATGGTTGGATTTTGTAATAATATTATGTATTAATGTACTGCAGTAATAATATTATGTATTAATATCCGGCCGGTACATGCAGTACATTAATTACAAAATATTATAATATTATTAATACATAATGTTATTACAAAATGTATTAATAATAAAATATTATAATATTATTAATACATAATATTATTAATATTGTAATATTATTAATACATAATATTAATATTATAAGTATTAATATTTTGGAATAATGTTATATTATTTTGTAATATTAGTAATACAATATTTTATAATATTGATATTAATATAATATTTTGTAATATTAATGTTAGTAATACAATATTTTATAATAATATTATAATGTCTTGACTATTACAATATATATTATAATATTATAATATTGTATTAATATTAATATTATAACCAATGTTGGCGGTGCAGGAGAAAGGAATGCATGCAGTAGTACATATATATAATATTAGATTGGTCTTGAAAAGAATTATATGGCCGGTACAAGCTGTACCGGTTGGACTATTTTTTATTTTTTTTAATGTGCTGAGTCATCCCATAAAATGGAGAAATGCGTAAAAAAAAATACCCGACTGGTATAAGCTGTGCCGGCTGGAGTATTTTAATATTAAAAAATCGTTTTAATATTATTAAAATGACAACAGTTGACCATGCAATACAATATATTAAAATAAAAGCCGATAAAGCTTGTGCCGGCTGGAAAATTATGGCATTCAATCTAAGCCTTTCAATAAGTTGATAAACGGTCCAAAAGTGGGTTGTTATAACAGTGTCCATGGCAACCGGTTGCCATGGATGAATATATATATATATATATATATATATATATATATATATATATATATATATATATATGTATCTGCAAACGCTTCTCTCACCCACCATTTATGCTGAGCCAAAATGAAGAATACAAAAAATATATATTATATATTATTTTTCCAATCAAATTGCTTTGTTTACCTACTACTCTTTTTCTCTTATTATGTATATAGAATTTGTTGACTGATTTATTGTAATATCTATCTATCTAATACAGTAGGCTTAGGCCGAGGCTGTGATGTTGAAAAACCTACCTATTTTCTGATGGAGGGATTGAGATTATTAATTATATATATTCCTTCGTGATTGAGAAAAATACCAATGGATCCTTCTGAGCCTCTCTAATTTTATTTTTTTATTTTTTTTGTGACGTGTGATGACAGTGGGTTTTATGATCTGATGTGGTGTTTGCTTGGGATTTAATGGTTTGGGGGGTTTTTGGATCTTTGGGTTCGAAATCTGGGTTCGGACTTGTTTACGTCCTACGGTTCCGATGGTAATGAATTTGGGGTCTTATGATTTCACGGATGGGTCTTGTGCCCTGCTTCTGCTGTTCCGTGTGCTTCCCGATATGGGTTCATAGTTGATTATTGCATATCTTTGTTCAGGTTAAGATATAGTCTTTTTGGGTTTTTAGTGCTTTCAGTCTATATTTTTTTGTATTGCTGCTTATTTAATTTTACTTAGGCTGATGGGTCTCTTTTCCTTGTTACTGTCCTTTCACAATTCATCTGTATTGTGGGTTGTTGCTGGTTTGCAGGGGATTTCGCTAGAAAATGGTCTGTGTTTATTGACCTTTGGTCAGAATTCATGGGTTTTTTTCCCGGTTGTTCCCTTCTGATTCTTGAGCTTTCATTATTTTAGCTTTTTTGATTGAATCAATTTGGGTGTTTTTGATTTAATTTTATCTGCTCTGTCGTTGGCTGGTTCTACTGCCAGAGGGTTGTGCTCGCCGGTGGTTGGGCTAGTTTTGGGACAGTGTTTGCAAATGGGGCCCAAGTATGACAAGGCTATGTCATTTTCTCTTCTTTTTTTTTTAAGTCTACGTCAGATAATAACTGAAGAGATTTAACACCAGTGAACCAGATTTAACAGAATGACCCAATTTAACAATAATAATTAGTTCAGTTGGGTAATTTAAAAAATTAAAAGTTCAATCATGTATTCAATAAAACGTGCCAACTTCGGTGGCCAAATCAATAGTTTTGCCATTTTTATTTGTAAAAATATCAATTCTTTTATTAATCATTCAATTGTCTATAGTACCATCCCACTGTGTCACAACAAAAAGATTTATCAATTAAAAGATAATTAGTGAAAATATATGACACTACCAAAAAAACATTTATTCAAAAATAGTCTGAAATAGTGTCAAAATATATGAAATAGTAAAATTTTCTTACTCTTGCAATAAAATTTATAACGATAAGTATAAACATATAAATTTAAGACAGTTATGTAAGGAAGCAAATTAATAAAGGGATTGTAACTTTTAACTATGTTCAGTCAAAAGAAAATTTGGTGGATCTGTTTACTAAAGGCATAGACAAGAATGTAATATGTAAGACTTTCGAGAATATGTGATTAAAGTTTTTGAATGATAGGTAACATATAAGTGAAACACGACAAAATGCTAGAGCAACATTTATTATATTCGTTCAATGGAAAAATACATATGGTAATAACCAAGCATAAACTAAAAAAGTATGAAGAAAAAATTCTTCAAAACCATCTCAAAATTAGTGTATGCTTGTATACAGAATAAAGAGGGTAAGGCAAACTTTTAATGAATCTATTTTCAATTTGGATGATACAGGGCATACAAGTGTATTTGATTAAATTCACATATGTAAGTGAGACCGCTTTTGCGAGACTTAAAGTTTGTCTCAGATCTGATTACAATGAAGTTAACTTCGTGGTAAGTTGATTAATTAACCAATACAATGCTGATGCGCAGAGGGAGATATCACCTCCAAGCCTCACCATTGTATTGATTAATTGACCAAAATTAACTTCATGCCCTGTTAACGCCAAGATCTTTGATGACGTCCCAATCACGTAAGACGCCCTAATCCTGCACAGAAAACACGATCAACACCAAAAGCTTGACGGCTGGACCGTCGGGGGATAGCTCCGGCGTGAGAGTCAATACAGGTGTTCAAGGTTTAACAATGGAAGGTGTAAAAATGTCTAGTGTCTTGAGCTAGGTAGAAAGTGTATGCGTACCTTTTGTTAGGAGACCCCCTTGCTAGGTTATACTCTCATGCTCGGTTTTTTGTGCCACCAACCATGATCTGACACCCCCTCTCAGTCACCCCTTGTCCCAGCCGACTGCATGCAGGTTATCACCTTTTTTCCACTGTTCCTGCCGTCGGCCGGATAAGATCCCATCCACATTAATGATCTGCAGGCGCTTGGTCAACTGCCCTACCCCCCTCATCATTACCAGTCAAAGTCTTAGATATTAAAAGATCTTATGGGCCGGCCACTTGACCCAGCCCATTATTAACGGGATACAACAAAGGCAATATAAATGTTAGGCCCAATGACCATAAGACGTAGTGATAAAGGTCCACTAGGCTAATTAAACGGATGGGCCCAATTAGTCGGGCCCAATGAAAGAAATATCAGGCCCCAACATTGCCCCCTAGTCTTTTATTAAACAGGATGTTTAGTGGAAGACTGACTGCAAATAGCGCGAGTCCGCAGGACGAAAGGGCCCACTGGGCGCCAGCCTACTTTGGGTAACCCACCAAAGCTAGAGTAAGACGTTACCCTTTCCTCTCCCTCATCATTATCCCCAATTAATGCGCCGCCCTCGGCTCTCGTGCAAATTTTGAAAAAATCATTTGCTATAAAAGCCGCTGCCCATTCTCCTTGGAGGGTTCTCTGCCATTTCGAATTCATAAGAGCTTATTGTCTTCTCCTCCTCAAATCTCTTCACTTTCTCTGTAAGTTCTCAACAATGGCATCTCAGAATCCCGATACCAGTTCTCCCCTCCGTGTCGCCCCCATCTCCACCGTGACCCCTCACCCCAATCCTGACAAAGAGGTCCCGGGCTCAAGCCCCCAAATCAATGCCGCGAGTAAGGGAGCTCCGTCCATGGAACCACTCCCCAACCCATCTGAATTTTTCCAGAACGAGGAAGACTTTCCTCATGCCAACACCCCTTCCACCGTGAATGAAACTGAGCTCTGCAACATCAGAGCTCGCTATCAGATCCCGGATACCCACAGGGTACGGATAGCGGCTCCTCACGAAAGGATGTATCAGCGTCCCGATGGCTGGATCGCCGTTCCGACAACCTTTCTGGAGAAGGGGGTGAGGTTCCCTCTTCACGCCTTTTTGATCACCCTTTTAGGGTTTGTTGGAGTGGGGTTCGCCCAACTGGTGCCGAACTCGTACATCCACATACTGGCTTATATAGCCTTCTGCTACGAGATAGGAGTTCCTCCTGCTGTGGATTCCTTCTTCACCCTCTTCTCCGTGGGGAAATCACGGGAGAAAGGCTTCAAGGTGCTAAGTAAGATAGCCCCCAAGCCCAATGCCAGGATCGAGAAGCGGTCTCTGATGGACACTCCTTCGAGCAACCGAGGATGGCATAACAAATGGTTCTTCGTCAACGGGCCCGAAATCTCTTCTGTTCCTGACTGGACCACTTCTGATCGCGTCTCTGCAGACTTCGGAGACATATCCGAGGAGCGCATAAGAGAAATGACGCGCATCATAGAGAAGATACCTCTGAAGGAGTGGAGCTTCGGTCTCCTGGGCAAACAAGCTTGGTTGTATGACCACAAGTTGTCCCTCATCAAGCCGACTTCGACCGATCGGAGGGATTTGGATAGGTACCTTTCTGGCAAGCCTTCATCCCCTTCCACTGAAGTTCCCCAAGAAGAACTTCCGGCCTCGGAGGCCCAGGATGCAGAGGTCTCCCGTGGATCAGAACCTGCCGAGGAGCCTAGCCGACCTCGACAGAAGAAGAGGGCGGTTCGGAAAGTCCGGTCAAATCCTCAAGGAACTCAATCAACTTCTACAGCGAGTCTGATTGATTTGCCTGCGACCGAGCGAATGCAGGCTCTACGGATAAAGAAAAGGAGGACTCACGTGACTCCTCTGTCTGCCGATGAGCTTCGAGTTCCTCGTCCTGCTGCAGTCGAGCCTCCCCCCGTCATCCCTGTGGAGATCCACGTTTCAGAAGATGAGCTCGAAAACTTGAATGAGTCTCCTCTTCTGTCTCGTAAAAGGAAGCAGTCCTCCGAGGATCAACCAGCACCGCCTCCTGAACCATCAGTGCCTTCTCCGCCAAGACCCTCTTCCTCTACCTTCCGGCGAGAAGCTGCGTCTTCCCCCACTGTATGGCCTGATTTTAACGAGAACTTTCCTTTTCAGCTGTTCGACTCCTTTGTTCGGGAGACCGATGACCATCGGTTCGGAAACAGTTCGATCAGGGATTTGATCGAGGAGGGCATGAGTTACCAGGCTAAGGTGAGTTGGTTCAATTGAAATATCTAGGGATCATCTGTTTCTTCTACTAATTCGCTTTAAATGTCTGCAGGCCAATGCTGTCTTCGGGAGACTTCTCCCCCGATACAGAGAGTCTGAAGCCGAAGAAGATGCGGCCAGGCGAGAGATGGCCACTATGGCTTCTGCTCTGGAGAGGGAGAGAAGGGCTCATGGTATCACTATCTTCAATAAAGAAGGCCTTCAGAAGGACTTAAATAAGTTGAAAGAACAGTTGGAGACATCCGAGGCCACCCATCAGCTGACCGTTACTTCAAACATAGACCTGGTTCGTCGGAACGAGGTTCTTGTTGGGAAGAACGAGACGATGGTGAAGACCAATAAGAGCTTGGCTATACAAGTACACGACCTTGAGGCCAGGGATCTGAGACATCTGAAGGAGCGGGCAAAACTCGAAGAGGAGCTCCGCGAACTTCGGGCTCTGAGAGACTTGGGTCCTCCTCTAACCGGAGATCTTCGGAAGGAAATCCAACAAGAATACCGAAAATCTGCTGAGTTGAACGAGGAGATCATCCAGATGTTCTCGGATGGATACGACGAATGCCGAAGCAAAGACAAGTCAAGACTTGTCGCCGCCAAGGTTGAACCGACTATCCTGGACTCTTCGGAAGACGAAGCCGATCTCTGAAGATGGTTTTCTTTCCCTTAGCTGTAGGATTTTTGTAAAGCTCCTATCGCTTTGTAAACATCATTGTGTAAATAAGATATCAGTATTATCGGTATCATCCTTTATGACTTCGGTTTTCACTGTTTACCAGCACTTCAATATGGATTTAATTTGAAAAATGTACAAGCTCCTCCGTGGGCCTAACTTTAAACTGTTAATTAGCAACTAAGCAAGTCGTATAACAGGTAAGACGAAGCTAAATAACATGGCCTTCCGAACTCAACACTTAGAACGATTTAGGCAATAATAATAAAGTAAGGGAATACTTATTCGTTACCGAAGTGTGAGGTAGATGCCGCGAGGAATCGGACGAAGTCTGAATGACGATGCTTGTCTACCCCGAAGGGCCTGATAAGGTTCTTAGGATCACCGGACGGTGCGGTTATCATCGAATGATCGACAAGTCTGTCCGAACCTTTTAGCTTTGGTGGCCATTGATTTTACCACCCTTGGTAAAAAACAATATAGGATCCAGGATTTGACTACCACACGGGGTATCAAATAGATTGGCTGCCATCGAATGGCCAGCGAGTCCTACCATACCTCCTTACTTCGGTGACCATTGATTTTACCACCCTTGGTAAAAAACAATATAGGATCCAGGATTTGACTACCACACGGGGTATCAAATAGATTGGCTGCCATCGAATGGCCAGCGAGTCCTACCATACCTCCTTACTTCGGTGACCATTGATTTCACCACCCTTGGTAAAAATCAATATAGGATCCGGGATTTGACTACCACACGGGGTATCAAATAGATTGGCTGCCATCGAATGGCCAGCGAGTCCTACCATACCTCCTTACTTCGGTGACCATTGATTTCACCACCCTTGGTAAAAATCAATATAGGATCCGGGATTTGACTACCACACGGGGTATCAAATAGATTGGCTGCCATCGAATGGCCAGCGAGTCCTACCATACCTCCTTACTTCACTGTGACATTAGGACAGATGCGAAGATCAGTTGTGAAAAAAGTGACTTTTTATTGATGATGAACGGTTATGTACAGACTCCCAGTGGACTGACTTGGTTTCTATTGAAAGTACTTTCGGAGCCTGCCTGCGTGCCATGTGTTCTGAATTTCGGATCCATCCAAGGCCTTCAGTCGATATGTCCCGGGCTTTGGTACTTCGACCACTTCATACGGTCCTTCCCAGTTCGGCATCAACTTCCCAGTGTTCTGCGGTGTAGATGCTTCGGCCTCTCTGAGAACGAGGTCTCCCACCTCGAATCTTCGGAGCTTTACCCCTTTGTTGTAGTGCTTGGCGACTCTTCTTTGGTAGGCTGCTAACTTGATCATAGCCATTTCTCTGACTTCCTCTAGCAGGTCCAAGTTGGCTTTTAATCCCTCGTCATTGTAGATCTCACTGAACTGACTAACTCGAAGGCTTGGAGATCCAATCTCAACTGGGACTAAGGCATCAGTGCCGTAGGCCAGTCTGAAAGGCGAGTCCCCTGTTGTTGTCCTCGGCGTAGTCCTATAAGCCCACAATACGCTGAGCAGCTCTTCCGGCCATCTTCCTTTGGCTTCGTCCAATCTGCGCTTGATCCCGTTTAAGAGTGTTCTGTTAGTCACTTCGACCTGCCCGTTCGATTGCGGATGAGCCACTGACGTCTTCCTGTGCTGAACCCCCAGCTCCTTCAGAAAGCCTTCAAATCTTGATCCCACAAACTGACGTCCGTTGTCTGATATCACCACTTGAGGGATCCCGAAGCGAAACACTACGAATTCTTTTATAAATTTCAGACACTCCTGTTCCGTTATCAGCCGAAGTGGTTTCGCCTCGACCCATTTGGTCATATAATCAATGGCGACGATGACGAAGCTGACCTGCCCCTTAGCCTTCGGTAACGGACCCAGTATATCAACCCCCCAGACAGCGAAGGGTATAGGAGATAGAATCGAGTATAGCTCTTCCGGTGGCTGATGTGGGATCGGACTGTTGAGCTGACATTTATCACACTTTTTCACGTATTCCGTAGCCTCCTTGAAGATCGTTGGCCAGTAGTACCCCTGCCGAAGAACTTTGTATGCCAGCGACTTAGCCGCCATGTGATCACCGCAGATACCCTCATGAACTTCCCGAAGGGCGTACTCTGCTTCGGATGGGACCAGACATTTCAATAATGGTGACGAAAATGCCCTCCGATAAAGATCCCCGTCAATGAGAACGAAGTTGGCACTTTTGTATTTGACCTTTTTTGCTAACATCTGATCCGAAGGAAGGACGCCGTCTGCCAAATACTTGATGTAGGGAGTCATCCAGCAGTCAGGTCGCTCGATACACATCACCGAGTCATGTTGAACACTAGGCTGCTGTAAGACCTCCAGATAGATTGACCCGTTGAACACGCCAGCATCTGTAGTGGCTAACTTTGATAAGGCATCGGCAATAGAATTATCGTTACGCTCTACGCCTTGAAATTCGTGAAAAGCAAAGTATCGGAGTCGGTCTTTCAATTCTGCCAAGTACCTGATCATCCTCGTCCCCCGAGCTTCATATTCTCCTGATAACTGCTTGACGACCAACTGAGAGTCACTATAGATACTCAATTTCTGGACTTCTAGGCTCTTCGCCAGCCGAACCCCAGCTAGAACGGCTTCATACTCGGCCTCGTTGTTGGTCGCCTTAAACCCGAATCTAATGGCTTGTTGTACCTTGAACCCTTCCGGACTGGTCAGAATAATCCCTGCTCCACTGACATTCACTGTGGAAGACCCATCTACGTACAGTGTCCATGTATTCTGACCGTGCTGAAGAAGTGTAACAGTTCGATCAGATGCCCTCGTTTCCGGCGACTCGGCATCTGCCTCGGTAAAGGAACATTCTACCACAAAGTCGGCCAAAGCTTGTCCCTTGATAGCGGTTCGGGGATGGTATTCGAGGAAAAACTGGGATAATTCCATGGTCCATGCTGCCAATCTCCCCGAAACCTCCGGCTTGCCCATTACCTTTTTCAGCGGTTGATCTGTGTAGACGATCAAGAGCCTACCCTGAAAGTATTGCCGAAGCTTTCGGCTAGCAATTACTAAAGCAAAGGCAATCTTTTCAATATTTGGATACCTGGTTTCGGCGTCTCGTAGGACGTGACTGACGTAATAGACCGGGTGCTGCTTTCCGCTGATCTCCCGAATCAACACCGCTCCAACGGCTAAGGGACTTGCTGCAAGGTATAGATATAAGGTTTCTTTCGGAGTGGGTTTTACCAATAGGGGAGCAGAGGACAGATAGGTCTTTATGCCTTGGAAGGCTTCTTCACAGAGTGAGGTCCATTGGAAAGTTTTAGCGTTCTTCGGCCCCTTCAGTGTGTCGAAGAATGGTAGACACCTCTCTGCGGATTTGGACATGAACCTCCTCAGAGCTGCAATTCTACCGGTCAAGCGTTGGACGTCTTTAAATGATTGAGGAGTCTTCATGTCAAGGACTGCTCGAATTTTCTCCGGATTAGCTTCGATGCCCCTCTGGCTGACTAGATACCCCAAGAACTTTCCCGCACCGAGGCCGAAGGTACATTTTGCGGGATTAAGCCTCAATTTGTGCTGTCGGACAGTCTGGAAACATTCCTCCAGATCATCCAAATGTTTCTGAACCTGCCCGCTTTTAACGATCATGTCGTCCACATAAACCTCCATATTCTTTCCCAGCTGCTTGTGGAAGATAAAATTCATCATTCTTTGGTAGGTTGCTCCAGCATTTATAAGGCCAAAGGTCATCTTCTTATAGGCGTATACCGAACGGTGTGTAATGAATGCTGTCTTCGGGATATCTTTCCTACACATAGATATTTGATGATAACCTGAAAAAGCATCCATAAAGCTTAGTAGAGCATAACCTGAAGTTGCATCAATAAGTTGATCGATATGGGGTAAAGGATAAAAGTCCTTCGGGCAAGCTTTATTTAGGTCGGTGTAATCAATGCAAACTCGCCATTTCTGGTTTTGCTTCTGCACCAATACTACATTGGCCATCCACTGTGGGTAGTCGATCTCAAAAATGAAATCAGCAGCCAACAGCTTTGCGATCTCTTCGTCAATTATCTTCTGTCGCTCGGGTGCGAAGATCCGTCTCTTTTGCCGAACAGGCTTCTTCGAAGGATCCACCTCCAATCGGTGCTCAGCAACCCTTCTGCTAATCCCAGGCATGTCCTTTGGTTCCCATGCAAAAATGTCCGCATAGCTGCGAAGGAGTTCCATAAGATTCGTCCGAAGAGGCTCTGGTAGACCCAAACCAATTTTTACTGTCTTGTCCGCTTTCCCGAGGACCAACTCGATCTCCTCCGTCTCCCCCGCAGGTGTTACCAATGGCTCGGAACTGCTTTCAGTGAAGGGCTCAATCTCGATTGCCATGGTTTGTTTCTGTTTACTAACTCCTACTCCGGAAGAGATGCACGCATTCCGGTAACAGCGTCGGGCTAGATCTAAATCCCCAGCCACCTCTCCGACTCCGTGCGCTGTGGGGAACTTAATCTTGAAATGGGGGATGGAAGTCACGGCTTGGAGAGCCGTCAGGGTAGGTCTTCCCAGTATAGCGTTGTAAGCCGAATCTACATGCACAACATAGAATTTACACATTATTTCCGCCTGCTGAGGGGCTGTGCCGAAGACCACTGGGAGTTCGATAGTGCCTGCAACTTTGACCGGATCGTTGCTGAAACCATATAGAGGAGCCTCCTGCCCAACTTCCATCTTTCGCCCTTCAAGATGCATTCTTTGATATGCGTGGGCGTACAGAATATCCACTGAAGACCCGTTATCTATCATCATACGCTTCATGTCTACCGAGCCCACTTGCGCGGTGATCACTAGTGCTCCTTCATGTGGATCAATGGGCTCCAAAGGATAGTCCGTGTCTGTAAAAGATATAATAGTTCCGGGAAATGGTCTATCCACCTTTGGAGAGGCACCTGATATGGACATAACCGAATCCAGATACCCCCTTCTCTTTCTTCCTACCAATTTCCCCGACGTTCCCCCTGTTATTACGTCGATGACATGCCTTGGTGGCGGGTTCGGGACGGGCTGCACAGGAGGATCTGTTAGAACTGACTGAACGGTGCGGTCGGCACCTTGGTGACCCTTTTCGGCCACATATTGGACCAACAAACCGCTCTGGATCTTTCTTTCCACAAAATCCTTAAGATTACAACACTCATTGGTGCCATGGCCTGCGGCTTGATGATAGTTACAATATTTTCGAGGGTTGCCCTGCCCGGTCCTATAGTTGTCCCTCGGTGGCTCAAAGAACGGCTGGTTCCGGATTTGGTCTAGAATCACCGATCTGTCCGTGTTCAGTTTGGTATAAACCTTATTCACCTTCGGGGTCGAAGCGGGCGGACGAGCATCTCCTTGTCGCCACGAGTTGTTGAACTTCTTGGAACGACTCTCCGATCTATCACTGTACCCCCCAGTCTTTTTCGGATCATCCCGGGTTCTAGGGGCATCTGCCTCCTTCATCTGTTCCGTAGAGGAACGCTTCAAGCTATTCATAGCCTCTTCCACAACGATATAACCTTCTGCCTTGTCGAATGCCTCTGCCAGGCTTTTCGGGTGATTGAACATCAACTTTTTCACCAGCTTCTCCGACTTTACTAGGTCTAGACCGTTCTGAAACAAACCCACGGCTTGGAGATCGTTCAAATCAGACACCTGGCCAACGGCTTCTCGGAACCTCTTCACATACTGACCCAAAGACTCATCGGTGTACTGTCTGACCTGTGCCAAAGAGCCCGTGGGCTTCCCTCTCCTTCGGTTACTCCCAAAACGAGCATGGAACTTGTCGCAGAGTTCGGACCATGAGGAAATTGAATCTGCCGGTAAATTTCCCATCCACTGCCTCGCGTCCTTTCTCAACGTCGTAACAAACATATGGCACTTAGCAGCGTCAGCGAAATCGTAGTAGTCCATCAACCGGTCAAATGCTTGGCTGTGGTCGTAAGGATCTCCCGAACCGTCGTAACTTTCCAAGTGAGGCAACTTCTTAGAGGTGTCCGCCTTCTCCTTAAGAATGTCCGAGGAGAACGGGGATGCTTTCTTTCCCGGAGTATTCTTCACCTGTTGGACCTCGGCCAACTGCTTCTGGAGCGCCTTCAGTTCTTTTACGAGGTATTCTACTCCTTCCGGTTGCGACGACACTCCCTTCTCCGACGACTCTCTCTTTCTCGGAGTAGGTCGGTCGTTGATCATAATACCCCCAACCTCCGAAGGACTCTCGCGACGACGGTCTTCTGAGCGAAGTACCCGACTTTCGGGTGTACGGCCCCCGGACCTGCTTCGCCTCTGGGTCCGACGACTGTGGTGGGAATGCGTGACAATGAGTGCCCTCTCCATGCTCTCTGGAGTTCGTTCTCTGGATCGGCCTTTCCTACCACTTCGGGTCTGCCCTGCAGGGACGTCACGACGGAATGCTTCCTTCGATCTTCGAGGAGTAGGGCTCCTCGATCTTTCTCTCTCCCGATGTTGGCTTTGAAACCCACGTTCTGACTGAACCGGCTCCTTCCCGCTGCGATGCACACGCCTTTCAGACTGGACGTAACTCGATGCTTCATCCCTCAACTCCTCCATCCGGGACATCTGCTCGGCTATATCCTGCCTCTGCTTCATGAGTGACTCCATGGCCCTATCGGCCTCTTCCGCCATCTTAGCCAATCGGGAGGTCTTCTCGTCGTGGTCTAGCTGTTTCCGGCCGCGGCCGGATTCCTTATCTGTCGTGAAGATTAACTTTCTCTTAGCTTTGCCCACGGCTCTTGGACGAGAGTTTCCATGTGACCGCTTGGAGGCTGTGCTAGCATGAGCACTTAGTGTGGGCCTCAAACGATCTCTAACAGAAACTCGTGGTGGTGAGTCACCAACAGTCATCGGTTGTCCTTCAGGCGTGTCTGCTCTGCTCTTCTCCATCCTGAGAGCGTGGAACAAATAAATGTTTGTGATTGAAAGCTCTGAAACACTAGGCCCTCCTTCTAGCGCCAATGTTAACGCCAAGATCTTTGATGACGTCCCAATCACGTAAGACGCCCTAATCCTGCACAGAAAACACGATCAACACCAAAAGCTTGACGGCTGGACCGTCGGGGGATAGCTCCGGCGTGAGAGTCAATACAGGTGTTCAAGGTTTAACAATGGAAGGTGTAAAAATGTCTAGTGTCTTGAGCTAGGTAGAAAGTGTATGCGTACCTTTTGTTAGGAGACCCCCTTGCTAGGTTATACTCTCATGCTCGGTTTTTTGTGCCACCAACCATGATCTGACACCCCCTCTCAGTCACCCCTTGTCCCAGCCGACTGCATGCAGGTTATCACCTTTTTTCCACTGTTCCTGCCGTCGGCCGGATAAGATCCCATCCACATTAATGATCTGCAGGCGCTTGGTCAACTGCCCTACCCCCCTCATCATTACCAGTCAAAGTCTTAGATATTAAAAGATCTTATGGGCCGGCCACTTGACCCAGCCCATTATTAACGGGATACAACAAAGGCAATATAAATGTTAGGCCCAATGACCATAAGACGTAGTGATAAAGGTCCACTAGGCTAATTAAACGGATGGGCCCAATTAGTCGGGCCCAATGAAAGAAATATCAGGCCCCAACATGCCCGTTTGTCTCAAAGTCACTTACGAAACCCAACACAAAATCATAAATGTATTGAATTTCTTTAAATTATAAAAGGTATAATATATATGTCTATTTGATAGGATATCACTTTTAGATTTATTGACATAGAAATCTAAAAGTGACCAGGCTTATTATATTCACATTTTTTATTGAGTAGAATATAAACCCAACACAAGGCGTATATTCACATTTTTTTTCTTCTTCCAGATTGTGACAAAAATTGTCCCCATCTTAAAGGCTGGTGTTTCTTACTGGGATTGTTTAATTAACAATTCTTTTATTACACATGATTTTACATATGGAACCTGCAGTCTAATTCAGATTTTACATATTTAATTGGTGATTAAGTTAATATTTATATTCATCTTCCAGTAGAAATTAGAAAAATCATGTTTCTTTAATTAATTCTGTGGTGAGTACTACTCAATTAATTTCCTGATTGTACGAGGAGTTTCATCACTCATGCACATATATCCAGTAGAGATGATTTATCAACTAACAGTTGATTGTTACATGCATTTGGGGATATTGTTTATCAGTGGTGGATATATGCCTGGGGAGGGGGTCAAATTAATTTTTTTTATTTGAGGCTGTAAAATGAAATTATCATGTTTTAGACTAAAAAGTTAATAAAAATTTTAAAGTCTTAATCTAATCTCACTAGTACTCTAGTACAATTAGAGGTGGCAAATGGGCGGGCCGAGCGCGGGTCGGACCGAAATGACCCGGGTTTTGGCGGGCTGCTAATGTGAGGCCCGTGGCCCGGGTTGGGCCGAGCCGGGTCGGGTCGGCCCGCAGGCTTCCTCCCCTATTTTTTTTTTTTGTAAAATCTTGTTACACCAAAAATAGTAATAATAATAAATATTAAAAATAATAAAATAATTTATAATAAATAATAATTCTAATTACCTACGTATGTGCCTGTATTATATATATGCCTTTACAAATAAATGTATAAAGTCCAATAGGATGAACTTGTAGAACAATTTAAAATCTTGAATTTCATACTGAAGCAATGGGGTTTGATGATTTAATTGTAACTAGGGGTTAGATTATATTCTTATTTGCTCTTGAAAAATGCAGGACCACAATTGCTATCAAATTTCAGTAATACAATTGATGAGATGCAATAAATTAATTATAAAATAAGTTTTGATGGGATTATGCCCATGATATGCGCCAGCCACGTACGTACATACTAGTAAAAGATGCATTATTTTTTCTTCATTACAACCTGTATGTACCTTAGCTCAAAAATGGTAGTAACATAATTCATTTTGAACTCTTCATTACATACTGAAGCAATGTATGTACCTTATTTTTATTTATTTTGGACCTTATTAACTCTTATTTATTTACTTATAAGTCTTGTGTTCAAGCCTTATAACCCACAAGTAGTAACATTTTGTTTTTAAAAAAAAAAAGTCACCGGCCACGGGCCGGGCCGGGCCAAAAAGGCCCGAAGTTTAGTGGGCTAAAAAAATGCAGCCCAAAGCCCAGCCCGTGGCGGGCGGGCGGGCCTGGGCCATATTTGCCAGGTCTAAGTACAATAATACTTCATCAACAATCAACTCCAAGTCTCCAATCAGGTAATCACGGTTTACATGTACATCAAGCAATAAAACAATAATTTTTTCTCTCTGCGTGACTTAGTGGCTATTTGTTTAGGATCGAATACATCTGAATGGTTGAATGACTGAATCGGTCAGTCATTAAGTGCGTTTGTTTTAGAAAAAAATCGTCTGAATGGTTGAATCGGTCAGATGATTGAACTAGATGGCTAAGTCAGATTTTTTTGACTGAATGAGAAGCTGAATAAAGTAAAAAAAAAATAAAAATTAAAAAATTATATATATAAAAAATTAACTATTATATTAAGTATTATTAAATAAATTAACAACAACTTTGAATTTTTTCAAAAGGGTAAAATAATAAAATTATGTCATTCAGATGTTTCAGACATATTAATTATCAAACAAATTTTTTCATTCAGATTCAGCTCATTCAAATTCAGATTCAGATTCATTCAATTTTTATCAAACATCCCCTTAGCTCGTTCGATTCTTGCAAAACTACTTTCCACGCAACGCTCGACTTTTGATAAATTTGTTATTGGTATATTTTAATTTTAGTTTTTTAATTTCATAAATTTAACAATTACTTTAGCAATTTTTGTAATTATTTATGAATTCTTCTGTTTTGTACTTTTATAAATTAGAGTTTTTTACTTATTGAAACAACATTGCAACAATGAAGAGAATTCCATCAAAAAAAATTTCTTCAAGTATGTGTTTTATTCTATTTTTTTTTTCTTTAAATTTTGTAATTTATTTTTTTTTTTTCTATGTGAAGAATGAACTCCGTAACAAAATGGGATATGAAGTGGATGAATGACTGTTTAGTAACTTACATTGAGCGTAATATTTTTGCAACTATTAAAAATGAGGCTATTATGCAACAATTTCAAGTAATGAATCCTCGAAAAATGTTATTATAAACAATTTTTTTTTTGTATTATTTTGTTTTGTGATTCATTTTATTAAAATTTTATTTTTAAAAGATATTTTTTTTCAAAATTTGACCCCACTGAACTAAGAGGATAGATGGGCCCTGTTCTTCATTCTTTTTACTTAGTGTACAGATTTGTGCGGGTTTGTTATTATGTAGGTGGTGCTGCTCCAGCACTTCCTCAACTTGCATCTTCATCTTATCATGCAACTGTCTCATCTCCATCATTTCCTCCTCCATCCTCGTTGGATCTTTTTTGTTATGTGCAAATTTAAATTTGTCAAATTGCACCCAAGCGATTTTATGTGCAGTTTGAACTTCAAATCGTACTAAATTACACCATGTTCTACGCTATACGATATTATTAAAATGTTTTAATTTTTATATTAAAAAATTGGTGCCAAAAAAATTTAAATATCAAGTCAACTTAATTAGTTTCACCGGTTGAATTATCAGTTCGACGAGTGATCAATCGGTTCAATTCGAATTTTGACTAAACTAGTTTAACCTATATTTGTTCTTTTTAGACCCCATAAGTTAGCTAGGTAAGACTACAATAAAGTTAGGAAAAGAGCTTTTATGAGGCGACAGAGAATTAGGACCGGTCCAGCGAACAGTCTAATTTTATTTTCTTTTGACTCCTAATAAATTTATAATATTTTTTTAAGTTAATTTTTTACAGAATTATGTGATTTATGTATAGTTTAGATACATATAAAAAAATAGGATTGTATAGTATGTGGAATCCTGTTTTTTTACATGTATCCAAATTACAGCTAAATCATTTAATTCTGTAAAAATTTGAGTTAAAAAAAATATTATGAATTTTTTGGCAGTCAAAAAAATAAAAAATAAAAAATAAAAAACAAAAATGTATTATAAATGGGCAAAAAGCACCTTTACCCGCCTGTGGTCGTCGACTTGTAAACAATTGGCCACTGAACTTTAAAAATATGCAATTGGACCACTGTGCTTTCTAAAACTGAAAATTCAGGCCGACGGAAGTCAAATATTTACACACGTGGCATTAAAAAAAATTAAAATATTATTATTTTCTTTTGTGGCAATACAAAAAAAATAAAAAAAAAATCATTGATTATTTGGCAAAAAATGATTAAAATAATAATAAATTTAAAATAAATAATAATTAATTCATTTTAAAATAAAATAATTAATTTTAAAAATAAAAATAAAATAATTAATTTAAAAAAAATAATTAAAATAATAAAATTAAAATAAATATTTGGAATTAATGATTAATAATTAATCATTAACTTGTAAAATGATTATTTTATTTTTATTTTTAAAATTAATTATTAATCATTCCGGTAAAAAAAATCATTAACTTGTAAAAAAAATCATTTTTGCCACATAAAAAAAAATCTGTTTTTGTTTTTAAAAATAGATTTTTTTTAAAACAGAATTTTTAAAAACTGAATTTTGTAAAAATAGAATTTTAAAAAACAGAATTTTATTTTACAAGTTAAAAAAAATTTCTGTTTTTGTTTTTAAAAACAGAATTTTTTTAAAAACAAAAACAGAATTTTTTTTATGTGGCAAAAATGATTTTTTTAACTGGAATGATTAATAATTAAATTTAAAAATAAAAATAAAATAATCATTTTACAAGTTATTGATTAATTATTAATCATTAATTCTAAATATTTATTTTAATTTATTATTTTAAAATTAATTTTTTTATTTTTATTTTTAAAATTAATAATTTTATTTTAAAATGAATTAATTATTATTTATTTTAAATTTATTATTATTTTAATCATTTTTGCCACAAAATCAATAATTTTATTTTTGATTTTTTTTTGTATTGCCACATAAGAAAATAATAATATTTTGATTTTTTTTTCAATGCCACGTGTGTAATTATTTGACTTCCGTCCAAGAAATTAGACAGAATGGCCTGAATTTTCAGTTTTAGAAAGCACAGTGGTCCAATTGCATATTTTTAAAGTTCAGTGACCAATGCTTACAAGTCGACGATTACAGGCGGATAAAGGTGCTTTTTGCCATTATAAATGTTAACAAGTATTAATAGTAATCTTTTTGAAAAAATGTGTAATAAGTAAGTTCTTTTATAATTCTTACCAATTTTGTATAAATTTTTATCGATTATAATTCTGCGTAAATTTATCACAATACATAACAGAATTAGTAAAATTAAAATAAAAAGAAATTAAAGGTCTTTATTATACTACTATTGTTAGGTGATATGGATAGACTGCTCAAAAATTAAGGGTTGTTTGGGTTTTACAGTACTTATTTAAAAGAACCATTACAAAACTGATGTCCACGTAAAAACTAATGTTAATAGAGCAAATATATATTTATATTTTAATAATTATTTGAAGGAACGATAGTTATTATGAACAAACTGGTGCACTCCACCATCCACAAAATAATACACCACTTAAGATATAATCCAATTAAACTATGAAAAAAGCTTCCAAAATGGTAATGTTTAAAGAACAGATTGAACAATGGGACAAAGCTGCTTTCAAAACCAGGAGGTCTTGGTCAAGAAAGCATTGAGCTGGTCAATGTCTGTTTGCAAATATTATAATCCTAAAATAATTAATTAATCTTAGGATTATAATCCCAGGATTATAATTATAATATCAAGATTATTAAGTCATTTTATAATCCCGAAACTAATAGTCTCAATTCTAAATTTGAAAACAAACAAGATATTTGAGATTAATAGTCATATCTCAAGTATAATCTTTACAAACAAACATAACCTATACATAAAATACAAAGGGAAATGAACTCAAATGTGGATAATGTAATGGCAAAAAAACATATACTCCTTGGCAAAAAATAAATAAATACATTTATGCATATATATATATATATATATAGAATCTAAAACATGCATTAGCCAAGTTTAAGTACTTAACACGTATATGAGAAGGGAACTGATATTTTTCACATGTGTTTTTGATAGTCCTCTCTCACATAGCATACCGTAGGTCTCACTTTTATGTGAAAAGAAACCATGCAAAAATATCAAAAATATATGTGAATATAGGGCTCTCCATAGGGCAAATATGAAAGATGTGCACAACCACATATTACAGAAAGCTGACCTTGTTACCAAGTTGTAACTGATTCATTTAGGACTTGAAATAGAAAATTTTGCCTTTTTTTGTCATTCTTGTGTTTATTACATGTCCTAGTAGAGTCTAATTGTTTATTGAAAGTGTTTATTGAAAGTCTTGTTCGGAGAGATATAATCTAGTCGCAAGGCTGAGAAACTCCTCTTTATCAACAACAAAAAAAAAAGAACAAAATTTGTTTGACTTGGCAGATATGGAAGAAAATGTTTTCGTCTTGTATAGATGAGACTGGCCATCAATTCAAAAATGAATCTCACTTGACCTTTTAACTTCTTCATCACACTAAAATGTAACAACAACATACATAATCATAATCACTTCACAAGAATCACAACAACAAATTTAATATTAAAGAAAAATAACTAGTTCACAAAAATGTAACAACGATAATCATTATGATCTTGGCAAGTTTATAATCCTACAAATTGAAGATCGAAACAAGCGGATAAACGGAAAGCATGAAAGAAGATGAATTGGTCCTTCAGTTATTAATTACTGACTACTTACGAAAAACACACCTAAACTGGTTTTTACCTGGTAGTAGCAGTAGTAGCTCTTGCACTCATGGATGTATGGTAATTGGTGCTTCTCTGCTTCCTGTAAGATGTATAAACATCATCATATTGACTCGCCTCGTTAGGATTAGCTGTGGCCCCAAGCCCCAACCTTCCTGAAGAAGTTGATCCAGGTTTTCGGTCCACGCTTCCATCGGGAAAAGTCCCCGTCTCTGGGTCCACCTGCAGGTTTGGAGGTGGCGGAATGCAGGCCCCTCCTTTCCGTACAGGCAACTCTCTTTCGTACTCGTCATCTTCATCCTTTGAATCGGCTGAATTCATGGGTCCTTCAGAAGGGTTGACCTCTCCAATTTCTCTAAAGAATTTTGACACTCTATCAAGAATTTCAGACGGCGATATGTTTGAGGGCGGAATTACAGTTGGGATATCCAAAGGGCTCATGGGAGAATAAGGGACCCCACTTCCAATCTGCATCTTTCGAACCATTCCAGGAATGAGGCCGGGTGGGAACAAAGGATATGGTGGTAATTTTTCACCAACATTAGATGTTGGTGTTGGTAATAGATGTGGAGCAGCTTGTAGGTTTGTAGGCTGACCAGAAGACATCATAGGCATGGACCCGGGAAAACCACCAGCAGGGATTGAATTAGGAAGAAATTGCTGGTTTGCTAGGGATTGTGGCATTGCTGATAGAGAATGAATTTGTTTATCAGCGTGTTCTTGATCCATCAAATTTGGTACCAATTGCTTATCTGATTGCCAGTGTAGAACATTATGATTGGGTGCCTGATGTGGGAGTCCTGAACATACAGAGAAAAAAACATATAAGAACTCTAGCAAAGAAGATTTTCACAATTTCTAAGATTATGCAAATCTATGCAGGTTACTGAGATGACTGCCCTAACAATTACAAAGATTTGAAACTTGGGAACCTTAATATATCCTACCAAAGATTTTTTTTTGGAAAGCTTCGATGCAGGAAGGGAGAATGAGAGAGCCGAGCACACACAGTAATTACCTGCAAACGTTGAAGGATCTGCTGAAATGACAGACAAATCCCTTTGAGGAAGCCCTGGAAATGAATTTGTTGACAGTCCACCCATCATTTCATTCTCAAGGACTCGAATAGTATCATGGTCATAAACTTCCTTGGAGGCCCAGAACTGTAAGATTTTCTGCAAGCGTGACTGATTTTCCTCCTTGTTTTGAGGGTTGTGGTAAATCCTTGCAAGCATGGAACCTAAGACAGGCTTAAAAGCAAGTGCCTCATTATCAAGGTCATGAGGATTGATCCGTCTTTGCAAGCTGCATATACCAAGAAGAATCTGTAGCTAAGTATGTGCTAGTATTACAACAATGATTCACTTTAGGGGCTAAACTAGGCCTCACACTCGATGAAATTGTGAATTTGCTAGAAAGAAGCACATGTAAGCACCGTCACCATCCGGTAACGGCATATTTTTATCACATTTTTAAAACTGCAACGTAACTCCAGTATTACTGTTCCCCAAGTTTGAAAAGGTATAGCAGCAGAGATTAACTAGGCAAATAAACTGCAGAAAGAAGGGAATCAGAAGACATGTAGCAGTAAAGAGACTAGTAAAGCAGTCTATACAATTTATGGAAGTAACCAGTCTCTGAGTTACTCCCTCCATCCCCCATAGGATGTCAATAGTACACATTTTTTCACGAATTAAGAAAAGTAAAGTAGATGAGAAAGTATAAAACAATGTTACTTGGAACGCAATTCATTTTAGTTCTTCAAACGGATACACGTATGCTATATAGGCTAAAACACGGTACGTGTGTTGGGGTAACTTTATACGAGTGCTTATAGTTAAAATTTATCTTGGAATCTAAATGTAATAAATGAATATTTTTAGTTAAATCAACAAGTTGATTGTTTTATACAAATATGATATTTGAGCATTCAATACTAAGTTAGAAATATTTGTAAAAATATAGGTAAAACAACAAAGAAATATTTCAGTACGCTATATTTTTAGCCCATGAACTTTGGTTATGAAAGTACCAATATGCAGTTCACTAGGTCAATAATTGTAGATCTGGTACTTCCATAAAGAGTTACCAAATCTAGTAACTGTGGTATGAAACAAGTTCTAATTATACCCATAGTGGACCCCATATAAACACAAGTGAAACTATCCTTTTAAAGCTAATGGACCCCCCTGCATATACTTTTGAGGGTGAATTAGTCTTTGTGCATTTTTATTTTTCTAAATACGTTGTGCAAATTTTATATATAACTTGTGTACTTTTAGATATCTTTTAATGGATTATTTTGAAATTATTGACATCCTTTGGGGAGAAAGAGAGTATAATATATGAAATTTCAGTACATGTCTTTTCGCTTTTATTATACAAAGCGATGGGTTAATGGACAGATGTAAATTTAATATGTCAATAAGATAGATATGAGTGCCTGTAAGGTACGTAAAAAAAGTTATTGATATATTAAAAAATTTATATGAGGTCATGATTCATTGGGCTTCATAACCGAAAGGACATTGGATTTCTGCTAAGAATATCAAATTTAAGACCAAGGTATTAAATAAGATTAACAGTTGTCCTAGGGAAGAAAATGTTGCACTGATGCATTTTTAGTTTATAGCATTCATTACAACTCAAAGTTGCTATCCCAAAGATGACATCAGCATTCATAAAAAATGAAATAATAACAATAAACTAAAAAGTCTAATGAAACATTCTACCAAATTAGTTTCACACGTGACGTCAATAAAGACAACCAAAGAGATAGGCAAGGCCTTGACTTTCTTTCCATTATTTACCACAGGTCCACATCTTGTGTATTTTATTTTAATACTAGACAATTATCATAATTCATAGCTTATGCTTTTTAACTACAGGAAAGCATAAGATCTAATTTGAAAATCCGATAAATAACCAAAAAGATCTTGATTTTTGACACCGAGTGTCTCCTTATCATGGCCTTTTGATCATAAGACCTTATTCGTAATCAAGGATGCACAATAAGGAATACAGACGTCCAAGAGCCTAAGTACAAGAGTAATTTTAGAAATTTACTGAAGAAAACCCATTTCCTTCCAGACTGGTGGTGCAACATGAAGCATTTTGGATATGCTTTAGCCTATTCAAGCCTAAGCCTGCCTTTACAAAATATGCACCCATATCATGAGATATTTGCAACATGTCCAAATGGCATGCTTAATCATATTAACTTTGTCAAAGGCATTATGTAGACAGCAAAGGAGAAAGATTTCAAGAAATTATCCCCCGCTCAAGGCAGAAAATAGAATCTAGTCAAAAAGAAGAGGTTTTTTCCCTTACATAATAAATCACTGTGATCTCTGAGGCGAGTCTGTTGAGAATTGCACACCATGAAAAAGATAGATAACAAGGAAATTTCTAGATTCAAACAGATAACACTTATCACAAGACTTGTAAAAAACACTTTTCACAACTTTCAAATTAGAATTGCTAACTTGATTTGCAACACTATCTAGGGAGAATGAATTCTACCACAATCAGCCAACCAAAAGAATATAAGTTATCTACTATCTAGCACTTTTTTCTTTAGGACATCACCGAGCACATAAAGATGAGAAAGGTGAATATCTATTCAAAATAAATTGCATGCGCAAAATACCACTAAGAATGTAATCACAAATCACTTAGGCTGAAGTTTTAATAGCAGTGTTCAACCTTGATTATAGAAGTCAAGTGTTGTAAGTTTTAGATGTTCCTTTGTAGTAACCAAGTCAAACACTATGTTACATGGATTCTTTGATATTCTTTGAAGTACCCGTGTCCGACACTAGACACTAGGAGGACAAGGGTATGGGTGTTGTACACTTCATTTTAGTGTAAAAAATAGCAAAATTGAGGAGTACCATTTTGGAATCTTCAAAGTGTCTAACCGGACACTCCATTCGAATCCATGTAACTTAGGTCAAACATCTTAGATTTCTTGTATGCTAAAAGGCATGGCACAACCACTATGCTCCTCAATTACAATTATATAATTAAGATTATGAAGGAAAGAAAATTGAGCAATCAATTTGCCTGGCTAACGCAAGAAAAAAGAAGTAATGAGGTCATGAAGTGGAAAAAGAGGATAGAGTTCAGGTTAGTGCAATGGTAGGGAAGAGAGAGAGGGAGAGAGGCGATGAGGATAAAAAGGGATTAGATGAAACAACCGGGTCAAATCCCGAGTCCGTAACGAATCTTGGGTCAAATCCCAAATTCAAATCGAATCCATCCAAATAAGAACTTAAACCACTGGTCCAATAGTATCTTCTTGAGTCATCTTAGCTCACCACAGGCTCACCCAAAAGGTCATGACTTGAAGGTACTATTGGTACCCCCTATTTTTCGATGTGGGACTGGGGTGTTACATCAGAGGTGTGACAGTGAGTCAGCTCCCTGAATGTCCTCAAACAAGGGATGTTATAAAAATTATAATACAAGACCAAATTATCTGTGAAATTGTCAGAAAACAATAGAAAAGCAAGCCTACAAAAGGGTTTGTGTCAGCACCCAAATAATGTTCCCAAATTAACTGGAAAGTGTAAAAGATTTACCTGTCAAATAGAATGTCATTGGAAAGATAAACAATATGCAGTTGCCTCTCAGAATCATCCAAACCAAATACCCTGTCCCTAAGTGCCTCGGCTAGAGCTGGTGCGAATGGAGACCGCTGCATGAACCAAATTTTGGCACCTTTAATAGACTCTTTGGTACCAGTTAGACTATTGAGCACATTATTCAGCTCCATTGCAACATCAGAAGGAAGTGGTCCAGACAGACCTTTGAAAGTCCTTGAGGACTGATCATAATCTGGATGACCATGACCACTAATATGGCCAGTAAAAGGCTGAGAATGTTGATGCTGTTGATCATAGAATGGTGGAAAAGGAGGTTGGTGTAATTGAGGTGCACCCAACATTGAAGAAGCCCCAGGACCAGCACCTGAAGCATTTAATTGAGGAGCATTTGAAGGCGAGAGGCTCACCATAGGATTTGGAGGATGCAACATAGGTATAGAAGAGGAGGGAAAGGGAGAATTGAATGGGCCGCCAGGGGGACGCGTAGATAACCAAAGTTTGTAGCGGTAGTAATTATGCCCATCACCACCAAAGAGGAAACTATAAGCAGGGTTATCTTTCTGTTTTTCACGGATCATGGCCTCAAATTCAGGGCCATTTTTTGCTGCATACTGAACAAGTTTATCGATACATTTCTGGAGTTCAGGGTCAGAAGGAGGAGGAGCAGGAGGGGGTGAATCATATGAGCCATGGAAAGGTGACGGAACAAGATGAGGTGGTAAATGGGAAGGAAAAGCAGGTGGGGGCTGCTGTTGCTGCTGAAGATGAAGAAGGTGAGGAGGGGGAGGGTGTGGATGGAGTTGTCCTTGCTGCATGTGGCGATGGAAAGGAAACTGTTGCACAGAAGGATGTGGCGATAGGAATGGAGGGCCATGAACTGACGGAGGGAACTGTTGATGTTGTGGATGAAACCCAAACTGCTGCTGCTGCTGTTGTATATTAGCTGCTTGTTGCTGCTGTTGGGCAAATGCCATAGCAGCTGCTGCTGCATAATCATGAGACTGTCGATCCATCAACCTTCAAGAATCAATAGCAAGAGAAGGGTCTAAACTCCAACAGAGTTTTGAAAGACTTTGATTTGCCTGATTCAATAAATAAAATCCATTACTTAGATAGCAGTATTAATAAGTGCAATACAAAATTAAATATGTATCAGGATAACAGAAACCCATATCTTCAAACATAAGCTAAGTTCCTTGACACCATCAGTAAGTGGTCCCCAGACCCCATCATGTCAATTCAGGGTCAGTGAAAGAATGCAAAATGTTTTACTACAAGAAAAACAAGGTTTATCATGTAATTCTTCTCCTTTCCTTTCCCCAGCTACATTAGCCTCTTATTCATTAGTCATTCTCTTAATTCGTTACTTCTATAAAAGTGAAAACTAATAAAAGTGGAATAGACTAACTAAAATTCAGAAAACAAAACACATGATAATAACAAAAGCTCCAAGGATCTTATCAGAGTTAATACTGTTTAGTGAAGTATTCAAGTGAATATGTGCCTCTTTTATCACAGCACTTAACCTCTCCATGTGCAACCCAACTCCATCTAAACAAAACATGAAATGATACATATGAACCCATATTACAAAAAATGAATTAGCAATGAAACCAAGGGTCCTATGCTCTCAGCCTATGGGTACCACATAGATTCCAAGAAATCACCCTTAATTTATATTACATAAAATGAGTTTCTAATTGAGACATAAGAAGATCAAGGCACACAGACACATACAGAGGGACCTCCGAAATTGGCTAAATTCTAAAGCAAGGCCTACTAAGAACCTAACATAGTTTAATATTGATCTTAATAAAGTCTTACCTTAAGGATTCTCTATGAGTTAGCATGCTGCTATTGCGGCTTTCACATATCTCTTGTCTGTTTAGAGTGATTAGTAGTTTAAAAAATTTCAAAAAGCTCCTTGTTAAGTATAAAAAATATCAAGTAAAAACCCAACGAGACATTTTAGATCAAGTAACTGTATTCAGTCATGGGTAAATTTTAACTAATTTATGCAGCTTAGTGGTTTAAGATTTTTATTTGATAATGGAGCAGTTAAAGACTTCATATAACCTATATGTCCATATATAAGCTAATAACTATAATAGTCTTCATCAGTTAACAAAGAACAAGTGAAATAGAACAGAATTCAGAAGTTAACCCTCTTGACCTTTGAAAATCAAACAAATTATTTTCACAATTTAATAAAAGGTATCATTTATCAAAGTAAAAGTTCAAAAGGTGTTTGCTTGTCCATATATATAATGTGTATGAAGTACAACAAACATATGTATGTGTGTGTGTGAGAATAGAGAAATTGGGACGAGCGACTGCAAGCGAATTGGGGTTTATTTAGGCGAGATTCTTAAAGAAATAGGAGGATATTCGATCGGAAAACTACCTTGAGAATAAAGAGGAGAGGGGAAATCAAGTCTCCGGAGCTCCGGCAGGCGAAATCGGAAGATGAATTAGCTCTGCTGCACCTAAGCGTTACTGAAGAAGAAGGAACGATTGGTTTGGTCCTATTATTTTTGGTCCAATGTATTTTGGTTCGGGTATGGATTATAAAACTGGATTTGGAAAAAGAAAGGATTTGAACACTTTTTCTATTGGGGAAAAATGAAATTGAAAATATATTTTTACTACATACTAAAAAAATGTACTTTTAATTTTAGAAACTTATAAAGTATTTAAAAAAATTGTATTTTAATGTATAACTTTGCATAAATATGCTTTCTTCTCTAAACCCATTGAACCTTAGCTCAAATGACTTTGGAATTGAAATATTCAACATTTTTTTTGTCAAATTTTTATAATCATTTTTTTTTGGAAAAAAGTTACAAACATATAACGTATGTATGTGTTTTTTTCCTTTTTGTATTTTATTACTTATGCTCAAAAAAATATTGTTTGATGTGTGAATAATTATAGAGTATATGAGAAATTTAATGAATACATCAGACAAGCAACCTAATTGGTGAACATGAGTATATTGCATGTTCTTAGTTTTCTGACTTTCATATAATATTTGTGTGATTGTAATATTATTCATTCTTAAATTCTAACAATATTATATTTAATACTATACAATTATTTTCTTTAATTGAAAGAGTTCGTATTTATTCGTTTTGGCGTATTTGATGAGCTGTAAAAATGTGTTTTGAGAGACTTTTACTAATTGTACCATAAAGAGTGTGACTAGTTTGGAGTTTAAAAATACCAAAATTGTAAGACCCCGAATTTTATGAAATAAAAGTATTCAATTTTTCTTAAAATTACAATTCAGTAAATGGTTAATTTGATAAAAAGTTAAAGTTATGGGTAAAATGCGTAAATATTTTAAATAAGCAAGTGGTTATAAAATATTCATTTTTGGTCGGTGAATATTCGTTTGGTCGTGGAATATTCTTGCTGTCGGGAAATATTCGTACGACGGCGCAGTCTTATGTGGGCCCCATAACGTAAAGTGATTGGATGAAGAAAACGACAAGTATAAGTTGTTTATAATTAACGGCGTAGTTGTTACCGTTAATACTGTTGGAATACCTGGTGGTTAAAATACAGTAGCACACGGTGTTGCACCAATTATTGATTCTTACGAAGGAAGGCACTACTCAATAATTGTTACAGTAGTTACTGTTTAATATTTTATTAAATTGATTTAATAATTGTTGCATTAATATTTTATATTATTGTTGTTTCAATAATTGTCACTGCACAGTATTTTTCATTATCAAATCAATAATTCATATTATCTTAATAATATTATTAGATAACATTGTTGATAATGTCTATAAAGTTCTGTCTAAGGAGAGGTTTGGTCATCTAATTACGCGCCAGTAAGGAGAAATTCTTATTGGAAAGCCCCCTCTTTCCTGGGAACGGCCTGGTTGTCATAAATGTGATTCCGTAATATTATTTGTGAATAATTAATTATTGATTCATATGATAAGGAAATATTTATTTTATGTGGATATAAATGAGGGATATATTTTTGTGGTTAAAAATGAAAGAGTTAATATTGAGGTTTTTATCAGTATTTTTATCGGAATGGAGGTATTAAAAATCAGGGTTTTTGAGATATTTTGCGGGGGTTATAATTTTTAATCCGACCGTTGGATCGTGGTAATTTTTGGATATGTTATACATATATACGTTGATTATATGTACACAAATTTTGAACCGTTAAAAATGAACGTATGATTTATTATGAATTTTACGAGATGACTGGTTCAGAAATTGTTGAAGTTTCGAAATTTATCATTTTGGTGGAAAATTCTAGAATTGGTGGGCCCCATTCTTGGTTGGTGAAGAAATGTGCTGAGATTTTTATTCAAATGTGGTGGGTGGGAATAGTAGCAGGTAAAGCCATCAGGTTGCAGGTTAAATCTGCTTCGGCGTGCTAACATTTTTCTATAAATAGAGGGCTAAGTTAGAATTGAAAATCACACCGGAAACATAAGTTTTCTCTTTCTCTCTCTATATTATGAAGCATATTTTGTGAGTATTTAGATACTTTGAGAGTTGCTATTCAGTGCAAGTTTCCTTCGGTTTTGCATTCCAGTCAGAAATACTGCACTTTTGAGGTAAGAGATAGTAAGGGATTTTAAGGGTTGTTATGTTTTTCAGTTTCGTAATTTTTCTGACTTTCAAAAATTCTAGAAAAATTTGAAATGATATTTTGATGAGTTTTCTTGATTGTGTCCAAAAATGGTAATTTTTGGATGTATAGATTAAGAGTTATGAATTTTATGAGAAAAGACTATTTTAAAAGTAACCGCTTATAACTCCTTGTGGTTAACTCCAAAATTGATAAAATTTTTATTGGGAGTACATGTATATGATAGGAGTATACTCTGTGAATTTTAGAATTTTTAGATAAAAGTATAATTTTTGATAAATGTCTAAATATTCGGCTGTTTTGGCCATATGAAAAATAGTAAATGACTTTTAAAAATTCTGAGAAAAATATATGTTCACTATGGAACTATATTATGCTAAATCCCAGAAAAAAAATATTTTTGGAACTGATTTTGTATTTTTCATGAAAATAGTCTAGTTATGAGTAAATGAATTAAATATATTTTGTGAAGTAAGAAAATTAGAAAATATGATTTTATGACTTGAGAATCATATATGAGTTATATGCAGATTTTTGATGAGAATTTTGGTTATTGGTGATGAAATCTTAAGAGTTGGCATTTTATAATGATTAAATGCATTAATTAGTAAAGTGTAAACAATTTAAATAAATTGTTTATAAGCTTAAGAAATATTATTCTTTCAATATCATTATACCGAAATATTGGTATGGATTTTATTGTGAAATTTCTACCTTTTCATGTCGAGTTACTATTCATGAATTACTATTCACGAGTTACTATTCACGAGTTACTATTCACGAGTTACTATTCACGATAAAATTGGTTTCTTTTTCTGACCAAATTATAGTTGATTTATGAATATTACTCTTGAGATTAAATCTATATGTTGATTATATTGATTTTATTATCATATATAACATTTTTATAACCCTAATGATGAAATTTCTCTTTGACTTGAGTGTAAAGATGGGTAGATTTTTGGTATGATCATGACTATGGGTTCCCTTTGGCCAGTAATGCAAAGTTGAATTGTTGACTGGTATGATCATGACCATCGAATTTATAATTGAATATCTTTAACTTAAGTGCAGAGGTGAATTGATCAACATGATTATAATTATTGTTTATATAAATTCTGAAATGATTATATATTTCTTTGAGATATTAATATATTTGGCCTATAGTGCAAATATGAACTATTGATGAATATATTTGGCCTGTAGTGCAAATATAAACTGTTGTTGAATATCTTTGGCCTGTAGTGCAAAGATGAACTGGTGATGAATATCTTTGGCTCATAGTGCAAAGATGACCCGTGGTTGAATATCTTTGGCCAGTAGTGCAAAGATGAATTGTTGATGAATATCTTTGGCCTGTAGTGCAAAGATGACATGTTGTTGAATATCTTTGGTTAGTAGTGTAAAGATGAACAGGTGTTGAGATGAACATGACCAACTGGTGATACAAATGAATATCTTTGGCCGTAGTGCAAAGATGAAGTTATTAGTATGATTATGAACATGAACTGTGATTTGGTGTAACCATGATCTTTGATGTTTCAGGTAAAGATAGGTGATGAAAATTATCTTCGTCCTGGATGAGAAAAGAAATTTAGAACTACAATTATGATTATGAGTTATTCATATGATTGTGAACCAGAATTGTTGATTGATGTTATAGGGATAAAACATTGTTGATGGATTTTTAACATGGAGAAGATAATAGATTTTGTAGTCTATTTGACTCTTCTAATGGATTGCTCGTTCCGCTGCAACTATGGTTGAAATTTTTATTATTACCATATGTTCTAAATCTCTGATTTATTATTGATGAAGGCTATTGATAATTTAATTATCTTTAGTCATGATATTTTTTACTGAGCTAGTTGTGCTCACCCTTTTGCTTCACAATTCCTTTCAGGTAATAAGAGTGTAGCTCGGTCGAGCGAGTGTAATGGAAAAATAGAACGGTGGTCTCTAACTGTGGATGTTCTCCCGAAGTAGTATAGAAAAGTTAATTTAGTAGTTTTATTTGGTGAATCCAATAGGGTAAGGTGTACCTAACGTTGGAAGGGTGTTTTGCCACTATCATACAAGATGTCTAATGACATGCAACCTCGTGTCATCATAAGATAGGATTGTGCTCATCCACTTGCTGAGTATATTTACAAGCACTACCTATATAATCTTGGTGTTTGTTGGAAGTATAATTCTCAATTAGAGACAGTGGAGATAATGATAAGTCAAGAGAAGACTCACCATTGGGAAGAATATGATAGTAATCTTCTCGTTTTTCTTTAGGGTATATTGGGTCAACCAAGGATAATTCTGTGGCCATATGATATCTATCACAGTCTAGAAGCATGGTCTCCCATGTACAAAGGTTTCCTTGAGCACTTTCCAAAGATTCTAATTTCTAAAACAGTTTTTGACTATACCTTTATGTAAGGTGTCATTGTGAGGTGATGTCCACGGTTGGGACATGAGTCACATTTGGTATATATTTGTATCCAAACTCGCAGCATATGTGTTGTTGTATTTTGCACGACAATTGTTGTAATAAAGTTGTAGTTATTTTCTGTACCATGTATTTGGCGACTCAGAATGAGTTGGATAGAATGTACCTATTTTGGGGGTCGTTACAAAAATTGCATTTATAAATTGAAAAATTGCAATCGTAAGTTAAAAATTTTGCATTGAAAATAAATTGTATTTTGACAAACAACAAGATGTTAACAAATAAAATATTTTCAAACATAGTTTTAACTTTAAATGCATTTTCAACTGTATTTATAAAATATTGTTACCGCCACAACAACGGCTGCTACCATGTAAACAAATAAAAACATTATGGGGATGTTTGATAAAACTGAATGAGAAGTTCTAGATCTATAAGAGAATTTAAATGAGTTAAATGAAGTATAAACTCTGAATATAAAATGAAATGATATGTTTAATAATTGTATGTCTAAAACATCTGAAATATGTATTTCCCTATTTTAATCTTCTGGATTATTATGAAAAAATATATTATGTAATTTTAAATAAACAATACTATCTAAAAAAATTAAATATAAACTTGTAAACAATCTTTGATGGAGTATACTATTATACTATGTTTAGTTCCCATTATTGGCATGTATGGAATGAAATGGCTCAAGGAATGAAATGAGAATGGGAATGGAATGGTTATTCTCATTTTATGTTTGGTTTGTCCATTCATTCCTTCAGGAATAAAATCATCATTCTACTTTAGGTATTTAGTTTATATGAATTACATTATGAATGGGATGTGAAATGATCTTTTTAATTTTTTATATACTACAAACTTATAAAATGAATGAAAAAATCTTTTAAGAATAAACACTGATTTTTTTTAATAACATCCTATTAGTCCATAAAACCAAAACAAAAGATTACAACAACATTCATTAAATTGGGTATTGACCAATTTGTTAAAGAAAAGAAAATAAAAAAATAACTTATAAACAACAAAATTTGTTTACAATAGTAAAAAGAGATGGATATTAAATGTAAATTTTAATTATTTATGTGATAAGATATGTAAAAATATCATTCAATACTATTTCATACCGATTCAATCACAAATTTCTAGAACAATCGTTCAGACGAATTCAAAATTTAAAAATTATAAAATAAATAATCTGAATGATTTATTCAATCAAATTCAAAGTTATTCAGATATAAAAAAACAACCCCATCCCATGTGCATTAAAAAGTGCTCATTTATTGTTTGGAATATGTTTCAAATACTATTATGCTATCAAATTTCAAAGTTGGTTTGCTCCTGGCATTACGTGATCTGATTATTCAGCTGTCTTTTGGGCCCCGGGGGTACTAGTAATAGGGTGGATCTTTCTGTTGTATTGTTTGGGCCAAGGGTTAGGTGTGTTGAGTTTCTTGTCCTTTTTTGGTGGTCTCAACTTTATATTTGTGAATGAAATGATTCTTATGCTTTCACCAAAATGTTTTCAATTATAGACGTGGGTACAAACCACTAAAACTAGAATATATCCAATTTAATATTCTCGTCATTCTGAAATATAAAATTAAATTATTTTTTTTTAAAAAAATTAATATATATTACAAATATTTACGTCAATTTTTTAATTATCAGTTACGTGAATAAATATTAATAACAATTATTTTGAAGAGATTTGTATTAAGTGGGATCCTGCTATAATTCTTACCAATATCATGAATAATTTTTACAAGTATAATTCGAAAATTTATTATAATACATAATAGAACTCTTTCAAAAAATAAATATGACCCACTGTTTGAATATTACTATTTTTATTTAGAAATAACTACTCCCTCCGTCCTGTATTAAACATCCTAATTTCTTTTTTAGGATGTTCCACAATAAATATACTATTTCTATATTAGTAATTATTTTTATCTTATTTTTTTCACTTATACCCTCATAATTTTTTTAGTCAACTTTTGTTGGAAACTTAAGAAATGATAAAAGATTTATACCACTTTCTCTCTCATATTATCATTATAACATCCTTTATATTTTATGCGAGAATAACAACAAAAATGATAAAGTAGCTAGAAATAATACTTATTGGAATATGAGAATTACAATAAAAATGATCTAGATAATTGATTCATGTGGGAACTAGTAAAGAATAATTAATGTTGGAGTCATAAAAAAGTGCATAAAAAAGTGAACGGATACTTCAATTAAAAAATAATTTAGAAGGGCAATTTAGGTAAAAAAAATATTATTAATTAGCATGTTGGAACTAATTAGGACGTTTAATACGGGACGGAGGGAATATTAATTATACAAATTACAAATTTTAATATATTTTTGTTGAGTGCATTTTAATATATCTTGAGTAAATCTCTCTGTACTCATCATAATTCATTTGAGTCGATCTAGATGGTTCTCTAATTTATTGTATTTTACTTGCAAGGTAAAATATATACTAATTTTTAGTATCTTTTCGTTTTCTATAAATAATAAATGTCTACATGCTTGAAATTTCCTCATTTAAATATGCAGTATTTACAGATAAAAATATTCGGTTATTGGGAAAAAAGCGCACGCATGTATAGTGGTAAAAATTAAGGGTGTAAATGAACCGAGTCGAGTTGAGTATTGAGTTGTTCAGATTTGATTCACAAAATTTATCCAGTATAAAATAAGGTTTGATTGAGGCTCATTTAGCTACCGAGTCGAGTACGATCTCGAATCGAGCCCGAACAGTTTAAACTTTTCAAACGAATATGATCCGAGTATCAATAAAAAATTGTAATTTGATGACGTTTGAGTAATTTATCAAACTTTAAAATTTGTTCATATTTGATTCATTTATATTTCGAGTCGAGTTCGAATCGAACTTTTAATCTAATTAGTACGAATCGAGACCGAACTGTTTGCTAATTAATAAAAATCACAAATGATATGCCCTTTTCTCTATAACATATTTAATTTTTCATACGCATTGATTGCTTTTAAAAAGACCATGCCATATGCAAAAATTTAATAATAATAAAAATAATGAATTTTATAATCAATATTAGAGCGACGAGAATCTGGAATAATATGAATTTAGCACATAGCGTTGCATTAATAGCAATACAATAATGCTTAATGAAAAGGGTTTCATTTTATTACTATCATCATTTTAATTATAATATGTTGTATTTTGTAATATAAGTCAATCACATTCTGATTAATTCATATTATCTCTATAATTAGTCCGTTACACGGGTTATTAATCTAGTTGATTTTAAAAGACGATATAAGATTTGATTTTTGGTAGAAATAAAAATAAATTTTTTTATAATATTCAATATTTTATTTTAAGAGACAAGATTAAACAACAAGGTTTTATTATATAAATTTCAAAATTAATAAGAGTTATTTAATAAATTATAAAATTATAAAATTGATGTTAATATTATAAGTTCTACAAAAAATATTATTCTTTAATACAAATTTTTATTTAAAAAATTAAATAAATTATTATTTTTTTAAAATTTTACAAATTATTTAGGATCAAATTTAATACAAAGTGGGAGTATATATATATTTTTTTGGCTTAAATATGATTTAGTACCCCAAACTACAGACCATATTCCACTTCGGTGATCCACCTTTCAATTTTGTCAATTAGGCGATTAAACTATCAATTTTTTTTAATTTAATTCAATTGAGGCTGCTACGTCAGAAATTGCTGACGTGGCCCGTTGACTAGATAAATTAATGCTTATGTGTAATAAAAAAATATTATTTTAATTATCTCTTCTAACCATCAAGGGTAAATATGTCAAAAACATAATAAAACATTATAATAATTTAATAAAATCAAACCAAATCAATTTCTCACCCATTTAGTCAAACTAAACAAAATTAATTAATTAATCAAAAGAAAAAAAAAACCCAATCTGAATCAAGCTCCATGAGTTCATACACCAAATTTAGCATTTGGTTCAAGCTCCGTGTTGGGTAAAATGTATCAAACACATCAAAAGTTCTTGTTCAAGAAAAAAACACACAGATTCAAACACAGATTCCGGCGAGATCCATAATTCAAACACAGATTCTGGCGAACAAAAATAAAAAATGAAGAACAAACAACGAACAATAATTTCGACCTAGATTCCAGCGAAATCCAACCTTCAAAACCCCAACACCAGCATAAACATAACAAAACCCTAAAATTTATCATCATGTTATTCCTAAAATCGATTGATAACAAAACTTTAGACCTCAATCTGGACCCAAACTCCTAACCCTAGAAATCGAGGAGAAATATGGCCTCGGCAAATCCACCGACTGAAAATCTCTTCTGCCATTAAACTCGCAAATCCACCGGCGAATCTCCGCAGATCTCGGCAGATCAAATCCACCATCGACTGAAAATCTCTTCTGGAAGGAGAGAAATAGAGGAAACTATGTGGTGGGTCTGCCATTAAACTCTCAAATCTCCGCAAATCTCGGCAGATCGATTTCTCTGTCAACCCTAGATCTGATAACGGCGGTAGTGAGTCCGAGATTGAAGATCTAGACTCGGTGATCCGGATAGTGAGCCGGAGATTGAAGATCTAGACTCGGTGATTAAAAGTTTCAAAGAAGAGATGATGAACTCGGCCGGCGTTCTCTCCCTCCGGTGAAGATTTTTTTTCTGGTGAAAAAGAAAAAGGAATTTAATGTTTGGGATATGGAATATGGAATTGTTTGATCGATAATCTGATATAGGATATAATATTTTAATTTAATGTTTGTTTTATTTTAATTGTTATTTGACCAATTTACCCTTTATAAAATCATATTTATTTAATTTTAGATTAAAAAATTATTATTTTTGACACATAAGCTTTCTATGACCCCACAAAATTGGTCACGTCAGCAATTTCTGACGTGACGTGTTTAATTTTGTGTAATTGGAAAAAATTGATAGTTTAAATTCTTAATTGACAAAATTAAAAGGTGGATTATCGAAGTGGAATATGACCTATAATTTAGGGTACTAATTCATATTTAAGCCTTGGCGGAGGAATATTAGGTAGAACAACAATTTGACACCTGGAAAGAACATGGCAATCCTTAGTCAAACTCTACCCTCCCTCTAAAAGTAACGTATGTAACGTCACTGTCTCGTATAATATACTCCCAAAATTCTGGTATCTTTTAAATTTCCAAAAACACGAGCGCAGGAAAAAGGGGCGAACCTTCAGGTCATAAAGTCAAAACCCTCCTCTATTGATTCCCAAATTCGCCATATCTACTCCCAATTTCACAGTTACAGACTCAAAAGCCTAACCCCACATGGTTTCTTCTTCATCATCATATCCCTATTTCCCTATTTTCAGCTCTTAAGCCGACGTCGTTTTACTGGGACAGAGGCGGAGGCGACGCCGTAATTGGAGTGATGGAAGGAGGAGAAGAAGCCGTGAAGTCAACTGGGCTTAGAGCTATGGAGTCTTTGGGGTTGGGGTTTGATTTTGCGAGCGATTTTAGGTTGAAGTTTGCGAAGAGGTGTCCGGGTGGCGGAGGTGATGATAGGTTGGTGGTTTTGGATGAGGCAAGTCGGAGGGATGTTGTGATTCCCGGAGGCGGCGTGATTAGGGGTGTGCCGGATTGTATTAGGTGCGATAAAGGGGACAGAATTCGGTTCAAGTCTGATGTTTTGAAATTTAATCAAGTAATGTTTTTCTGCTCAATTTATACTCTGGTTTGTTTTTTTAAATATTTAATTTATTTGATTCCATGTATTTGTTTTACTATATTTTACATGTGTCTAAAATTAAGTTGTATAAAGTTTGTATTTTCTTAAAGATAATCTTTGGGGTTTTTTGTAGATTCAAGTTAAGTATAGATCATGCATGATTTTCCTTATGACATATCTTGTTTAGAAGTCATACTAATATTAACCGTCTAACCTCAAATTCAATGTTTAAAAGGTGGGAGGAGGCGGGAGGCGGGGTGAGCAATTCAATCATAACTGAACCGAATAGCTTATTCGGTTTTAACCGAAAACTGAAATCTTCTTAATTTTACTATCAGAACAATTAACTGAATTTAAAAATAACCGAATAACAGAAATTAAGATCCATTTTATCAAACAAAAGACAGCAACATGCAGCAGCACCCAGCAGGTCAGCACACACGCCACTCAACAGCAATATGCAGCAATAATACACAAAATGACAAAATGAATTAGCCCCATGGATAATTCCATACTACTCTACCACAACTTTAAGGATAAACTTGCAAGTTCACTTTAGTCTCCAACACTTCTAAGAATATGAACAAGGAGAAACGAAACAATTACAGAGGCCGGAGGTGGAGGTGGATAATTCCATATTCAAAATCATAAACAGAACATACTACTCTACCACAATTTCAGCTGTTCATGAAACGGAGCAATTAACAAACCCATATCCTTAACAAACCCATCAAGCAAAACAACAATCTTCGTAAATCGCAGATGCAGAAGGGTGGGGGGCCAGAGGCTGAATCACAGAGAGGTTAGAGGCCAGAGTGGGAGAGAGTTATGATTTGCGAAGCGAAAATGTGGGTTGTGACTATGGAGAGGCGAAATTGGAAATTTAGGGATTTGGGTTAGTGTTGGGCGGCATTCGATCGAGGCTAGAGAAATAGGCGAGAGCAGAGTACTGAGTGAGTCTTTACAAGATACTTCCAATCTTCTTCTTCTGCAAGGTTTCGATAAAGACCAAAGTGATTGACCGCGATGCTCGTATTTAGAGTATGAGGGGAGCAAAATTAGCAGCAGAGAGGATTTCCTGGAGGCAGGACGTTGGAAGGCGAGATTGATGAGAGAGAATTCATATATATTTTTATTCAGAAGTCGGAACCTTCCCTTTGTAGCCGATGTATTGGGTAGACAGGCTGGCTGGCTTTATATATATATGTAAAGGCACCTACCTATTCGGTTATTCGAGTAACCGAATATCACAATTTTAGTAACCGGATTAAAACCCGAAAGCCAAATAGTAAAACGGTTATAATCGAATTGTAGAAAATAACCGAAATAATTCGGTTAAAAAATTTCGATTATGTTCGGTTATTCGGTTTTACCCAATTTTTGCTCAGTCCTAGGCGGGAGGCGGGTTGTCGGGGGGCCTAGCGCCTAGGAGGCCTAGGCGGGGTTTTTTATTTTAAGTCAATTTTAATATTTTATCTTACATTTATCCAAACAAGATAATAATATAAAGCAAAACAAACTATAATAAAGATAATAAAGGTCTTGACATACAGTTCAAACACATATCCATATTGCTAATGTCAAAGTTGAAACACAAACATACAATTGTTCAAAGTTCAAACATATTTTTAACGTATTAGTTTTATTCATAAACAAGATTGTTATTAAATAATAAAATTTAAAATTTCAAGAATTTAATTCAATATTAAAACTTAAGAAACTAAACATAAATTTAAGAATTATATTGAATTAAACTAAATATTACAAATGTATCATTATTTATATAATTTGAAGTTGGTACAAGTTCAAAAATTACAACTATAATAAAATTATCCATTTTGACTTAATATTGTTCACTTCTTGTTGTTATTTGATATGCTACAACCTGTATTATGAATATGGTAAATCATTAAAAAAATAAATATATCAAAATCTGATTTGGGTAGTTGTTAAAATAAAAAAACCTCTCCGCCTAGGCCTCGCCTAATTTCTTGGAGTGTTTTTTTGTCGCCTTGGGCCTAGGTGAGGCACCGGAGAGGCCTAGTGCCTAGGCGGGGCGCCAAGGAGGGCCTAGCGCCTAGGCGGACCTAGACGAGGATTTTTAGAACACTGCTCAAATTTGATTTTTGAAACATTTTGGAGTACATTTTAAGGACAGCTGAACTCCATTTATGGTCAATAGTATAATTTAAATGTGTAGTTCAATTCACTGGTACACATTTTGGTGAGGTAAAAGAATTTAATTCAAGTTCCCAGAAAAATAAATAAGAAATTTGAAACCTTGGGGGATGGCGTTGGGAGAATTTTCTACTTTGTTTATGATAAAGAAATATAAAGTATATACTATGTGCTATGGACTGAGGTAAGGTAATGACAATGCTGGACATTAGCAATGGTTCACCTAATTCTCATGGAATTGCAAAGAGGAAACTATAATAACATTTATGGAAAAATTTTATGTTCCTAAATTTGGTTTGACTAAAATATTAAAACTGTCTTAAAGAATATTGCAAAGAAATAAAATATAAAATCTATGAATATTTTTGGCTACCCAAAAATACATTTCCCTAAAACCCTTAAAAAACCCGTTTTATTTGAGAACACAACTTTCTTACCACTGGTGATTTTCTGATGAAGAAATTACTCCTTCAAGTTTCGGTAAAGATTTACTTCTATGACATATATCTATTATGCCTTTATTTTGAATAGATACAGATACGGATAGATGGATATTTGATATATTATTATTCACTTTATATTGTACAGAACGGATACGGATATTATCCGTCAGATACGAATACGAATACAGATATTGAAGTTTATTTTTGGACACGGATATGGATATACCTGTATCCGCATTTGAAAATATCCATTTACTGCCCTACATGCCAAATGGGTTTTATGTACAATTACAAAGTATATTAGGATATTCCTAGATATGCTCTATGGTAGATTTGCAATCAGACAACTCGTGCATAAACCACAGATAACTAGGTGAAAACTGTTTGATACAGTTTCTTCCCACACCTAAGAGAGTCCATGTCACTTAAGTTGGTCAGAGACTTGGCAGCTATTTTAGAAACAGAAGATGGGCAAACTAGATGCTAATATACACCACTTCCATGTTTAGATTTTAATTTTTTTATTTGGAGATACAAGATTAGTAGCTGTTCAACTGGTACTACAACACAGGAAAAGTGTTTTACAATATTTCAAACGCATAGGAGCATATGCCCCTCATCACACCACAACAAGTTTCAATAAGTTAAATACGAAAAATATGTTTTCTTTATTGGTTTGGATTTATTTATAAACAATCTATGAAGACTATTGAACTAAAAATGCTTTAGGGGTAGAGATCAAATGCACATGTCCTTTCACTTTCCCGTCTTTTTCCGTGATGGATTACAAACGTTTTCATTTGATTTTTGATCTCAGCTGTTGTCACCTGTGATAATTTGTCGTTATGTTTGTTTTCATTTTCATTTCATTATTTCCTTGCAGATGTCAGAATTAGTTAATCAGAAATCTTCAGTTCAAGGGAAAGTACCTTCAGGATACTTCAATGCTATGTTTGATTTAAGTGGTGCCTGGTTGAATGATGCTGCAGATGCCAATCATCTTGCTTTTGATGGTTATTTTATTTCAGTGTACTATTTGCACCTAATAGCATCTCCACTAGTACTCCGAGACAAAGTTAAGAAGTCTGTTCCTTCTCACTGGAATCCAGCATCCTTGTCTAGGTAGCTTATTTTTTACATATTAAATAAAAAAATTTCCCCGTATCAAGTCCTCATTACAATTGAAGGAAAGGTAATGAATATCAAATCATTATACTTATTTTGTACCTCTTAAAGATATAAAGCACATCTAATTTCAAAATAATTGGGGACACAATGAATTAATTAGGCTGCATCTATCTAGATTCCATTACGATATTCATGCACTTGTACGCTTGGCAATTTAAGGCATGCAGATAAAAGAACTTGGTCAGTTTTATTTTACAGAAAAGGAGACGAGGGAGTTGTGACTTGCATTTTAATTGGTTTGGCTGATGTAGTTGCAGAGGGTAGGTTATTTTCTTCGTTGTTATCAAATGTTCTTAAGCATTTCGATAATTTCTGACTGAAGATGAATGGTTCCATCAAGATAGAATTCCTTTGTTTTTAGACTTCATTGAAGTGTCAGAAATAGCCAATGCGTCCATTGCCCATTTCCAGTGTCTAGTCACTCTGAGCTGCAATTGCTTTAGAATATTTATTTTGTTTTACTTTGCAGGTTTATCCAAAATTATGGAACTCACATAATTGTGGGGTTGGCTGTTGGCGGCCAAGATGTAATCTGTGTTAAACAGAGACCATCCTCTGGAATTCCTCCTGCAGAACTCCGAGGATATTTGGAGGATCTTGGAGATTGTCTGTTTTCAGATGGGAGAAGTCCTCTACTTGAGAGGAAGACAAGAGATGGAAAACAAAAAGTATATTATATTTATTTGTTGCTTTCTAATTAATGTGGGAAGAATTTAATTAATACATGTGGTCCATTTTATATAGGTTCCCGAGGTCTTTAATCGTATGTTGCAATCGCATACCATGCAATTTTCCAGCATCACAGAAACATCCAGCAAGGACGTAATGCTCTAAATTCCTTATACATTCTAAATAAAAATTTGTGGGCTGTGAATATATGAACTAATTTGGAACAGGGCCTCACAATTCTTTCATCAAAAAGAGGAGGAGATGTATTTTCACAAAACCATTCCAATTGGCTCCAGACAGTGGCTTCAAACCCAGAAGCAATTTGTTTCAAACTTGTACCAATTACTTCTCTCCTTACTGGGGTTCCAGGGAGTGGCTATCTTAGTCATGCAATCAACTTATATCTACGCTGTAAGTGCCCTTAAGAGCTAGTATCCCTTGCTTATCCCTCCCCTTTTCCTCTGATTTAATATGCTAATGCCCCAGTTACTATGATAAAATTATTAGCCACCTATGGGCAGCTTTTATACCATATATTAATATTAAGGGTTGACATAAAGTTTATATCATTCTTTAACTGTTTTGGAAAATAGACTGGGTTCTGTAAAATTCTGAGGACTGGGGTTAAGGATGTATTGAAGAAACCTGCATCTTTTTCTCTCCGCCGATTTAATTCTTATTTTTATAGTTTAGTATATCATTTTATTTCATACGGTTGTAGTAACTAAAAATGATTCTTGCCAGACAAGCCTGCTCCAGAGGACTTGCGTTATTTCTTGGAGTTCCAAGTCCCTGTACAATGGGCCCCCTTGTTCTGTGAGCTTCCTCTTAGGCATCAAAGAAGAAAGGCTTCTTGCCCTTTGCTGCAATTTGCTTTCCTGGGTCCCAAGATTCATGTGAGCTCTACCCAGGTAATTGATCTGTCTACACAAACAGATATACACATGCGCCACTCATTATAGTTCATCTCGCTGTCTAAAAGTTGAGCTATATATTTTGTCTAGTAGTATTTTATTTTAGTCGTGGATCTTTTCCCCTATCCGGTGTGTTATTTTTTGGGTAGTGTTTTATGTGGCTTGTTATTGTTAAAAAAAGAGATGTTTGAATTGTATAAAACTATTAAGGTTTGAGGTAAAACCGTAAGTGGTAGTTAGTAGGCTCCATAGTAGTTAGAAGTTCTCATTTATAGAAGACTTAACATCTTATATTAACCATGAGGTAACTATAGCCTGGTGGAGCATCTTACCTTAATTTACCGATTATCGGCTACAAAAGAGGGGGTCTGATAATGTGAGTGCTGAGGGAACTTGTTGATTTGTATTGCTGGAGCCATTAGTAGATATGGGTAGGCACACATTGAATATGTTCTGAACAATATATATATATATATGTGTGTGTGTGTGTGTGTGTGTGTGTGTGTGTGTGTGTATTTACATACATATATATGTATGCATATCAATATTAATCATTTGCAGAATACAATTTACCTTTGTATCTAGGCATTAACCCCACTTAGTATGGTTTAAGATCTTAATATTGTTAATCACTCCTAAATTCCAGGGTCAGTATTGCAAATCCCTTCTAGCTTTCTTGTCCAGCAGATATAATTCAATGACTGTAGTTTAAGTTTTTCTTTATTAGACCTTCAAATTTCTCATCTTTGAAATTTACTAGGTTACAAGTGGTGAAAAACCAGTTGTTGGCCTGCGCTTGTTCTTAGAAGGGAAGAAATGCAACCGGATGGCAATACATGTGCAACATCTTTCTAGCCTTCCAAACATTATGGAGTTTGCTCTAGCTAACTCCACCACATCCCGACCATGTCAATGGCTAGGTTCGGATGACTATGTATCCAATGACCAATTCTTAGAACCAGTAAGGTGGAGGAGATATTCAAATGTATGCTCATCAGTAGTCAAGCATGACCCCAACTGGATACAAGGGGAAGAAGTTGGTGCTTTTGTTGTGACTGGTGCTCAACTAATTAGCAAGGGGAAATGGCCAAAGTCAATACTTCATCTCCGTTTACTCTTCACCTATCTACCCAACTGCACTATTAGGAAGACCGAATGGGCAGCTGCCTCAGAAGCTTCCCGTAAGTCAGGTTTCCGCTTGAATCTTAGCACAACTTTCACATTCACCCAGCGAACTGGTGCGGATGTTCCAAAGCAGCTTCCAGGTGCACTGAACTCAGGAGTATACCCTGAAGGACCGCCTGTTCCACTTCGCTCCAAAAAACTGCTTAAATATGTTGATGTGGCTGAGGTTGTGCGGGGTCCACATGACACTCCAGGACATTGGTTGGTAACTGCTGCTAAGCTAGTGACTGATGGTGGTAAGATTGGTTTGCATGTAAAGTTTGCATTATTGGATTATTTACCAGAATTATAGTTCCCTATATATGGAGTGGACGTCTGGGGATGCCATAGTGATTTGTTTGGTATCCCAGGAAGAATTTTGAGCTTTGTCCAGAAGCAAATTACCGAAGCAGTGATTGCATCTGAGTTTTCTCTCTAAACGATCTGTTGGTGTATAAAGTTATAGTGTAAACTCTGGATCAACTTATTCTGGTGAATTGGTTAAGCAATTGATTGATGTCAGCTTTCAATTATTTTTCTTTGTTAGCAAGTAGTTTGGCGGTGACGGGAGATGTTATTTTCTTCACGAGGTGTAATATTTCCTTCCTAATTCATCATCTTTGATTTTGGAGAATTTATCTTCTGATGGTCTCTCCTATTCTTTCCTTTTCAAAATTTCTTACCTTCTTCTTGCATCCAAAAGGATCATTCTATTCTCTTTGTCCTGAAGGTGTTAGTGTAGCCAATTCGTCAGGCTAATTTAGGATTTTAGTTTTAATTATAGATATTTATATATGTAAAGATCTTTAGTTATTGCCATGATGCTGTTAATGCTTGCAACATCCACAACAGCAGGGTGAGAAACCATACAAGTTGATATTGCTGTTTAGTTGAAATTTTCAAGAGGAATTTTTTAATTAATTTTTAGTTTGGTGCAAATGGGGCTCTTCTTAGTTTAATTTTTTTTACCAGATAAACAAAATGAAAGAGATAATATTTGAATTGTGTTGCTATTTGTATTATTTAATGAACATAAAAGGAAAGAAAATAGATGGAGTTTTTGTAATCTTTCACACCCTCTACATTACAAACATGATGAAATTAGTAAAAGCTCAACTCGTTTGACTTATATTAGACAAGCTCGAGTTCAACAAACCAAAACTCGACTAAATGTGGACAACCAAATCTTCACAAACATGGAGGTAATAAAACAATTGTTCAAACAAACATCACTCAAATCTCTATCAAGTATAATGCTGTAGATCTGAAAAATCGCATTACGCGTTTAGCTTGTGCTTGTGAATTGTCTATGAATGAAATCAAACACACCGAGTATAACATTTACCTATTATTAAACATTTATTTATATGTTCTACTGTTGATGATACATCTTATTGAGGTTCTTTTTACCTCTTCAGAGACCTGAAAGTTGTATATATTATGACATAATACATGTGCTACAGAGTTTACAAGTACAAGCTACTGCTTCGAAGCTCAATGGCAGGAAGCAACTCTCACTGGGGTTGGGGGCGAGTCTGCACAATATAGATATCATTACCTACTACACATCCTTCAACATCCTGCGGACAGCCAAACTTACGCTCCAGGAAGAAACCTACAGTGCCGAGGCGCTGACCAAGTTGCTGACGGAATATTGGGTCCACTGTCAAAGGTTTTTTGCTATAATCTACAGTTAAATGGATAACCTCCCCGTTAGCTGGACCTATACCAAGAACCATCTCCTCGCTGAAATTTGCAAATGCCAATGTGCGCACTGATCCATCAAATTTGCCAGAAGATAGACGCCAGGGTGTGCCACGGGTACCTGAAGCTAGGGTTTCGCCAAGACCGGAAGCAACTTCAGCCTCGACAGAGTTATGGTCTTGGTCTGTTGGGCTGAGCGTGTGGAGAACAAATGATAGGTCTGGAGAAAGCATCTCCTGGACCAGGACAGCCATTGTGGCATCCTTCTGAGGCACACCAGCAGCTCTACGGCTTAAAACTGCTCTGCGAGTGTATAATGACGCCCATACCCGGCTAACGGCACCTCCAAAAATTATTGGATTTGAAGGGTTGACATTTGGAATGGAGTCATAAAGTCCAGCTGCTGACATTCCTGCCAAGTCCTCAACATTTGCACTAGAACGGACAATTAAACGTGCATTGCCAGGAAACATTCTCCCCAAGCTTTCAGCTATGTCTTTCGGAGGCTGCACAGAAATGATTAGTTCTTGGAGCTCATTGCAGAGTTTGTCAAGTTCACCACCTTCCATTTCGGCAGACTCTATTTGCTCCAGAATAGAGGTGAAGGCTTTCATTAACTTGCTTCGTTCTAATGCCAGTTCCATAGAGCGAAAAGGTATTACTGCTCCAGCAGGAACATTAAACAGCGCCGGAACTCCTTGGTCACTGTAAACTGCCATTGGATGAAGCACATTATTTACTAAACTAGTGCACACCACAATTTCTTTTCCTTTATCATAGTTAATTTTTTATAGCATAATTATACAATCAAATCCATACTGATTGATATAAACAATGGAAAGCCAAAGAGCAACATATCAGGTAGTGGAAGCCACATATGAATAGTATATGGAAGCATAATAGATTATAGTCCTCGTTTTCTTTAATAGTATCAAAGTGGAGTTATACACTTTTACATCAGGAGCCATGTCAGGCACAGCTGACTGTTACAATCAACAATCATGAAATATGCTCTTTAAATTATTATTAATGAGTTTTTCACTGTTTCATTCATAAATCAAAAAGGGTTCATTACATGTTCTATGACTCTGAAAACAATCGTATGTCATAGAATAATAGACTTTTAGCACTTCGTGCCAACAATTTTCTTCCGTCAAAATAATAATGCATAAAGAGATATAATATAAGGATTAAAGCGAAGAAGCCCAATCTGAGCCCAGATCAATACTCAATCCACAGTTCCAAGAGCACCTGGGTTATCTTGGCCCACCACAAGTCCATCCAAAAGTCATGACAAGTTATTGGTACTCTAAGTAGTAGATTTTAGACCTTCTATACAGTTCAATTCATATCCCACATGTTTTGATGAGGGACTAACACATTACAAGTGCAATAACATTGAATATAATATAAACCGTTCACAACATTAAAATGTAACACTTTGAAGAGTGAACACAACGTTGGGAATTTATGAGCTAAATGCACTGTGCAAGAGGGTACTTGTCTATGACAAGAATAAAAGCAAACCTACGCTATTGAATAGACTCTGGATTTAGTTATGTGATTTAATGATACAATGAGTTTGATTGATAACCATGTTAGGGCTTTAAGTATCTCGTTGGGAAACTTAGACATTTTCATTTTCTTACTGGTTTCATTTGTAAAGGTCCTAGGATTTAATGGATTAATCAGTTTTGATAATTGAAATATTGATAGTGATTTCTTCCCCTATCTCCCGTTTATAATGTCCCTCTGCAGCTCCCACTTTCACTCTACAACTCTCTCTACTTCCCAATTTGTTCTACCATGCAGCTCAAATATATAGAGGAATACCAAATGATTTGTAACCCTCTAATGGAGTTGCAATTTCAAATTCAATGATGTCAAACAATTTAAACAGAAGGAACAGATACTATATTCCATGATATTTCTTCTAGACGAGATGACAGAATTCAAAAGCAGTATGTGTAAATTTTCTCGATAAAAAAGATGTGGTCTTTGTCACAAGTTTACTACCTTTACTGGAAACGGCTGCAAGAGAAGCTAAGCGACCACAAGAAGCAGCCTTTGAGCCAGAAGTTTGCAAATCTGCATCAGCAAGCAGTATGATGCCTCCAGTAGAAACACCCTGAACAAAAATACCCTCTTCACCAATATGATAATTGAAAGAAAAATTAACCAGCAGCCGTCTAAGAGCCTGACATATCAACACTGAAGCACGAAACTAGGCAATCTGTACCTGACTTGTAGAGTTTTCCACAGCTGACCAGGAAGGACTATCATCTGTGGAGTTTCCAACTGTGGATGAACCATTATTTGAAAGACTACTCAAAGAAAAATCATCTTTGTTGTCTTCTGGAATTGATGGAGTTAAGTTAACTTCTGATGGCGATGCTTCTAACCTGAACAAAGAAAAATTCAAGCATATAAATACGAAAAATGAGGAAAAGAAAACAGTGAAGGATTGAAGAATTCAGATTCCATGAAACAAAACCAATAATCAATAATATGGAACTCCGAGGAAAACAGCTTCTAGATGTAAAGATTTTGGAAAAGACAACCTCACATATTTCCCATCAAGTGTTTTTATATCGGTAACCTTATCATCATCTTCACAAGTCACAAAAACAACCTTCTCCTGTAGATAATAATTTATGATTTGTTAATTTTCTGATAAAATTTAAATATGATATTATGAGAGAGTAAAGTATATGACTTGCTTGCCGGGCCCTGACACCAAGATGAGATAAGTGAGGTAGCTCCTGCAGAAGTACAACTCCAACTATATTGCTTCCCGCAGCTGTTACCTGCCAATATTGCATTAACTCTAAGATTACTTGTGCTTAGCTGATGCATGTAAGGGCCAATAATATATAATTTACCAATTACTGAAGGTTTAGAATAGAATAATAGCACGGCAGAAAATATTTGCAACCTCTTCGTCTCCATCAGCTTTGTTAACCACAAGAATTATAGGTCCTGTTACAGATGGTGGCAGTGTCCCAGGAATAATTCTCTCAACCTGGAACCAATTTGAGTCAGTTACATTAGATTATGTTTTAGACAACTGAATGATCATAATCATTTTCCACAAAAGCTTGTAGAGTCAAAATGCAGATCCACCTTTTTAGCAAAAGCTATTATTATACCTCCTTAGATACAAAGTCAATAGTGTTTTTTTTGGGGGGGCGGGGGTGGGGTTGACAAGAACAAGTATCTTCTTTTTCTCTATTGGTAAAATCTTCTTCTTTTATCTAAAAAAACAAATTATCATCAACTGCAATAAATTTCTAAAGGTTCATCATTATATATATAATATTTTTTATAAGTATTCATCAATATTATTATTAGCCCATATAGTTCCTTATTTTCTTCCAAAACGTTCATCGTTTAATTATCCTATATAGCTCATTTTTTTTACCCCTTTTTCTACTCAAGTAAATGTCAACATGATGTATGGCTTACAGGTAAAAAATAATGGGGAAAAGGCATGAGACACCCTGCTAGGAGTAAGTGAGAGTACCTGTATTAGGGTTCCAAAAGTGACTCCTGGAACCAGAACATCCCAACCCTGAGATCCAAGTGTTGTTCTAACAGCTTTTAGGAGAACAGTACAAAGTTTTGAAACCTGAAAAATAATACTAGAAGTGACAATTGCCAGTAAGATGAATATGATAATGTCATAATCAGTATAAATTAAATGGCCAAACCAGTAATGTAAATTACATTGCTCAAATGTAGAAACAATTAATAACAGTTTTGATTATGGAAGGTAAGAAAATATAATGCCACCATACCCGGCACGAATCTCAGCTTCAGTGTACGTCCTCACACTGTTTTCAGGAATTCCCAGAGCTTTTCCTAGTATCTGCAAAAGGCACAAGTACTCTCACTTAAAACCCCAATTTTTTTTAGTAGGAATCTAGCACAAGTGAACTACATAAATGGACAGCTAGGGGCTCCCTAAGGTACGAAACACATAGATGCTAGTAGGCTTGATAAGGCTGGTAGTCTATCAGGAACCTACTGACGATGCATGCAGCATGTTATTTAGCAAAGGATACATATAGGTCACACACTAAAACAGGATCCTATTAAATTTAAAATTCTTATAGAAGTAGTATGGCAGTGGCCCAAGCATGAAACACAATAGAATAAGGTAGAAATGATAAGAACAAAATCAGTTTATTCTGAAAAGTGAATCATATCCAGAAAGAGAGTAAATGACACGATAGATTCATCTTAACACGCCTTTTAATATTCATCTTTTTTTCAAAAAACACTGAACTAAAATAACTTTAGCAGTAGCAGGACCACAACTGTTATACCTGGACTTTCTGAGGGAATATCTGAAGAAGAGACTCAGAGTACTCTTCAGTCAGCCTCCTCGATCTATCAAGAGTTGCTTTAAGCCTTAATGCCCAAATGTTCTTACCATCTTCACTGCCTTTATAAGATGATGGAAATACACTTAGTAAGCATCATATTAAATCCAAGGGAAAGAAAGAATTGATGAAGACAAGAGTATACCTTCTGTTTCCAAAAGACCTTTCTCTTGCCATGCCACAAGTTCATTTCCAATAGCAGTACATTCTTCTGGCTTCCAACCAGATAGACCTAACTGACGAATGCCCACCACGAGAGCCCTGATTGGATCATTCCAAGAGCTAACATTTTTTAACTCCACATTCTCTGCAAGCTGACGAGCTCCTCCCACAGCTTCAAGTGCATTAAGAAACCTATGAAAACCAGTCACTTCAAAATCCATTATCCCTAATAAAAGAACTCAAATGATGATACACATTTTATCCAAGTTAATTTAAGTTATATGCAAACAGTTAAGCAAGTCAACCTGAACTAACTGTCAGCTGAGTAACTAAGATGTATATGGTCATTGTCAATGGCAATTATGTAATCAATTTTGCAATAATAATACAATTAGCGGATAAGTCTTATGGGCGATTAGCGGATGCTGCATTTCTAGACTGTACACCAATGTTTCTATTTCTGTTCCATTCAAAGGTGCACACTCTCCATCCAAAAAAATATATTAAATTATATTAGAATATTTACAGCGTAGAGCATAAATTTCAACTTCAAATGCAAGCGGGAGTTTCACAATTTCAAGTGGTAATTTAAGATATAATTAATGGGCCCATTCTAACAAGTGCCCTTTTAAAACAATAAGAAATTAAGTGATTAACATGGAAATATTACACTAGTTTCGACTTTTGTGTAGACTTGCAATCAAGTCTTATAGTGTGCATTTGGCTTTCCATAAGTTGTTTGTGTTATTGTGCTTTACAAAGATTGTGCATAATAATGCATCATCATCTGTCTCTGTAGGAGTGAGTGAGGTTCACACATGATGGTCCAATGTTAGAAAATGATATATAGACGATACTTGGATATATTCTCTAAAGCTTACATTTTAAGATTAATTGACAACTTAAAACAACTTATGTTACATTTTTCGTCCCGGGTAAGTAACCTCAAAAGATGTTCATGTACTTTAATCCAGTAGAAAAAACCATAAGTATTGCTTGACAGATTTCTACCTCATAATATTAGAACAAGTCAATGCTATAGGGCATAGAAGGATAACTCCTTGCACATAAACATCAAGTATTTTGCCAGATTAGGGTTGAAAAGTATCTACAAGAACAACACTAAAAAAAAATATTCTCCTGAAAATTCACGAGTGGAGGACCATATAGCGATATTCAAGGTCTTCATGTTGAGTTTGGGAGGGATAAGATGGCACTTGGGCATCAGGGGTTGTCCACAGGTCAATTTTATGTTACATTCGATATATTGTTCTTTTCAAATTTTATTCTAGTTAGTGATTTTTCCTTATTGATTTGTGTTAAAGTTACATCTCGTAGAGAGTAACATCAGTATAACTATTACATATATGTTAGTAAAGAAAGATCAACGGCTAATTCTACATCAATCTATGAAAGAAAGACGCATAAAAATCATTATATAATCATTCAACTACATATATTCCTACTTGATATGGAAAACTAAATATCTGATGTTGATATTGAGATACATTTCAATCACAGGGACAAACATACAAGCACTAATCTGCTGGCAGATATAACTGTTGGATAGCAAATCTGAGAAAACGTTAAGAACAGAAAATGTTTGAATTTGTATTTGCAATTATATTACATTGAATATAGAATTGCAGAACAAATTTAAATAAGGAAAACAACAGTAGCAACCCAATAATAGGTGCAGCTTTTTTAAGAAATTGTTATGATTTCAAAGTAGCAACATTAATTCAAGCGCATTAAGAAAATGTACCTCTAGATACTTCATAATTTACCATATTGATAAGATATCATCAAGGAAAATTGTAAGTATGAGCACAACCATGCATTTATATATGTAAGACATTGAGTCGTGTATTAGGGTCCTATAGGTGCCAAATAAGTGTGAAGTTTCAATTTGATAATAGTGCAGCCAACATTTAGGTGAGCAAGTTCTAATTTCTTTGATAATAATTAAATTATGGAGCTAATGGATTCATACTCCAACAGAAACAGTTGAAAGTGGTTTTTTTTTCTATAATCTTCACAGGAAGACGAGATATCTTCTCTGAGGCAATAATATAGAATACCTGCTCAAAAGAATAAATGAATAGTCCTCAAGTCCAATCTCACAAAGACGCCACTGTGTAAAATCCATTATTGAGAATTAATAATCAGTTGTATTTTGAAAACCATCAGATTTAGAGCAAAAAAATATAATTACAACATAATGTGATACCTTTTGGCGCATTGCTATTGCAGCATCAGGAGCATCATTGCGAATGCCACTTTCAAGACCCCTTACAATCCTTTCTCGCAGACCATGCAAAGATTGGATTGTTTTGATCAACAGTTCCATTTCATCACTTTTCAAAATATTACTTCCTTCCAAATTGTCCAAACCCTAGGAATTAACAAAAAATTAACTTCAATCCCATAGAAACATGAAGTTTAATCAACAGCATCTAACAATGTGATTAAAATAGTATGCTTATGAAAAAAAAATCTGCAATCCTGTAGTTCGATATTTGAAAAAGCTATTTTCTGCGTTGGCCTTCTGTGGTGGTCAAATCAGCTTGGTAATATTTATGTGGTTACTTTCTTCCCTCGTTCTCTCTCTCTCTCTCTCCCCCTTTTGAGGTTTGTGTCTAGAGGGTACATTTATCTGTGTCAAAACTTCTAAGTTAGATCATAATACAATCTTCAAACAGCATCAAGATATGCATGTTTCACAACAAAGCTTTCAAGAACAAGGAGCCATCAACACAGACAATTACAAACGCATAGCAATTTAAAAATAAGAAAATATGATCTATGCAGCCCAAAAGAGTTCTCTGGTCGATTGCTCCGAATTGGTAGTATCACAATAAAATTCAAAAGAAGAGGAAATAATATGTCAAGCTGATGACACAGTTAGATGAATTAAGAAACAAAAGAAAGTTGAATAATATACAACATTTTTTCTCCTCTCATTTTTTGTCTAGCCAAATCGTATCCATAAATGAAAACAAAAGATAATAGCAAAGTGACAAAACTACCTTCTTGCACTCCAAAAATAATGAAAGGGCTGATAAGCTCCTTTCATCAAAAGATTCCTTTATAGACTCGAGTTGTTCAGCAAGACTGCAACAAAAGATAACCATAAATTGAGAGATTGTGAGACTCTGAACCCAACACTGACAGTGCCGCAAAGAATGTGAGAATCTTATAAGCTTACTAATAAATTACCAAGTAACTTCATAACATAGTTGTTTTAGTAATATGACAACCCACCTCAGTTGATGCTTCTGTTAATTAATGCTCTAGCTCAAGAAAATAAATAAAAAACAATTGACCATCATGCTAGTATGAACATCAATGAGATTGCTAGACTAAGAAATGATTATATAAAAGCGCAGAAACCTAAAAAGCAACTTAAATGAATATTACATTATCTATATTCCATAAATAGTGGTTTGTGATAAGCGTGGATAACGAACTAGGCTTTTGATCAGTCTAACCTCCAGATTAAGGATGAATAATTGAAGAAACACATGTAATTTGTTGAAAGGTTTGATCCATATCCTAGGGTGAATACTTTGCAACAAAGTAAGTTTTTAAAAAATAAAAACTTCACTCATTTGAACTTCAGTTAAATAGCAAACAATAAAACACAAGGTACACTACTAGGAATGAGATGTTCTATTTGCTTTGTCAAGGAACCCCTCAATATGCATAGTGAAACACTGCCATATCAATTCCATTCATCAAGTCTGTACATGTAATATTGTAGGCATCTAATTAAAACTTTGATGGCTAACAAACTGAGTATTTGCTTATAATCAAAACTAAAGAACAGCATAATGTCTCTGTGTAATTAGTGAAAGAGCATAATAACTATCACTTAGACTACGTATTGCAAAGATATAATTGCTAGCCATACAGGCCAATAGTCACATTCAGTATGAGATAAGGTTCATAAGGAGAGCTAATTGCAAGGTTTTGTTAGGTTGACCAAGAATGTGAAGCTTTTTTACTTTAATTCATATCAACTGCATCTACTTGCAAGTAATCCATCTGTCTATAGACATAGTTTAACGTTAAAGAAATTGACCAACTTGTGTCCTTTATACCACTCCTATAATATAAATGTGCATTGGAAATATAGTGTGGACCTTATACTTTTATCCATGTTCTTTGAACAAACAATATGGTCCATATATATTAAGTTGTAACGGTTTTGTAATAAATACAAACATTTTGAGACATCTTAAAAGGAAAGTTTGGAACTAATTTGGCCCAGATGGAGTGTTGGTTATCAAAAATAAGAAGTTAGAATTTGCATAGAAAATAGCCAACAATATGTTGGGCTAAGAACGAAGTTATATATATGGAGTATAAAATTTTAAAATTAAAACATCAGTCTTGAGTTTATAAGTTATTTTACTAATTATGGTAATCATAAAGGGACCTAAAAGTCGTGTTTCAATCGAAGGTCGTGTCTCGATCAAACAACTACCCAAGAGATAGAATATTTCACTAATGTAAGAAAAGGATTCTCTGGGACAATCTCTTGCAGCATATATGTAGGGAGTATTATTTTGATTCATACCATAGTTCTATAGGAATTACTACAAACGTAGATTAAATAGTGGCAGCTATATAACTAACAACCATGAAACCAAAACAACTTTGTAAGTCGAGGTGATCAAAAGTTTAAGACTGAGATATAGTAGACCTTCCAGCATTGAAAAAATCTTTTAGTTCATGATGAAATATCTTGAATTGTTCTACAAATGCTTCGTTATATTCGCCAGGATTTTTGGTAATTCTTGCAAGCATAGCTTGTGTAGCAACTAAATCTTCAGGGCCAGCATTGCGATGTAGCTTGTTTTGTATTGTATGCTTGATTTCTTGCTGAATTGCAGGAATTAAAAAATTAATGAAAACTTTTATGAGAAAATAAATAGGAAAGAATCAATTTAGCAAGTTTCTGCGATTATAACCTTAAGGTCATGAGGGATATCATTTCTATGAGCAATGTCCCTAATACGTGTTAGAGGAACAGATGCAGTGAATTCTGCCTTAAAAGATGGCAAACATGGATGGATATTGCGGATGACCAGTACTTCCTGCATATCATCAGTAAGAACATGCAGTGAATGACAAAACATTTTCTAAGTAAGCAACAATTATTAGAATACATGTTTCAAAGAACAAAAGAAATGCTAGCAGCCTAGCATATTAAGTGCAGTGCCTCTATTGTCCAGTGGGGGAAATGGCTGGTCCCAGTTCAGAAGATTTTTTTGTCACTGCTGTGTAATCATAAAGAGATTTCCTGTCAACTTGGTTTGAAGACTTGGTGATTTTGCAAACAACAGAGGACCTTCACTTCTAGTATATATAGCAATTGATTTTTCCATTCCTAATAGCTCACAAGTTATTACTGAAAGCATAATATGGTTATTGTTGTACGTGGTGCTTCCGGAGGACCAGTTTGCCTCACAATTCCAGTAAATTATTTTATGATAGATGCAACATTCTATCTTTGATTCCCCATAACTTTAAAACTCGATGACGAGTTTTCTAAATGTTGGAGAATGATGTGGAATACACCAACGAAAAAATTGTGAAAAGAGGAATGACACATAATTAGACTTGGAATATTTTACTGATTCATGCTTAAATTGTGTTTGATTATTAAGTTTATAAATATAAAATTATTCTAGTTGTAGGTTATTTCAGTCAACTATAGTTCAATTGTTGGAGAGTTCACCTCCTCCTTCATCTTCTTTCTTCTTCTTCTTCTTCTTAACCATTATACCATAAATGTTCCAGACGTGTCTCAGTCTGGCTTTACTAAAAACGCTTCAGATCGTGCCTTCGCTTCTTGAAAGAAGTTGGTTATGCAGGGGAAGAAGTCAGTTCCGTTTTCAGATAATGTGGATGAAAGAGGAGGATTTTCATGACTTGGCAAGGGATTGATGACAAGGGTATTTGAGGGAGGGTTCTCCTGGCTATGTTTTGGCTTACAAGCTTACAAGGTTGAAGGAGGACTTATTCGAGAGAATACGAGAGTGTTTGGTAAGGTTAAAGTGAGGTTGAATTTGACTCTTAACTAGATGCTGACAATCGATGAAAAAAGGGTTTGCAGGGCTTGTCTGAGGAGAAAAAAATTAGGAGAGTGGAGCTTAAGTGGGAGGTTGGCCATTGATTCTGGGGAAAGAATTCACAGGCTCAAGTAACTTGGAGGGTGAATTTAACATGTGCTCAAACATTACAAAGTTAATGATAAATCACCTGAGGTGAAGTGTCCTTCCTACTGGAAATTCTTTCCAATTCACGAAATATAAGCATGGAAATCTCAGCATGCTTGTTGGGCCGGTGATGACCTCCACCTTCAAAACAAGGAATTTGCCCGGTGTTTATCCACTGCACATAAGGATTAAAATTTAAGAAGGGCATGGAAGAATAATAAAACCAACTTGTACAGATAATCAATAAACCTTCAGATAGATAGCTGAATATATGAGAGCCTCCAAAACGTGTGCACCCTCGAGACTTCCAACTACTAGCTCACGAACAACTTCAAGCTGCACCAGTAAAAGAGATTAAAAATGAAAGAAAGTTAGTATGAATGTATGATAAAAAAACAAACAAATAAATAAAAACTCCACAATTTGAGATATTATTGCTGAACTTTCATACTAACTCAACAAAGAATAAGATCATAGAAGAGAGAAATTTAAATTTGATCAGAGTAGGTCCACCTAGAAAGCTTATTCGGGCTAAGTTTAGTTTGTTGTTATTTGTAGTATCTATGTTTTAGAAGTTCTAGAATGGTAATAGTAGTCTAATATTTGAAGTCAATGTTATTTCAGTCCCTAGAAGGGTTAAGAGTCTTTAAGTATTTCAAGGTAGCCATTATATCTAGTTCACAGTCACTAGTAAAAGCTAAGTTCTAAGGTCTACATTTATTGCCTAGGTTCAAAAAATTCTGAGTTCTATACTTATGATAGAAGTTTCCATGTAATTTTTGGAAGGAAGCATTGAATAATCATGATTTTTAAGTTATTCTCTAGTTTATCCAACTTTAATAGGTGAATGTTTTAAAATCAGGTCTTGTTTTAGCATCAAGTTAATGAGATGGACTCCCCCCCCCCCCCTCTTTAAATTTTCAACTCATCTATATGCAGTGCTATGTCATTAATATTTAGCAGGTAAGACATTTCTCAGTGGAGGCTGTCTTGAGTAGTTAGTAGTTCAAGGGTTTCACAAGTTGCGCACCGGGGGGGGGGGGTTTCGAGGAAAGAAAGTGAAGGCATTATGAAGAAATGGAGCTTCCTTCTGTAAAGATCCAATACTTGTTCATAAGACAATATTTATTTGAATTGAGGTGTTTATGTGTTCTGCGGTATTTATCTATCTATCTATTTTTATTTTTATTTTTTTGTGGATTCTCAGTAGAAATTGTGATCTTTATAGAGTCGGAAGCTTTTAGCCAGGTGTTCTTACTCTAAGACGCCTATTTGTTGAGTGGGGGTCTTTTAGGTACAGGTCTTTTCAGGTTAATATAAGCATATAGAGGCTTTTTTTGCACATTGTGCAGACATGATTGAGCCCATCTAACGCTTTCCTTTAGTACAATATGCTTCATTTGCCAAATAAAAAATAAAAAAAAGATGTAAAAGATGAATAGTCCTTGAATGTTCAGGTCAAGAACTAACTTGAGATAGTCGCGAAGTGTGATACCAAGATACATGCCAAAGAAGTGTATAGTGGCTCCTATTATAATGTCATATTTATGTTCAATATCTGCACTGGAAAATGGCCCCACATAAAATGATATCGATGTTGCATGCCCCTCACATGCACAGACATAGACTGGAAGAGAAATTGAAATGTTAGAAAATTTACTGCATTTTCACTTCAAGGTCCCCTATTTCCAAACCAAAACATTAATTATGCTAGTTTCTTTCTAAAGCTCTTTTGTTATGTGAGAAGTCGAAACATGGCATAAGGACAACTATGACAAAGCATCTCCAAAGAAAGAATGAGAATTTTGAAAGACAAATTGTCAAAGGAAGAAGAAAAGTTTTAGAATAGTAATTACAGAAAATATATGTTCATAATGCATATAATTAGTGTCCAAAATATTATTTACTCTATAAAGCTGAATAAAATATAATTACCAGACTTTCAACATGACCATTTTCCTTTCATATGGCAAATCGGATAGCAGGAAACAGGCTCTGATGTCTAATCATAATTATAACCCACAGTTTCTATATCCTATAAATAATTCATATGGAAAACCATAAGTAATATGGACCAACGGTACAAGTCCAAAGCAGAAAATGGCGGAAAAACACACACAGAGAAAGAGATAGATCAATTAAAGTACATAGTTGATAGTAGTACCTTTTGCCACCAATTCCGGGCATTCCGATCACCCTCCACTAACTTTAGAGCGATCCCTTCAAGGCCTGATGTGTCCCACTTTCTTTCTCTTTCTCTGTCCCGGTGCTCATTCGATCGCATGAAAGATACAGCCGTCCCTTGCCACTGATCCACAAAAGGACTTGTCACCTCCTCCACATGCGCAGACCCATTATGATGTACATTCCCCACTTCTTCCTTAACCACTTCTGAATCCACTGGTGATAAATCTACAGCCTCAGTGGTTCTGTTCCATTGACAAACCATCTCAAAACTCCCTTGTTTCTGCAGCTTCAGGACCCGGTTATCACCGCCTTCCCAAACTATACTATCACCCGTCCTCACAATTACAAATTTGTACTCAATAGACTCACCCCCTTTTAGTTCAAACTCAGAAACCCATCCGTTCTCGGTCCAATTCATTACCTTTTTCTTCTTCCATGATCCAAATTCTTTTGCTGACCCAAGAATTGCAACATGCTCACCAAATTCAACTTGGTGATCCAGTCTAACACTTAGTTGCACCATATTGCTCCTTGCCCTCAACCGAGATTTCTTCTCGGCCTCTTGCTCTCTGATTCAAAGATTACTTTGTCATTCTCCTACCAGAATTCTTTCTAAAGACTTCAGACTTACAAATATACAAAACAACACATTTTCTAATCCCAGAAAGAAAGGGAAAAAAAATTCTATAAATGATATGATATAATTCATTTTCCTAAGTCTACTTGATAACATTAACTTGAGTGAGAAAAAATTCCTTATTGAAAAATATGTTCTTTCCCTCTTCCTTTTCACCAACCAGAAGATAAAAACATAATTGCTATAAGCACCCTTTTACCTGTTAACCCAAAAGACATATATGTTTAAGAAGGAAAAAATTGAATTTCATGTTCGGTATTGCTGAATTTCCCCACATTACATACATTACCTTACATACATTAACTCAAGTGAGCCATACTTTCTTTACTACAGCTTTCTCATCTACCAATAAGGCCACAGAAACAAAAGAAGACTTGCACAGTAATTGCTATAAACCCCAATTCTGATTGCAACAATTTAAACAAAAGAAAGTAAAAAAAGAGAAAATTATTATCCTCTGAATATATATTCTAAATCACATAAGTTTGAATATCACATAGTATTTCTCTTCCATCAGCTCGTCTTATCTACCAAAAGACCATAAAGTAATATAAAAATAATAGATAAATCACCTGGTTTCAGTTGAATAAACAGTCCGAACTCTGATGGGTCGATACGAAAACCCCAAATTCTGAGGATGAGGAATAGCAATAAGGGCGGGCTTTAAGAAAGTGAAGGGTCGAAGGAATTTGAATTGCCTTGTGAGATGGTTTTTTTGGGGATTATTCGAAACTGTATAAGTAGAATAGCAACGCAATACACGCAGAGAATCCATTATACAAAACTGATTTTCCGAAAAATTACAGTTACATATATATATATATATATATTATGGTTTAAATAGAGAGAGAAAAAGAAGGGAAAGATTAAATGATTATATGAACTGAGCTAGTATTAGTTTTTCAGTATCTTCCTTCTTCTCGTTGAGGATGATGAGTAGCAGCAGGGGAGTAGAAACAGAGAATGGAGTTGGGATAAGTATAGATACATATGTATAGATATAGAGAGAGAAAGAGGGGTTGAGGGATTTTTAGTTGACACGTAGAGTATTGTATTCTATTTAACATTTGGGTTAACATTATATTACCGACAGGCCCAAATTTTTTTATTTTTTTATTTTTTTATTTTTTTTTGCTTTCACTCCCAAAAAATATATAGTATTTATTTCAATTAAAATTTTTATAAAATTTAGTGATGTAGGTACAATTTAAATACATATAAAAAACAATGTTATGCAGTCTGTACAACACTATTTTATATATGTATACAAATTACACCTAAATCACTTAATATTATAAAAATTCCGATTGGAATAATACTATACATTTTTTAGAAGTGAAAAGCAAAAAAAAATTAAAAAATTTGGACCTAGATCGATCGATAATATAATGTCTCTCTAAATTTATTGTTAGGATTAAATAAACTTATTTCTATCAAAGTAGGACCCTTTTAGACATGTAACCTAATCTTTAAAATCTTATAACATTATACTTTAAGTATATTTGAGTAAATAAATGTGACCTAAAATTTTTTACCTGCCAAAAAATGCCTGAATGCTTACGTGTCGTCGAAAAAGTTGTTTTATATGTGTCAACGTTGTGAAAGATTCGTAGCGTTATTCGTTTTTCTTTTTCTCCTCTTTTTGATTTGTTTCTAACCTTTATAATTTGATATGTCAATTGATTTAATTAAAGGATGAGGTTTTAGGAAAAGACCGACATTAATCGATTTATTTTACAAAATTTGATTTAATTGATTAATTTTGATGATTGGATCGAATGAGACATAGCCGTCAGTTGGTATAGTTTAAATGGTTATACTAACTCATCCAAAATTTGAAAGTTTTCGCAATATGGTTCAATATGTGATTCCGTAGGATTGGTCTTGAAACCCGAGATTCAGAGAGTTCGGGGGCTAACTTAAGCGATGGGAAGGTGTTAGGCACTCCCGACTTCCGTGAAAATACGGTTACCACATCTTATTGATTTCCTAAGCGTAAAGTGTGTGCGTGTGTGTGTTTTATTGTGCTCAGTGCTTTGATTTTAAAGTTTATTCCAAGCTTCATTTTTATTTGAAAGTAGTGTTATTTCTCTTTTGCACATATGTACGGAGGATTCGATTTAGCGAAAAGTTCATTTTAGACAAAAATATACATTGAAATGATATTTTGAAAAAACATAATTTTTGAATCATTTGCCCGAATAGTAATCGAGGACATTTGATACTTCCTTTTATCTTTATGTGTATTAGGTGATCTACCCAAATCACTCTATTCTTCGTGAAAGCTCTTTGTGATTTTATTTGAAAATAGTTTTGAGTGATAATGTAGGCAATAAAGCGCCAAAAAGGGTTGGATCATCATCAGGCATGAAAGCCATCTCGATAAATCCGAACACCCACAAATATAATTTTCATTATCACGGCATCATCTTAAATCCGACTTCTCAAGACTAACCCTTCGAACACTACAAGAAAGTGGTTTATTAGCGACCAAAAATTTCTGCGATCGCCATATTCAGTAGCTAATGATAGCATTAGCGACCGCTATTAACGACGAGTATCCAAACTAGTCGCTATTTGATATTAGTGACTGCCATGTCGTCGCTACATGGTCGCTAGTTTGAATTTGACGCCTTTAATTTTGGCGCATATTTGTCGCCTTTAATCTGCGACCGCCTTCGGTCGCTTATTGCGGTCGCTGATCGTTTTAAAATAGATCAGCTCCTAATCGCCTACCAGAAGCTGCACAAAGAAAGGAAAAGAAGAAGAGAGAAAGAGAGAAGAAGGAGAAGCCGCCCGCCCGCCAGCCCGCCCGCCCGCCCGCCCACCACCGCCGCCTGTCGTATGCCTTCATCGTCGCCTCCAGCCGCCCACGTAAGTATGTATCAATCTATCTCTTTTATTTATATATAGTGTTCAATTTGGGTTTGATTTTGAATTATATATATTGCATACTTATGTGTTTATATGAGTTTGATTTGATTATTTAGTTTGAATTTGTGTTAGATTTATGAAATGACAGCTATCATGTTGATTATATAATAACAGTGTGATATTTAGTTTCAATTTGGCTTTAATTTGTGCAATTTCAAAGCATACATGTTCATAATTTGATATTAAGGCGTATGTTAGTGTATTGAATGAGATAATTGCTTCGATTTAAGTTTTTATCCTAGTGTATAAATTTATGGTATAATTTGTAAGTTGTTTATAGTGGTTAGACATAAATTATAATTAAAATAATATAATGTCCATTATTATATAATATTACTAAAATACATAAACTAAATATTAAACTAAATTAAATATAATAACAAATAAATAAAATAAATAATATAACAAAAAATAATACAAAGTAAAGTAAATAAAAAAAATTCCTTAGTTTACTTAATTTTCTCCTACTAAAATCAACTAATTAAGTAGCATTTACTTATTTTTCACTACTAAATTTATATCAACTAATTAGTATTTACTTAGTTAATATTACTTAGTTTCCCAATACTAATTAAAATAAATTAAGTAACATTAATTTACTTAGTTTTACACTATTAAATAAAAATAAAATAATATAATAACATAAATTTATATTACTTTGTATAATATAATATAAAATAAAATAATATATCATAACATAACATAACATGACATAACATAAAATGAAATAAATTCATTAACTTAATTACATTTCTTAAATTTATTAATTTAAATAATATAATATAATACAAAATAAATTAATTAATAAATAAATTAATAAATAAAAGAGAGAACATACTCTATCAATAACTCAACTGCAACATCCTTAAGACCGACTTTTTTTGAATGCATGTTTGTAACCAAATATCATCATTTTCTTGGCAAGTAGTTTATATCACAATCTCTATCATGAAAGTATACTATGGATATGCGATTAACCATCCTTGTCTTGAATTTGATTCCACAAAGCAGTATCCTTGAAATATATACAACAAATTAGAGAAAGATGAAAGTGTGCACTATCTTACTGAAAGATAACTTATCACAATTAGATGAAAATTAACTTCATGTTATAATGTAAAACAAATACCTTAATCATCGCCCAAAAGTAATGACCACTGGGAGAAGAGTCAATGACTTCCTTGGACGCAGGATTCGATATAGCAGTTGCATGCAGCTAATACTCCAATTAACTTATTCCTTAGCATAAATAAAAAAGTATAGGTCGTGGTTCCTGTTTGTGTCCTATACTCTAATTGAGTAATTGAATTACTGCAGACATTTATCACTGTTCCATCATAATAGATGACAACATCCCGAAGGATGGCCATTAAGCTGTTGAATAAAGTTCCAAGTTCAGCAAACCCTCTAGATGAACGAGCGACCACTTATCTTTTAAGAGTGAATCATCGACTGATATGGGTTTATCTTTTAAGAGTGAATCATCTACTGAAATGGTCGCTCGTTCAAATAATGCGATATCGCTCGGGACTAAGCCCTCGAACTAGTTTTTAAGATCCAATAATTACATGTACAATGATATCACATTATTTAAATAATACATCGCAAAGGAAAAGTCCATCGTGGGAATCAAGTCAAGATCCGATTCTTAGATCTCGACACTGGGATTCCTAGGCCCACATTATTATACTTAAATATGTATGTACAACATATCCTAAACTTGATAATAGGTGATTTCATCGGTTGAAATCCCCATTATGAGCCATCAAGAACCCCTCACCTCTAGATTTAGATCTAGGGCTTCATGGGGTACTCAGGACCGATTAAAAACATTAAAACATCTAGATCTACCATGAATCTAAACTGATCTAGCACATAGGTTATAGCCTCATGCTCAATAACCATCTAAAAGGCTAGATCCGGGTTAGATATAGGTAGATCTAGTCTCCGGACTTGATTTACAACTAAATGAGCACAATATAACCAGTAGAATATCAATATCTACCAACTACTACGCAATATATACATGTAAAAAAACAAGTTTAAACTAGATTCAAGCAATATATAACAGAAATCTAGTATATTGAATAAAGTTTACAAAGAAAGTGACCCAAAATGAGCGTTTTTCACCTTGGGGATGCGTGAACAAACTTCTTTTGGCTAGGGATCAACTTATATCACTCTAAACACTCAATATGTATGATATAGAAGATCAAACAACTAGTTTCTCTCTTTTAAATCTGTTTTCTCTCTTTAACTTCTGCTATTTTTTTCTGCAAATGAGATGTTGGCTACTATTTAAGGAGCTGGGAGACCAGCCGCATGTATACTTGTGGATCGAGCAGATATAAATGAGGCTGGGCCCCACGAGTCCCGCCCTCTCGAAGTTTGTTCCTTTGGTCTCGATCTGGTGAAAATTGAACTTTGCACCCAAAAATCCCAAAAAGTCCTTGCGGAAGGCTACGAAATAAGATCAAGTCTGATGAAATCAGAGTTCAGGAAGATGATGCAATGAGCTAAAAGGTATCTTTCGGTTCCCGAGGATCGTCAATTGGCTCATATTTGATAGCTCGCTGTTCAATGATTGCTGCGGTGATTTCTTATGACCACATCCTCAACTTCGCGATCCTCGTTCGGTCCGCATCGTGTCCGGGCGTTGTTGCACTTTAATTTCTCCACGGGGTTGTTTTCGGGGTGAAATGATGCTTCTGCCTTCCCTCGGGGTTGTCTCCGAAGTGAAATTATGCTTTTGCCCTCCTGTAAGGTTAGTCAAAGAAAAGCAAAATTTCGAGTGTCTACAATACGGTTTAAATGTATATAAGTATTACAATACATGATTTATTTACTAAATACATGTGAAATACAATAAAGGGCCGCACACAACAAACACATAAAGCTTTCTTCTGCAAAGCTCCAAATCAAATTTTAAGATCCCCAAATTCTAAAGAAAGAAGAACCCATGGAACCGAAGCTTATACCCAGAAAGTGGAAGCAACCCTCACTAAAATTCGGTCCGTTTACCAGCATCTGCACGCGCATCAAATCTCAGATATATCTCCATCTAACTCGCTTTGACGAAATACAACAGTATAATTATAACCAGTTGACTCGTAGCAAAGCACCCAAATACAAATCTCTCAACGATATTGTAAGACCCCAACTTTTTATGAATAATATTTAATTTTTTAAATACTATTCTAAATAATAAGGTGTTGATTTAATAAATGTTATAGTGATATATGCAAATTATATGAAGTAAACAGTCTGTCGGGAAATATTCGTTTTGTGAGGGAATATTCGTTTTATCGAAAAATATTCGTATGACAGTGCCGAAATAACCAATAATTGGTGGGCCACACAACGGAATAATTGTTGAATATAGAAAGCGATAATAATATTCTTTTTTATAAATTGGCAATAGAACTTTTAGGATTAATTGTTGAAATACACGGTAGTAAAAGAATAGTAACACACAGTAGTCCACAGTAGTATGCGGTATTCCACACTAACACACGGTATTGCACAATATATCTGATTATTAATTCAATAATTGCTACAGTAGAAACCACTTAGTATTTAATTCAATAATTGTTACAGTAACATCTGCACAGTATTTTATATTATTAAATCAATAATTGATACGACACAGTTACTCATATTATTTGATATGATATTATTAAACTAGATATCATTATTGGCAATGTCTAGAAGTTCTGTCGAGAAAAGGGTTTATTTAATTGCGTGCCGTTTATACGAAAAATCTCCTCTTTTCTGAGAACGATCTGATTGTCAATATTGTGAGTCTGTAATATTAATTGTGAATAATTATTAAAGAATAAAAGGGGTTGATTAAGGATAATTATTATAAGTAACATGTGGTAGATATTTGTCCAATTTGTGTTATAAATAGATGAGTTTAGCATGAGGTGTTTGTTGTAAGTTTGTCTAATTATTTCATGAACCCACCACTTGCCAATTTGTCAAAATCGTCGGTAAAATTTTCTTTCAATAGTTGTTTTATTATTATAATAATAGTAATAAAATAGAAAACTTTTTATATAAAACAGAAAACTTTTATAAAGTTATTTGCTTTATTAGAATATACTATATTATATATAAAGTTATTTGTTTTATTAGAATATTTTATTGAAAAATAAAAATCACACGAAAACTTTTGAAATTAGTGGGCGAAGCATGCACGTTTGTCAAACTTGATGTGCTAAACATTTTTCTATAAATATGTTGCTTAGTTGAGGTATGAAACTCACACTAGAACCACAAAATTCTTCTTCTATAATATTGTGCATATTTCTTTTGAGTATAAGGATACTTTGAGTGTAACTAATAGTGCAAGATTTTCTCAAGATAATTTCTTTTATACCAGTCAGATCTAGTCTCCTACTAAGGTAAAAGATATAATTTATTTCATATTCGTAAAAGGATATCATTTCTTTCATATTCGTAAAAGGATATCATTTCTTTCATATTTGTAAAGGATATAACTTTTTTTCGTACTCCTAAATCTAAACTTACTATGTTAATTATTGTTTCTATAATTCCTAAAATGATTAAAAATTTCTTGGAGATTTGCGCTTCATCTAGTATCATTTCACTTGAATTTTTTTATTTATTTGAATCTTCTTATTGAATTTTAATTGTTATCTTTGAAATATAAATCTTGGATATCATTCTTGAATTTGACTCCATATTTTGGTCATTATGTTGATAATTTAGACATTATTGGACTCTTAACAAATTAAATGTTAAAACTCGAATGTTTATTCTTTTATCTCATTACTCATACAACTTCTGTTCATTCTTTATATTATTTTTACTCGTACTAATTATCAAAGAATTAAGTTATGGTGAATGTTTTTGGCCTGGGTGCAAAGACGATTTAATTAGTTGGTGTCTTTGGTTGGTATGACAAGGACACGTGATGAAAGTTATCTTCGGCTCGTAGTGCAAAGATGGACTATTGATTGATTGACATGATCATGACCATTGGTGTTATAATTGAATATCTTTGCCTTGTAGTGCAAAGATATATTGTTGAATTGTATGATTTCATACATGAACTATGTATTGGTAAAATCGTGATTCTTAGTGTTACAGGTAAAGGTAGGTAGTGAAAGTTCTCTTTGGGACTTGGTGTAAAGAGGAAATGTTGATTGATGTTACAGAGATAAAATATTGATGGCGAATTTTTCAAATAGGAGAAGACAATAGATATTATGTTCTACTTGACTCTTCTAATAAATTTTTTGTTTCGCTGCAGTTATTGTTGAAAATTTACATTATCATAACTCTCTGATTTATTATTGTAGAAGACTAAAGACAATTTATATATTCTTAGTTATCTTAGTCATGATATACTTTACTGGCTATTTGAGCTCACCCTTTTTCTTTGTTCCATTATTCTTCTTAGAAAATGAGAGTGTAGCTGGGACTAGCCGGAGAATAGAGTGATGATCCAAAACTGTAGAAGTATCTCAATACATTATAAAATAGTGTGACAATAATTATATTGAGAATTTAAGTTGGGTGTGAATATTGTCGTACTAGATACGGTACAATATTTGTACTAAAACTCACAGTATGTGTGTTGTCATATTTTGCACGATAGTTTAATATATGGTTGTAAATAGAAAAATTTGTATTTGAATTCTGTAGTATGTATTTTGACGACTCAAAATGGGTTGTGTGGACCTATTTTAGGGGCGTTACAGATACCGACGTTGATATCGTATCAGACATCTTCGTTAAGGATCTTCGCGCAAGGCGTATCTCTTCTCTTCCGCTTTCGTGGTAGAAGAACTGAAAATAAATTGCAAAAATTAGAATCTAACAAATGTGAGCCCTAATTCAGAGGATCTTTTCCCCTAGTAAAGATGATTTGAAAAGTATTTATTCAGAGGTTTCTTTTATCGATAATTCAAATGGTTTAAACCCTAGTGTGGAGGATGAAAATGAGGTGATTGGACGCCTAAATGGTGGAATCTCTAATCAAAGCTCCGATTCTAGCACTAATTTGGAAAAAATCTGTACCATCTGCGGTGTTGAATTTTTTTTAAGTTATTGATAAAATTCAATTTTCAGTCATTGTTATGTTTAATTATTAGGAAAATATCATAATTATATGCTTATAGTAAATTGGCCTGCAATTTCATGTTAGGTTACTAATTTGCAAAAGTGAAAGAAGTTGTATAAAGCTCTATATTCTTTTAGTTATAGAAGGTTGCTACCTTATTTGATGGTTGTTGAAAAAGATGATTCTTGTAAGTAGTCTATTGGACTTTTCTATACAATCTTTGATCTTTTTTAAAGATATTATACATATACACGTTTATTTTCTCAAGTTGGACTAAAATGAATGGAGGAAAATTAACAGTATTGGAGTTGGAGGGAAAACAATAGGGTCAGTTGAAGGGAAATGAGTATATACATGGATTTATTTGGTTTTAATGTCAAAATACACTGAAAATACAAAGTAAAATACAAATACAATGAAATACAAGCGTTTCTGGTGACACGTAAGCATTCAAGCATTTTTTTTTGTTGGAAAAGTTTTTTGGGTTACTTTTGTTTACTTAAGTGTACTTGGAGTATGGTATTATAAGGTTTTAAAGATTAGGGTCACATGTGTAAAATGAGTCATATGTTGAGGGACATAAGTGCTGTAACGACCCCAAATCTGATCAACTCAACTCTCGACTTTGGTCGTTAGTAATACATTTACGTTCTAGCTTTATATCATTATTTGATGTTATAATTAATAAATAATGCTGAACAATTCAAAATCTTTTCTAACCTCTTTCTTTTATTCCCTGAATCACAACTTTTATATTTACATATCTTAGAATCGTGCTTATTCTATGATTCACTTTATCAGACTTATTATATAGAATTACATGCATCAATACAATATCCTTAATATTTTGGATAATTCAACATTTACATTATGTCATTAAATAAACATCAGAAACTGCCAACTACATCTATCGAAATCTTTAGCATGGTTCAAACAAATTCTTGATAAAGCAAGTTTATTTTCTTGCATGCCTTCTGATCATTACCATCCAAATGGCAGATAACATCTTATTGTATCCTTAACCTGCATGCAAAATGGTTATTTTTGCAAGATTGAGCTCGACAGCTCGGCAAATCAAACAGTTTTCATGCATCACATAACACATAATATCATGCTCAACTTATACAATCATAATCATTCTAATATATCATACATGTTGCATCTCACATATCAAGTAATAAGACTGAGTTCTTAACTCAATCAACATAATCATAGATTGACTTTCGCATCTCATATTCACAACATATATAACTTAACATGCTCTTTGCAGTACATATTTCAATCAATCAGTTATCAAATTCAAATAGCAAATAGGAACTGAAAGACTTGCCTTGATCGTTGATTACCAACAACAGATTAACAACTTATAGCTATCTGCACTTCACGCATCCTACACAACATATAATCATGCATATCAACTATTAGCCATATAACAACGCTTAGTAATCGCATAAGTAACTCTACTTTACAATTTATGGTCACTTTTTTTAGGTTTGATACACAATGCTCAATTATGTGTTTAAGTCCTGTTAAGGCTCCTCATTGTTCATTTTGTTTGATTTCATTAATAATCATTTTATGTCTCATGATGTTTCCTTTTAACTGACACTTAATGTTCAATTAAGTGTTTAAGGCTTGTCATGCTTTCATATCATTACAATTCTATTTACTATGGTTGACTGAAGCAACCTTTAACTCTCTTTTTTTCGTGTTTCTCTTTATTTGACACTAAACATTCAGTTAAGTCTTAAACCTTGTCTTTACCTCACATTAGATATATAATATTTGTTAACATTGATTACGTTAGTATTTATCTCACGCTTTTCTTCTAATTCATACTTAACGTTCGGTTAAGCTTATTAGGCTTCCTATCTCATCATTATTTGTAAATAAGGTTCATTAACATTCATTACATAATCTTCATGTCATCCTTTAATTTAACTCGTTTAAATTGATACTTATCATTCATCGAAGTCTTTAAGACCTCCCAAAACTTCGTAATAATTGACTAAGGCTCATACAAATTGATTAGGAATAACTTCCACTGACCATGCACTCAAAATCTCTTTCTGGGTCTGGACAGGTACCGGCGCGGCCGCTCCTCTTTTGTTCTTGGCACCAGTGCGGTCGCGCTGTAGCGCGACGGCACCCAATTTTAGCGCGGTTCGACTGCAGAATCAGTTTTCCAGAATCGATTTTCCAGGCTCTGCTACTTACGAAATTCTTGATTTTTTCATCTAAACTCCAAATTGATTAATTTATGATTCTATAAACTCGTTGTACTCTGAACTACACATCTACAGAGAAATTATAATATCTTAGAAACTTTAACAAACCATTCTAAGGGTTCCAATTCAGTATTCATGCTATATTTTCATACTTTGACATATTTAACGAAATCTTACACCACGAATTCGTTTTACATCCGTTTTAACTCATTCTAGTTGCATTTTTTTCGTATTTCAGAGTATTACCATATTTAACCATCAATTTACAGCTTTAAGCATGGATTCCCAACCAATTTTTTCTCTAAAACAAACTACAATATATACAATAAACAAAAGACCAACTCTTCCTCTTTTAAGCATAAGTTCATACTTGACTTGGTTTAATTCCTCTTGTTATGCTATTATCAAATCATCTACAGATTATTTAACAACACGAAGCTCACAATTAATTTTTCTCCAATTTAAACATCCACACCAATTTCTACAGAAAACTCAAGAAATAGAGATTTGGGATTTTAGAATTGATTCTTACCTTCTTGATTTTCTTAAGCCTTGATATATGATGAACATTGCTTGATTTATCTCCTACTTCTTCCTTGATTTCTTAGAGTTTCTTCTCAATTTTCACAAAGAACTCTGTCTCTCTCTCTCTCTCTCTCAATTTCTCTCTTTCTCAGCCTTTGCAAAAATAAGCGTATGAAATAAACTGAAGTATTACGTGAACTTAAGTTGGGTTATCAGTTACAAGCAAATAAGGAGTCTTAGCAGTTTTGAAAAAACAAAGGGCCTAAGCCTTGTTTGGCAAACATACTCCATCTGAAACAACCCGAGTCAAATCCCGAGTCCGGAACAAATCCCGGATCCGAATCGAATCAAATCCATCAAAATAAAGCCTCAAATCACTGTCCCAATAGTATCTTCTTGGGTTAGTTTAGCTCACCACAGACTCATCCAAAAGGTCATGACTTGAAGGTACTATTGGTAGTAACTTATTTTCTTATATGCAGACAAATTTTTTCCCTATCTTTCGATGTGGACTGGGGTGTTACAAACTCCCCCAGTTAAATTTCTGACGTCCCCGTCAGAACCGATCACACACACGGCCCAAATATTTTTGCCTCTTTAGCCATTGTGGGATAATATCGACTGGCTTCGTCTCCCCACCTCCGGACCTCCATCTCTCCATTGTGGGATAATACCACCAACCTTTGTGTCTCCACCTCCGACAACCCGATCGGATGACCCAACTCGAGCTTTCGAAAGTCAGCTTTGATGCCATATAAAACAACCCGGGTCAAATCCCGAGTTTGGAACAAATCTCGGGTCAAATCCCAAGTCCGAATCGAATCAAATCTATCAAAATAAGGGCTCAAACTACTGACCCAATATTATCTTTTTGGATCATCTTAGCCTACCACAGGTTCACCCAAAAGGTCTTGACTTGAAGGTACTATTGTTAGTAACTTATTTCCTTATATGTAGACAAATTTTTCCTCTATCTTTCAATGTGAGACTGGAGTGTTACACCATGCTTATTCCCATTTTATTTTACTTTCCTACTATATAATATATCCTCTTTTTTCTTTAATTTTTCCAATATGTCACACTTCATTTTTATTGCTAAATTATTTAGCCAAACCCTCAACCCAAAATAGAGATAATTATATTATCCCATTTATCTACCCATTTAACCAATTACAAATTGGATTTAAATTAGGTTTACTATGAAATTAAACTGGACATTTAATTTTCATATATTCGGAATATTTTATTCCTTACATAGGACTTAATCATTTCAATTTAGAATTTTATTTAGCCATTCATCAACTAACTTATCTCCATAATAATTCTTCAATATATATATATTCAACCCATCACATAATCACATAAATCAAATAAATATATATAACACACATATTTATTCATTCAAATCGGATAATACGAATTTTATTGATTAAATTCTTATTTAATTTTTATTTCTAAAAATCTGGATTGTCACAAGTATATTTAACCCTTAACATTTAGTTAAATAGTCCAGTTTTTCATGTAATTTTCATTTATAATCAAAAGACTTTTTTTGGATTATAGATGTTTCTTTAATAAAATTCTTTTACGATTCACAAAACAAAATGAGGAAGCAAATATATAAGAAAACATGTTTTTTTATGATCACTTCTATTTAGAAGGATACTTAAAGAATATATTTCTATTATTATGGAATAGTTTTCATGAAATGGACTATAACTCTTAATTGTTTCCGATTTCACATTAAAAGAATAAGTGGAAAAAAACATTTAAAAAGAAACAATTTGTGGAAACAAATTACTACTGCATGAAACTAATATTATCATCGTAGAATCTTGTTCGTCTAAAACTAAATTTATTTTAAAAAACAGTTTATTTATCTTACAATTAAAGCAACATTTGGATTCCAAATACCAAACACTTGTACTGAACATCTCCTTCTTTAGTTTGTGTGTCTTCATATGATCCTTCATCTCTTTCAATATTTGTGGGAAGTTGGAACAGTTCAATTCTAGACACTATTACACATGAACATGCAAGAACAAGATACTCTATTTGTTACTCCATCCGTCCCTATTTAAATGACGTTTTAGAGTTTTTTATTTGTCCTTAATTAATTGACATTGTTTAAATCTAGGAGAATTAATGATAATTTTTCCAAAATTACTCCTCATTACTCTACCTATTTTTTTGGTACTTTAAACTCTTGTGCTATGATAAATTAATGATTTAAGGGTATTATAGACAATTGAGTACTATATTTAATGCTTTCCAATCGTTATCTTAATTCTTGTGCCCATCTCTAAAACGTCATTTAAATAAGGACGGAGGGAGTATAAAATATAAGATCATTAATGACTTTTTAAAGTCAATTTAAACTCCTCCAAATTGACATAAATTCTTATTCTTTTTTAAATAAATGAAATTTGTATTATCTCTAAAAGTTTTCTTCTCTTTGAATCTTTATCCACTATTCTCTTTCTTTTCCATATTCAGTAATTGAAATTCAGTCCATTGGGGTTCTATGATAAATGGTGTAGAAAGGAAAGGAATAGAAGAAATTGATATTTTCTGATGACTTTTTAATATTTTTACATGAAAAATGTCGCTATAGATGTATAACGACGGTAAAAGCCGTTGTTATACAATCTATAGCGACGGTTTTCATATGAAAATATCAGTTTCCATGATGCAACTAGAACTATATCAATACTTGGTCGCCAATTAAGCATATAAAAAAGTGAATAAATTTAAAAAAATAACAGTACACAAATTAATTAAAGATCTGCAACATATATACTATATAAGTTTTGAGCTCAGAGATTATTACACAGTACACAAATTAATTAAAGATCTGCAACATATATACAATATAAGTTTTGAGCTCAAAAATTATTACGCACATACACACAAATTAAAGATATGCAACACCGTGCAACAAGCGAAACGAACAATTGTCCTGAATTAATTAATTCATCCTCTCCAAAACGAACATAGTACCAAGGATCGGATCAATGGCTTCACCTGAAATCCAATAATTAAATAATAATAATTAAGATAACAACTAATTTTAAGTTACCACAAGCTAGGGACGAACGTAATTAAAATCTGTGCAGTTACCTGAATCAATACATGCTGGAAACAATGGAAGGGACGTGACGGACTTTGTGAAAGTCTGGTCCTCTTTCACAATACATATCTATCTCATCAACCCTATCAATGAATTCTCTAGGCATCTTCAAAATTCTTAATTCTCGAAGGGAGGTGAGGAATTTCAAGCCCTCTGGAAGCATCTCCAATTGCTTACAATTAATAATCTCTAATTTAGAAAGATTGGGCATGGCTCCTTCATCCACCCACCACTTTTCTAACTTCCTTGCATCCCAAAGAACTAAATGTATGAGTTGAGGGAAACTGTTTGCACTACATACAAATTCATTCCCCGCAAAGCAATTACCATTTAATTCTAGTCTTTGTAGGTTGGGAAGCTTTTGTAGTAACACCATTGCGTCTGCCTCAAAATTACAATTAAATAATTTTATACGAGTGAGGCTTTGAGAGAGACGTGGTTGTTCATACGGGTGATTAGGTATCATGTAATTGCCTCTATCATCCCCAACTATAGTGAACTCATTTAGATTCTCACACTCTAACAATTGAAGCAAATTATGATCATGCCAAATTTTAAGGGATGTGTACCGTGGGTGGTGCAAGTCTGAGTTGACGAAATTCATCACCCCTTCTTGTTCCTCCAGACTATTTATCCATGCGTTAATTAGTACTTGAAGATTGGTTAGTTTCTTGAGATCGTTCGCGTCACACCTGAAAGCATCAAAATTCTCTAACAACTCCAACTCCTTTAGGCCATCAAATCTCAATTTCTTATTTACGTGCCTAATAAAGGAGGGAAGATAAAGAGGCTTCAAATGTTTTATCTTCCATAACACATCTGGTATGATAACACCACCTGAATCAAATACCCTTAAATCAAGTGTTTCCAAGTATCTCAAGTCCCCTATACATGATGGTAACTCCTCCAAGGCACAATATTTCAAACTCAAATACCTTAGGTGAATAAGTTCACCTATTTCTTGATGTAACTTTCCCTCACTGAACTTAAATCCGTCGAGTTTCAAAATTCTAATCAGCTTAAAATCCTTGAAATTGAATACTTGTTCAGCTGGAAGATCAATCGCTAATTTGAAGAATAATAATGATCGAATTTGTCCAACCATACCCAAGGAAATGTCAAGGTTGTGGGCATTGTATATTGCAAGTCTACGTGTTAATTCCATACCTTGATCATTATGTGCATCTTCGAAATCAATGATCTTTAGAATATCTTCCTCTTTTCCCTTCGACAAACATAGGTCTCGAATAAGATCATGAAGGCGACATGATTGAATGTTTAACCATGGACTAGTGAAATATTCAAACCTCGTTTATCCATTGGTTCAAGTTGAATCAGGCTCCTCTGTGCGAGTTCAACCAAGTATCTTTCCGCAACATCCATAAGCATTTCTCCTTTTGCTTTTTGGACTGAAGGTATCATACCTTCTGCAATCCATAGTAGGTACAACTTGCCAACCTCTATCTCCTCATCCTCCTTAAAAGTTCCCAGATAAAGGAATAGTTGTTTCAAACGAAAAGGAAGATCATCATAGCTTAAACCTAAAATATGCATTACTCCACCATCTCCTTCTCTACTTAAGTTTGAAGCAATATCTTTCTTCACCATCTCCCATTCCGTTAATGAATTTTTGTTCTTCAAAAGCCCTCCAAGGGCTGAGATGGCTAAAGGTAGACCTTGACATTGTTGAACCATATCCCTCCCCAGACTTTCTTTCTTTGGTTCGACTCTAGTAAAAAATAAAAATAAAAACAAATAAAAAAATAAAAATCGTGAGACAGATCCATTAGGATACTTAAAACAATTTCTTATTTATTGCAATAATGAATTAGCTAGAAATAAGACGAAGGCACAACTTTTTTTTTCCTTTTTTTTGACAATACGTTTATGTAAGAGTTTTTCTTTATTTATTGACATCTTTGTGAGGAAGTTTAAGAACAATATATAGCGTACAACTGTGAATACTTCGTTTCACTTTGACCACAATATATAAAAATTAACTTTGAAATTTCTTTGTTAACTTGATTTTTTGGGTGTTGAATTGTAGTTTTATGGTAAAGTTGTATGTTAGAATTAGATCATACACACGCACGCAACAGTAAAAAGTCAATACAGAGATTTATGTGGTCCCCCAATTTAGTTAATTCATGGGAGCGGCGTTCTTTTCGTTATTCACTGAGTTACTAAGGATTTTATAATAGAGAGTATATATAATGACTACTTCTATTCCAACCCTAATTCACATTATAGCCTAATACATATAATGCCCTTGTAACACCGTACTCTCTTGTCAGCTCCGTCCGGCGCACCCCGCGCCGCTTTTAGACTGTCACTGGCGCTCCCCGCGCCAGTGCTGCAGAACCTTTACCGAGCATAGCACGCCCCACGCTACTCATAAGCTTATACTGGCGCGGCTCGCGCTACCCAACATTGTAGGTTCTAACATATACACTTACTACAATTTTTAGAAATTGTGCTTTAAATTCGACCTGATCATCAACTTTGAGAGGGATGATAATAATAGTTTAGACTAGAGGCATAAGTGCTTTAAATTTAGACTTGTGACTATTAGTTTAATGACTTAATAGTTTTAGGATTATAATCTCGGATTATAATAATATGATTAATAATCTTGAGATTATAATCTCATAAATTATAATTCTTGCAAACAAACATAACCTAAAGTGTTGTGTTAAGCGTTAGCATGAAGTTGTTTTGGATCGGTGCTGGTATACCTGAACTCATGGATGGATCAAGGATTTGCATATGATATATGGATTTAAAATTATTAATAGAAAAAAGATAAATAGATAAATATTATTTGTCAAAAATAATATTTATCTATATACCTATCATATTTTACATATATATCCTAATAGTCAATCACTTATATCCCTAATTCTCTCTACCCAAAATCTAATTAAATATATTAACTTATACAAATATCAACTCATCACAATACTCGTGGACAATGGTATATTAAGAACAAATATATAGTCTGTCCTAATTTTTTTCACAATCTTAATTTGTGTAAAAATTACACTTATCATTTTTTTGGGGACGGAAGGAGTATTAATTTAAATTTAATAGTTAACTTTTACGAATAAATCTAGTTAAAAATGTTTTCAATCAGTCGGAGAAAGAGTTAATTAATTATTATTTGTTATCCTATATATTATAGTAAAAAAACAAAAAAAGAAACTGACTTGCAGCATCATCTCTTCTGGGAAATGCTTTATGGAGAAGTAGCTTCCAACTTTCGTCGTTACTTAGAGGACGAAGCTTGTACGGAAATTCAATGTTTGCCACTGCTAAAGTTTTCAATCGGAGAAAGAGTTAATTAATTGTTATTTGTTATCCTATATATTATAATAATAAAAAAAAGAAATTAAAATGACCTGCATCATCATCTCTTATGAGAAATGCTTTACGGAGAAGTAGCTTCCAACCTTCCTCGTTGCTCAGAGAACGAAGCTTATACGGAAATCCTATGTTTGCCACTGATTCCTTACGAGTTGTAAGTAATATTTTGCTACCAGTTGTCTCTTCAACCGGAAAGGCTTGTTTGAGCAATTCCCAGTCATCTACAGACCAAATGTCATCTATCACGACCAGACACTTAAATTCTTTTTGGGTGTTGTAGAGCAGTTCAACCAAATTTGTATCTCCCATTTCCCTGATCTCACCCTCGCTCTTCGTAGGGAGAAGTTTTTGAAGGATATCTTGCATTGTCTTTCCAATTTTTGGGTGATGCATAGGCTTCAAAATAGGATCGAACATCTGTGTGATTGTATAATTTTTTAGCAAGAGTGGTATTTCCTTGCCAGCCCATCCCCCATACGGAAACAACTTCATAGCCTCTGTCTTTGTTTTTCAAATGTAAAACCAATTCTTTTGTTTTCTCCTCCATTCCAACAAGATCCCTTTCAATTGAATGGGCATAAGTGATCCTTAATTGTTGTCTTCTCTCCTCTTCCGCTTTTGAGCTTTCTACTCGATGATCATCCAATGCTTGTATACCCAAAGTTGGTCGACTTGTAGCGAGATTTGTGATCTTAGCTTGAATACTCCCAATTTCCGAACCAATCTTATGAAGTGTTAGACAAGCAAATCTTCTCATAAATTTCTTGATGTGCCCTTCTCCTCTCCTTGATGCAACTTTTACTGCATGCGTTTCGAGGACATCTTCCGTTTGTAGAGCAAGTTCTCTAATCTCAGCTACCCATTTGCCAATGTCTTGGTTTCCTCTTTTATTGTCTGCGTCTTCTAAGAAATTCTGCATCTTCTTTAGCAGACTTTGAATTTCTAAGACTTTATCCTTCACTCCATATAAGAATTTAGCTTCAGAGATCAACAAATCTCCAAGCCTTTCAACAGCAAAAGAGACCACAGCCTCTGCCATTGATATATCTTGAAACAAACAAGTAGCTAGCAAGATAGATAGATATTAGGTATTACATTATCCTTCAGTACTCCATATAAGAATTTAGCTTCAGAGATCACAAATCTCCAAGCCTTTCAACAACAAAAGAGACGACAGCCTCTGCCATTGATATATCTTGAAACAACAAGTAGGTAGCTAGATAGATAAAATTAAGACCAAGGGGTAGAAGGAGGAGTTTAAATACAGCCAACCTGCACCTTAAGTTTCAATTAAGTCATGCTGCATTATTAAATACTTATACTACTTTCCAATTAGTCATTCTGCATTACTATTAATTACAGCCAACTTGCAATTAAGTTTCAATTATTAATTGCCACCACACATGATTAGGCGGCCAACTCGGAATTAATTAAGTTTCAATTAGCCAACTTGCAACATGATTAGCGAGTCATGAAATTGGGGGCGGTCCGGTGCAAATGTACCGGACTAACGTCCGGTAAACAGTTTACAGTGTTTTTTCAATAAAAAATGTACTTCCTTTTACAGTTTTTTGTTCAAACTTGCTCTATTATTTTTTTATTTTTTTTTTCATAATTGTGATTTAAAAAAAAAAAGAAAAAAAAGGGTGCACCGGTCATACCGGTCGTTAAGGGTACCGTACTAATTTCACCCAACTTGCAGTTGAGTTTCAATTATTAATTGCCACCACACATGATTAGCGAGTCATGCTGCATTATTAATTACAGCCAACTTGGAATTAATTAAGTTTATGCTTTCCAGCTAATCATGTTGCATTATTATGTACTCACTCCGTCCCTTAATATAAGTCATTTTAAAGGAGTATTTTTGTCTCTTAATAATTGTCGTTTGAAAATTTCAAGTAAACATTAATTTCTTAGTTTCCAATATTATCAAAGTATTAAATTTTAAATATAACTTTGGTTCTCTCACTATTTTCTGCCCAATAAATAATTCTCTTTTTTCAATACAAGGACAATATAGACTATTGATATTTTATTTAATGTTACCCCCTCTGTCTCATAATATATGACGTTTTAAAGTTGTGCACAAAATTTAAGGAAATGATTGTATAACATTAAATATAATATAAATTGTTTATAATACCCTTAAATTCTCATAATTACCATATTTATCTTATACTCTCTCTCTCTTTTATGTATAACATTTTTCTATGAGGAATAATTTTGGAAAGATTGTAGTTAATTCTCCTAAATTATATAAAACAACAAATAATTTGAAAAAAATAAAATCATCTAAAATGTCATATATTATAGGACGGAAGAAGTATATAATTATTTTGTTAATATTTATGTATAACTTTAAAACGACTTATATTAAGGGACGAAAGAAGTACACTTTCCAACAACCAATCAAGTTTCGCGGAAAAGAAAGAAGGAAAACAAAAAGTTTTCAAGTATAAAATGTCCCCAAACGTATTGCTAAGATAAAAGAAGTCTACTACGTATCAACAAATTAATTTCTTTCGAGTAAGATCCCTCCATTACACATGTTCTCAAAATTGTTAAATACATATTTAATAATATAAATATTGCTTTTAATGACGAAAACAAATTCATTGCAAACAATTAGCGATAAATTAAAATTTGTCGCAAACAATTGTTTCGTTGAAAATATCACTAAAAATAATATTTATAAAATGTGAATCAATTTTTGTTTTTTTTTAAAAAATAGAACCCAAATTAAAGATCTTTATCTCTCACATAAGAATTTAACATAAGAATTTAACTTAAGAGATCAACAAATCTCCAAGCCTTTCAACAGCAAAAGAGACAATAACCTCTGCCATTGATATATCTTGAAACAAACAAGTAGTTAGTTAATTAGCTAGATAGATGTATAAAATGATATGGTTACCATGAAGTTAACTTCATATTAAGTTAGTCAATTGACTAATACAGTACTGACACGCAGAGGAAGAGATCACCTTCCGGTCTGCATGTCGACACTGTATTGGTCAATCAACCAAAATTAAATTCATGCTAATTACTCCCATATAAAATTAAGACCAAAGAGTAGAAGTAGTTTAAATTTTACTTGTTTGTTACTACATGCATTTCATAATAATTGATTTTTTAGAAATTTTTTTTTTCAATTTATTTATCGTTTACAACTTTTTAGAAGAATAAATTATTTACTTTCTTATATCACCCCTATCTTCTATCATTGTCTCAAGAAATTTTCTCATGTATTAGTTGTTTTCAACTTCCCATAAAGGGTAGTGATAAAACTTCATACAAATTTTAATTATTAAAGGATTCTAGTATTAAATGACTTTCTTATTTTATATGTATGAAACTAAGGGGGTGTATTCAATTAAGATTTTTAAAGACTTTTTTTAAGTGACAGACTTTTGTAGAATTTGTGAGATTTTAATGACTTTCACAGACTTTAAAGACTTTTTTAAAATGACTTTTACAGACTCCATGAAATAAGTAACAGACTTTTATAAACTTTTTATCAAGATTTTGATAGACTTTTGTATACTTCTAATATATCTTGCAACTTATATTAATTGTTAATTAGCCCATGTGTACAACCTCTACCTCTTTTTTCATAAACTAGAGTAAATCTCATTATATTATTGTGGCATGAGATTTTATATATGTTGAAAGCGTTCACATTATTCTACTCATTTTATGATACATTTGGATACTCGGATACCAATAAAACTTTAGAAACTACAGACGCAATACAAAAATTAAGCTCACTTTTCATTGAGCTATATATACTTTATGCATATGCGTACGCTTTTTACTAATAATTGATTGCTTTACTAATATATATATATATATGTTGATTGTGTGATTGTATGATTCTGTCAATCTAATTTTTCATCTTAAGTGCTGCTAATTTTGTTTGATTGTGTGGACCTTTTTTATGCGCCTAATATATATCAAAGCAGTGCGTTTTTCCCTTTTTTATAAGAGAAAGATAACGATTCTGTCAATTTGTCATGCAGGAATACAACCACATGTTACATTATTTCACTATGATACACCAAAGACACTTGAAGACGAATATAGAGGATGTCTCAAAAATTAACAGTGATTTCCTTCGTTTAAAATGTCAGAAAACTAAAAAAAATAAATACACATACACATCATATATTTTCTATTTTCATATATTATAATACATAATCTTTACAATTGATATGAAAGTTTTATGATTTTATCTCACATTTGTTGAACAAATCTCTTTTCTCTTTCTATTGGAAGCTTTCGAACGGCTGCTTTTTCTCTCACCAATTCGGATTAGGTCTAGTTATTTGTTTGCTTATTAATATATCTTGTTAATTCTCTTATAATAAAATTATAATAAATCAAATTATTTTTATGGCCTAAATTTTACTAAATTATTTATCCATCACATATTAATATTTATTAGCCCATATAAAATAAATAACTAATTTGACCCAATAAAAGACAAAATTTAATTAATAACTAGCTTTATTGTGACGCCCCCAAAATTAGGTATACATCACCCATCTTGGGTAGTCAGATACATGGTACAGAATACAAATACAACTTACTAATACAACTGTCGTGTACAATACGACAAAACATAACTGTGAGTTTGAATACAATTATTATTTACTAGAGACTATACAAACTCAAAATGAGTCCTCATTATAATTATTGTCACACTATTTAATAGAATAGTGAGGACTACTAATACTGTCATCTGGTCTATCACTCCGTTCTCCGACTCGTCCCAGCTATATTCTCATTTCCTGAAGAGAACAGTGAAAGTAAGGGTGAGCTCAACTAGCCCAGTAAAAAATATTATGACTAAGATAATGCAGAATAAGTTATTATTAGCCTTCAATAGTGTTAAACTGATAAAATATAACGAACATCAAGTTTAACTGCAGCGGAACAAGCAATCCATTAAAAGAGTCAAGAAGAGAATAAAATCTACTATCTTCTATGATTTAAAAGGTTTTTCAACACTGTTATCGCTGGGACTCAGCTTAATAAAATAATCCACATCATCGAATCACCCATGCACTACGGCCAAGGATATTCTTTAGTATCACGACCACAATTATCCATGCACTACGGGCCAAGAATATTTGTGTACTCATTAATGGTCATTGTAAGACCCCAACTTATTAATGAATAAAATCAAATTTTCTCTAAATATTATTATGAATAATAAGGGGTTAATTTGATATAATACTTTGGTTATGGGTGAAATGTGTAAATTTTACAAAATAAGCAAGTGGTTATAAAATATTTATTTTTGGTCGGTGAATATTCGGTTGGTCGTGGAATATTCTTGCTGTCGGGGAATATTCGTACGACGACGCAGCCTTGTGTGGGCCCCATAACGGAAAGCGATTGGATGAAGAAAACGACAAGTATAAGTTGTTTATAAATAACGGCGTAGTTGTTACCGTTAATACTGTTGGAATACCCGGTGGTTAAAATACAGTAGCACACGGTATTGCACCAATTATTGATTCTTACGTAAGAAGGCACTACTCAATAATTGTTACAGTAGTTATTATTCAATATTTTATTTTATTGATTCAATAATTGCTGCGTTGATATTTTATATTATTGTTGTTTCAATAATTGTTGATGCACAGTATTTTCATTTATCAGATCAATAATTCATATTATTTGAATAATATTATTAGATAACATTATTGGCAATGTCTAGAAAGTTCTGTCTAAGGAGAGGTTTGGTCATCTAATTGCGCGCCAGTAAGGAGAAATCCTTATTGGAAAGCCCCCTCTTTCCTGGGAACGGCCTGGTTGTCATAAATGTGATTCTGTAATATTATTTGTGAATAATTAATTATTGATTCATATGATAAGGAAATATTTATTTTATGTGGATATAAATGAGGGATATATTTTTGTGGTTAAAAATGAAGGAGTTAATGTTGAGGTTTTTATCCATATTTTTGTCGGAATGGAGGTATTAAAAATCAGGGTTTTTGAGATATTTTGCGGGGGTTATAATTTTTAATCCGACCGTTGGATCGTGGTAATTTTTGGATATGTTATACATATATAAGTTGAGTATATGCCCACAAATTTTGAACCGTTAAAAATGAACGTATGATTTATTATGAATTTTACAAGATGACTGGTTCAGAAATTGTTGAATTTTCGGAGTTTATCATTTTGATGGAAAATTCTAGAATTGGTGGGCCCCACTTGTGGTTGGTGAAGAAATGTGCTGAATTATATTTCAAATGTGGTAGGTGGGAATAGTAGCAGGTAAAGCCATCAGGTTGCAGGTCAAACCTACCAAAATTTTCCTATAAATAGAGGGCTAAGTTAGAATTGAAAATTACACCAGAAACAAGTTTTCTCTCTTTCTCTCTCTAGATTATTGAGTGTATTTTGTGAGTATTTAGATACTTTGAGAGTTTCTATTCATCAGAGCAAGTTTCTTTCAGCCTTATACCGGTATTCCGACCAGAAGTACTGATATTTTGAGGTAAGGGATATTATTTTCTTCTTAATGATATTATTTTCTTCAATATCATTATGCTGAAATATTGATATGAGTTTTTATCAAATTTGAAACTTTTTGTGTCGGGGGTTACTATTCACGTATACGGCACTATTCACGTATACGGCACTATTCACGAATACGGCACTATTCACCGAAAAATAAAATTTTTCCTTTTTGTCCAAGATGTCTATTATGGTTACTATCTTTGATTGTATCCATGTTTTGATCTTTATTTTTGAATTCTGCTTCACAATTGATTATTATGAAGTATTATTGATCTTGGATAAACTGTTATACGAATCCATACTATTTGTCCTTCTGTCTCATTGGATTCGTTCTCTTTAAGATATTTTTCATCATCCTCAGTCCTAAATGATGATATTACTGAATATCTTTGGCCTGTAGTGCAAAGATGTATAATTACTTGATGAATATCTTTGGCCTGTAGTGCAAAGATGAACAGGTGTTGAGATGAACATGACCGACTGATGATACAAATGAATATCTTTGGCCTGTAGTGCAAAGATGAATATTTGGTTAAAGATGATTATTAATTGATGTTACAGGGATAAAATATTGATGATGGACTTTTAAATCTTAGAAGATAGTAGAATTCTTTCTCTACTTGACTCTTCTAATGGTTTGTTGTTTCCGCTGCAGTTGTTGATCTAAAACTTGTTGTCGATTATATTTTATCAGATTTTTCCCTGTTGAAGACTAACGATAATTTGTTGTATATTATCTTAGTCATAATATTCTTTACTGGGCTAGTTGAGCTCACCCTTTTCCTTTTTGTTCCATTTTTCTTCTCAGGAGGTGAGAACATAGTAGGATCTAGTCGGGGTATGGAGTGATGGTTCTAGAAAGATGTATTAGCAGTCCTCACTATTTCTGTAAAATAGTGTTTGAATAATTGTAATGAAGATTTATTTGAGTGTGGATATTGTCTAGAAGACAATATTTGTATTTAAACTCACAGTATGTGTTGTCGTATTTTGCACGACAATTGTATTATTGAAGTTGTAGTTTGCTTTCTGTACCATGTATTTGGCGACTCAGAATGGGTGTTGTATACCTATTCTGGGGGCGTCACAGTTGGTATCAAAGCTTAGGGATATGATCCCTGGCTGAGATGTGAGACAAGAACTAGGAGGGGAGAGACGGGGAATTCCTTCGCTAGTATGACCTGACTAAGTTTATTTGGTGTTTATTTGGTCGGTCAGAGTATAGGGATAATATATGACATGACTATTAACCCTTGTTTTATGGCAGTATTTAAGAATGGCAGCTGAGAACGTTAATAATGGAGTAAATCAGACCGTGGAGACACCTTTGATCACTACCCAGGGGAACGTGCAACAGGAAGGCAATATTCCTCCTGTAAACAACGTTACCGAGTAAACGATGAATGATGGAATGTTTAGGAGCTTTTTGCAGTTCATGCAAAATCAGACGAGGGAGACTCGTGTGCAGAATACGGGTGGAAATGATAACAACGCGCGGTTTGTCACAGCTAAGCAGTTCAAAGAATTGGGACCACCAGAATTTAAGGGAAAGCCGGATCCGATCATGGCGGAAACGTGGGTCAAGCAAATTACCAAGATATTTGATGTCTTGGGATGCACGGAGGAACAGAAGGTTCCATTCGCCACATTTATGTTCCGCGGTGAGGCAGACTACTGGTGGGAGTCTGTGAAGCGTACCCAGCCTGACGCACTCAACATGTCCTGGGAAACATTTCAAAAACTGTTCAATGACAAGTACTTTCCTGAAAGTATTCGTCATATGAAGGAGGTTGAGTTTATTAGACTGGAACAAAACAACATGACGGTGTCCCAGTACGAGGCGAAGTTTGCAGAGTTATCCAGGTTTGCACCTCATTTGGTCGAAAATGAGGAACGAATGACGCGGATGTTTCTGAGAGGTTTAAAACCTGAGATTCGTCAATACCTTATCTCTCATAAATTTTCTCTGTATTCAGACGTTGTCAACAGGGCCCAATTATTAGAGAGAGATAATGAGTATACTCAACCGAGGGACCACAACCAGGGTCATACCGGTGACAGCAATCATCAGAGCGATGATAACCAACGAGGAGGGAAAAATACGAACAAAGCGGTAACCACTCGGGTGGTCATCGTGGCCATGATAATAGGAGAGGTGAGTCAAGTGAAAATTTCAGAAAGAGGAGATTCAACAATGACGGGAAGACATCAGCACCAGCACCAGCACCAACAACAAATTTTAGGGGAGGAGAACGACCGCCAGTTAGATGTTACAAATGCGGGAAAGAGGGACATATCAGCCCAAACTGTCCACAACAATCCAAGGTGTGTTACAACTGTGGGAAGGAAGGCCACATCGCTCGAGATTGTACTATAGCGAAACCAAGTTCAGCGGGAGTGGTGATTCCAAGGGCTGTCCCGGATAAGGCGAAATCAGCGGTTCCTGGAAGAGCGTTTGTCGTAACTGGCCAAAACGTGAGAAACCCGAACGAGGTGATCACGGGTAAGCTAATCTTGAATTCTTGCGAAGTTTATACTTTACTAGATACCGGTTCTACCCATTCTTTTATCTCTCCTGCTTGTGCTCAACGTTTAAACTTGACTCCGGAGAAATTGGACTTTAACTTATCTGTTGAAACTCCGTTGGGTGAAACCTTCGTTACATCTACAGTTTATAAATCTTGCATGATCCAAGTTGGCACTATCACATTACCTGTTGATCTTATCTCTTTAAAGATACTTGCTTTTGATGTGATTTTAGGAATTGATTGGTTAACCACTCATCATGCTAAAATTGATTGTTTTCGTAAGGTTGTTAGTTTTCATATTCCTAACCAACCTGTCATACGAATTCAAACTACTAAACCACTAAAATCAGTCACTGTCATATCAAGCCACAAAGCTATTCGTTTATTGAAAAACGGATGTCAAGCTTTCTTAGCCCATGTTATGGATTTGAACAAAGACAAGTCAGATTTGAATAATATTTCTATTGTTAGAGAATTTTCCGATGTATTTCCTGAAGAACTTCCCGGTCTACCCCCGGAACGAGAAATTGAATTCTTTATTGACCTTGAACCCGGTACAAAGCCCATTTCTAAAACCCCATATCGAATGGCTCCTATTGAACTTCAGGAGTTAAAAGTCCAACTACAGGAGTTGTTGGACATCGGTTTTATTCGTCCTAGTACGTCTCCTTGGGGTGCTCCTGTTTTATTCGTAAAGAAGAAAGACGGGAGTATGCGACTTTGTATTGACTATCGAGAATTGAACCATGTCACCATCAAGAATAGGTATCCGCTACCTCGCATTGATGACCTGTTTGACCAGTTGCAAGGAGCACAATTCTTTTCAAAGATCGATCTTCGTTCTGGATATCATCAGCTGAAGATTAAAACTGAGGATATTCCAAAGACTGCCTTCAGAACTCGGTACGGGCATTATGAATTCTTAGTAATGTCTTTTGGATTGACTAATGCTCCTGCTGCCTTCATGGATATGATGAACCGTGTATTCAAAGAATATTTGGATCAGTTCGTTGTTGTCTTTATTGATGACATCCTCATCTATTCCAAAAGCCGTGAAGATCATGAGCGCCATTTGAAGCTGGTACTGCAAAGGCTTCGTGAAAACAAGCTATATGCCAAACTGAAGAAATGCGAGTTCTGGCTTGAGGAAGTAGCATTCCTTGGGCACGTGGTGTCAAAACATGGAGTATCTGTCGACCCGGCGAAGATTGAAGCCATACAAAGTTGGGAGCAACCGAAGTCGGTAACCGAAGTACGTAGCTTTCTGGGCTTAGCTGGTTATTATCGGAGATTTGTGGAAGGATTTTCTCGAATCGCTACTCCGTTAACTCAGCTGACTCGGAAAGATACAAAATTCGTATGGAGTGAGGAATGCGAGAAGAGTTTCCAAGAACTCAAGAGGAGACTCATTTCGGCACCTGTTTTGACAATACCATCTGGTTCGGATGGATTTGTTATCTACAGCGATGCTTCAGGCAAAGGGTTAGGATGTGTTCTCATGCAACATGGGAAAGTCATAGCCTATGCCTCACGACAACTCAAAGAATATGAGAGGAATTATCCTACTCATGATTTGGAGTTGGCAGCAGTCGTTTTTGCGTTGAAGATCTGGAGACACTACCTGTATGGGGAGAAAGTGGAGATCTATACAGATCATAAAAGCCTCAAATATTTCTTCACCCAAAAGGAACTCAACATGCGGCAACGACGTTGGCTTGAGCTGTTGAAAGATTACGATCATACCATCCAATACCATCCTGGAAAAGCAAACGTAGTAGCTGACGCATTGAGTAGAAGATCATATGCGGGTACGAGTGCAATGTTTTTAACACAAAGGCCCATTTTGTATGACTTGCAAAGGATGGAGATAGAGATGAAGGCTCCAAGTACCCACATGATGATATCAAATATACGAGTAGAACCGACTTTAATCGATAAAGTTAAAGCTGCTCAAGCTACGGATATAGAGCTGATGCGTATGAAGAAGAAAGTGCAAGAAGGTGCTATTCCAGAAGCAAGAATCGATGAAGAAGGAATACTTCGAGTCAACTCCAGACTTTGTGTTCCTAACGATTTTGACTTGAAGCATAGAATAATGATGGAGGCACACAACACACCGTTTGCAATCCATCCTGGGAGTACCAAAATGTATCACGATCTTCGACATACATTTTGGTGGAGCAATATGAAAAGAGAGATCGCGGAGTTTATCTCGAGGTGTTTAACTTGTCAACGTGTAAAGGCGGAGCATCAAGTGCCAAAGGGTCCATTGCAACCACTTGAGATCCCGAAATGGAAGTGGGAACACATTACTATGGATTTTGTTACAGGTCTTCCCAAGGTTTCTCAAGGCATAGATGCGATTTGGGTTATTGTTGATAGATTAACCAAGTCCGCTCATTTCTTGCCGATACGTGAGACTTATTCCCTTGAACGTCTTGCTAGTATGTACGTGAACGAGATTGTGAGATTGCATGGCATGCCAGTATCCATAGTTTCGGATCGTGACCCAAGATTCACTTCACGATTTTGGGTTAGCTTGCAGAAAGCTATGGGCACGGATTTACGATTCAGTTCAGCATACCATCCTCAAACGGACGGACAATCAGAGAGGACTATTCAAACTCTTGAAGATCTATTAAGACTTTGTGTCTTAGATCTCAAAGGGAGTTGGGATAAGTACCTACCATTGGTGGAATTCTCCTACAACAACAGTTATCAGGCGAGCATAGGTATGGCTCCATTTGAGGCGTTGTATGGAAGAAAATGTCGTTCTCCAGTATGCTGGGACGAGGTGGGTGAAGCAACATTGTTGGGACCAGAATTGGTACGCATTACTACAGAGAAGATCCAAACGATTCGACAACGTATACAAACGGCACAGGATCGACAAAAGAGTTATGCGGATCTTCATCGGAAGGACGTGGAATTTAATATTGGGGATCATGTATTGTTACGTGTTGCACCATGGAAGGGAGTTACAAGATTTGGGAAGAGAGGAAAGCTCAATCCAAGATTTGTTGGTCCATTTGAGATTCTTGAGCGAATAGGAAATGTGGCATATAGACTCGCATTACCTCCAAGCATGTCTCGTGTTCATAATGTTTTTCACATATCTATGCTTCGTAAATATGTTAAAGACCCGAACCACATTATTGAGTTAGAACCAGACGAGATAGCTGAAGATTTAACGTACGAGGAGGTACCTGTTAAGATCTTGGATAGGAAAGAGCATGTCCTACGCACGAAGGTTATACCACAAGTTAAGGTTTTGTGGAGAAACCATGCTATTGAAGAAATGACCTGGGAGTTGGAATCAGAAATGAAAGCGAGGTATCCTCACCTTTTTGAAACATCAGGTACGTACGTCAATTTCGAGGACGAAATTTCATAAGGAGGGGAGGTTGTAAGACCCCAACTTATTAATGAATAAAATCAAATTTTCTCTAAATATTATTGTGAATAATAAGGGGTTAATTTGATATAATACTTTGGTTATGGGTGAAATGTGCAAATTTTGCAAAATAAGCAAGTGGTTATAAAATATTTATTTTTGGTCGGTGAATATTCGGTTGGTCGTGGAATATTCTTGCTGTCGGGGAATATTCGTACGACGACGCAGCCTTGTGTGGGCCCCATAACGGAAAGCGATTGGATGAAGAAAACGACAAGTATAAGTTGTTTATAAATAACGGCGTAGTTGTTACCGTTAATACTGTTGGAATACCCGGTGGTTAAAATACAGTAGCACACGGTATTGCACCAATTATTGATTCTTACGTAAGAAGGCACTACTCAATAATTGTTACAGTAGTTATTATTCAATATTTTATTTTATTGATTCAATAATTGCTGCGTTGATATTTTATATTATTGTTGTTTCAATAATTGTTGATGCACAGTATTTTCATTTATCAGATCAATAATTCATATTATTTGAATAATATTATTAGATAACATTATTGGCAATGTCTAGAAAGTTCTGTCTAAGGAGAGGTTTGGTCATCTAATTGCGCGCCAGTAAGGAGAAATCCTTATTGGAAAGCCCCCTCTTTCCTGGGAACGGCCTGGTTGTCATAAATGTGATTCTGTAATATTATTTGTGAATAATTAATTATTGATTCATATGATAAGGAAATATTTATTTTATGTGGATATAAATGAGGGATATATTTTTGTGGTTAAAAATGAAGGAGTTAATGTTGAGGTTTTTATCCATATTTTTGTCGGAATGGAGGTATTAAAAATCAGGGTTTTTGAGATATTTTGCGGGGGTTATAATTTTTAATCCGACCGTTGGATCGTGGTAATTTTTGGATATGTTATACATATATAAGTTGAGTATATGTCCACAAATTTTGAACCGTTAAAAATGAACGTATGATTTATTATGAATTTTACAAGATGACTGGTTCAGAAATTGTTGAATTTTCGGAGTTTATCATTTTGATGGAAAATTCTAGAATTGGTGGGCCCCACTTGTGGTTGGTGAAGAAATGTGCTGAATTATATTTCAAATGTGGTGGGAATAGTAGCAGGTAAAGCCATCAGGTTGCAGGTCAAACCTACCAAAATTTTCCTATAAATAGAGGGCTAAGTTAGAAATGAAAATTACACCAGAAACAAGTTTTCTCTCTTTCTCTCTCTAGATTATTGAGTGTATTTTGTGAGTATTTAGATACTTTGAGAGTTTCTATTCATCAGAGCAAGTTTCTTTCAGCCTTATACCGGTATTCCGACCAGAAGTACTGATATTTTGAGGTAAGGGATATTATTTTCTTCTTAATGATATTATTTTCTTCAATATCATTATGCTGAAATATTGATATGAGTTTTTATCAAATTTGGAACTTTTTGTGTCGGGGTTACTATTCACGTATACGGCACTATTCACGAATACGGCACTATTCACCGAAAAATAAATTTTTTCCTTTTTGTCCAAGATGTCTATTATGGTTACTATCTTTGATTGTATCCATGTTTTGATCTTTATTTTTGAATTCTGCTTCACAATTGATTATTATGAAGTATTATTGATCTTGGATAAACTGTTATACGAATCCATACTATTTGTCCTTCTGTCTCATTGGATTCGTTCTCTTTAAGATATTTTTCATCATCCTCAGTCCTAAATGATGATATTACTGAATATCTTTGGCCTGTAGTGCAAAGATGTATAATTACTTGATGAATATCTTTGGCCTGTAGTGCAAAGATGAACAGGTGTTGAGATGAACATGACCGACTGATGATACAAATGAATATCTTTGGCCTGTAGTGCAAAGATGAATATTTGGTTAAAGATGATTATTAATTGATGTTACAGGGATAAAATATTGATGATGGACTTTTAAATCTTAGAAGATAGTAGAATTCTTTCTCTACTTGACTCTTCTAATGGTTTGTTGTTTCCGCTGCAGTTGTTGATCTAAAACTTGTTGTCGATTATATTTTATCAGATTTTTCCCTGTTGAAGACTAACGATAATTTGTTGTATATTATCTTAGTCATAATATTCTTTACTGGGCTAGTTGAGCTCACCCTTTTCCTTTTTGTTCCATTTTTCTTCTCAGGAGGTGAGAACATAGCAGGATCTAGTCGGGGTATGGAGTGATGGTTCTAGAAAGATGTATTAGCAGTCCTCACTATTTCTGTAAAATAGTGTTTGAATAATTGTAATGAGGATTTATTTGAGTGTGGATATTGTCTAGAAGACAATATTTGTATTTAAACTCACAGTATGTGTTGTCGTATTTTGCACGACAATTGTATTATTGAAGTTGTAGTTTGCTTTCTGTACCATGTATTTGGCGACTCAGAATGGGTGTTGTATACCTATTCTGGGGGCGTCACAGTCATGATCATGTCAACAACTGTCCATCAATGCACTACGGGCCAATGAGGACTTTTACCATATCATTTGTAACATTACGATCATGATTATACCGAATAATCCCTGGTCATAATCATACCAAGTCTATATATGCACTACAGGCCACAAATGACTTTCAACATTTTATAAACATGAGGATGATGACAATGATATAAGAATTCAATAAAACAATTTCAAGAATTAATTTATCCAAGAATTAATTTATCCAAGAATTAACAACGTCCAATTGTCAACATGATACTGCTTTGTGGAGTAAATTCAAGAACTTAGCAAATATTTTCACGAAAAGATACTGGATGAACCGCAATTATCAAAAATATTCCACTAATTTCATGGAGTATAGAAGTTAAAACTTAACCAACTGAGTATAATAAAGAATGGAATAACAAAAGAAATCACCCGGCATGCGATAGACCGCACAGACAGGTTATTCCAACAAATAATAAATAATGGAACCAGGTCCGGCGTAAACGCACAGACAGGATATTTCACAGAATAATAAATAATGGAACCAGGTCCGCGTAAACGCACAGACATGATATTCGACAGAATAATAAATAATGGAACCAGGTCTGGTGTAAAACACACAGACAGGATGTTCTAACAGAATAATAACAAGACGGAACCAGGTCCGTGTAAAACACACAGACAGGATGTTCTAACAGAATAAAAATAAAACGGAATAGGTCCGGTGTAAAACACACAGACAGGATGTTCCAACAGAATAATAGAAGAATGTCACCAAGTATAGGGTAGACCGCGTATACAGGTTATTCCAACAGAATAATAAGAAATGGAATAACAACAGTTCTCTTCATGAATAAGAAAGAATAACACCCCTTACCGTTTTAAAGAAGAACTGAAATAAGAAAGTAGTTAAGTAGCAGAATACTTTCTTCTCTCTCTCTCTATAGTTTCTCTCTCTAGAGTTCAGTGAATTCGTAAGAAATAATGAAGGAATGAGCTGCTATTTATAGAAGAATGGACTGCATAGTAACTAATCCATGAACGGTCCAGATTGATTTACTTTAATCTGACGGTCCATATTTAAAGAAAAATCTTTTAAATAAAATATAATATATTCTATTTATAGAATAACTTTAATAAAGTATTCTGTTTTATATAAAAAGATGTTTCTGTTTTATTACGTTAATAATACGAATAAATCAAAACTTCATTATCGCTAAATAATTCATATTATTAACTGACAATAATTGAATCAAACTGAGTGACTTCTCACATAAGCATTAATAATCAATACCGTGTGCTACTATGCAACACACGTATTATTGTACTTTTACTACCGAGTAGTTTAACAGTATCAATGCTAAAACTTCCGCCGTTATTTTTAATAAAATATTTTTAATCGTTTTCTCAATCCGACAATAATTCTGTTGTGGGGTCCACCAATGATTGTGCCGTTGTACGAATATTCCCTGTTAAAACGAATATTCTCCGACCAATCGAATATTATATAACAACTTGCGTACTTTATAAAATTTATAAATATTACCCACAACTATAACATTATATCAAATTAACTCCATAATATTCAAAAATGATATTTATAGAAAATTCATCTTTATTTATAAAAGTTGGGGTCTTACAACCTCCCCTTCTTATGAAATTTCGCCCTCGAAATTAGGGTATGTACCTGGTATGTCGAAGAGGTAAGGATACGTTGATTTCATTTCAGATTCTAACTCCCAAGTTATTTCCTCAACATCGTGGTTTCTCCACAAAACTTTAACTTGAGGTATAACCTTGGAGCTCAGAATATGTTCCTTCTTATCCAAGATTTGAACAGGAACTTCTTCATACATCAAATCTTCTGCTATTTCATCCGGTTCTAACTCAATAATGTGGTTCGGGTCTTCCACATATTTACGTAACATGGATATGTGAAAAACGTTATGAACACGAGACATACTTGGCGGTAAAGCGAGTCTATAAGCCACAGTTCCTACTCGATCGAGGATTAAAAATGACCGACGAGTCAAGGATTGAGCTTTCCTCTCTTTCCAAATCTCGTAACTCCTTTCCATGGAGCAACACGTAAGAACACATAATCTCCTATATCAAATTCCACGTCCTTTCGATGAAGATCAGCATATCTCTTTTGTCGATCTTGTGAGGTTTTTATACGTTGTCGGATCGTTTGAATCTTTTCTGTAGTCATACGTACCAACTCCGGTACCAACAACGTTGCTTCACCCACCTCATCCCAGCATACTGGAGAACGACATTTTCTTCCATACAATGCTTCGAATGGAGCCATGCCAATACTTGCTTGATAACTGTTGTTGTAGGAAAACTCCACCAATGGTAAGAACTTGTCCCAACTTCCCTTGAAATCAAGGACACAGAGTCTTAATAGATCTTCAAGAGTTTGAATAGTCCTCTCTGATTATCCGTCCGTCTGAGTATGATATGTCGAACTAAATCGTAAATCCGTGCCCATAGCTTTTTGTAAACTAACCCAAAATCGTGAAGTGAATCTTGGGTCTCGATCAGAAACTATGGATATTGGCATACCATGCAGTCTTACCATCTCGTTTATATACATACGAGCAAGACGTTCAAGTGTATAAGTTTCTCGTATCGGTAAGAAATGAGCAGACTTGGTCAATCTATCAACATTGACCCAAATCGCATCTATACCTTAAGAAACCTTAGGAAGACCGGTAACGAAATCCATGGTAATGTGCTCCCACTTCCATTTTGGAATTTCAAGAGGTTGCAATGGACCTTTTGGTACTTGATGCTCCGCTTTGACTCGTTGACAAGTTAGACACCTTGAGATAAACAGCGCTATCTCTCTCTTCATATTGCTCCACCAAAAGGTATGACGAAGATCATGATACATTTTGGTACTTCCAGGATGGATTGCAAATGGTGTGTTTTGCGCCTCCATCATGATTTCATACTTTAAATCAGAGTTGTTTAAGAACACAAAGTCTGGAGTTGACTCGAAGTATTCCTTCTTCATCGATTCTTGCTTCCGGCATAGCACCTTCTTGCACTTTCCTCATACGCATCAGCTCCAGGTCTGTAGCTTGAGCAGCTTTAACTTTATCGATTAAAGTTGGTTCTACTCGTATATTCGTCATCATCACATGGGTCCCTGAAGTCTTTAACTCTATCTCCATCCTTTGCAAGTCACACAAAATGGGCCTTTGTGTTGACAATATCGCACTCGTACTTGCATATGATCTTCTACTCAATTCGTCAACTACCACGTTCGCTTTTCCAGGATGGTATTGAATGGTATTATCATAATCTTTCAACAGTTCAAGCCAACGTCGTTGTCGCATGTTGCGTTCCTTTTGAGTGAAGAAATATTTGAGGCTTTTATGATCCGTAAAGATCTCCACCTTCTCCCCATACAAGTAATGCCTCCAAATTTTAAGTACAAAGACAACAGCTGCCAACTCTAGATCATGAGTAGGATAATTCCTCTCATATTCCTTGAGTTATCTTGATGCATAGGCTATGACTTTTCCATGTTGCATGAGAACGCATCCCAACCCTTTGCTCGAAGCATCACTGTAGATAACAAATCCCTTCGAGCCAGATGGTATTGTTAGAACAGGTGCTGAAATGAGTCTCCTCTTGAGTTCTTGAAAACTCTGCTCACATTCTTCGCTCCAACCGAACTTTGTATCTTTCCGAGTCAGCTGAGTTAATGGAGTAGCGATTCGAGAAAATCCTTCCACGAATCTCCGATAATAACCAGCTAAACCAAGAAAGCTACGTACTTCGGTCACTGATTTAGGTTGCTCCCAGCTTTGAATAGCTTCAATCTTTGTCGGGTCAACAGATATTCCACGACTTGATACTACGTGCCCAAGGAATGCTACCTCCTCCAGCCTGAACTCGCATTTCTTCAACTTGGCATAAAGCTTGTATTCACGAAGCTTTTGGAGTACCAGCCTCAAGTGTTGCTCATGATCTTCACGGCTTTTAGAATAAATAAGGATGTCATCAATAAAGACGACCACAAAGTGATCCAAATATTCCTTGAATACCCGGTTCTTCATATCCATGAAGGCAGCAGGAGCATTAGTCAATCCAAAGGACATGACTAGGAATTCATAATGTCCGTACCGAGTTCTGAAAGCCGTCTTTGGAATATCCTCAGTTCTAACCTTCAGCTGATGATATCCAGAACGAAGATCGATCTTTGAAAAGAATTGTGCTCCTTGCAACTGGTCAAACAGGTCATCAATACGTGGCAATGGGTACCTGTTTTTGATGGTGACATGATTCAACTCCCGATAATCAATACAAAGTCGCATACTTCCATCTTTCTTCTTCACGAATAGCACAGGAGCACCCCAAGGAGAAGTACTAGGACGAATAAAGTCAATGTCTAACAATTCCTGCAGTTGGATCTTTAACTCCTGAAGTTCAATAGGAGTCATTCGATATGGGGCTTTGGAAATGGGTTTTGTACCGGGTTCAAGGTCGATACAAAATTTAATTTCACGCTTTGGGGGTAGGCCAGGAAGTTCTTTAGGGAATACGTCAGGGAATTTATTAACAATAGAAATATCATTCAAAACTGACGTATTTTTGTTTAGATCCGTGACATGAGCTAAGAAAGCTTGACATCCGTTTTTCAATAAATGAATAGCTTTATGGCTTGAGATGACATCGATTGATTTGAATGGTTTGGTTGCTTGAATTCGCATAATAGGTCGATTAGGAATATGAAAGCTAACAACCTTACGAAAATAATCAATTTTTGCATGATGAGTAGTTAAACAATCAATCCCTAGAATCACGTCAAATACAAGTATTTTTAATGAAATAAGATCGACAGGTAATGTGTGGGTACCAACTTGAACCAAACAATACTTATAAACCGTGGATGTAATGAAGGTTTCTCCCAATGGAGTTTTAATAGATAAGTCAAAGTCTAATTTCTCCGAAGTCAAATTTAATCGATGAGCGCAAGTAGGAGAAATTAAAGAATGGGTAGAACCGGTATCAAATAAAGTATAGATTTCATTAGAGTTTATGATAAGCTTACCCGTGATGACCTCATTCGGGTTCCTTGCTTTCTGGGAGGTCACAACAAATGCTCTCCCTTGCACTACCGGTTTTGACTTTTCTGGGACGGCCTTTGGTGTCTCCATCCTGGCTGAACTTGTTTTTGGTAAACGATAAAATTGAGCTAAATGACCTTCTCTTCCACAATTATAACATGCTTTAGACGGCATCGCGCAGTTTGGACTGATGTGCCCCTCCCCTCCACATTTAAAACATATGATAGGTGGTCGTTCTCCTTCCTTAACAACGGGTGCTGGTGATGACGTCTTTCTATCATTGTTGACTCTCCTCTTCTTGAAATGATCATTCTTATTGTTTTGGCCCTGATTACCACCGAAGTGGTTACCATTTCTGGCCTGTTGATTCCCTCCACGCTTGTTGTCACCGCTTCGATGACTGCTCTCACTGGTATTATTATTTTGCCGACTGCTCTCTTTTGGTTGCGTTGACTCGTTATCGCGCTCCACTAACTGAGCCCTATTCACAACATATGAATACAAACACAGTTTATGAGAAATAAGATGTTGACGTATCTCAGGTTTCAAACTTCGCAAAAACATTCGCGTCATTCACTCTTCATTATCCACCAAGTGGGACGCAAACCGGGACAACTCAGCAAATTAGCCTCATGCTGCGACACGGTCTTATTATTCTGCTCTAATTTGATGAACTCCACCTCCTTCATGTGACGAATACTTTCGGGAAAGTATTTGTCATTGAACAGCTCTTGGAACTTCTCTCAAGACATCTTCAGTGCGGCAGGTTGAGTACGCTTAATCGATTTCCACCAGTAATCTGCCTCTCCTCGCAACATAAAGGCAGCAAAGGGAACCTCTGGCTCCTCGGAGCATCCCAAGACATCAAATATCTTAGTGATCTGATTTATCCATGTTTCTGTTATAAGTGATTTTGGCTCTCCCTTAAACTCCGGTGGTCCTAGCTCCTTGAACTGTTTAGCGGTGACCGTCCGAGAGTTTTCAGTGTTTCCACCTACATTTTGGACAGGAGCCGCTCTCGCCTGCTGTTGCATGAACTGCATAAAGCTTCTGAACATTCCATCATTAATCGTCTGGTCAGTGTTGTTGTTTGTATGAGGATTGTCACCTTCCTGATGCACATTATCCTGATTATTGATATGTGGCGAATCAACAGTCGCCTATGCTCCATTGCTATTCTCAACATTCTCAGATGCCATTTTTAGATACTGTCACAAAACAAAAGTTAATTGATATGTCATATATTATCCTTATATTCTGACCGACCAATTAAATACCATGCAAATAAACTTAGGTAGGTCATACTAGCGAAGGAATTTCCCGTCTCTCCCCTCCTAGTTCTATTCTCACATCTTAGCCAGGGATCATATCCCTAAGCTCTGATACCAACTGTGACGCCCCTAAAATTAGGTACACATCACCCATCTTGGGTCGTCAGATACATGGTACAGAATACAAATATAACTTACTAATATAACTGTCGTGTACAATACGATAAAACATAACTGTGAGTTTGAATACAATTATTGTCTACTAGAGACTATACAAACTCAAAAGGAGTCCTCATTACAATTATTATCACACTATTTAATAGAATAGTGAGGACTACTAATACTTCCATCTGGTCCATCACTCCTCACTCGTTCCCCGACTCGTCCCAGCTATATTCTCATTTCCTGAAGAGAACAGTGAAAGAAAGGGTGAGCTCAACTAGCCAGTAAGAAATATTATGACTAAGATAATGCAGAATAAATTATTATTAGCCTTCAACAGTGTTAAACTGATAAAATATAACGACATCAAGTTTAACTGCAGCGGAACAAGCAATCCATTAAAAGAGTCAAGTAGAAAATAAAATCTACTATCTTCTATGATTTAAAAGGTTTTTCAACACTGTTATCGCTGGACTCAGCTTAATAAAATAATCCACATCATCGTATCACCCATGCACTACGGCCAAGGAGTTCTTTAGTATCACGACCACAATTATCCATGCACTACGGGCCAAGAATATTTATGTACTCATTAATGGTCATGATCATGCCAACAACTGTCCATCAATGCACTACGGGCCATTGAGGACTTTTACCATATCATTTGTAACATTACAGTCATGATTATACCGAATAATCCTGGTCATGATGACTTTCAATATTATAAACATGAGAATGATGACAATGATATAAGAATTCAATAAAACAAGTTCAATAATAAATTTTTATCCAAGAATTAACAACGTCCAAATTGTCAACATGATACTGCTTTGTGGAGTAAAATTCAAGAATGCTTAGAAGAATATTTTCATGAAAAGATACTGGATAAACCGCAATTATTAAGGATATTCCACTAATTTCATGGAGTATAGAAGTTAAAACTTAACCAACTGAGTATAATAAAGAATGGAATAACAAAAGAAATTACCTGGCACGCGATAGACCGCACAGACAGGTTATTCCAACAGAATAAAAAATAATAGAACCAGGTCCGGCGTAAACGCACAGATAGGATATTCCGACAGAATAATAAATAATGGAACCAGGTCCGGCGTAAACGCACAGACAGGATATTCCGACAGAATAATAAATAATAGAACCAGGTCCGGTGTAAAACACACAGACAGGATGTTCCAACATAATAATAACAAGACGGAACCAGGTCCGGTGTAAAATACACAGACAGGATGTTCCAACAGAATAATAATAAAAACGGAACCAGGTCCGGTGTAAAACACACAGACAGGATGTTCCAACAGAATAATAGAAGAATGTCACCAAGTATAGGGTAGACCGCGTATACAAGTTATTCCAACAGAATAATAAAAAATGGAATAACAACAGTTCTCTTCATGAATAAGAAAGAATAACACCCCTTACCGTTTTAAAGAAGAACTGAAATAAGAAAGTAGTTAAGTAGCAGAATACTTTTCTTCTCTCTCTCTCTATAGTTTCTCTCTCTAGAGTTCAGTGAATTCGTAAGAAATAATGAAGGAATGAGCTGCTATTTATAGAAGAATGGACTGCATAGTAACTAATCCATGAACGGTCCAGATTGATTTACTTTAATCTGACGGTCCATATTTAAAGAAAAATCTTTTAAATAAAATATAATATATTCTATTTATAGAATAACTTTAATAAAGTATTCTGTTTTATATAAAAAGATGTTTCTGTTTTATTACGTTAATAATACGAATAAACTAAAACTTCATTATCGGTAAATAATTCATATTATTAACTGGCAATAATTAAATCAAACTGAGTGACTTCTCATATAAGCATTAATAATCAATACCGTGTGCTACTATGCAACCACACGTATTACTGTACTTTTACTACCGAGTAGTTCAACAGTATCAATGGTAAAACTTCTGCCGTTATTTTTAATAAAATATTTTTGTCATTTTTTCAATCCGACAATAATTCCGTTGTGGGGTCCACCAATGATTGTGCCGTTGTACGAATATTTCCTGTTAAAACGAATATTCCCCGACCAATCGAATATTATATAACAACTTGCGTACTTTGTAAAATTTATAAATATTACCCACAACTATAACATTATATCAAATTAACTCCATAATATTCAAAAATGATATTTATAGAAAATTTATTTTTATTTATAAAAGTTGGGGTCTTACATTTATCTACCTTTGTGTTTATTTGGAAGTCTTTAAAAATATTTAGAGATGAGGTAAGACTTTGGATATGGTTGATAGTTATAATTCTTCTTCTAAAGTCTGTAAAACTCTACCATTTGATAGAAATCTTTAAAATCTATGACTTTTTGAATACCAAAATATTTTTATAGACTTCCTAAAAAACTTAATTCAATATCACTTAACTTTTAAAGACATTAAAAAAGTTATAATTGAATACCACTAAACTTTTATAAACTCTTTAAATGTCTTGATTGAATACAACCAAACTTTTAAAGTCTTTAAAAATCTTAATTGAACATACCCACTAAAACGATTATTATTATGGAATGAAGGTAGTACAAAGTACTCCCTCCATTCCTAAATAATCCTAAATAAGTGACGTTTTAAGGAGTTTAAAATTTTTCAATATATTTGACGTTACTAAATTTTTAGAAAGTACTCCATCCATTCCTAAATAAGTGACGTTTTGGAAGAAAAAATTTGTTCTAAATTATCTGTCATTTATAACTTTTAAGAAGAATAAATTATTTACTTTCCTATATCACACCCTTACCTTCTCTCATTGTCCCAAGAAATTTCTCACCCTTATATTAATAGTTTTTAACTTCCCATAAATGGGTAGTGATGAAATTTCACACAGATTTTAATTATAAAATGATAACATTAAATGACTTTCTTAATCCATATGCAAAAACCTTAAACGACACTTATTTAGGAATGGAGGGAGTATTAATTATAATTTTTCCTCTATTGTCCTCAAGTATCTTTCTAACTCATTTATCTACGTAATTATATACTCCATCCGTTCCTTAATATAAGTCATTTTAGAGAAATATTTTTGTTCCTAAATATAAGTCGTTTGAGAATTTCAAGTAGCATTAATTGCTTAGTTTCTAATATTACCCCAAGTAATAAATATAACTTTAGTTCTTTCA